>OX346245.1:57825806-59045806 GCA_947049315.1 Epistrophella euchroma | reverse complement strand
GATCATAAATACCACAAGCCGTTGTGAGGGAGTTTTTCTTTGATTTCCCTTGATTTCCTGGTGATTCTCTTGTTGTTAAGTCCTTTTCCACTTTTAATGGTAATGATGATGGTAATGGTGGGGTTTTATTTGAATTTGCCGTTTTGATATTAATTTACACTTTATTTCAAATTTATTTTCTTGTTTTCGCACTTGGTTTGTTTGCAATGCTCAAGTTATTAATTCTGTAAAATAATTTAATTAATATTTAAAGTTTTTTATAAACAAGAATTAATAATAAATATGAAGGTATACACATATACATATATGTACATAATAATAACCCTTGTTAAAAAAATTTGAATTTTATATTTACGCTTTACTTTGAGATTAAAAAATTCATTGTTTTGAAGCACAAACCAAATTTTTGAACGAGAAACATGTTTTTTTGCGTTAAAACTTAAATTAAAAATTATTCCAGGAACTTATTGTGTGTATAAAATCACTTTTTAGCTGTCTGTAAATATTCATAACAAAAATAAATAGGCTAGCTTGATTGTTCGATACAAAAATATTCTGGTTACCAACGATACTTTTCTCAATAAAAAAAAAAAACAAGCGTTTGTCAGGGTAACTTAGTATTGTATTGTAACGAAATATAAGATTTGTATGTGTGGAACAATGGAACCTTAGAGGAATAAATATATATGTATGAGTTAGTGGCTCACGTGCTTATTTGTAAGCCATTATCCAGCAAATCAAAAGATTTGGATGAAGTAAAAAAACACTAAAGTATAATTAGTCCAGTCAAATTAGAAAATCAAATTGCATTTTTCGATGGACAAAATTTTATTTATGGTATCTGTTTGGGTACACCTCCTGAGTATAAAACCGAGTTTTCGGGATTTTTGGGGAAGAGCCGCCATCTTAAAATAGAGATTTGTTTAGTTTTTATCGAATTCAAAGTGATTTTGTATTGAGGTTTGGGCCGGAATTTAATTTTTTTTTGACTTAAATAATAATATATGTAAGTCATGGCCTATAGATCTTGGCATCAAAATTTTTATCAATATGACTTTCTAAATGTTCCAAAATTAACAATGATGGTTTTCAATGATAGCTATAACGGGCCCCTAACAACGTTATTGATAAAATTTACAGACTTCCAAAGATCCTACAATACTGGCTCACTTCGTTCTGAGAAAACAGGAGTTTCACAAGGCGAGCAAAGAACTGGAGTAGTGAAGTGTGTTTGGAAGACATTTTCAACACCAATAAATATGTTACCTAACGTAAATGATGCAATGTGACATAGGACAAACCATTCTTAGTTAACATATAATGTTCCAGTTATTAAATGCCAGTAAATACTTGTTTGTCTAACCACCAAGAATCATTCTTGTCAGGGGTGATTTGGGGTCGCCAGCCCGCTTTATCGATTTGGCGCCTTAAAATTAAAACACATAAATAAAATGGGTAGTAGCAGCCCGTTCCGTAATGGTTAATGCGTTGGACGGTCAAGCCAGAGGTCTGGGTTCAATACAAGCCGCTTCCACCTTAAGTTTTTTTCAGGGCTACTACCTCTTGCGAGGAAGCGCCAAATCCTCCAAGAGTATCTCCTGTCATAGAAAAAGAGCCGCTTACCAGCCGTTCGGATTCGGCAATAAACTGTAGGTCCCCTCCATTCCTGCAGACACGCACACAGATATGGTTGAGAGTTGTAAGTCACTAGGCTCTTCATGAGTCGTTGTGCCACCAAATTTATTTTTTTATTTTATAAATAAAATGGGTTAAATTTTGTTTTGAAAAAGTAGCACCCTGTACAAAAATTAATGGCAGCAAAAAAATATGAGGTGATCTCGACCCATTCAAAATTCTTTGAGAAGTACTTGATTGTAAGGACAGAAAACAGTGCCCAAGCTCGTAAATAAAATGCAATAAATGTTTTGGAAGTTTAAGTTGTTTTGTTTCTGCTAAAAAAAAAATGTTTCTAAAAAAAGTAGGTATACACATGTAAATGTGATTGAGAACATTTGGCGTGTTCAGGAATATAAGATCTCTGATAATTCTCTACTTCCAAGAGCGAGCAAACGAATTCAAAACTTTTTTTCCTCAGAGATTTGAAAGCAAAACTGACAAATTTTGCTGAGCAATCCTGTTCACGTTACTGAGATTGCTGAGGGCATTTTCCTGAACTTGCATATTAGTTCTACGTTAAGTAAGGAAACTTTTGTACAGCGAGGATTCGCATTTCACAATCATTCTCAAATAACGCAAATCAATCACAAGCGACTATTCAGAGTCTTGCCTAGTCCTAGAACACTAACGTAAAATTTTGAAAAATAAATTTTTGCGAAACGATTTGTCCTCTTTCCATTTTCGTATGTTTTATTCAAAAAAGATGGAAGATTTGATCTGCACTTACGACTTACCCATATGCAACAAATGGGCTTGCATTTGAAATTGAAAGTACCCCTATTCAGTGAATTGAATACTAAAATATGGGCTATCATGCTTTGAAGATGAAATTTTTGCAACATGTTTTATTTAAAAGATCAGTTCTGGAGTTTGAGAGGAGATTTTTCATATTGCAATGAAAAACAACAATAATTTAAAAGCTTAAAAAAAAGCTATAGCATGAAATTGCAAGTTATTTTAAGGTATTTCTTCAGAAAATGGAACTTGTATTAAAATTATTTATCACATTATTTATGTATACATATAAATAAAACTTTCGTAACTTGTACTGAACTTTTTTTTTGTATAAATACAGCTTTCTGTTTTTATAAAACTTTCCCTAAGAAAGATGTATTATGATAATACAATATAAGTCGTATTAGTAAACGTTGTCTAATGTCTAACTTAGACATCCGTCCAAGTTATAAATACAAAATTTTAATTGTTGTTCTAACTTTTTATCTAAATTTAGACAGCGCAGCGGGATGAATTGTCTAAACCTTGACCAATGTGACATTTTTGTATTAAATATAGCACATTTTCGAATGTTTCGAAATATTTAGACACTGTCTTACTTGTCAAAAATCTATCTGTATAGGGTAGTCTCCTAATTTCGAACGCACCCGGAAGTCGAATACTTTTTGGAAAAAAGCTTTTAAACTGGGTTATTTCTCAGATTTTTAACTTGTTCAAATGCAAAACTATGTATTTATTATTTCCTTAAACCATGAGAACCTTTCAACTAGTTCAATTTAAAGCCAATGTTTAAAAAATGGAAGTTCAAGAAGAGGCCTTAGACAATGCGGTCATTTCAGGTTTTTATAGAAAAAAAAACTGTTCAAGTGCTGTGGGAAAATGTGTTTTTGGGTATGAAAATTGACGTTAGACTAAGTTTTTAATGTTTTGTTAGACATTAAGAATAATATTATATTAAAGTAAACGTTTTACCTTAAAACCTAATAATTATATAAAATTTTTACTGTTCGAACATAGGAAACCAAATTTTTTAATTTTGTTTATAAAAAAAATAGTTAAAGTAAATAAAAGAAGCTTTAATTTAATAAAAACAATTTGAGTTTCAGCAAGTAATAAACTTTACATCACGAATTTACGTTGAATGGTTTCCTAACAGTTGAGGATTACATTTTTGTAAGCCACTAAGTGTTCGATTATAGGGGAAATGGCCCTATACATATAGGTATACATATGTGTACCCTTACATATCAAAAACGTCTCCAAATGGGTATTGAAAAACATATTAAACTTGCAGTGATCATATCAAGTCAAAGAGTTAACTTTGTCCCTAAGTTAGTTCTATATTATAGCTAAAATGCCGGACTTAGAAAAGGAACCAAGTTAACTCCTAAATTTCACAGATGAGGAATTCTGCTGTCGTGGACTGAAGGACATATAATCATTGTAAAACGGACATATCATCAGACTATGGTCGCGATTTCATAAAAGTAAAAGTTCGACAATACTACCACATTCAAGTCCAATTTCTGAAGGCAAATACGAAAGGTAGAAATTGATGAGTGTTGTTGTAGATATATTATATTATATATATGTATATTTTAAAATTTTCTAATCCTAAGTGGGGTTTCTAAATTCTTTAATTGTAAAATTATAATCCGCTGATTTTGTTTTATAAGGTACTCGAGAAATTAATAAAAGCTGCATTTTATTTTCCTCTAAATCTGATCCGGATCAGATCTTGATAATAAAACAAACTGGATCACAAATTTATTTATTTCTCACAGTTGGCCTTATTTGCACAAAAAAATTGACAGAAGGAAAATTTTCACAAATCTTGTTTGGAATAATATTTGGTATCTAGGAAGGGCGAATGTTTAAAAATGGAAGTTTTGTTTTTTTAGTTTAATTTCCATTTAAGTTAATAGTTTTTATGTATTTTTTCCGTGCCTCGCGACGCGTCGGCTCTATTAAATGAAGAAAAAACTCATAAAAAAAAATTGGAATGATGGCGGCATGTGTTTGATTTTGAGAATTTTTATTTTTATTGAGTTTTTTTTGTAAATGTCAGCGTGTTACCAACATATAAAATTAAAATATTGCTAGGAAAGTGTTCAGAAAATGGATTTTGAAATCCAAATCCAAAGGCAGACCTGGATCTTGTGTTGTTTTTGTAATACTTGTATTTATGTTTCCAAATCCAATCCGGATCAGATCTGGGGGAAAATAAAATGCAGCTAAAAACAACCTTTGAGCTTAACTATTTAATTAATGTCGTTTTTCACTATGGAAAAGATTTGATCTTTTTGCGAAAATGGTTTTTATATAAGTTGTCAGGCTTTTTTGGTCACACTTCTCTTTTATGCAAATAAAAAACTTTATTTAATAGTTTTCCCTACGTTTCGTTGGATTTTCCCAACTTCCTCAGCGCTAGTTTATTTAATCTGAACAAAAAATTTGTATTGCTTATTACATTATTAAACATTATTATTTAAAACTTACATGTAAAGGTTTGACATTTTCCATTTTTTTTTATTAAAAAAATATGCGTTCTGGATAGATCCCAAAGACGATAGATGCGATCTTTTTAAATTGGGAGATTTGATCTGCGTTCACCTATACTATACATGTAAAAAGTATTTTATGTCAAATTGAAATAAGATTTGTTCAGTGAATTGAAAGTCTATACGTGTGAAAAATCTTTACCAATACTACTAAAATATAGGCTGACATGCTTTAAGATGAAATTTTTCATTCAAAAGATGAGTTCTTGAGTTTGAAGGGCTATTTTTCAGATTGCAATGGAAAACAACAGTAAGTTTTTTCCTGCATTTTCTTGTATACCTCTCTATTGACCCATTAAACTTTCCAATTGTGCTTAGTTACGATTTATATATATTTATATATTCCACCAATCCTCTATCTATTGTAACTTGTAATGCCCTCTAGCCTAGTCGCCAAGCTCTTGTATGAACAAAATTTATATTAATTTCTTATTAGTTATTAATTTGTATTTTTAATTGACTATTGCACTTGATTTTGGAGACAAAAAGAGGAAAAGGTCCAATCAAGCCTTCGGTATGGCTACCAGATATAAGTACATTATGTAGATATTTATCATGTTTGTATAATACAACAAAAAAAAATAGTATAAAATCCTTCAATTTTTTTTTGTTATGACCGCACTGACCTATAAACGTCAGGATATCGTATTTTCGCAGAAATAAGAAAATGTAATTATTGAGAATATAAAAAGCACTGCTGAGTATTTAGTTATTTTGACTATACCTAGATATCAACAATTACACTTTAGTAAATATATAATTTATATAAATTAATTTAGTTTCGAGCAGAAAAAAACATTTTTTCATGGCCTACGTAACTATCGATATGTATGCGAGCAAGCAAATTAGTTTTTTTTTTTTAATCTCAAAGTAAAAGATTTTTCACTAGACTATCTTATCCCACATTAGGTTTATTGTTTTAGTTTTAATTATTTCAAATAAAATACACTTGTGCAAAAGAAAAACATTTTTTCCAAAAAAAAAAAAACATAGCTGCACCTGTTTTTAGGGGAAAAAAAAAATAACACAGTAGTTGTTCTCTTTATCGATATGACGTGACACACTCCAGTTTTTTTTTTTTTTTTGCTGCTGTGCTGTTAATGATTTTGGTTTTCCGATTTATTCCGTTAATAGCTCTAAAAACATACACAGTTATTAATTAAAATAAACGAACATCTGCAATTTTCATTTAATTTTCAATAAAATGAAAGTTTCATGCAAAAGCGAATTAGAAAACCGATTATCCGTAAATTCGACCGACTGACATACAAATTTTTTTTGACAGATGCCCATTCACTTTATTGCTTTTTTCTTCGTTAGTTTCTTTCCTATATTCTTTCATCCTCTACTCTTTCGTGAGCCTACAATAACAAATTCACCTCACACATTAAAGGCGAAATGAAATTTGGTTAAATTTTTTACAGTTCCCGATTAGTGAGCATGTAAAAACGAACGAGGTGGAATTAAATTTCAACAGAGGAAGAAGGAAAAAAGGATTTCCTCTGTTAGTTTTTTTTTTTTGTAACACACACACTACTGACAGACTACTCACTCTTCTCGTGTCCCTCAAGGAAATACGATGCATTTTTTTATCTACCGCTAGCTGCAGTATGTAACACTTTTTTATGAATTAAACTTTCACCCAAAACTCCACGACAACACTAACAGCTGTCTTTTGAAAGGCTATATTAAAAGTAAGATGGTTACTATTCGGGAGTAATACGTATCCATATCCATCGAATGTTTTTCATATAAACGGTGTCTTTAACACACTTCTAAACCGTTGTTTTTTTTATTAAGGCACCAAGGAATTTTTTTTATATAAAATAGATTTCTATGTATACTTTAGCACATTTCAATTGATTTTTTGTGTTCGTTTTTCAATAAAGAACATAATTATCGTGACCGAATGTTCTTCTGAGTATTTCTTTCGTTCTGTCATTTAAAACAAATGTCAAAAGGATGACAGTTTACACGATGCGAATTTGCCGTACACTGCAAGTGATATCAACTTCCAAGTGATGCACTCTTACAAAAAAAAAAAAAAAACAAGACTTAAATGAGGACGGATGATACTCACTACTTGGGGAACTTAGTTTTCGAACGACCACGGATGTCAATTAGATGGGCAAGACACTTTTTCACCGCGGTAGCTCTATGCACAAGAAAATAATATATAATGTCCTTCAGGGGGGTGTTCGTCGTGTTGATAATAGTGGCGAAGGCGATAATGAGAGAATACAAATTGAAGATGTTTCTGTCAGGTGTTGGAGGGGGATCCGAAGGAGGCAGTAGTTGAAACCTGCCCATTCAAAGGCTCTCTATAACTAACACACACATACACACACAGACTGTTGAGTAAAGTTTAATTCAAAAGCGATTTCATGTATACATATTATATCAAATTTTAACAAAACCATTAGATATTCCCTTATGAATCTTCATTTATTTTTTTCCGAAATTATTTTTCTGCCACTCTGAAATTTTTCTTCATTTACCTCTACTTTGGGTTTAATATTATTTACCACACTTAATCACGGATATTCTTCACAATACACCAACTTAACCACGTATATTCTTCACAATACACCAACACAATCAAACCTCTAGCAGAATGTATCCTTTCGATTAGATACAAAAAATTTATTTCCCTTATTAATTTTTCCACCTATTATTTTGTGAAAATTATTTGGCTTTCACGTAATGGTTAGGTATATTTATTTGTTTTGAAGTTAAACTGAATATTTAGATTATTGTATCATGTTGCTTTGTTTTAAGGTATTTTTTTAGTTCTGGTAGCAATTCTGATGAAAAATGATGCAGATAATTTTTCTCGTTTCCTACCCTTGTACTTCTTTTTAACTCCACTTGATTTGCACTGGTATCTGGTATAATGATGATATTTGGCATCAGATTGAAAGAGGTGAATAGAGCATGACATTCTGGAGGTGAAATTTTTTCGCTGCAGGTAAATGCTGGAGATTTGAAGTCTGTAGCTTGTACACGAACCCGCGAGTTGTCAGGGATGTACGAACATTACATGGTGGCTCCACGAGCAATATTTCATAGAATACTGTATTGCATGCTATGAGAGTTGCTCATGAAGGCTACTTATGTCGAATTCCTTTTAAGAAAAAATCGATTTGTTTAGAAGAAAAAATCGACTTTTCTGGACAAATCCCTTGTATTAAAAGAAAAAATTCGATTCTGTTTAGAATAAAAATCGAATATTTTTTGGTAAAAGGAATTCGACATTAGTATTCCAGTACCTATTCTATAAAATTCATAGAAAACTATGAATAGTATTCTATGAAGAAGTAATTTACCGTTTGACGTGGGTTTGTTTCAATTTTTTTTTTGTTTTGTGTTTTTTTTTTAATGTAATAAATTAATTGTAGGTACTAAAATGAAAATTTGGTATTTTTCTTGTTGATTTAAGGAAAATTAACAATATGTAAATCAATTTTTTTAATTCTTTCCATTTCATAAATTTGCCCAAATGAAACAAATGAAATAGTAAGCTATGAATATGCCTAACCAATATTTTATGGTATACTATCTGTCTTTCTATCAAAAGTGGCAGTTGTTAATCTATGAAATATTTTAGATGGAGACCTGGTGTTAGGTATAAGCCTTGTATAATATGCTAACTATCATAACTATTAACTATTTTGAAAGCCGTTTATGTATTCATTTATCTTGTTTTTCAAGTTATATAATATCAACTCTACATTATTTGAAAAATTACTTTCAAATGTCGAATTCCTTTCAACAAAAAATTCGATTTGCTTAGAAGAAAATATTGATTTTTCTGGACAAATTACTTGTATTGAGGAAAAAAATCGATTCTGTTTAGAAAAAAAAAACGATTATTTGTTGAAAGGAATTAAAAAAAGTCTATAAAAATTTGCTAACAAAAAAATTGTTTAATTCCTTTCAACAAAAAAATCGATTTTTTTTATAAACATAATCGATTTTTTTTTCTTCTTAACAAAACAAGAGTAATTCGACGTACTTTTTTTTTTTTTGCAATTTGATGTTAGTACATATTGAATAGAAAAGTACATATTCTTTATTTATTCCGGATAAGGAACAGAATGGATGGAAAAGACGAAATGTTTATCCAGAATGGAATGAATAAAGAAACAAAACTAGAACAAAAAGAATGGCAATCCAGTTGTTCGGTGAAATGTCAAAACAATTGCAGAAGTAAATGTTTTTATTTCGGATATTTATGTATTCTCAAAGTCCAAAGTTTAATATTACATTAAATGCATAAAATGTATACTCTGGTACGTTTATTCGCGTTATTATGCTGTTTTTAAATAATAAACACCAATGTGAATCTGCCATAATTGAGTTTAAGAACGCCAATTATACTGAACGCGCCCAATATTCTTTTTCTATTCTTTTTATTTCACACATGGAATAAAAAGAATGCATTCTAAATGTTCCGAAATGAATAAAGAAACAACAAAATAGTTTATCCGGAATATTCCGTGGAATAAAGAAACGCAAAACTCATATTCCGAATATTCTGGACATACCGGAATGAATAAAGAAACACACTCATTAGTAGGTACCTATTATCATCGAATACTAAAAACCAGATGGTTTTATTCTTCTAGTTTTTCATACCTAAAATTCAAAATAATGAAAACTACTTTTTCCAAATTTTTTTTTTTGGCTATTTCATGATATTAGGAATGTTCAGGGAAATGAGGTCTCAGAGATTTCGGTCCGTCAAACAATGAGCAAGCGAATCCGAATTTTGTTTCCTCAGTATTGTAACGTTTTACCACGGTTCGATATAAAACTTATTTCTTTTTAACTCTCAACCGTCAATTATTTCCTTTTTGAATTAAACACACTTTACTTCACTTCAAATATTTTATTAATCATCAATCTCAATAGTATGCAACTTAAATTCACTTCCGGATACTTTTTAACTACGAACTTTTCACTTTCGCTTCGCTTTCAAAAAAAAACTGTCTGTGTAGTCAAAAAGTTTCTCCTTAGAGGTTCGAGACTCTACTCGAAAGTACTGGCACAAAAACCATCTAGAAAATTCCATTCCAGCTGTCAGATGGCGTTCTCTCCACTCTTCCATTCAGCGCATTTTCCCGCAGAGATAGATGGCGCGTTCTCTCGGGAATTTTTATAGATGGTTGTTGCCTTCGATAAGGTTATTTTTTAATTGACTCTTTGTTTGTTCCGAAAGTAGTTAGGTGCTGATTTCATCGTTACAATATTTTTAATAAAATTGAATTTGCTAAAAACAACATAGTCACGCTTCGTTATCTTTAAAATTTTATATAATCTGTCTGAAAAAAGATGTAATCACGCCCGAAACGTCACATACATATATAAGCCTAGTATGCTGCTGATGGTAAACGAATAATCCCATACAAAAATGACACAACGATCAATTTCGTTCTGCTTTTTCGTTGTAGGGTACGCTTTGGGTTGAACGAAATCGATAATTGTAGCAGATTATTTGGAGAGATGTTCCCTCTTTTGTCGCACAGAATTAATTGCCTGTGTGCTGAAAAGTGACATTTGGTCTCTATTCGTGTTTGTATTTGTTGTTTCTTTCATCACCAAATGGCTAGTACGCTGCTGATGGTCTCCAACATGACAACGAAATATCATATCGAAAAATTACTACTTGAAAGTGTCACCATTTGCAAAAACAAATAACAAACACAAAGGCATAAAAATCATAGAAAGTAATGTCGTGATGAAAGAAACAACAAAAACAAACAAGAATAGAGACCAAATGTCACTTTTCCGCGCACAAAAATTGTACAGGCAATTAATTATGTGCGAAAACAGCGGGGAGATCTCTCCAAATATTCTGCTACAATTATCGATTCGCTCATCGAACAGCGTACCGCAGAACGAAATTTTTCGTTTATGATTTCATTGTGTCATTTTTGTATGGGATTTTTCGTTTTGCATCAGCAGCATACTAGGCTTAAGAGTTAATGTGTTAGGGTGGCTCGTTGACGTGTTGGGTAGGCTCGTATGTTTAAACATTTATGTTGATCGCTATTTGCTTTTAAATTTGACTTTCATGTGAATCTTATGTCGTTTTTCGTTGGTCACTCCTAGCACTCTTTTTTCACTCCATCCACACTCCCAACACTCCAAAAACCTTCCATTTGCTGTTCGGAGTGATGATTTAGGAGTGTTTTTTCACTCCGGATTTCACTCCTCACAATGTTTTTCAGCCTAGGGTGGTGCCTGCCCCTAAGTATATATTTATTTCGAAATTTGATATCGCAACATCCCAAACAGACATAATGAATCACATTAAATATAATTTTAAGTCAGCATAACTTCCCAAACGACCATAACCTAATTAAATGTAAAAACATTACCAGGTCTAACGGTAGAGTTGCATCATTCAAGGTTACAGTTCCAGAGCCGATGTTCAATTTATTGATGTCTCCATCATCGTGGCCTAGTAATACTTTTATTCAGGAATTTGTCAACCGTAATACAAGACTTAATACTAACTCTCTTTTAGTTTCAAAAAACTGATTTGCTTGTCCCTTTACTACCAAAATGTAAGGGGACTTCGTTCTAAAGCCCGTGATGTATACTTAGTCACAAGAACTCCCTTTTGATGTTTTTGCCTTAACGGAAACAGTAGTTTTAATAACAATGAGTTCTTTACATCGGATTTTAATGTTTATCGGACTTTTTGGACTTGGGGGCGCAGGCTGGTAGAGGGGTTCTTATAGCGGTACATTCTAGCTATGATAATTCCTTCTTTGACATTCCTGATACAGAAAACATTGAACTGATCTGTGTTAAAATAAACGTCAAACAAAAAAGTATTTTCGTTTTGTGCTGCTATTTGCGACCTTGTAGCCCAATTGATAGTTACCAACTTTTAATTAAAGCAATTGACTTTTTGAGTGATGTCATGAAAGTACATGATAGCCTATTGGTCATGGGTGATTTCAATCTGCCTAATCTGTCATGGTCACGTTCTGAAGATGACTATCACTTCGTCACTAGTAACGCAACAACTCAAAAAGAACTATTATTTGTCGACAATATGACTGACTCTGGTCTACACCAGATTAGTGGGATTAAAAACAACCTTAACAGGCAACTTGATCTTATTTTTTCTAATGATGCTTATAACTGCATCGTAGAGAGCAGTAACTTAACTCTTTCAACCATTGACCTTTTCCATCCCCCATTATCTTTAACTTTTGCTTTCGATGGCAGTACGAATGTACAACATGAAAACACATATCGTTTTAATTTCCGTAAGGCTAACTTCGACAAAATGAACGAGCTTCTTAGAAACATTAATTTTGATTTAATTCTTAATAGCGATATTAACAATAATATTGATGCCTTAACAACTAACTTTTATTCAGTTATTTTTGAATGTTTTATACAATCAGTTCCTTATGGACTACAGAAAAACACATCATCTTCACCTCCTTGGTATTCGAAAGAGTTGCGCAAACTCCGAAATTCTCGTAATGGTCTATGGCATAAATATTTAAGATCTAGATCCGAAACTGATTATTCTCTTTACATGCATGCATATAATGAATTTTACAATCTTTCTAAACTACTCTATGAATCCTATAACAATCAAATGCAATCTGATATTATTACAGACCCTAAAAGATTTTGGCAGTTTATAAACTCAAAAAGGAAGTCTGATGGCTATCCTACTTCCCTTAATTATTAAGAACATTCTTTTAATGATTCTAAAATCATAACTAATTTATTTGCAAATTTTTTCAGTCTTGCTTTTTCCGACAATAATTTCGAGCCTGATGTCAACTACTTTCATTATCTAAATAATTTAAACCAATCGTCTTTGGTCTCAATTAGCATTACTACTAATGATGTGGTCAACAAGATAAATAAACTTAAGTATGATTACTCATCAGGCCCAGATGGTTTACCAGCAATTGTTTTAAAAAAATGTGCAGCCAATCTGGCCAAGCCTCTTGCTACTCTTTTCCAAAAATCCCTATCTCTTGGAATTTTTGCTTCTATGTGGAAAGAGTCTTTCATCATTCCAATTCACAAAAAGGGTTGTAAGTCTGATATTTCTAATTATAGGCCAATCGCCAAATTGTCGTGCATTCCGAAACTATTCGAAAGTATAGTCTTTGACACCGTATATTTTCATTGCAAACCCTTGTTCTCTGCCAAACAACACGGGTTTTTTAAAGGTAAATCCACGACCACTAACCTAACAGAATTTGTTTCTTATACTTTAAATGCATTAGAAAAAACAAATGAAGTCGATGTTATTGCCACAGACTTCAGCAAGGCCTTTGATAAAATCTCTCACAAAATTAAAGCTGTTAAATTAAAGGCTTTTGGATTTCCTTTTGGTTTTGTTCAATGGATAGAATCGTACCTATTAGATCGCAAATATAGAGTGTTGTTTAGATCTTCAATTTTAAATTCTTTCATTGCTAAATCTGGTGTCCCACAAGGATTCTTTTTGGGTGTTATCTGTGATAGCGAGCTTAACTTCCGACCCCATTACGACAACATAGTAACGAGAGCTAACTCTGTTCTTGGCTTTATCAAACGTTGGTCTAAGGAATTCTCAGATCCTTACGTTACGAAATCTCTTTACACAACCTTTGTTCGACCTTTGCTCGAATATGCTAGCCAGGTATGGTCCCCTTATCACCTCGTGCATATTAGGAGAATCGAAGCTGTTCAGCGTAGATTTCTACGTTTCGCTCTGAGGGGACTTCCTTGGACTGACAACTACAATTTACCCTCTGATCATGATCGGTTGCAGCTCCTAAACTTGCAATCTCTCGAAAAACGACGTGAAGTGGCTGATATTATTTTTGTTCATCAAATTTTGTCTGGTGTAACTGATTCCTCTGCCCTCCTCGAGGTAATGAATATTAACATCAACTCACGTTCTCTTAGATCAGTACCCCAAATCCATCTAGCTCCTCACAGAACTGACTATGGAAGAAACGAGCCAATTACTAGAATGTTGAGGGAAGTAAATGCTAATTTTAATGTTTTTGACTATAATCATAGCAACATCACACAAAAAAAACTCCTTTATGGTTCTTCCACTTTCTAACATAAATCTTTTAAAATAACGTAATATTATGTATAAAGAGAAACGAGATAATTTTGAGAAACTGAAACTACTCTTTCTAACTTAACAAATGCCTAAGCATGCTAATCATTTCATTTTAATTTTTTACTTTTTGACTTTTCATATTAAGAACTATTCTATATGATCTTTTTTTTCTTATTTTAATCATATTTTTATTTTAATTTGTTTTAATTTCTTTGCCTTTTTAACTGCTTGCATTAAGCAGTCCACAATTTTTTAGCTGCCAGATTAGCTCGCGCTTTCCTTGAATACGGGTTGTTGTTTTGTTAAGTTGGCATCAACTTAGCACAATATACATACATAAATATAATAAATATTTTTGATTTTTTTCTTTTAGAACATAATAATTCAATAATAAGTTCCGATATGACTTGCAACCGCAATTGCCGTAGTACTCGGTGTAAATGGACCCCAGCGCGTGCGGGATCTGGGGGGGAAAGAGGCTTGGGATTTATTTATTATTTATTTATAAAATTAAGGTGTGCTAGGAGTGCACTCTGAAAACACACATACTTTTAAAATTATTGAAGAATTCATTTTAGTTTTAACTTCTACATAGATACACATATTACGGAAGAGAGTTTTTCATATTCCATTGGAATCAGAAAGGAGTGAAACACTCTGAAAATCCAATCGAAAACGACATTAAACAATCAGTGTAACAAAATTTTCGAAGAGTATAAAGTAAAAATAAATTAAACGAGTACAATAGCTAGAGGTGGATTATTTATCTTATTGAATAAGTTGCCCTAAACTAAGCTGACGTGTCAACTAAAATATGCCGAACTGCGTAAAAAATAATGGGGGAGAAATATTTTAAGTGATTTTTCAAAAACAGTAACTTCATAAAAAATAGTGTTTTTTAAGAAATTTGCTTCACAGGGTGTTCCTTAATCATAGGCTAAAGTAAGCTTTTCTTAATAAAGAGAATTAACAGAGAAATAAATTAAAGCAAAACTAACGAAAAATTTAAATAACGTAAAATTTTGAACAAAATCAGTCAAGTTTGAAGTTAACTTTGAAATTTAATTTTTTAAAATTGTTAACTAAAGCTACTTTAGTTAAAAAGAACATAAAAGAAGAGATTTCTGTCTTTACAAAAAGGGTATAATACGCCATTGTAACGGTAACCGGTGTTTTTTTTAATATTTTATTTTCTTTTTTAAGTAAATTGCTCTTCCCATTATTTTAAATTTTACTTTTGAGTTTTTGACTAAAAATTAATAGAAGCATCAAATATTAAAAACAAAAATACCTACTATTTAATAACGTAAAACTTTAAGTTTAAAAATTCATTTTTCAAAAACTATTCTCCCAAATAATTTTAACGACGAAAAAAGTAAAAGTCTGAATTTACATTGTCCGACTTTTCCAGTCCCGATCTATTGTTTCTGGGTGAGCAGGGAAAAAAGTGAGGGCGATGAAACAAATCGTTTGTTCCTCAAAACTCACACGATTTTTTCAGTCTGTTTTGGTTCTTTTTCACCTCCTTTCCAGTTTCTTATGTTTTTTTAGTATAAATGTGCAGTTTATTTGATGGTGTGAGTAAATCTTAATGAAAAATAAAGAAGAAAGCAATAAAAATGAAGAGTGCAACGGCAAAAACTCTCATTGAAAATATCAGACAATAAACATTTCACCCGATTTCTGGAAAAAACTTATTGGAAATATTCGGCAATGTTAATTCAAACAGTACAATATTAGTGTTGCCGTTGTTTTTTAATGATTTTTTTTTCTATTTTGAGTCAACTTCTTAGACGATTTTGTTCTTGACTCAACTCAACCTACACGCTCTTGCTTTTTGTCACCTTAGGTGAATCACCCTGTATACATTTTTTAATTTTATGATCATTTAAGTAGGTCTGTACAGGGCGTTCGGTATCAGAGCTGTAAAAGGCTGCAGTACTTTGGTAATGCAGTTAATAAAATCGCAATTAATTAACTTACCTATATTGAATTTAAGTTAATACTGTAAATAAGTACTTTAACTGTGAAACAAGCAGTCAGCAGTCAGTACCTACTAGCATTCCGACTGTGCAGTTAAAAAAAAAGTTAATTCACTTTAAGTTAGTTAATTGCAGTACTTTTTAACTGCTTTTAGTCAGTAAAAAGTCTTTGTACTGCGATGATTTTACTTTTAGTCAGCAAGTCTTTTAACTACATTCAAAACTGTAAGTCTTTTAACATTTTTTAATTTTTTAAATAAAAGACTGCAGACTTGTACTAATAAAAGAACAGGATGAAATAAAAAGAAAAATAGTTTTAAGTAATTTTGTAATGCTTTATTTTTGAGTAATGAAGTCCTCTACGTGATTATGTGTTGTTGATATGTGGATATCGAATTTGTTACATAACTTACTTTTTTTGTGTCCTGCATAAGACTTGTTGCAAAAGGCCTAAGGTTACGGTTCCAGTGGCAGCGATTTCTAATAGTGCGAGTAAGCGAGTTCAAGCGATTGATTGCTCAAGCAATTCGCGTGAATGGGCTGGTTTTCGTTACACAGCCTTAAATCGCTAGATATGTAGCGATAGCGGTCGATCAACCATTCCTATACTACACGTTTGTTTGAATTTGTTTTCACAAAAATGACAATGTGCCACAAAAGTGGATATACTATAAAAACTGGAAAATCGCTTAAAATCACTGTCATCGCCCATTTTGTAGACAGCGCGAATGGAAATCGCTGCCATCGAGACCATAGCCTAACTGGCTGAACAGAATAGAATGACGGAACTGAAGCCGCAGACGGAACTGGAAGAGCTGTCAAAAAGTGTCGTACATTATTTTTTTACATGTCCACAATGAAGCTGTACAGCTTTGAAGGTATTTTGAAGAAAAACAAAAGAATATTATTGTGTACAAGCTCAGAATTCACATTTTTTGTTTCCAATAATTTTCCTTTTAATAAATAATTTTTTTCGCGATACAAATAACCACAATATTTTTTTCCGACCCAAAAAGTTGTTTTTTTTCTTCATACAAATTGAAACGTCAAAAGTGCCGTACGTCAAAAGTTAAAAGTTGGTGAACTCTTCCGTCTGCGTCTGCGTCTCCGTATGCGTCTACGTTCCGTTGTGTTCGCAACATTGAATTTGCGTGTATTTAATATTTTGACAGCTATTCCGGCTCCGTCTCCGTTTCCGTCTGCGTCATCATTCTGTTCAGCCAGTAATGCATCTTGCCTTGTTTGACTTGCTTGTGTATCATTATTTGTGGCTCGTTGCATTATTTTGTCTGGCAATAGGCGTGTAGCATGTTTCATGGTGCATATTTTTATTCAAATTGATAAATAACAAAATCTCTTTTCTTTGAGACATACATATCTTATTTTTTTTGTATGTCAAATACATTAAAACGTATGTAATAGAAATTAACTTCATTTAACGAAAAATATGTCCAAATGTAAAATATACAGGGTGTTCGGTATAACGTGCACGTGCACCTACCTACCTACCTACTAAGCTAGAGCGAGTAGGTTGGGTTAATACAAGAAAAAATCGTATGGGGGTGTATTTTTCCTTAATTTAGGTGGGAGTGGCAATTTCTCTACCTGCCCTTTTTTCTATTCCTATTCACTGACTCGACCTTCAACGATCGACAAACATTTTGCACACAAAATATGCATCGGATGATGTGCATCAACTTAGCAGGTCACTTTCGATTGCACATTAAAAAGTATATAGTAATTAGCTGCTACTTAATTGCTAATTAGTTACGTAAAATGGGTGTCCTGATAAGTTGACGTCAACTTAGCAAGTTAACTTTCTCAAAACTATAGATAAACGGTCCGGGGGTGATATATTGAGAACTACTTCATTGCTAATTAGTTACGCATGCAGTAGGAAATTTCTAAAAATTCAGTGCTGAATATGGGTTTTGGAGAGAGAAACTTACAGAGGGTTCACATATTCAGTATCTTTGGTCTCCACCTGTTGAATCTGCATACGTACATAGTCGATGTTCAAAGGGTAGATAAGTGTCCTCAATAACCTCTGTCTATCAATTCCTACTCTCAACCTCCTCGTGGTGAACATCGAGCGCCTAGTAAATTAACTGAAGATGGGGTTCAAATCCCTGTGAACGGTTTTAGCTGGCAGAAAATGAGAGAGGGGGGGAGGAGTGTTCCCACTAAGGCACTTCTCCTTCATCTAGGCGGCAATGGAAGAATTCCCCATTTGGAGCGGTTTATCTGGCTCCCCGCCCTTGGAGTTTTAATAAGGGTCTGGTTCTCCAGGCTAGAGGGTTGTGCGTCGGGGTAACTTCCCCACCACGGAAAAAGTGTCGGTTCCGAAACAACAACAAGCCTCGGATATGGATGATTTTAATGTTGAAGACCCCAGCAAACGAAAAAAGGACAATGAATTTCGGATCTGCACGTGGAATTTCGTGCAATCAAATGGTGCGTGCTGCGTTCAGTAAAAGTCGCTTGGTTGAACGCAGCAGTGGAACCTAATCGCAATCCACATATCGCGTAGATGTGAGCCTTCCTATTGATTTACATGTGCGACATCCACATTGTTATCGGGATCGCCATCGCTTAGGTTTGCGCAATGCTTAAAAGAAAAATGTTTTAGGACCCGATGTTTACTTAAGAGCTGATTGGCTTACCACATTTTGCACAGTTTTTAAGGGCGTTCATGAAATATCTATCGTAAACTTTTCGACTTCGTAAAGTGTCCGACGTCGTAAAGTGTCCGACGTTGTATGAATTGAATACCCTTAATATTAATTAATCCTTCGTAATTAATTATTAGCTTTTTTGCCATTGAGAACATTTTTAACTCTTTTTGCACTCGAAGTCTTCTATTTTCTGGTCTTTGAGGATTGTTTTTTAAGCACTTGTACAACTGATTCAAAAAAATTAAATTGTCTCCGATTTTCAATGCCACTAGCTTTTTAGTTAGTGAAACAAAAAGCCTGGTAAAATTTCAGCCGTTTAGATTAACTTTTTCCATACAAATTGTATGGGCAGTTTTCTTTTGTTCGATTCTTTATTTTATAACAGCCCTATTAATAAAAAGTCAATTCCCGCTCCTTAACACACGTGTTAGCTAGCACACGGATAGACAACTTGTTCGTTGGATAACTTTAATTATTAATAAACATATAATAGTTCCAGTCTGTACCACTTAAAGTATGGCAACCCTTCAACAAATCGTGGAAGTATTCTTATCAGGGATATTATAAAATTAAAATATTGAATTTTGTAGTATAAATATAATATATAAAATAAATTAATTTTCTAAGAAAAAAATAATTAAATGCAAAGAAAAAAGACAAAAAATAAACAATTAAAATGACAAATTTGTATCGTTATTTTTGGTTCTTATAGCAATCAATTTGAAGGATATTTTTCAGGAAAATAGACTTGATAAATAGCTATGTATGTTGTGTTTTTATAAATATTTTTAACAGGGAATCCAAAAACATGGAATATACCATCCACTTTAACATTCAATAACTTTGGAAAGAGTGCAATAATTGGATAAGAAGTTAAGGACATTTTTAAAGAAAATTCAATTTTTTTTTTTTAAGAATACGTCTCAATCATTTTCGTACGATAACCGGTTGAAAAGTTATGAAATAAAGAATCAAACAAAAGAAAACTTCCCGTACAATTTGTATGGAAAAAGAAATGAGCGATGATCGACCTCTAAATGTTATCTAAACTAAACCCTAACTAAAAAGCTAGTGGCATTGCAAATCGGAGACATTTTAATTTTTTGAATCATATGTACATATAACAGAGTAGTAAAGACTGCATTCAATTGAAGACTGCAGTCAGTTAAGTCAGAATTAATTGACTTAAATATTTGAATACAAGTCAAAACTTTAATTTTTGACTGTGAATTTGAAACTAGAGTCAGCAGTAATGTACAATATTCTGACTTATAAGTCAATTAGGGCAGTCACTTGACTTACAGGTAATTGACTGCATTACTTTTTTACTGGTTGCAGTCTTTGAGTCACTTGTCATTAAGTCATTTGACTGCAGTCTTTTAGTTCTTTATTTTTATTCTTTTTACTGCTTCAAGCGTTTTGAAAAAAAAAAACTATTTACATATGTGTTTTGGTGTAGTAGTTACAATTATTTAATTACGGGCCAGTTGACTTAAGTTAAAAAATACTGCAGTCAAATGACTTACTGACTTTTAAGTGACTTAAAGACTGCAACCATCAGTCAAAAAGTATTGCAGTAAGTAAATTGACTGCCCTAATTGACTTATAAGTCAGAATACTATATATGACTGCTGACTGTAATTTTAAAGTTAAATTCATTTTGAAAGTCAAAAGAAAGTCTTCAACTGATTTAAGTTTTTACATCTCTGAATATTACGTCAATGCTTGGAACCCACGAACCGATCACCCACAGTGCCAATTAGTACCTATTAAGAAAATATATAGGTACGAAGATTTTTTTTTAATAATACAAATTCTATACATACGTATACTACTGAAATAATTCAGCCAAGTCAAAGACTTGGTCCTATTAAGAAAATAGTACATACAATGCATTTAGTTTTTAAATAGTGTATAACTTCTCACATTGCAGCCTATATTTCATTTCTGGTTAAGAATTTAAATTCTAAATCAATGTAGAGAAATCTAATTCTCTTACTCTCATTTTATCAACCAAATTAAACTAATTTAATTCTCAACAGTACAATTTTGATTACAAAAATTAAACAACCATAGGTTTATGATCCTCAACAGAACCCTGGCAATTCCCTTTACCATTTACGTTAACACCAATGAAAATTCTTAGGCGCTTAACGACATACATACCAACCCTTTTCGCCTTTACATTTGAATACCTAGTATAGAGTCTATGTTTGTAAACATAATGCATAAAAGAAGTCGTGCGTCGTGCCCAACCCACAGCAAAAATTACAACATTCCATCGCAGTATAAGCCTTATAAGCGTTACTGGCCATTTACGTGCACTTTACAGTTTACAAAGCTTCAACATCAACAATGGTCACTTCACCTTATGCTTATACTCGTACTTTATATTATTATCTTAACACATAGTATAGGTTGTAGATGGATTCATTTTTTAAAGAGGACGATGAAAAAAGAAGAGCTTGTAGGTATCACAGCAGGGAGTGCCCCACGCAGTCCATCATCAAACTCAAACCCAATCGGATTAAAAATAAAACGTACGACTGGATCGCACAAACTTGCTCTTGTAGTAAAAGTTTCTTCGAATTTTAAAGATTGAGTGTATTAAAAGTAAATAATTACATATACTATACATTATAGAGCTTACATTGAAAAATTGTTCAAAATCAACATAATTCGAAATACATTTATTAAAAAAGTCTTCTTAAATTGTTTTGAGAGCTAAAAAAGTACACCATCTGATTCCTTTAACATACCTTAGTTTTGGAGAAAACAAAAATAAAATCGTAGAAGCGTTTTTTTTTTTAAATTAGTTTTTTATATATAAAATTTTGTAAACATTTTTAAGAGAAAATATTGGTACACAATTTTCTTAATATTTATTTATGTCGACTTAAAAATTAAATTTCGAAAAAAATTATCTACCCGTTTTGGAAATATCGAATTTTCAAAAAAAAAATTAAAATTTTTTTTTTTTTAATCCAAAAAAATTTTTTTTTTGAAAATTTTGATATGCAGTATGATTTCAACTTTTGAGAAGCTTTTGTATAAAAAATTTAATTTAAATCGGTTAGACACATAATGAGATAGTCCAAGATAAAGAAAATGGTTCTATGATATTTTTTTTTGGCAGATCGTAGACCATACTAATATTAGTATTTGCAACAATTTTAATCAAAATCGTAGGAGTCGTTTTCGAGAAAATTTATATTTTCTGTAACGGTTTTTTAACATTTATATGGAAGGTAACGTTAATTTTGACTATAAGAAAAATGTTTGATCAAAATATTTTTTACCAAGTTTCATAAAAATCAACCAAGTCGTTTTCGAAATATTTGGTTTTCAAAAGAAAAACTTTGAAATGTCGAGCCATTTTTGAGAAAAATAAGATTTTCCAAAAATGCTAAAAAAAAATATATGGCATGTACCGTTATTTTTGGTCCTAAAAATAAAAGGAAAAAAAAAGGGTTGGGGTAATGTCCCGAAAACACTTTATACCAAGTTTAATTTAAATAGGGCCATGGGTTTAGGCTGTAGGCGAGTCCACTGACAGACAGACGGTCAGAATTGCGAGACCCACTTTTTTCGTCTTCCCTATCATCGTGATGTCAAGTTTGATTGTTATCTCGAGTTCAATTTTTTTTACGAATCCAAAACTTGTCATATAGTACCTATTATATCGCAAGTAAAAAGCTATAAGGGTTGTAAAACATAAGCAAACGGAGGCGGTTCGGAAAAACAAATTAATATAAAATGTTCTTTATCACCAGAACAGCACATGGACGTTTTCTAGCAATCGTTGGAATAACCATTTGTCAGTAGGACACCAGGGTCGTCCGTAAACCGTTTAACAATAGGGAACCGTATGCCTATCTGGTAACGTGAAATTTTCACCAAGTTTCCCACACTTGGGTTTTTTAGCTATGAGCTTTGACAGCAAAATGTGAAAATTTGCAAGAAATTTCACGTTACCAAACAGACCAAGTATTTTAGTAAAATCATGCCTAATTTTGAAAACTATCAAAAATTTATGTTAAATGAACAATTTTTTTTATTGGTTCAATATAATTTTCTATTCCCATTGTGGTGATAAACTTGTGAGGCTAATTTCCGTGAAACAGTCTTGTTTCTTTAAGGTGTTGCGCCCTTTCTATATTTTACATCAAGGAATGTAACTTTCACGACCATGAAGAGATGACACTCCTTTATTAATCGACCCATTCTTTCACCGTCAGCTAGGTGCTGCTAGACACTCGAAAAGCCTAAGTTCTATGTCTTGTTGCTAAATGTTTTGGGAAATTCCTTTTTTGAGTTCAGTATTCGTTCGGTGGTAGACTAGTCCAGATCCCATTGCAAGGATATTTGTAATTTTCAATTCAAAAAGTAAAAAAAAAAAAACTTGTTGATTAGATTGTGTCTTTTTAAAAGGATTTCGTCATCGGTTAGAAATAGTTTCTTGTTTTTTCTGAAGAGACACGTTCAATAGAAATTAAAAAAATGTCTAGTGACAATGAGGAAATTTTCAAGGTAGATCCTGAAACAGCTTGGTTGGAAGAAGTAACAATTGGTGGCTTTCGTGTCTGGCACATTATGGCAATATGTTTGTCAATTCTACTGAGCATTAGTGCGTATAATATCAATTAATTAAGCATCTCTATAAGTAACTGACTGATGTCTTAAATTATTTATACATTTTATAACTTAGTAATTATCGTCTGCTGTTGTATACGTTTTCGTATACCAAGGACAAAACAGGAAATCGAAGCCGACTATCAGCGGAAGCAACTTACAAAAAAGTTTCGCGAAAAATTGGCACAAATAAAAAACTCGGAAATGGATAATATGGATTTACAGAAAGGTAACAGCAAAGAATATAAAGCTACCAAGAATAGGCGTCTGATACAAATTTTTTACTGCACATTTTTATATAGCGGGTTCCAATTTTGCGACCAGCTCCCAGAGCTTTTGCTTTTTTTATGGGCTTTTCAAGGACAAAAAAGCAGACTGTCTCAATGTGTGTGGTATCTCATTTTAAAAGCGCTGAGAGAATTATTGAAAAGCACATAAAAAAAGCCAAAGTGTGGGTTCCAACATTGGAACCCGCCATTTTCAGTAGAAAATTTGTATGAGATGCGTCTTCTTGGTAACTTTATATTCTTGTAAATTATTTTTTTTTTTTAGATAAATAAATAATTTCTTCGTTTATTTGAGCCAAACCCAAATATGTATGCAAACAACCTATGATATGTATGTATTAGGGTGGCGCTTATTTTGGCAATGTTCGAATAAGACAAAATTAAACCCAGAACATCTTTAATTTGCCACAATATAACGAAAAATGGAGAAAAAGAAAAATAATTGTTTTTCATCGTTTTTTTTACGTGGGTAAAAAAAATTTATAAAATGAAAGAAATTCGAACATTGCCAAAATAAGCGCCACCCTAGTATACATGAACATAAATATATGTAAATGTTTGTAGCAGAGATGTAAAAACTTAAGTCAATTGATAACTTAAGTAAATCGACTTAAAAGACTTATTTTATAAGTTTAAGTCACTAAGAAGTCAGTAAGTCACTTAAATGTCAGTAAGTCATTTGACTGCAGTCTTTTAACTTAAGTCAATTTATTTCTTTTTATTCTTTTTACTGCTTTAAAAAAAACTATTTACATACATACATATTTTTGTGTAGTTAAGTAGTTACAATTATTTCATAACGGGCCAGTTGACTTAAGTTAAAAGACTGCAGTCAAATGACTTACTGACTTTTAAGTGACTTACTGACTTTTTAGTGACTTAAAGACTGCAACCAGTCAAAAAGTAATGTAGTCAATTAACTGTAAGTCAGATGACTGCCCTAATTGACTTATAAGTCAGAATATTGTACATGACTGCTAACTCTAGTTTCAAAGTAACAGTCAAAAATCAAAGTTTTGACTTATATTCAAATATTTAAGTCAATTAACTCTGACTTAACTGACTGCAGTCTTTAAATGAATGCAGTCTTTACAACTCTAGTTTGTAGGTACATCAAAAGGATTTAAGAATGAATAGCGTGTTCCGTTCGGATCGGAAATAATGTGCTTTCGTGTTGTATTTGATTTGTATCGACGGTGAAGATTTTTAGGAAGCTATGCAATCGCTGCCGCAATAATTTGATAGTTAAAGCAAGTTTTTTTTTAGGACAATCTTTCTTTTCTATAGTTTATTGGATTGAAAAATTGCAACTCGATTTTATTGAAATATCTGAGGAAATGACAGGCGGGGTATTCTCGATTTTTCTCATCAAATGGGTTTGAGTTAATATTAAAGTGTTGCAAGATTGGTGTTAGAGTGTTCGAAAATGTTACACTCTTCCTCCCTATAATGATGTCGGCATACAAATATATCGTCACGTGAATGCTTAATTGTCCTACAGACCGGTTTGGGTGAAAATGAGTTAATAATGCTATCTTATATTTTCGGCCACGCTCTTTCGATTGGTCTTATCCAAATTGTCCTATATCTATTTTATGGCCGATTTCAAAAAGTCCTTTTATCCATTTAAGAGGCTTTTAAATATTTAAATGACATTTGTTCCATACAAAATATGTCGTTTAAAAATTTAAAAACCTGGTAAATATTGATGAAATCGGTCATTAATTATCGAGATAGAAAGATGTGAATTTGTCCTACCGACCACTTCTGACCACTTTTTTTCGATGATTTTTATGCTTGTTTGTCCTATATAAACTTTTCGTATGTGACAACTTTTATACTGACAATCGAATTATCGAGAATTTGAGCCTTAAAATATCCTATATCCGATGAAATTGAATCCAATGTCATTGGATATAGGACAAAATGTAGTTATAGGGCAATTTTAAGATTTGCAAGTTTGTACTTGTTCGTTATAAATCAAATGGCCGCAGTCTTTGATTAGAAAATTACATTCGTATTTATAAACGTTGTCTAACTTTAGACAGTCTAAGTTATAAATACAGATTTGTAATTGTTCTCTACAGTGATCTTACTTTTGATTTAACTATACACAACGGAAGCGATTGTCTAAACCTTGACAACTGTGATATATGTAGTTAGTTTGTAATTGTTTTGTCTAATAACATAATTTATTTTACATCATTTTTATACAAACAATGGGCTGGGAACGCTTAGAAAACATATACATAGGTGACTAGGAAGCTAGGCAAGTTTCTAGTTTCTGATTCGTCAGCTGTCAAAAATAGGTATGCATTGGGCACGTTCAGACGACGTAGGTGACTGGAAAGCTAGGCAAGTTTCTAGTTTCTGATTGGTCAGCTGTCAAAATATGCCTTCCAATCTAGGTCAATTTTATTGAAAAATGGCTGGAAAGCTAGGTGAGAAATATCTCCCTACATTTCCAGTCAAGTGCATTTATGCCAGAATATCAGCTGATTATGTTTTGTCAATAAATAGCAAGCTGAACTTTATTCTTCCGTGACTTTTTTTTTTCACGTTTATCTTAATATGTAGTTTGAGATAAATAAATAAAGATTCAATTTAAACAATGTATCATTAGTAAGAAAACTTTACAAATAATATTACAAAATTCCTAACTGATTTCTGCCTTGTGTAAAGTGATTCTCAGATAAAAATATTATTAAAAGTACTTTCTTCCCATTAACGGAAGGTAAAGGTTTGAAGTAAAGTTCGTAGTTTGGCATTAATGACATCTCTAGTCATCAACTAGGTTCCTAGTCAAATTTGCGTTCAACGAAAGTAGTTGACTACATATGAAGTCCCCTATGTCATCTGAACGTACACAATAGTTAAGACAAGGCCATGAGCCGTGGTAACAATTATTATTTATAATTAAAAAATTATAAATATTATTATTCTCGATACATCTAAACTAAAGGGTAACGCATAAAACAACAAATGGATTTAGTCCTTTCAGAACGATGGGGTTTGTTTAACACCGAGTGCCTCTTTTCGATCGTTCTTGGCGTACTATGTGATACACATTTTGAAAATCATAAATAAAATATTTAAATAAGTAAATAAATAAATGAACATTTGATTTCTTCTTTATTTTTTTTTTTGATATATTTGAGTTACCTCGGTCACTAGCTACCTCCAGTTACGCACTCCAAGTTGGTTTAGGTCGTTCTCTACTTGTGTGCGCCACCTAAGGTGGGATCTTCCTCCGCTGCGCAGACCGTCAGGGGTAGATTCGAAGACTCGTCAAACTGATGCGTTGGTGTCCATACGCTCCACGTGTCCCAGCCATCTCAGCCGCTGCATTTTCAGCTTTTTGACCAGGTCGACGTCGCTGTAGAGCTCGTAAAGCTCGTTGTTGAATCTTCTCCTCCATTCTCCATCGATACAGACTGAACCGAAAATCACCCGAAGAATCTTCCTTTCAAAACACCCAAGCAGATTCTCATCCGTTTTTGTCAGGGTCCATGCTTCTGCTCCATATAGCAGGAACGGGATGATAAGGGTCTTATATAAGGTCTCCTTGGTTCTTTGAGAGAGGGCTTTATTACTCAAATGCCTTCTTAGCCCGAAGAAACAGCGATTGGCAAGAGTAATTCTTCGTTTGATCTCTGCACTGATTTCATTTTGCGATGTTATAGTGGAGTCCAGGTAGACATAAAGTCCTTGAAGACTTCGAAGTTGTACCTATCCATCGTGACGTTTTGCCCGAGTCGACGATGCTGAGATTCCTTTCTCGATGATAGCATATACTTCGTCTTGTCCTCGTTAACAGCCAAACCGATTCAATACTTTGTTCTCCCAACGATGTCAATATCTTCTGCAGGGGGGTGATTCTCAAATGCGCGGCGGATTTGCATTTTCCTATTCTCAAAAGCGATTCGCTTTTCAAGCCAAAGCGAAAGTTCTCTCTACATTTCATTTTGGGTTTGAAAGCGACAGGTGTCTAGGTGGCGGATTGTTAGCGGATTGAAAGAAAATACATAAATAATTTGCAAATAAATATGTATCTTCTTCAATTTCGGCAAACAAAAACACACTATTCCATCAAAATGTTTTTATTTTATTTGTTAAGAGTGCTCCTGTTTGGTACGATTGTGCTAAAACTCACAAACTTAAGCTACAAATATGTCAGAACAAAATTCTTAAAATGATGCTTGATTTGCCATGGTGTCATTCAACCATCAGGCTTCATGAGCAAGCCAATGTCAATCTTTTGAACTCCCTTATTGAAAATTTAACACAAAAATTTTATGTAAATTGTTCTTACTCTGATAATGAAGTAATCAAATGTTTATCTCCACCATAAATTTATATATAGATTGTAGTACTCTATTACACGTTAAAATTATAGGCGGTGAATTTGGAGTGAATGAGCTTGTTGAGTGGAATATTTTCCATTTGGCAATGTTAATTTTTTCCGCAACTATACGACCTAGTTCAATTTATAATTTAAGAAACTTAATGTGGGAGTTTTGCAATATTAGTTTTAAGAATTGAATAAGGGTTTTTGATCGTAGCTTTCCCTTGAATGATCTATATTAAAATTCATTATACAACTTTATTATTATATCATAGTTTTAAATTATAGTTGAAAAGGAAAATGTTAATCCTAAATCTCTAACCTATATATATTACCAAATGAAATACTGTTACATATATTGCTACTAAATAAATGATAAATGATGATAGGTAAATGCAAATACTTTAAGAAAACAAAAACAATGTAAAATACTTTAAGAAAACACAAAAAAAAACAACTTGTTTGCTCAAATTTTTGGAAATAACTGACAATTAAATGAGAAGAGTGCAAGTAAAAATGGGAGTGGCCTGGAAATTTTTGGAATTATCGTCCCTATCAAGGTAACCGTCGGAGCGGAACTGTCTCCGATTTCCTCCGAATCGGAGACATTTTGCTGGTCGGAGAACTACCTCGAAACAAAATGTCTCTGATTCATAGGGAATCGGAGAGAATTCCGCTCCGACGGTTACTTCGATAGGGCCGTATGTGAGAGAAACTGGAAGGTTCATTTTCGTCCTCGATCGCATTTGAAAATAAGCAAAAGCGAACACAGTCGAATGTGAGGTTTCGCTTTTAAAGTGATCCGCCGCGCATTTGGTAATAACCCCCCAGACTTTTGTTGACTTGCGAGTTGCGTAGAATTGCTTCAAGGCCGATGTTAAATAGGTTACATGATAACGCGTCGCCTTGTCTCAAACCTTTCTCGACATCAAAGGGTTTAGTGGTGTTCTTGCCGACTGCGAGATTTCTCCATCGGCATCCTGCGCAAGCGGACAAGTTTGGCAGGAATGCCGAAATGCTCGTCTCTGTCTACGCTATCATATGCGACTTTCAAATCGATGGTGTGGTGTGTGTCGATTTGAAACTCCTGGGTTTTTTCCAGAATCTGTCGGAGTGTAAACATTTGATCGACGGCTGATTTGCCGGGCCTAAAACCACACTGATAGGGGCCGATCAGATCGTTGATAAATGGTTTTAAGCGATCACACAGTACAGATGACAAGATTTTGTTTGCGACGTTGAGGAGACTTATACCTCAGGTCAGAGCTTCTCCCTTCTTGTGGATGGGGCACACTATATTGAGGTTCCATTCATCTGGACTAGACTCTGTCTAGGTAGTGAAGACAAGAAAAAAATCGTATGGGAGGGGGCGGTCTATTTCCCCCCGTTTAGGCAGGTAATTTTCT
This sequence comes from Epistrophella euchroma, assembly GCA_947049315.1. Classification (NCBI taxonomy): domain Eukaryota; kingdom Metazoa; phylum Arthropoda; class Insecta; order Diptera; family Syrphidae; genus Epistrophella; species Epistrophella euchroma. The sequence continues at coordinate 59,016,400 of OX346245.1, read as the reverse complement.
AAAAAATAGACTTAAAACAGAAAAAAAAATATTTAAAAACAACGGTACAATTTAAAATGCTATGCTATACTTTTTTAGAAAGCCATAAATCTCTTCTTTGATTTTTATTTTAAATTAAGTTGTGTTAGTGAATAGTTTTTGAAAAATTAATTTTCAAACTCGAAATTTTGAAAAAAAAAATTAAAAAAAATTTGTAAATCAATTTTTTTCAGAATTTTATGTAATTAAGTATAATTTTTATTTTCAAAATTCAATGCTCTTATTAATTTTCAATAAAATACAGGAAACCGGATGCTAAAATGTCTTTTATTTTTTGAGAAAATTCCAAATAACGAAATCTACTGTACTACTTAATTTGTAGAAATAGGATCTTTTGAACAACAAAATAACGGATGGAAGTCGAATTTAAGGAAAACTTAATATTGTTTTTTTCAAGTTTCTCAAAAACTAGACTACAATTTGACATCTTGTTTTCAGTGTTTGACTAAAAATTGATAGGAGTATTGAATATTAAAAATAAAAATACTACTAAAAACGTAAAATTTTGAACACAATTTTTAAAAAAATTAAGTTTGAAAATTAATTTTTAAAAAACTGTTCACTAAAAGAACTTTATTTATAAACAAAATGAAAGCACATATTTATGGCTTAACATAAAAGTATGGCACGTTGTTTTAACCGTTACCGTTGTTTTTTAATAATTTTTTTTTCTGTATTAAGTCAATTATTTTAGAAAGTTGCTTCTCCTGTTATTTTCAATTTTCTCAAAAACTAAAAGACTGTTTTTGACTAAAACTAAAACTAAAAACAGTCTTTTAGTTTTTGAGAAAATTGAAAATAACAGGAGGAGCAATTTTCTAAAATAATTGACTTAATACAGAAAAAAAAATTATTAAAAAACAACGGTAACGGTTAAAACAGTTAACGAAAAAATAATTTCGGTGTAACCAGAAGTAGAAAAAAATTAAAACGGCCATGCTAGGTTAGGTAAGGTTGGAAGGGGTGGCAAAACCGCGCCATCTAACTCGGATCTCATTGGATCTATTGGGGTAAGGAGTGGGGTAGGTGGAAGTTTAAGTTTAAGGAGCCTCCCTGAACCATCCTGAATTCTTGATGAATTTCAATTCGTCGAAGAAGTATTCTCCGAGGGCAGCTTTCCTGATTCTTGCTAGGCTGGGGCATTCACAGAGGAAGTGAAAAGATCCCTCTTCTCCCTGACACCCTCTACATAAATCAGATGTGCTAATGCCCATTCTGTTCATGTGGGTTCCCATTGAGTTGTGCCCTGTTAGGATTCCAATAAGGAGGGATAATTGAGGCCTGCTTATCTTGAGTAGGTTCTGTTCTTTTCTTTGAAATATTCGGCCACAGATTCCTTGAAACCCGACAACTGTCACGTGTTGACCACCTATCATTTGCGGCTGTAAGAAAATTCTGGTGGATATTATTCTTTTCTTGCTCAAGTGGTATGAGTACCGCAGATTCGGTTTGGCTTGGACGAATTTCCATTTGGAAGCGCGTCCAGTATAAAACTCTCTTGATGTCACACGAACTTCTTTTTGTACGCGCGGACGGAATATTTTACTAAGTTATTATTCCTTTTCTTTGGTTGATAAATCGAATTAATATAGAATTAGTGGGTGAAAATTCAAAAAACGGCCCCTACGGCCTTCCCTGTTGTCATGAGCCCTATAAAATGTATAACATTTTTCTAGAGGGGAGTTGGGGCAGTATGAATGTGGAGTATTGTTTTTCAAAATTCTGAAAATTTAGGCAAGGGTTCAGGGAATAACTTTGTATAATTAGTTTCTCAAATTTCTGAAATTTGTTTTAACTTTTTAAATTAAAATTTCAGGAATCAAATTCAATTGGTCTCCCATTACGTTTTTAGGGTGGAAGGGGGTATCATTCCTCAAAATTTTTTTAACACAATTGTAGCCTGACATTTTATCTTTGTTTTAAGACCTTAACCTTGAAAATCGGATCATTACAACGAAAGATATAATTTTTTTTTAAAAAGCTTAACTTTGAAAATTGCAACAATTTTGAAAAACGGACCTTTCTCCACTGGTAGACTACCGAGAGCAATGAACCAAACACACTTTTTCTATGCAATTTTTTCGATTTCTCCATTTAATTAAAATTAAGATTGTGAGACTTGTGGTGCACGTAAGATATCAAATGAAGTATCAAAATAATCGTTATTTTCCTGACATTCGGAATAAGATAAAACCAAATTAAACCATGCATGATGCATGCAATAAGATATGAGCTCATAGAACAAGGGTTCTTATATTGCCGTTATTTCAGCTCAACGGTACTTTAGGAACTCAATTTTAATTTAATTTTGGATACATTATTTATATTAACTATGAAAATTTCAGCAATATATATTGACCCACTAAAAAGATAAAAATAAAAAACAAAAAAAAAACATCTAAAAATTATCTGGAAGCGCGTCCACTTGGACGCTCGTGTGACCATACAAATTTACGACAGTACCCCACATGCCGTTTTACAATTTGCAAACAGTCGACAAATAGTCTAAAGAGCTAGCAACAAAAAAAAGTGAGTCATCGGTACACGATTAATTTTTAATGGATATAATCATTCAGAGTAGCTGAGCACGGATTTGCACGTCTGCCAGCGCGATTCAGAGGCATAAAGCGGGGGCGGGGGGTCAAAGTTGCAAAATTTTGGTGAAAAAAAGTTATAAGGTACATGGATTTTGATTACGCAAATATCTTCATTCCGTCGTAAATAAGCGTAAAAAAAGTGGCAGACGGTTTGCGTGAGTCTAAGTAGCCGGCAAACGACGCTAAAGTTGCAGAAAATTAGTGAAACAAAAAATCATAAGGTACATGGATACCGTTTTTTTAATTTTAATACTTATGTATCTAGAAGGCAAAATCCAAAATGGCAGACGAAAAAGTAGAGGCTAACACCGCGGCAGACGGGTTTGAAAAGTGCATTGTTCGCACAGGAAAAATGTAATTTTTACTGCGGAAAAAATGCAAATGAAGTTTTTTGAACGCAATTATCTTTATTTTGGCATAAGGAATATTGCCTAAAAAGTCCATTGTCGAAACTAGTTCGCATACAAAGTAATTAGGGTTTTATGTCGAAAAAACAAGGTTTTTTACATATAACATTTTATCGGTAAAAGATAGAAGATAATATCGTCGGTTTACAAGCCAAAAGCACTAAGTCAAAAAACATAATGTGTGTTCCTTTACTTTGAAACTCTGTGATTTTCTGTGCATTTTACAGCCATTTTATTTTTTTTATATGAACTTTGACAGAACGTTGGACTGAAATTCACACAAATGCACAGAAAATCACAGAGTTTCAAAGTAAAGGAACAGGGCTATAGTTTTGAGTGAATCAATTTTTAAGATTCGATTTCTTGTGAAAATTCAATATTAACTTCTATTTGTCAATGAATTTCATTAAATACAAAATTGACATTATGACATTAATTTCCAATATCTTTGTTTGTTTTTTAAAAACGAATATGATAAATTATTTGAGCAAAAGCAAAAAATGAGCTGACTTAGTGCGTTTTGCCTGCAATGATTTGCAAGTATTTGTTCGTATTAAATACTTTTTTGAAACACAAATAAATGGAAACAACATTTTTTTAGCCCAAAAGTCAACACAAAAGCTTTATTTTAGGTATACAGTAAAACCCAAGTGCCTATCGCATAAATGCTTAACCCGCATAAGTACCTTTCTTTGAGAACCAGCATTTTGAAAAAAAATCTAATAAGTACCTCTTACTTAACTGCCTTCCCCGCTTAATTGGCTTTTATTTTGTATAAATTTATTGAAATTTACCTGAAAAAAATTCTTTTAAGTACATAATTCAGCAGAAAAAGAAAAAAGCTTATTTTCATCATCACCGAAACTTAAAAAGCGCTGATCTTAAGAATATTTATTAACCATATCAACATAGATGGTGGTGAGCGTCTTGAAGAAAAATGATTAAAATCGGATTCCATAGCGCAACATAAACATTTCAAAAGGTTATCGATACTTAGGCAGCTTTAAATGTATTATCCTATTTTTTAAATAAGATTAAATGTTTTTTTGTTGTCAAATTATGTTTTTTATTTTTATACAAGAGATACATAAGTGCGTATGTGCACTTAAGCGGGTTTTTTTTATAACTGCCTAACACGCATAAGTACGCCTCGAAACGAGGCATTTATTGTGAGGCACTTATCGGGGCTTTACTGTATAAGCAATCCAAAAACTTAAAAAAAATAGTAATAAAATGAGAAGTGTTTAAGAATAATTGCATATCAAAAGCAGATATTAATATCACTTTCATCTAAAACATCTGGTTCCGAAGTAAATTTTGTTCAACTGTTATGTTCAGCAGTTATGAACGAAACTATACGGGTATTCACGATCCAGTGCAACTGGTCTAGTATCATTGTAAAAATTTAAAAAAAATACCCCTGTCCTATTGTAAATATTGTTTTTTTTCACTTTTGCAATGATACTCACGAACGAGAATTCTTATTCATTTTTAAAAGATTTAGTTATGATTTATAGCAAACTCAACTATTTTGACAATTAATCCAACACATACTTTTAAAAGTATGTGTGTTTTCATAGTGCATTCCCAGCACTCCTTAATAAAATTCGGAGTGAAAAAACACTCCTAAATCATCACTCCGAACAGAAAATGGAAGGTTTTTGGAGTTTCAAGAGTGCGAATGGAGTGAAAAAAGAGTGCTAGGAGGTCAAGGTCTTAGGAGACAATTAATTCCGTTGTCTAAAGTAGTTAGATATAATAAAGTTAGATAACTTTAGACAACAATTAAAAATATTTAATTATAACCTGTTGCTACGAGACGACTTTGGAACTTGATGGTGAACGCAACCCTTAAGGTGTTTGTTTTTATATCTTCCATGACAAAAGCTTACTATAAACTCGATGGCAAAAAAAGTTACATTTATCAGTTTATGTTAACGGCTTTCTAGTTCTAGTGGGTACAAACAATTTCAAGACTGGGTTTCTGAAACAGCGATAACCTGATCGTTTTAGAGATCCTGAACATCCTGAGCTATGTATAGGGTTGGAAGTTGAATACTGAGAGCACTTTATACATCAGCCAAGGAGAATTTATGAACCAGACCTGTGTAATTTAAGCTTAAGTACAATTATAAGTATAATTACCTTGTATTTTAAAATTTTAAGTACAAGTACAATTCCGTGGTAATTGTACTCAAAATTTCCAAGTACCAGTACCGGTACTTGTACTTGTAATTATAATTCCACAAAAGAATTGAACATTTTGTACTCATTACTTTAGTACAGGGTGTCCGCCGGGAAGGTATACTACTTTGTTTTGCCGCCATTTTGGTAAACATTAGTCTTGACAGTTCATATTTGGCAGTCGTGATGTAGACACGTGGCAAATTTATTATGGAAAAATATTCGATAAACCAACGTGTTTTAATCGTTATAACATTTTATCAAAATCAATCATCGATTACTGTGACGATGAGAGAGTTACGTGAAATTTTTGGGAGAAACAACGTACCAACAAAACGCACTATTTATCGTGATTATTTTGAAGAAAGAGGGTCTGTGGGTGATAGGCCCAAGCATGGACAACAACGTACTGCAAGATCGGCTGAAAACATTACTGCTGCTCAAGGAAGTGTTCAAAACAATCCATCAACCTCAATTCGACGCCGTGCTCAGGAGCTTGGTCTTTAAAGAACAACTTTGGCCACAATTTTGCACAAGGATTTGCTTTTGTTTCCATTTAAGATTCAGTTGACACAAAAGCTTCTTCCACAAGACCATTTACGCCGCCGTACATATGCCAATAGGATGTTACAGCTAGCCCATGACAACCCCGATTTTCATGAAAAAATCATATTGAGTGACGAGGCACATTTTCATTTGAATGGATATGTGAATAAACAGAATAGTCGGTTCTGGGCAATGGAAACGCTTGAGCAACTCAAACAAAATATTCGTGATGAAATTAATGAAATACCGCGTGAAATGTGTGAGAATGTAATGAAAAATGTGCTCAAAAGGGCTCCCATTTGTGAGACTAACAGAGGCGGACATTTACTTGATATTGTATTCCATACATAATTGCCACATTAAATAAAACATTTATCAATATAAGATCCATTCTCTTTCATTTAATCAAAAATTATAAACAAACAAAGTAGTATACCTTCTCGGCGGACACCCAGTACTTAAAATTGTTGTACTTAAATATTCTTCAAATACTTTTAATTCCTTAAGTATTTTTAAAAGGAATTGCAAGTTATTAAGGAATTCAAAAGGAATTAAAAGTATTTGAAGAGTATTCCCTTTGAGGGAAAAAGTTTTTAGTCATCTTAACTACATATTAGTAATGCTCATTAAAATGAATAATTTTGTTTAATATACTATTTTTATATTCTCATCTTAGCTCTTGCCAGAATCCAATCGGACTACCTTTCACATCACAACAGTAAGGAAAATCTAATGAGAGATGATATTAAGCATACAAGCACAATACAGAATCCAGTTTAAATAAAAATATAATATAATATATACATATATATAGAAAATAAAAAAGAGTATTATTAAAATATAATTTTTTAATGTTATACAAAGTTGCAATTATACAAAAGGTAGAATTTAAAAGATAAAAACAGTATATCACAAAAATGTTCACAGTTAAATTATAACTGAAAATTTTTATTTAAGATACAAAAAAAATTGATATTAAAACGCACTCATTCATGTTCAATTTGAATAATTTCATTTTTATTATTTTTATATTTGTTGCTTAAAATTTGATGATTTTTTTGTTACTTTTTGGGCAGCATTTTTTAATTTTGTTCTCTGTATGGATTTTTTTTGTAATATTTAGCAGATACCTCGTTCAACTTAAAAACAAAATTTTATTTAAATTCATATTTAGTTTAATTAATATAGGTATGTATGTCTCTATAAATGTGTTATACCGACTTTACTTGACAGGAGTTACAAAGTTCTCAAAATATGTTCTAAGATTAATTTTAATGTTCGTTTTGGTTTTTTTTTTTTATTCAATTTGCATTTACTTTTTTACTTTCAATTATTTAATAATTATTAATACATTAATATTATAACACAAAACAACTAGACAATGTCCATAAATCATTCTTTTCGAATAAATGTCCTCCCCCTAAAAAATTATTGCGATTAAAAATTGTATCTAATAACATATTAAAATGAAAAAAAAAAAACTCACGTAATAGTTTTCTTTTCTGTGGGTTTAGTTTCCGGTCGAGCACGGTTAAGAACTTTAAGGAAATCTGAAGTTTTAGCTCGCATCCTTGAATGAATGTATGCTTTTGAACACTGAAAATAAAATATTATAGGTAAATTGAATTTAGTTCAAAATACCAAAAACAAACCTTAATGTGATAATGCAAGTAGTCACGGAACATATGGATTAAATTAATGGTGTTGTCTCTAGTATCCTTGTTTGTGTGGCGGGGAAATAAAACTGAAATGAGAAATAATTTAAGTATTTACTATTAGTACGGGCCGAAATCTTAAGATTACCTATCTACATAGGGGCTATTGAAACAAGAGGATACCAACCTATAGCATTAATACAAACCTATGGTAACATACATGGTTGCTTCAATACCTGCCATATAAAGGAATGGGGTATCAAATGAAAGCTATGATTTTTATTGGTTAATGAAGCCAGTGCGATCATTTTTATAAAAAAAAATACCCTTGGTAGATCGCCCTTGTGGCACCTACCGAACATGGATTACATGTCTTATGTGCTATAACGTGAATTAACAATATGGGAAATACGCGTAGGGATGCCCTTTGTCAAACCCTTTCGAATGAGACATCAATGACGTCAGTGGCACTTACATATATATCCGGAGAAATTGAGCTCAAATTAATTTGAGTACTCCTAATTTAGCTGCAATTTACCCCAAACGCCGTGACTCATCACCTGAAACTATGAGGCGATAGCTATAAAGCAATTCCTCTATAATCTTTGCGAAATCTTTATCTAGCGGTATATGTAGGATGTCTGTAGTGCAAACAGTCACTTAGACACATGAGAAGAATGGGTACCACCTCATCTGACTTATGAAGAGGCGTAGGAGGACTCTTATTACTTCCTTTGTGAGTGAGTAGGCTAGCGAGAACCAGAACGACAGCCCCCGGAGAATATTTTCACAAAATTCGTATTTATAACATCGACTTGGGGTCTAGCACTAACTTGATACAACCGATGGTATCAAGTTACAAGCTGGCACACCTGCATTTTTTTTCCAATAAACACAAAAGTTTGTGAAAAGCAAATTGACTGTAGTGGAACGAGTATTACAAAATTCAATCTGTCACGTTTTTTGCTTTTAAAAGTTTTGAAATCGCCGAAATGTGTACACTTGAAAAACTTAGTAAAAATTGCATATATTAAACGGCTTATACCACTTTTATTTCATTTTAGAACATGTTAAAATAAACGCAAAGTAAAAAAAGTAAACACAAAAGTATGACCACTCTATTCATAAATAGGGTAGTCTTATGTAGGTTTCATTTTATACCTATTCAAAGCCCTAGATACAACTGTAAATGTGCATTTTCCAACCGAATCAGCTATAAAAAGTTTGTCCGTACCGGGGTTTGTGTTACGATGAGATAGAAAGTCTTATGGTTGCCTCCCCGCGGACTATATGTAATGTTGTTGACACCTGAGAAGCAACAAGTAGACCTGATTTAAGGAAAGAATACCAAGTATTAAACATTTATTTTAAAGTAACAGTTCTAAAGTACAAAAAGTTTGTTACCAGGAATCTATATATAGTCTGATCACTAACTTAGTTAGACCACGTTGATCTGTGCCCACGCCTCAAAGGAAGACAAAGATGACTAAACCAAGGAAGACTTCTACGATCACCTCGAGAATACGTATGATAGGTGCCCGAAGTACGACGTCGGCGGGGCGTAATGTCATCATAGCTAGCACTCGATTCCCAGACTTCAACATACACAAAGGGACCTGGCGGTCTCCGGATCAACGAACCGTCAACGCGAAGTGGGCGGTCGAGTCTATTGCGAACTTTACCGGCAGGAGGGATGTTCGAAAGTTCTACCGAAGGGTGAGGCAATCTACCCAGAGCTACATACAAGGCCAGAACCACTGATCTCTATAATACACTGGATAGTGGATTCCGTACAAAGTATAACAGTTTTTCTGATTCCAATATGAAGATGACAAGTACGTAGGCAACTCAACACTTTAGGTATGTTCAGTGAGGCAACTCAACAGTTCATGTATCTTCAGTGAGGCTGAGAAGGCCAGTTTTAGTTGCTGAAATCTCAAAAATTCTACTACAACCGAATGCCCCTCTTCCAAAGTGGAATTTCTTGTTTGTAAATTTGATTTTTTGTAACTTAAAATAATTGTAAAAGTGAATTTAAAATATTTTAGTTGCAATTTTGTAAAAAAAAATTGTATTTCATTATGTTATACAGTTATACAGAAAAATAGGCAACTCAACATTATAACAATTCTCAAATGGCTTCAACTTTCTTGTATGGATGCGCTATCCAGTGTATTATAGATATCAGTGGCCAGAACGGAAGCCTGTCGAGACGAGAGTGGGAATATGGTGGTAGACACACAGTCGGTGGTGAGGATCTGGAAACAATACTTTTCTATACTGCTAAACGGCGAAGATGGCCGAAATTCCGCTGTTAGACAGAACACTCCATTCAAAATGGACGATGATGGTCAAAATTTCCGTTCACCCGACCAAAATGAAGTGCGATTAGAGATAGCCAAGCTTAAAGAGTATGCGGATGGCCTGCCAGCCGAGTTATTCAAAGCTAGAGGAGATGACTTGGTAGGGAGTATAGGCCAATTTATCACCAAAATTTGGTCGGATAAAAGTATACCCGATGAATGGAGCTTCGGTATAGTGTGTCCCATCCACAAGAAGGGAGATGCTCTGACTTGTGCCAGCTACAGAGGTATAAGTCTTCTCAACGTCGCATACAAAATCTTTTTATGTTTGGTTCTATTTATAAATATTCATCGATTTGGTAGAGGATCGCAACGAGGTCGCTAGGGCTTCCGCGGAAAATATTGAGGCGGATTCTTCCAGGGGGCCTTGCTTAACCAATTCAACATTGTCTGTTGTTACCGGTTACTGTTTTTTTTTTTTTAATCAAAACTGTAGATGCACGGCTGTGCCCTGCGCAATCTATTTTTATTTCTATTTATATTATAAATAAATATTATCATTATTATATTATTATTATACTATTATTTATTATTACTTTACTATTACTTGATTATCATTATTTTTATTCGGTGAGCCGAAAGCCTTTGCAGCCTGTGCTCTCTAAACTAAGTACTAACATAGCAATTTAAGATTACTATGTCAGTCTGTATAAATAAATAAATAAAATAAAATTTTATTAATTTTCTCGAAGTCCTGGTTGGGATCCCTTTGAGGGGAGGGATTCCCTTCTCGGCAATCCGGAGACTTCTCCAGCAACTGGAAATTAGGGACAGCTTCTTGCCAGTACCTAATTGGACGCCGTTAGTCCCGTTATAACGGACCCCAGGCAGAGTCCTTCCTAGCAACCGCTTCAACCATTAAACAGGTTGATAACTGTCTATCATAGACGTAATAACTGCACATTACATCACAACGGCTCTACAACAGATGTTAAACTGTGCGACGGCTCTTCGAGCCCACCAAGCCAAGTCTGGAAAACAACACCGCAGCTGACCCACATAGATTCGGCAGATTCTCCAAACGAGAGAAGACTACAATCCATGGTAACCACATGATATTACAACCCCACAACGGACAAAGGATGACCATCCTACATCATTTTCTAACTAATTAGCATTAGCAGAAGAGTTGCTTAAAAGACCAAGCGTAATCTATTAAAGTGTTCTATCGTTTAATTTTCATTTTTACATAAAAAAAAGCAAAAAAAATATGCTCATTTCTATAAATCGCCATCAAATGTTCCGTAAAAGCAACTAAAAGATGAGAATTTTATGTTTATGTTTAAAAAAGTAACTAAAATGTCTTAATAAAACCATTCTAACCTAAATCCAATTGTAAAGAGCCTTTTCGCTCTAAATAGAGTTTCTCTACATTTTGTGATATTTCAATTTCCAACACAAACCAATTTCATTATAATATGAATTTACTTTAATAGAGCGTACTCGCTCTATAGCATGAGACTTATTTGTTATTATATCAGAAAGTTTTTGCGATACAAAAATGTATTGACCAAAAAAAATTTTGTCCGAGTCATTAACCCGTGCCTGATACTTAACAATTTTTAATGTTTCTATATCATGAAATTCATATTTTATAGATACAAAACTTACTGGTAATATTTAATTAAAGTGGTAAGTGAGTATAAATACCAAGAATATAAAACAATCACTTACAAAAAAACTATGGCCCTCGTAATTTTTTTTCATTTTTTTTCAATTTAGATGATATAGCAACACTAAAAAAAGATTAAAAATCGTTGAGTATCAAAAAGGGTAAAAAGTAAAAATATGATATTTTTTTTTAAAATCGAAATAAATAAAAAAAAAATTTGTACATAGATTTTTGAAGGCGGTTTTTTAAAAGGACTATTAATATGCAAAAATCAATAAAAAAAATTAAAATAACTGCCGTAGTTAAAAAAAAAAAAGTATTAAGCTTAAAAAACGGGGAAGAAATTGAAATATTTAATAATTTTAAAAATTAAAATAAATTATAAGTTTTTGTTTTTCAGAATTTTTGAATTTTTTTTGATTAAAGCATTATTATTTTTTAAAAATCTAAAAACGAAATTGGAATAGCTTCTTTAGTTTCTTAGAAACTAGTAGATGCGGGTCCTAAGCACACCCGGTAAGAACGAAGTTCACATTATGTACATGCGTGTCAGCCGCCACCTGGGGGTATTGGCCTATCACAATATTGAACAAACAATATTATAACTATCATCAGAAGCTTTCATCAAGCTTTGTGCAAAATTTCAGCGTGATCCGATATACCGATAATATTTTAACAGACGAGTTCGTTTTAAAAAGCAATTAGTTCTCGTTTTGACTTTCGATAAATACTTTAGAACGATTAGAAAATATGAAAATCATATAAAAAAGAGCTACAAGATCATTACATACATAATTTGGCTTATTATGAGTTTCACCCGAATAACATTCCACCCCGAAATTGTTTTCGCCTATTGTGAGTTTCAACCGAAAAATATTGCATGTTTCGAGAATTACTTAATTGTTAACATTCATTTCGGGCAGAATATAATGCCAATGACAGCTTAAATTTTCAACTATACATATTTAGTAGGCGAACGAGAGAGCAATAAGGCGGGAAACTTATGTTTCGTAAGGGCGAAACTCACAAAAGCTTTTAAAATTCCGGGCGAAAAAATTTTTAAGATAAAACCATTGTTCGGGTGAAACTCACAGTAAGGCTGAATTTCTTTATTTATTTTTTTTAATTTTTTTTTGTTTTATTAAAATGCCTAAGATACAAGTTATTAATTTTCAATGTAGAGATTCTGTATCGCGATTTAGCCTATGAACTTTATAAGATTCGAAATAAATTATAAATTTTATTATAATTTTATTATAAGTAAATAATTTTTTATGGGAGCCTTAAGTTTAAACTAGTGTTATACATGTAACTTAGAGCTTAAATTGAAAAATTATTAAAAATCAACATAATTCGAAATAACTTTATTAAAAAAATCTTTCTAAAGATTGCTCTCAAAGCAAGGTAAAAAAAGTACATCATCTGATTTCTTTAACTAATCTTAGTTTTGGAGAAAAAAAAATTTAAATCGTAGGAGCGGTTTTTTTTTTAAATTAATTTTTTATATATAAAATTTTGTAAAGATTTTTATCGAAAAAAAAAAATGGTACACAATTTTTTACTATTTATTTATGTTGAATTAAAAATTAAATTTCGAAAAAAAATATCTACCCGTTTCTGAAATATCGAATTTTCAAAAAAAAATTTGGAAATTTCTTTTAAAAATCCAAAATTTGTTTTTTTGAAAATTTTGATATGTAGTATGATTTCAATTTTTGAGAAGCTTTTGTATAAAAAATTTAATTTAAATCGGTTACACACATAATGAGATAGTACAAAATAAAGAAAATGGTTCTATGAGAGGTACCAAGGGCGTACGCAGGATTTCGATTAGGAGGGGGCAAACTCAAATTTCATTTTATTTTTTTTAAATAAGATATCTATAAAAATAAATTTGATGGCACAACAGCTCATGAAGAACTAGGGCTTAGTGACTTACAACTCTCAACCATTCCTGTGTGCGTGTCTGCAGGAATGGAGGGGACCTACAGTTTATTGCCGAATCCGAACGGCTAACGAGCGGCCATTTATTTTTTAGGTCGCGAAGATGGGGGTCGAACCTAGACCTCTGGCATGACAGTCCATCGCACTAACCATCATGATACGGCTAAAATATTAATAATAATAATGAAATAAACCAAAAATAAATCTAAAATCTATGTTCAGTCGTCGGACAGGCGCCCATGTCAACAGTTACTTAACAACAATAAATTGGGCAGGTAAGCGGGCCAACCTTCTTCTTGGGTGCTCTGTTTAGGGTATGTAAATTCGTCAGACAGGCGCTTATATCATTATTGTTCATAATATGCATATGTACAAACATTGGGTGGCCAATCTCGGGGATTCAAAGCCGCTTGACTTTCTAAGAAGATGGGGATATGACTATGTGATTCTTTGAGCCAAGACAGGACCTCTTTTGTCGTTAAAAGTTCCGCCTGGACCACGCTACAATGGTAAGGAAGACGGAATGAGAGGCTTAAATTTAGTCTGTCTGAGTTCATGTCTGCACCAAACCCATCATCAGATTTTGATCCATCAGTGTAAAAGTGGATCGATTCGTCTTCCAGGAATGTCAAGTCTTCCTAGATGGATCTGGAAGGCATTGTAGCTTGGAAGTTTTTATCGAACTGTAATTTTGGAATGGTTTGGTATTAATCCGAATGAATTCAGAATGGTGGAGTGGCCAATAACATTATACGGCCACTACGAGGAAGCCGTAAAAAACTGTATAGTCAATAGGTAATCCGAGGTTGAAAACCAAAATTAAAAACGTTAACGTTTTTATTTTTACAATCTTTAAGCTTATCCTGCCGTAGTGCAGGACGGCTTCGCACAGCTGAAATTGGTACTCATTCTCGACTGCCGCTCAGCATTACACTGAAATTTTAGAACAGATTTGAAAGCTGCGCCGCTCTGCAATGACGCTTGCCACTCAACGATTGCGTGGTCACAATCATACAATTTTATATGTTTAAATTTTTTTTGTTTACCGTTTTTATAATAAATCTAGACGTTTTACTTAAAGTAACGACATCACAATTACCATAAACAGTACTAAGTTTTGAAATACATAGTTCTATTTCTACTTATCAAATAAATACCTGGCGATTACATTTCATATCTATAAAATTTTGAAAAATTTTCAATCAAAACTGGTTCTATATTATAATACAGAATAAACATACTAAATACAATAACAATATATAGAAAACAAAATTGAAATCTACTTACCAAACGTTACATAACCAATATTGTCGCCCACTTTAGCGTCAGAATTTGCCAGCTCTAATGGCGGTTCTCGATGAGAGAATAATACTTGCGGCGCTGTATGCGATGCTCGACGGCCTTCTCTCAATTCCTGCATAAAAACTTTTCCTATTACTACATCATCCTCATCACGGAATATAGTACTAAACACAACTGTGACTCGATCAGGCTTTGCCTCAACATATCTTTGGTAAACAGAAAACACATACAAAAATTATTTTCGATCGAAATTCATATTGTAAAATGATAATAACTAACAAAGTTTCATCCGTACGATAGTTAATAACAGCTTGTTTTTGACCTTCTTCGCCCGCTTCTTGAAAATCGAAATATTTCTCGAAAACCGATGCAAAACAGTTTCTTTTTAACAGTCCAATTTTACTAGCAATAGCCTCCCAGTCTGATGGTATGTTCTCTAAATTAATAAGTACTGAGACGTTGTAGCCTGAAAGGGATCATATTTGTTTTTTTTTTTTTTTTTTTAGAGCGATGAAGTTATAGTCTGGTGAAATGTATTATAACTACCATCCTCAGTTTCTGTGAGTAAATTTCCATATTCTCTCTTCAAAAGTTCATCAGCTCCATGTTCTTGCAATTGCTTGTAAAATTTCAAGGCTATGCTTATCTACAGTAAAAAAAAAAAACAGTTTTAATATATGTTTATTTTATGTATTTTTAGCACTTACTCTAACTTTCGTCTTATCACCGTTCACATTTGATATGTGAAACAGCACTCCATCAAAATCTGCTATTGTGACATCAATCGACTCGGCTTTTAAGCTACATTAACAAGTTAAAATAATCAAAAATTAAACATTACTTAGTTTTTATAGAGTTTTGTACACCCGAAAAACAACAATTTTCATAAGAAAAATGTTCTTATACTTCCTCGATCAAGAATCTTAGAGGTTTACGTGTTTTAAGAAGAGTGAATAAATAAATATAAATAAATTTGATGGCACAACAGGTCATGAAGAACTAGGGCCTAGTGACTTACAACTCTCAACCATTCCTGTGTGCGGGTTTCCAGGAATGGAGGGGACCTACAGTTTATTGCCGAATCCGAACGGCTAACGAGCGGCACTTTTCTGTGACAGGAGATACTCTTGGAGGATTTGTCAATTCCTCGCAAGAGGCAGTAGCCGTTTTTTCTTTAAATAAATAGTTGGCGAGGCTGGGGATCGAACCTTAGACCTCCGGCATGACAGTCCATCGCACTAACCATCACGCCACGGCTACTACAAAAGCCACATAGCTAAAACTTAGGATTCTTTTTTTTTTCCTACATTCTATATAAGCTCAAAGAAAATATACAATTCGGGGAAAATCGGAAGTTCATTTTAAATGTGCAAAGATCATTCATTATAAAGAGTGAAAAAAACGATATCAAAACGGAGCGATTCAACGCTTATTCGCTGACGGAGCTAGGCTTGTTCGGTGCCGCCATTTCTACCTGGGAAAAAGTAATTTTGTTTAAATATTGACCAAATAATGGTCAATAAAAATCTAAGTAAATTCACGAAAATTGAAAAACAAAACAGATTCTAGAAAAAGCATTTAATGCAAATTGTGTTTGATCTGTCATTTCAGATTGATTTGACAAATCAAAAACTATTTTTTTCGACCACAGGCATCTAAGAGCATGTTTTTGTTTTTCACTTTTCTTTTGCCACTTATTTGTCAAAAGCCTTGAATGTTAGCCTTCATGCTTAAAGTTAATTATATTTTTTCTTCCTGTTTCTTTTTTTTTCCTTCTCTTATCTCTTTGATGGTACTTTTTTTTTTAAGGTATTCTGTTTTTCTGTCAAAATTATTTTCGACAAAATACTTGTAAGTGTTGCTAATTTATTTATTTAATTTTTTGTTTTTTGTTGTATGATTTTATCTTAAAATAAATAGTAACTATAATAATTTAGGGGTCGGTTCCACTGATCATACAAAAGTACTTCTTAACGTTCTTTGTAAACAAAAGAATGGTCTTAACATATGCCATTTAAATGCACAAAGTTTGAGCAATAAAATCGATGACTTGCGACTACTATTGATGGCAATGTTTACATCGTTTGTTTCGTTTCGGAAACTTGGGTAAAGTTGGAGGTCAAGTGGTCTGTTTAGTTTAAATGGCTATAACCTTGTCGCTTCAGATAGGCATGGCAGAGTTGGTGGTGGAGTTAGCGTTTATTAAAAAAAAACCGTTTCGATATAGTGTTGTTTAAATATCTACTCAAAATGATTTATTAGAATATATCTTTCTTGAGATAAAACATGGTGGAGAAAAGTTGTTAGTGGGGTGTTTGTGTATGGCGCCTGATAGAGCTCACACACCCTTATTCACGATTTGCTTTGTGAACTATCGCCACTTTTTAGTAATATTGTGCTCTGTGGAGACCTAACCTAAATATTTTAGATGGAAAAAATAAAGCATTTTCAGGCATGATTAAAACTTTTCGACTTACATTTGACAATTATAACTGGCCTACACATTTTATGCCAAATAAAGAATGTATTGTATTTGTATGTATTTGTTGTCTCTAATTAAAGTTTGATTCTTCACTATGATCAAATTCAAGCATTTGCCTTTTCTCATCATAATTTGATTTTCACAACGATAAATGTATTTATATCCAAAGCAAAAGATGTTTCTTATGATGTTTTCAGCTTTTCAAATATAAACTTAGAATTACTTTTCACTGAATCCCAACATTTAGACTGGTCACCAGTTTATTCTACAAATAGTCCAAATGTTCAAGTTGATGCATTTAATCAAAACATCCACTATTTGTTTAGCAAATTTCTATTCGTTAAAAAGAGAAAGATACAAACTTTATAAGACTGGGATTAGGACACACATCCGTCACTCATCAACATCTATCCGAAGGGAAAACCCTCCTATCTGTATAATATGCATCGCAGTCAACGGCGTAAATCACATTCTAGGATAACAAATATTATACATAACAAATGTTATATTTACAGCCCTATTCTGCTATTCGATCCGTTCGAAACATTCGATTCACTTGAAAGTTTCATTCAATTCGCCCTAAATTATTTTTTTAAATCTTCAATCTTAAGAGTGCAAATCTTAACAGGTATTTAGTTTTGAAATTCTTAATAGAATCTAATTGTTTAAATCCTGTTTTTATTGAAATTTATACAAAATTTGGAGCAATTATTTCCCTCAGGCAGATAGCAGAATACAAACTTTCACGTGAATGTTAAGCAGAATAGGATGTTAAAAACAACTCTGATATTTCAATCTTTAAAGCCTCAATCATAGAAAATATATCGCCAATAAACGAATTTGCAAATTTATCAAATATTTCCTTATAATATAAATAATGCAAATAACAAATACAAACATATTAATATTTTTTTTTTATAACTATATCAATTCTAACTTAGTCCTGCAGAGACTTGTGCTCTTTAAGTAATATTAGCTTTGTAATTATTTATGTAATTATTTTGTTAATAAATAATAATAATAACAATAAATATCCCTGGTTAACTCAAGAAGTAAAAGAGCTAGTTACTGGTTTAGGTGTTATTATTTATCCAATTAATAAGTGCACGTAACACTGTTACTTCCTTAATCTTTTATGAAAATAAGTTTTTTTGTGGGGTTTGTTACGATATCTAGAAAGCAATAATCTAGAAAACAAAAATCTCGAAAGTAAAAATCTAGAAAACAAAAATCTAAAATTGAAAAAATCTAGAAGTACAAAAATCTAAAAAAAAAACAAAAATCTCGAATGCAAAAATCTAGAATTAATATATTAATTTTTGAGACAATGCTAGCAATTCGCGCGCCCGAAATTGTAAACATTGTCTCAAAAATTATTATATTAATTCTAGATTACTTGTTTTTGCTCTTTAACAGAACTACTGTTAAAAAAGTTACCTGAATTGGTTGTGATCGTTTGTTATCAAAGCTCCGTGAAATAACTCCCCAATGAAATAACCTCACCAATCCAAAAATGAAACACTCCCCAAAATGTTTTTTTTTTAAGTCCCCAAATTAAAAGATGTTAAATCCCCAAAAGAGCATGAAATAAGTCGCCAAAAAATAAATGTAATAAGCCCCCAAAGAAATAACAAAATTACGGCGTATAAACAGTGAGGCATGTATGGGGGGCATGATGCCCCCTGCAACCCCCTGCTTGACCCACTATAGGATTGGGGGTAGGTGCGAAGTTGGGTGTATGCAAAGTTTCTTTTGCATTTAAAGAATCTGAATTTAACGAAACTTTGAATTTATCCTATATATCCAATATCAACAGCTGTTTTCTAAATATACATATACGTGGCCCAAAGTTGCAAATTTCAAATTTTCAGACATGAAAATGTAATGCATCATAAAAAAATCACATTGCCTAGGTACTACTGTATTACTGCAGCAAATTTATATAAGAAGGAAATAAGTACCCACATTTGGAGACTCATAGTTGAATTTGGGGACTTATTTTATCATGAAATAACCCCCAATTTAAAACATGTTTGTTCGAGATTTTTGTCGTTCGAGATTATGTCATGTTCCCCCTTTTGTAATCTATTTCCAATTTTTGGAAACGGATACTTCAAGTTGGTCTTAAATAACATAAGTAGTCTCTTCACGATGACCTTGACATTGAAAAATTAAATGGAGGATTTATCCAGCCCCCTTCAACAGTTGTATCCATGTTCCAGTTAATAATCAACTTGCAATGTGTTCTATTAGCTGTGTAGATCAAATTACCGTTGGTCAACAAATTTTAAAAATAAATTCCAAGGCATTGGGCTTAGATGATATACATCCAGATTTTATAAAAATCCCTCAAGTTAGCAGAGCAAGGTCAGCAGAACAAAATTTTAATGATGCCATCATTAGATGCTTAATAGGTGCTAATTAAGTACCCAACAACAAAATTAAGTGCTCCAGTACTTTTGGAAAAAATTAATGCAATTTTCGAAAACTGGTTAAAACGCATGGAAAAAAAAATTGGTTTACTCTCATATTTAGGTGCTACTTAAGTGCTTAATCACAAAAAAAAAAATTAAAAAAAATTGTTTTTTACAAAAAAAAAAAAAATATTTTAAAAATTTTGAAAAAAAATAATTTATTTTTTTATTTTTTTCTACTTTTTTTGTCATAAATATACTTGAATAATTAAGATTTCGTAGTAGCCCGTGGGGTAATGGTTAGTGCGTTGGACTGTCATGCCAGAGGTCTGGAGTTCAATACCAGCCGCTTCCACCTTAAGTTTTTTTCGGAACTACTGCCTCTTGCGAGGAAGTGACAAATCCTCCAAGAGTATCTCTTGTCATATCAAAGATGTATTATTGACCAATTTGGAGTATAAAAAAAAAGTGGATAAGATGAAAATCTTGTTTTTTCTTCGGCCAAACAAGCTAATTTTTTGTTATCTCTTGTCATAGAAAATTGCCGCTCACCTTAGCCGTTCGGATTCGGCAATAAACTGTAGGTCCCCTCCATTCCTGCAGACACGCACACAGGAATGGTTGAGAGTTGTAAGTCACTAGTGGTTCTTCATGAGCCGTTTGTGCCGCCAAATTTATTTATTTATTTAATTAAGATTTCATCTAGTTAGAATTAAGTAAAAAAATAATTCAATTTTCCATACAAACGCTCCTCTACTAAGTTAAATTCAAGTTTTCTCGAACAATTCAAGATTTTTTTACCCAAATCTTTTTGATTTAATTAAAGCTCATCAAACTCCAATTAAGTACTCCATTTTCCGAAAGATTGTCCAAGATTTGAAGAAAAACAACGAATATAATTCAATTTTCCATTCAAGCCCCGCTCTGCTAACTTAAATTCGAGTTTTCTCGAATAATTCAAGATTTTTTCAGCCAAATCTTTTTGATTAATTAGAAGCTCATCAAACTCGAATTAAGTATCCCCTTTTTCCGAAAGATTTTCCAGATTTGAAGAAAAAAAATCCAATTTTCCATACAAACCCTGATCTGCTAACTTAAATTCGAGTTTTCTGATATTTACGACGAAAAAAGTAGAAAAAAAATATATTTTTTTTTTTCAAAATTTAAAAAATATTTATTTTTATATTATTATTATTTTTTTATAAGTAGCACCTAAATTTGAGAGCAAACCAATTTTTGTCCATGCGTTTTAACCAGTTTTCGAAATTTGCTCTGCGAACTTGAAATCAAGTTAACATTAATTTTTTCCAAAAGTACTGAAGCACTTAATTTTGTTGTTGGGTACTTAATTAGCACCTTTTAATCACCTAATGATTGCATGATTAAAACTTTGTTCTGCTGACCTTGCTTTGCTAACTTGAGGGACATCTATTAAAAGTATGTGATGATATCCGTGAAGGATTAGATAAGAAAGCAGTAAATAATGCCACAAGTCTTGGATTAATTGTTTTTTTGGATTTCTCCAGGGCTTTTGATTCTGTGAATCACGAAATTCTTTTAAATAAACTGAAAACAGATTCTTATTTGATAACATTACAGTAATTTAATAAATTCATACCTCAACTCTCGAACTCAGTATGTTTCTCTTTAAGACAAATGTTCATCACGTATGCCTTCAACAGTTGCGCGATATATATTTTTTTTTTATTAAAATTTTATTTTATTTATTTTTAATTTAATATTTATATCTATGTAATATATGTATTGTATGTTAAAAAGTATTAAATTAAGTTTGTACATCTTTTCAAAAGATCTTTATTTTATATGTAGTAAAAATTAAAGTCAATAAGTACAATAATAACACATAACCAGGTAACTACATAAATCAGACCTTGCGTCAGATCCGGCAGTTCTGATGGTTTGCTGAGTTCTTTATAATGTTTGCCAAATGAATAAATAAAAATGAATCAACAAATCCGTTGCATTTATTATAGTAAATGTGTAATATTTTCTTACAGTCAACAACAATATATATTTCATTGAATTTTTAAACAACAACAACAACAACAACAACAACTTAGGCACTGCCACCAATTGTTTACGAATTAATTTTAGGTATTTTAATTCGTTTTTTATTTTTGTTTGGCTGGGGAAGTAGTCAAAAATTCAATGAAATTGACGGAATAAAGAATTGTCAAGTCTAAAAAAATGACATTCTAGTATGGATAATACAATAAATAATAATAATAACTTAATAGCATGGTTTGTTAACGATCTTCCAACCTCTCTCCCTTTGATACGTACTACGAATTGTAGTCTATCAAAATAAGGTTCAGAGAAAAATGGAGGCGAAACAAGACAGCATACTTAAAGGAACTTATAAAAATGCTGATGCTCCCAATGCATTTAATAAACAAACAGCACATCTCGACCTGTGACGTCAGTGGTCAGAAATAGTGGAATGCGTAGTGCATACGACTTCGAAGACTGAGGAAATCTGATACGCATGGGTTCAAATCTCATGGTGTGCATGTACTAATGCGAATATCAAAGCAAAAATGCGTCTTAGAACTATTTCCCAGAGCGCCATATAATGAAATCTAAATACCTCGTACTAAATTGTATGATCAAGGTGATCTTGCAAAATTCATAACTTCAATAATTTTGTACCAATTTTTAAGAACGATAACTTGTTGACGACCCCAGCATTCGAAACAAGGACAATGAATTCAGGATTTGCACGTAGAATGTCCGGACCTTAAACAGACTACGTGCAGCCCAACTATTAGTGGAGAACCTGAATAGTCTAAAATCTGATGTAACAGCCATCCAGGAAGTGCGATGGAATGGAGAGGGCATAAATTAATAAATAAATTTGGTGGCACAACAGCTCATGAAAAACTAGGGCCTTGTGACTTACAACTCTCAACCATTGCTGTGGGCATGTTTGCAGGAATGGAGGGAACCTACAGTTTATTGCCGAGTCCAAGTAGAGTGGCACTTTTCTATGAAAGCAGATACTCTTGGAGGATTTGTCACTTCCTCGCAAGAGGCAAAGGCAAGAAGTCTTGGGCTTCAGAAATGTAAGCGAGCGACTGGTCAAAATCCGCATCAAAGCAAAATTCAAAAACATCACGTTGATCTGTGCCCACGATCCAACGGAGGAAAAAGATGACTCAACTAAAGAAGGATTCTACGATCTTCTCGAAAATACGTATGATAGGTGCAGATGCTGTTAAAAGATTTGATATTTAGAAGTTAAAATCGCAGGAAATCGCCAGGATCTTTGTTGACCAAGTCTCTCTGAACCTTTCAGCAATCCCGCTACCAGCACCAACTGCAGAGGACCAATGGACGCACTGCCAAAAAGCCATCAGAAGCGCCGCCACTGATGTGCTGGGTTTTACTAGGCGACCACAACGAAACCGCTGGTTCGATGAAGAATGCCGGCTGGCACATGCAGCCAAGAATGAGGCCTATCAATCAATGCTGCAAACTAGAACCAGAGCTGCTGAGAAAGCAGCCCGGGAGGTCTACGGGCATAAACAAAGATAGGAACGCCGACTTCTCAGGAGGAAAGAGAGAGCATGCTAAGTGGGCGATCGAGTCTATTGAGGACTGTACCGGCAGGGGGATGTTCGAAAGTTCTGCCGAAGGGTGAGCCAATCTACCCAGGGCTACATACAAGGCCAGAACGGAAGCCTGCCGAGACGAGACGAGAGTGGGAATATGGTGGTAGACACACAGTCGGTGGTGAGGATCTGGAAACAATACTTTTCTATACTGCTAAACGGCGAAGATGACCGAAATTTCGCTGTTAGACAGAACATTCCATTCAAACTGTACGATGATCGTCAAAACTTCCGTTCACCCGACCTAAATGAAGTGCGATTAGAGACAGCCAAGCTTAAAGCGTATAAGGCTGCTGGTGCGGATGGCCTGCCAGCCGAGCTATTCAAAGCTGGAGGATATGACTTGGTAGGGAGTATACACCAACTTATCTCCAAAATTTGGTCGGATGAAAGTATGCCCGATGAATGGAACTTCGGTATAGTGTGCCCCATCCACAAGAAGGGAAAAGCTCTGACTTGTGCCAGATACAAAGGTATAAGTCTCCTCAACGTCGCATACAAAATCCTGTCATGTGTACTGTGTGATCGCTTAAAACCGTTTGTCAACGATCTGATCGGCCCCTATGAGTGTGGTTTTAGTCCCGGCAAATCAAACGTCGGTCAAATGTTCACACTCCGACAGATTTTGGAAAAAAAAAAACCAGGAGTTTCAACTCAATACACACTCGCCCTCTTTATCGATTTTAAAGTCGCATATGATAGCGTAGACACAGACGAGCTGTACAGAGCCATATCGCATCTCGGCATCCCTGCCAAAATCATCCGCTTGTGCAGAATGACGATGGAGAAATATCGCTGCTCCATCAAAGACGGACCCTTTGATGTCGAGAAAGGTTTGAGGCAAGGCGACGCGTTGTCATGCAACCTCTTTAACATCGTACTTGAAGCAACTGTACGCAACTCGCAAGAGGTACAATTTTTCAAAAGTCTGTTCAACTACTTCCTTATGCGGATGATATTGAAATCATTGGGAGAACGAAGCGAGCTGTTAACGGCGCGTTTACAAGTATTGAATCGGAGGCGGTGAAAATGGGTTTGGCTGTTACGTCACGATGGATAGGTACAACTGCGAAGTCGTCAAGGACTTTGTCTACCTTCACTTGACTATTACATCCCAAAATGACATCAGTGCAGAGATCAAACGAAGAATTTTTCTTGCCAATTGCTGTTTCTTCGGGCTAAGAATAAGAAGGCACTTGAGTAGTAAAGCCCTCTTTCCAAGAACCAAGGAAACTTTATATAAGACCCTAATCATCCGATGGCATGTTTGATTTGAAAGAAGAAAGGGTGTGTTAGTATACAGATCGCCAAGCTCATCGATAAGTGATTTTTTGATCTTTTATGAAAGATGGTATTCGAAGAATTTAGAAAATGAAAAAAACATTGTTGTGATTGATGACTTTAATATTGATTTTATGGCGAATGATAATAACATATTTAGAATGATGGATTTAATTATTGACCAAGGTGACTTTCAACTTACAAATGAGCCAACACGAATTACAGATCATTAATTAATTATGTAATGGTTAAAAATGAACAAAAGTCGCAGTTTAATGCGATTGTTGATAAAAACTAAGTGTCTGGCCATGGAACAATCAGAGTGGAAATTGAGTGCAATAGATATATGAAAAACAGAAAAGAAAGATTTTAGAACACTCTGAAAATAAGTTTCATAGTCTTTTGAATAATATGAGTTTTTAGGAATTATTTCATCTGGTTTAACTAATATAATAGAATGTTCATGTGAGGCTATGACTGTTGAAAAAGAAATAAGTGTGAATGTTGATTGCCATTGGTATAAAAGTAAGCTGGAGAATGGAACAACAAAAAAAAGCTGCGTTTAGAATTGCAATTTACAGCAATGATATTACTTATTGACAAAGAAATAAGACAATACGTAATGAATATAAAAGAAAGGTTTTGGAAGCTAAAAATAAGCATATTCGTCAAAAAATTTAAGCAAATAGTGGTAATCGAATTGGGACATGGAAAATGATTAAATTTTTAATAACTAAGGCCCATTTGCTGAAACGAAACTTAAATATTTATTTTAAACTTAAACGCTTACGTTCTACTTTTTCCTCAGCGTAAACTGTCACATAAGCTCTTATGTTGAACTTGGCGGACGTTTCAGCAAATGGCCCTTAAAACAGTAAAGGCAAGGATATTGTTTCTGTAAAGTTTGATCAACAATCCTGTAGTGATAAAGTGCAGATAGCTAACAAATTCAATAGGTAATTTATTGAGAGTGTGAAAGAGATAAATAATTAAATGCGCTGAATGGAATACAACAAATTCCCGAGTGAAGAGAACGCCAAATCTCTCTGGAATGGAACCTTACAGAAGGCTTTTGTGCCAGAGCTTTCGCTCACTATATATGGAGAAATTCTTGAGCACACAGACACAGTTTATTTTTGAAAACGGAAGTGTAAAGTTCGAAGTTAAAAGTATCCGGATGTGAATTTAAGTTGCATACTATTGAGATTAAAGACTAATAAAATAATTTGAAGTGAAGTAAAGTGTATTTGATTTGTAAAGGAAATAATTGACGGTTGATAATTAAAAATAAATGAAATTGACGGAATCCTTATTCCGTCCAATAGTCAAGTCTAATAAACTGACATTCTAGTATTGAATAGTACAATAATAATAATAAAAAAAATAAATAAATTTTATTATCGAACCCTAAGGTAAACGTTACAGTATTTTCAGGCAATACTCAAAATGTGGCTGTATAATGGAGTTATATATTAAAATGGCCACGTATTCTTCGAAAAAAAATTTATTTTTTTGGCGATTTTTTTAGAAAGCATTTCAAAATATTTTTAAAAATTTAAATTACCTACAATCAATTATAAACAAATGAAGAACCCAATTGGGTTCTACATTCTGGCTCATATATGTACCGATTTATTGTTTAAAACTCAACATAATTAGAAATTAACTAAATAATATCTGAAATTGTTTTGACTACGGTGCAAGTATTTGGTTTTTTGTACTCATTCAAATTCATTTATTTTACAAATTATTTTATTTTCTGGCAATAACATTATTTTAGTGTTATCTGTGTTTAGCTTTAGTTTATTCATACTTAAATAAATCTTTATATTATGAATATCTATTACTAATTTTCTTACACTGATAGTTAACTCATTATCTTCAATGTAAAATTAACCATCATCAGCAAATAGTTTTAATTTACAATATTTTAATACATTTTTAATGTCATTAATATAAATTACAAACAAAAATGTACCCAAAATTGAGCCTTGTGGTAAAAATATATTTAAGCATATAAATAATGATTTGAAAATGTTTAGTAAGAGCATACTGGAGCTTGTGAAAATTAGATCACCTTGGATTTAATTCTTTTTCACAAAGTTTGAGCAAAATCTAAAAAAATGCTGGCTTTTTCGAATAAACGATTTCATATGGAATTTCTCTAAAGCAACTCGTGTGACAATTTCACATTTAATGTATGTACAATATGTATGCATACTTGCATACTAGGTAGTACCTACTTGCCCGTTAGCTCCTCACTTTTTAATGAATTTTTCACTGTCTGAAATTTACGCAAATGAGATATAAGATCTTAAAGCTAAGTACAGACGATTGTCAGATCTTACAATATTGTCAGATCTGTCAGTGAAAAAACTGTCCCAAATGTCTTACAATCGTCTGAACACACAATTTTGTCTGACAATATTGTCAGAAACGTCATTGTAAGGTAATTGTCAGATGACAATCTGACAAAAAATTGTCAGGTATCTTACAATCGTCTAAACGCACAATTTGTGTCATTGTCCGACGATTAGGACATTGTCAGACTCATTGGTCATTGTCAGATGTTTTCATTGAAAACATCTTACAATTGCTGACAATTTTTTCATTGTTCGAAATGTCAAACGGTTGGAGCCGAGTTGAGAGATAAAAAAAAAACTTTTTTGTAGGAAATTTGTAGTTTTTCCAGAACAGAATGAAAAAAAATCTATAAAGCAACTGGACTCACTTTTATATTAAATTCCTTGTGCTGTATATTTTGTTCAAATGAAGATTAAATACGATGAAAATAAAGAACACTGAACAGCAAATTCCAACAAGTTAAACAAAATTGGACTTCAAAATGGCCATGAAACTATACGAGCAATCAAAAAAAATTTGAAGAATGCCAAAACGAGGGTGGACAGGCACACTACCTGGAAAAAAAACCAGCTCAAGCAATTGGTAACAATAGGCAGCCTGCCGCAAACTCGCTCAGACCTAACATAGTCTCAAGGTCACTTTCTAAATCAGCCGAGCTCTCTGGAGTAAGCCTGCTGAATTTTTTGTACGCAAAGGTTTATTTTTTCTTCTAAACAATATAGTTCAATTATTGCAAGATCTTCTCATTCTTGCGTCTTTCAAAAAATAAATGATTTAAAATTTAAATTCTTTTTTTTTTGTTTAATAATTTGATACAGAATATGGACTTTTGTTCTTCGACCTCTGGCATATTTCTCCTTCGTAGTGTATAAGGTCGTCCGTCGCCCTCGATGTCCAGTTGTAGTTAAATTTTTTCATATGCTCGTCCAATTGTTTTGGCATTACCACTATGTTACTAGATTTTCAAATCACTTTGAAAGTATCCTCTTCTTGATAGTGGCTACATACATTAAAAACTGAAATTCTATAAAAGTTCGTTTGATCTTGAAATCCTCAATTGAATTGAATTTTTATTGTGACTTAAATTTTTATTGGTCTGCCAACCGTGTGAACAGAAAATTTTCAAGCTGACAATATTGTCAGATATATAATTGTCCGAAAATTGTCAGACAAGAGCTGACAATTAAATTGTCAGACTTTGGCACAAAATCTACCAATCGTGTGAACGGACAATTTTACATTGTAAGAAATTTGTCAATTGTCAGCTAATTGTCCGCTATTGTCAGACCATTGACAGATCTGACAATATTGTAAGATCTGACAATCGTCTATACTTAGCTTTAAGAAATGAATTTATTGACCAATTTTGTTGATAATATTTAGATTGGAAAATGTTTTCCGGCGGCTATAATTTGAAGAAGACAGAAACCCCCGTCGAAACGTCGGGAAAAGTAAATGTTACAATTTCATTGCAGAAATTATTGTGACCAAACCAGCCGACGGATAAAATTTTCCAATCTAAATATGACATGAGATCTTTCCAAAAAAAAATGAACTTCTCACGGCTGGCTGATTTCTTCAACAATGGAATTTATCCCTCTTTGGGCTATGGTATTAAATTTATAACATTATTATATGTTCCACAAGATAGCATTCTGAAGAACCTCCATTGAATATAAAATACATTTTCAGATTAGCCACACCTATCCATGTTGTTTCAATAAAACGAAAAATACAGAAATGGTTCGTTATCGAAAACTTGTTACCCATATTAGTCACCAGAAAAGGCGATACGTTGATTTATTATTTTTTTTTTTAACTTTGTGATTATTAACTCAAATCTGTGTTGTCAAAAGGTTTCTCTTCTTTAGCTAAGTTTTCTTATCTTTAAAAGATAGGCAAGGGCTCTTTTAACGCAAGCAGAAAATATTGGGTTGAATATTAAGTTAATCTGTCGAAACATTTAAAAAGTGCATGTGACCTCAACAGTTATAGCACATCTTACTGAATGCGTCTGACCCCCTCTTCTGAAAAATAACTTTATAGAATGAATAATCCATTTAAATGATGCCGTGGGGTGCTTTAAAATTATTATGACGATGATTACGAGGGGTAGTCTAAATTTACTATAAATGACACAAACCACCAGAAATAAATTCTAACCAAACGCCGAATAATCATATAAAAATGAATCTGCCGATAGAAAACGACACAAATCAATTAGAATTTAGGCCAAAACTTCTATGAAGACAACGTCCGCATTAAACGTTAGTTATTGAATTTTTCATTCATCTCTAGATTTTTTTCTTAACTTACCCAGCAAGTGCATTCCGGAATTTCACTAACAGAGTTTCTTCTACAATTCGATTATTAATTTCCAGCAAGATCATGATTTTTCCAGTATTTTGGTCGAATAATGGTTAATTTCTTTTTAAACTTTGGGCTTGGGCTTGAAAATTAAAATAACCAATCTCTCTTTGCTTTAATTTTGCCGTGGCCAAGTGCTGTGCTGGGCGATTAATGGCACTGGGGTCGGTGTGGTGTAGAAAAGTCCGTTGAAGGCGATTGGTTGCGTTCTATTGCGACTGCGAATTGACGACTAGATTGGAGCTGAAAATCAAAAACTGCTGAAAATTGACAATGGGTCGACGTGTATGAACGCAATATTGATGTGAAAATTCCAGCAATAAACTGTAGTTTTTAACAAATTTTATTGTAAATGCATTTAAGTGTGCAAACAGTTTCAAATGACTAGGAATGTATCGTTGTTATATTATATTAATTAAATATACAAAAAGACGTTGACAAAAAAATTAAGCAATGCAAAAGGCAAAATTTGTCATCTTTATTATTTTAAGATTTTGACAATGCTTTGGGAAACTTCAACGCATGTTTTTCTAAGTGAAGTTTGATGCGGTTTATTTTTGTTTATTTTTTTAAGGTTGGCAGCGCGTGTGTGAAAATACACCTAATGCTGGCTACACACCAAACTATGTTTTTCTCACATGGAGAGAAAGGCTCATTCAAGACCAAAGATCCCTTTCACACAGGGCAACTGAGTTGCCGGCTACAATTAGTTCATAGGCGAGAAGGGCAGGAAGAAAGAGGGGGAAATGAAATCTCCCCGGTCAACAAATTCAGGAGATTTTTTTGACGTTTCTCTTCACACTACGTTTGTGTGCGTTCAACCAAGGTAGTTTAAAAGGAAAATAAAGAAAATCTCCGGGTTTTTGTTGCTTGCGTGTGAAAGGTACAAGAGATTGTTAAGGAGATTTTAAGAAAACGTCAAAAAAAATCACCAGCAACTAGTATCTTCGTGTGAAAGGGGACAAAAATACAAAGTGCCTGTTTACATTGTATTTTTGACGAACGGCGCATCCAGTGAGATGGGTAGATTTTGTGTAAGTAAGAAAGAGAAGGGTTAATTCCACCCAAATTACGCCGATGCGCCAGTTTCATTAAATGTTTTCGGATTGAGCAGGAAGAGTTTTTTTTGTGTGAGTGAGAGATACATGGTTGTTAAGGATGTGAGACAGGGATGGGTAGATTGAAATGAAAGAATTTTTTCTCTATAATGTAAACACGAGGAACATTTTGATGAACGAAAATATGCTTTGTCAAAAATACAATGTAAACAGGCACAAAGATATGAATCCTCGGCTGTCATTTTAGTTTGCCCTTTTACACGTTGACTCTAGAGTCATGACTCTTTTCGAAATTGAATGAGTGCGAAGGAGAAAAAAGATCGGATTTCACCTTCGCACTCATTGAAAAGATTCATGACTCTAGAGTCAGCGTGTAATAGGGCACCTACAAGCTCTATCAGATAAAAAATGAGGAAGTATGTGTAAAAATGGCGGTATAAAACTCACACATTCACAGTATTTATTTTCACAACTCACACATTCACAATATTTATCTTCACACCACCCTGCTATATTGTTCTTTGTTTTCACATCTATTCAGCGACACAAAATTAAATTACAAATACAACAATGTAAACAAAAGGGTTTTGGAGGGTGAAACGTACAAAAGATTCATATCTTTATATTCCGTATTTTTGTTCAAAACTTTTTGCAAAAAGTATGGCAAAAAGCGATAGCAAAAATGTGCTAGGGGAAGTAAATTTTTATGGTAAATCTTCGGGATTTGTAGGGCATTACTACGTTTTCACCGACCACTAAACCGAGATTTAAGTAGATTTACCACAAATCTCTTCACAGATCCCGTGATTTACCATACAAA
Source organism: Epistrophella euchroma (assembly GCA_947049315.1). NCBI lineage: Eukaryota > Metazoa > Arthropoda > Insecta > Diptera > Syrphidae > Epistrophella > Epistrophella euchroma. Next base: position 58,985,333 of record OX346245.1, on the reverse strand, counting down.
TTTTAATCTCCTCAAATCAAGATTGTAGAGCGTGTTCCTCTTTTTCTTTTGTTTTAGAGATAAAACAAAATAGTTTCGTAGATTTCCAATATTTTATTTATTTGAAGTTTAAAAGTAACGATTTTACAATATATTAAAAAAAAAAAAATTATTTGATTATTAAGGAAGACCCAGGTATTCTCCTAGTTCGTTCTTTAATAAATAAATTATACCGTTTCGGATTTAAACGAAAAAGAACCTCCTAGGTAATTCTCTTAGAGTGTTCTTCACCGCTGCTCCGACTCGAATTGAATGAATTTATAATTAATTAATATATAGTCGAAAAGTAAGCATTTTTATCATAGTATACATTGAAAAAATATTGAGTAAAATTTATAATTATTTGATAGTTATTGCAAATAGAAAAATTAAATAAAAAAAGTATAGTGAAAGTATGAAAATTAGTTTTAATGATTAATAATAAAGCTCTGCTACATTCTCCCCCTTTGACATAATGAACGCCTCGGAATTGTGTCAACCTTAACTTTGTCTTCTCTTTGGTCGTCCTCGCTTTCTTAAGCTTCGTATTCATTATGCGCGGCAAACCAACGAACATTGTTATGCGCATCAGCCGCGCAATATGAATACCGGGATTCTACGCGCGGCAGCTCGAACATTTGTGCACTCGAACATGCCGCGCATCGATCCATTCGTGATGGATTTTTGAAGCGCGGCAATGGTCGAACATGGTTTTGCTCGCGCGCAGTTGAGACGGTAGTTTGTTTTGTGATTTGGGCACTAGCTACTAGCTGTCAATTGGATCGACTGCCGCGAGCGGCTGCCGCGGTTCATCAACTTTTTCTCAAAAAATGATATGCGTGGCAAATATCATGATTTGCCGCGGACGAACATGGTGCGCGCGAATGCCGCGCATAATGAATACGAAGCTTTAGGGCCGTCAGTGGTTTATATTTTTGTTCACCTTGATATTTTGTTAGATCAAAAGAATGAAATACACCAAGTGCAGTCTGTGGTTCATCTTCTTTGGCGATTTCATAACTGCAGGAACCAATTTTTTTGATAATGACGTATGGACCGTCTCTTTTTGGAACAAACTTTGATGAGATACCTTTTGACGTGCTGCTCAAAATGTGTGTAGTAGCCATCACCTTGGTACCTATATCCAATGATGGTTGTCGTCGTCGATTTTTATCAGCATATTTTTTGTTTCGGTCTTGTTGCTGGGTTTCCGCTTCTTTGGCCTTTTTGAGTGTTTCAGCTAAAGATTTCAGATATGGCGTGATTTGCGGAATGAAATTTTCGGCTTCCACAATAGTCTTAAGATCATGTTTAACATCATCGAAGGTACGAAGTTCTCGACCAAAGGTTAAGTAGGCTGCAGAGTAGCCAGTACTATCACATAATGCAGTGTTCATGGCAAATCGGATGGCTGCGAGATTTTGTGACCATGAACTATGATTTTTCCCCACTAAAATAGACAACTGAATCTTGAGGTCTCTATTTTTTCTTTCTACCGGGTTAGATTGTGGATGGTATACTGATGTGAAAGTTTGTTTTATATCGAAGCAAAACATCAATTTCTGCATGACTGCGGATATAAATTGAACACCGTTATCGCTAATCATACGCCTTGGAAAACCATATCGTAAAAATATTTCTTCTGGTAAAGTCTTTGCGCAGGCCTCAGCGGTGGCTTCTTTTAATTTGAACATTTCAATGAATCTGCTGGCTATGTCTTCAACTATGAATATCCATTGAAAACCATCTGAAGTCATTGGAAGAGGTCCGAATAAATCGATGGCAATTATTTCGAAACGCTGACTACTTGGGATTGTTTGAAGGAGTCCTGATGGCTTTAGGTTACTAGCCTTATAACGTTGACATTCAATGCAATTTTTGATGTAGGCAGCTATATCTGATCGCATTCCTGGCCAAAAATATCTGCCAGCAATCCTTGCTACGGTGCGATCAACTCCGTAATGGCCAGCAGTTGGGTCGTCGTGGTATGTCTTAAGAATATAACTCCGTTCTTTCTCTGGGATTACAAGTTGAGCTTCATCGTTATCTGCATCACTAGCTGCATTTTATTTTCCCCCAGATCTAATCCGGATCAGATCATGATAATAAAACAAACTGGATCACAAATTTATTTATTTCTCACAGTTGGCTTTATTTGCACAATAAAATTGACAGAAGGAAAATTTTCACAAATATTATTTGAAATAATATTTGGTATTGAATGTTTAAAATGGAACAGTTTTATTTTTTTAGTTTAATTTTCATTAAGTTAATAGTTTTTATGTATTTTTTCCGTGCCTCGCGACGCGTCGTCTCTATTGAATGAAGAAAAACTCATAAAAAAAAAATTGGAATGGTGGCGGCATTTGTTTGATTTCGAGAATTTTTAATTTTATTGACTTTTTTATGTAAATCTCAGCAGTGGTACCAACCTATAAAATTAAAATATTGCTAGGGAAGTGTTCAAAAAATGGATTTCGAAATCCAAATCTAGAAGCAGACTTGGATCTTGTGTTGTTTTTGTATTACTTGTATTTATGTTTCCAAATCCAATCCGGATCAGATCTGGGGGAAAATAAAATACAGCTATTGTAACAATACAAGACCCCATCATTTAGAATATATCCTCGTTTTGACCATCGGATGAGGTTTTCATCAGAGCTTTCGAGGGAATTGATAATATTTTTAAGTTTTGGATCTTGAATTTGAGATGCTCGTAGTTCCGCTGCTCCCTTCCTAGGCAAATCAATTTGAAACGAACAGATTTCGCAATTTTCTGTGTGTTCTTGTGGGCATGGAGGTCTTGAAAGTGTATCCGCGATAACATTGGTACGTCCAGGTTTATATGTTATTTGAATGTTAAAGGGTTGTAGCTGTAGTGCCCATCTTGCTAATCTGGCTGTTGGCGATTTGAGGGACATCAACCATTTTAGAGGTTGGTGATCGGTTATTAAAGTTACCTCTGATCCTTCAATGTATCCTCGGAATTTTAAAGTTGCCCACACGATTGCTAAGGCTTCTCGCTCAGTAGTGGAGTAGTTTCTTTCGCTATCACTCAACAGTCTACTAGCGTATTCAATTGGGTGTTCATCGGCTCCCTCCTCCTGGAGTAATACTGCCCCTAACGCATAGCCACTAGCATCTGTTTTAAGTGAAAAAGGCAATTCTGGGTTAACTTGCTTAAGTATTGGTGCGGTAGTTAGAAGGTCCTTAAGTGTAGCGAAAGCTTGTTGTTGCTCCTTAGTCCATGACCAATTCACTTTCATCTTAGTAAGTTGACTTAATGGTTTGGACACATCAGCAAAATTAGGTATGAAGCGACGATACCATGAACAGGTTTGAAGGAAGGAAAGTACTTGCTTTGCATTTCTTGGTTCTGGTCGATCTTTAATTGCTGCTATCTTCTCGGGATCCATACAGATGCCATTTGAATTTAAAAGATGACCCAAGTATTTCACTTCTTCGCAGCAAAATCGGCATTTATTCCAGTTCACACGAAGTTCAAATTTTCTAAGCCTCGCGAAAACTTTTCGAAGATCGTCAATGCTTGCGTTCGGGTGGTAGTGAGATAGGCTATCCACCTATCCCAAAAATTTTCAGATACCTTGAGTTGTTGTTGCATCAGCTGACATCAGAAGTTTTTCAACAAGGGATTACAACAACACAAACCTATCCGGATAGGTTTGGCTTGCCCCCCGAACGCGGCCAATATGTTGGTCAAAAGTCGATGAACAAATAATGATATCATGCAAATAGGTCACAATAAGGATATCGCCAAGTCCACTTCGAAATCGGTCGATGAGCCGTTGGAAAGTTGCAGTGGCGTTCCTTAATCCAAATGGCATGCGTTTGAATTTGTAAAGACCAAATGGTGTAACAAAAGCTGTCTTAGCTTGATCATCTTCATGTACCCCTATTTGCCAGTATCCAGCTTGAAGATCTAAAGTTGACTTGATCTTTGTGCTTTTTGCTTCGTGAAGAAGATCGTCGATTCTTGGCATAGGGTATTTATCAGGGGTCGTTATTGAATTGAGCTGACGATAGTCGACACAAACTCGAATCTCTCCATTTCTTTTCGGAACCATGACCACTGGTGCAGCCCATGGAGATTCACATTCTTCAATTATAGAGTTTTCGAGCATAGCTTTTATTTCCTTTTTTAGTTGTTCTCGCTTTGGTGGAGCTAGTCTATATGGTGGTAAAGATATCGGATGACTATTTTCTGTATTGATTCGATGTGTTGCAAATGGGGTGGCCACACTTGCTGCACTATACATATTCCGGTTTTCCCCTAATAGTTTTTCTAATTGGGCTCGATCGTCAGCTTTAAGGTTGACTCCATCAGAAGCTTTCAAGACTTCAATATCAATTGAAAATATTGGAATGAATAATGAGTCTTCCTCATCACTGGTGCGTGTTCTTTTGGCTTCTCCAAAAAGGTTATCTGTGTTTCTTCGTTTTGGTGTTTCTTCATTTTCCCGTAAAGCATCCCTGAAAATGGCTTGTATGGAGTGCGGCGAGTAATCGTTCCCCTGTTTCTCCAAAAACTCAACACTTGGTCCATAGTTTTCAGTGTTATGAATTGGCGTGTCTGGAATCGGACTAAGTGATTCGCGCTCACGCAACCAATATGCAAAGGCTGAAAGTCCTTGAAGTCCCTCGGGTGAATTTTGTACCTTTTCATTCTGATGGCTTTTAATGGGCGTCCTTCTGAGTGCTTGATTTGTTGGTATGCAAATTGTGCATAGAACCATTTTCTCCGTGGTTGTTCCATCGGCCAAGGTTACGTCTGCTTTTACTTTTTGGAAGACACAATTATTTTCGGTCATAAGTTTTTTAAAGCTAGCGCTTGCTATGCTAGTTCGTGCTGCAGTGTCCAAATATGCTTCACCAACAAGGCCAAACATATTGAAGTGAGCGATTGGAGCATCCCTGCCAATAAGAGTGGTAGATATTGAGTTGAAAGAAAGGTAGTTTGGGCTTTCCTTCCTTGTCAGGGTTACAATTTTTGCAGTTCGCTCTTGTAACTCCTGGAGCTTTACATCCATAACAAGCAAGTGCAGGTCTTGTTGTCTGATTAGTAAGATTTTCCTGTAGGTTTTTCTTTGTGTAACACTCATCGCTTGTATGGCCTCGTCTCCTGCAATGAGTGCAGCGTTTTCCAGATTTGTTATCGGTTTTGTTCTCGGTATTGTTGTTCCCATAAACACTTCTTTCTTTTACTTCAGCAATCAGAATTTCTGCTTCTCTGCCTAGTTGAAGTAATTTTGTGAAGGAGCTTCCATTTTCACGAGACACTCGTTCTCTGATTTTTGAGTTTAGCAAACCATAAATCATATTAATTTGCATATCTTCTGGAATGTTTGTTATTTGAGAGAACAAAATGCGTTTTTTACATATAAAACTGTCAATGGGCTCATTCGGTTGTTGTTTTGTGTCCATTATTTCTAAGAACACTCGCCAAGCTGGTTTCGGTGGAGAAAAAACAGATCTTAGGAGTTCCAGGAGCTGTTCAAAGTTCGCAACGTTAGATTTGACTCCTACCCACCATGATGCGGCATAGTCCTCAAGCAACATCGGCATAGCTTTAATAGTATCCTCATCACTGATTTTTTCGATCGTTTTGAATGTTGTGATTGCTGCTATGAACTCTTCGAGTTTGTTGGTATCTCGTTCTCCTCTGAATCTGGCCGTGCATGTGGTAAATGAGCCAACGCGGTGGTTGTTTACAGCTAGAGCTGCAATGAGCTCATCAAATTGTTGATTGGTAAAATTCGGCATAGCGTCTTCTTAGGATGTCTTTTTTTTAAAAAACTTCTTCTTCATCAATAAAATACAGTCCACTAGTTGGGCGCCAATTGTAGAGCGTGTTCCTTTTTTTCATTTGTTTTAGAGATAAAACAAAATAGTTTCGTAGATTTCCAATTTATTTATTTGAAGTTTAAAAGTAACGATTTTACAATATATTAAAAAAAAGTATTATTTGATTATTAAGGAAGACCCAGGTATTCTTCTAGTTCGTTCTTTAATAAAGAAATTATACCGTTTCGGATTTAAACGAGAAAGAACCTCCTAGGTAATTCTCTTAGAGTGTTCTTCACCGCTGCTCCGACTCGAATTGAATGAATTCATAATTAATTCTAGGACTCTTTATATAGTCAAAAAGTAAGCATTTTTATCATACTATACATTGAAAAAATATTGAGTAAAATTTATAATTATTTGATAGCTATTGCAAATAGAAAAATTAAATAAAAAAAGTATAGTGAAAGTATGAAAATTAGTTTTAATGATTAATAATAAAGCTCTGCTACAAGATTTAAAATAAATCTCATTTAAATCTTCATAGGTAAAATTCGAACAGACCTATTCCCCTATTCAGCGCAATACAAGCTGCGGGAAACCAATTTTTTTTTATCGTTTGACACAAAGCAAACTTGCCATCTTACTTCCACTTCATAAGAAAAATGACCCACCAACTGCATTTTGAAAGGTTCTGTCAAAATTAATCTATTTTTTAATCTTGTTTTCTGGTGAAAACACTATTTGGGATTTATGAAATCTAAACGAGATTAACTTGCGGTGAAAACGTAGTAAGATAAATCTACTTAAATCTCGGTTTTGTAGTCGGTGGAAACGTAGTATTATACACCTAGCTATATATCGAGTTTGCAATTATTGGACACTCAGCCAACAACGACAAGAAAAATTTATACAGAACCATATATAAATCCAAAATATAGGTTTTTCAAGGAATATATGGGGAAACGCATAGCAATTCTTTTTCACTTTTAAGCCTTAACTACATAAGCCAAAAAAGTGAAAAAGTACAAAAGTAAAAATTTTCAAACTCATTTTGGGATAGTGTTTCTCACAGGAAAACTTAAAAAAAATGATGCAGAAAGCTTAAATTTTAGTTTAAAAATAAAATGTAAATATTATTTTTCACAAAACAACTGCGCTAGCTGGAAAAAAATATTTTTACTTTTGTAATTTTTCAAAAAGTGGCTTATGTAGTTAAGGCTTTAAAATAAAAACAAAACAAAAGCAACAGATACAACGCAAACAATTATTGAAAAATGATAATAATTTTGACAGATATACAAGAGAATTGTTATACTACGTTTTCACTGACCACTAAACCACAAATCTCTTCACAAATCCCGTGATTTACCATACAAATTTTAATCTCCTCAAATCAAGATTTAAAATAAATCTCAATTAAATCTTCATAGGTAAAATTCGAACAGACCTATTCCCCTATTCAGCGCAATACAAGCTCCTAAAGCAAACTTGCCATCTCACTTCCACTTCATAAGAAAAATGACCTACCATCTGCATTTTGAAAGGTTCTGTCAAAATTAATCTATTTTTTAATTTTTTTTTCTGGTAGAACACTATTTGGGATTTTTTGAAATCTAGACGAGATTAACTTGCAATGAAAACGTAGTATTAGGTGTGTTTGGGAACTTGAGCTTTATTTTGTTGTTTTTTTTATCGAATGACTCTCATTATAAGCTAAATGTTCACAAATCGCGGATTTGGATACTTCGACCTTTTGGATGGCTTTTATATGTTCATTTAGTCTTGTTTCTATTGCTCGTATTGTTTCACCAATGTACGAGGAGCCACAACTACACGGCACAGAGTATACTCCCTGATTTTGTAATACAATTTTATCTTTTGGAGACCTTAAAATTTGGCGAATTTTTGCTGGTGGCTTAAATATGGATTTTATGCCATGTTTCGACAAAATTCTTCCAAATCCTTCAGAAACTCCTTTTCTGTAAGGAAGAAAGGCTTGTTTTTCGTTTTGTTCTGTAGTATTGTCTGTTGTTTTTTGTTTCGGCTTCCACGAGCGTTTTTTGAAACTGTAACCATTTTTCAAAAGCGTTTCGTCCACGTATTTTAACTCCTCTTCAAGGTGATCACTATCGCAGATTGCATTCGCTCTGTTTATAAGAGCAGACACCACTCACGTAAAGTTTGATGGATGGTGATGAAAGGCAGCATTTAAATATCTACCGGTATGGGTGGTCTTTCTGTATACCGTGTGCCCCAAGGTTCCATCTTTATATGGGCTTAAACAAGCCAGAATAGATTGGAATAAACGAGGTATTGGTAAGCATTGGTTTTGTTAAGTGCAGGACAGATGAGGTGCGTTCTTTTATGTTACTGTGGTTAACTATAGTTAATGTGTCAAAAATAAAAGTTGATGTGCCATAGTTAAGAAAGTTACTCTTGGTAACTTTGTCATTTAGGAACGACCAGAGTTAACAATAGTTAATCTGTCAAACGAAAGGGGTTGAAAAAAAAATCGAATTGTATTTGGAATGAATAACCCAAGAAAAAATGTGATTGCATTAAATTTATTTGCAAAAATAATTATTAGGAACTCAAAATAACATGTTTAATATTTCCAAATTAAATTTCTTTACACTCAGTTTTGTATTAATCGAACAGAAATGAGTGCAATTTTCTTCATTGCTTATGGCACAGAATTTTTTGATGAAAAATTAACCAAATATGAAGAAGAAAATGCCGACAGAATGAAAATGCATCAGAAAATAAAAGAAAACTATTCGAAAACTCAAATTCGACAAAAAAAAATCGATTAAATTGATAAAAACATATTTTAAATATTGAAAACAATTCCAAATCAAAAGGGCAAAAAGTAAACAAAACATCCACCATTGCATTTCAGCTGTGTTTGACAGATCAACTATTTCAATTCATATCGAGGAGATGAGTTGGAAAAAGTTACAAAAAGTTACTTTTTGACACTTTTACTTTGGAATTTAGGAACGATTTTATGACGTCATAAAGTTACTCGAAGTAACTTTTCTGAATTAAAGGAACGACCGAAGTTAACTATAGTTAACTATAGTTAACCACAGTAACATAAAAGAACGCACCAATGGATGCGTATACGTTTTGCGACACAAGCAGCATATTAGTATAATTGGATTATACGTCGATGATTTAATAATAGCCTGTTCATCAGAAGCAGTTCTTTTCAGGATCGTGCAAATCTTAAATCGACATGTGGAGGCTATTGGACCAATCAAATTTTATCTTGGAATGGAAATCGAGAGGGATGCGGTTCACGAGGAAGTATAGCTGTTGACCAGAGACGATACGTTGAAGACTTGCTGACCCACTGGGGTATGGAAAATTGCAAACCAGCCCCTACATCGCTCGCAAGGGACCGTTTTTGAAAAGTGTTCTACAAATAATTGTGCTGCTACGAACATCAAGAACTATCAATCACTTATGGGTGCTTTGAACTATTTGGCGACTATATCAAGACCTGATCTTGCTCATGTTGTCTCTAAGTTGTCACAGTTTAGTTCCCATGTAGGTACACTACACCCATCCCCACAACGAATATTTTATGACAGCAAAGCACATACTCCGCTATTTGAAAATGATTTAAAGGTTTGTTTGACAAATACAAATAATCATGATTTACTTTGTTACACAGATACTGATTGAGGTTCGGATGCAACTGACCGCAAATCCAAAAGTGGTTACGTTTTCTATATTTGGTGTCAGAACGTTATTGCACTTAGTACCACGGAAGCTGAGCACATCGCCTCTGTCAAGGCAAGAAGGAAGTCGTCTTCCAAGGAGTTTGCTTGCAGAAATGGGTTTCATGAAACATTTCGAAGATGCAACTACCTTATTTTGCTAAGAATGATATTACATACAATAAATAAATAAATTTGGTGACACAAGGGCTCATGCAGAACCATCAGGTCCTAGCGACTTACAACTCTCAACCATTTCTTGTGTGCGTGTCTGCAGGAATGGAGGGGACCTACAGTTTATTGTCGAGTCCGAGCAGCTAAGGTGAGCGGCACTTTTCTATGACAAGAGATACTCTTGGAGGATTTGTCAATTCCTCGCAATAGGTAGTAGCTCCGAAAAAATCTTAAGGTGGAAGCGGCTGGTATTGAACCCCAAACATTTGGCATGATAGTCCAACGCACTAACCATTACGCCACGGGCTACTACACAAACGTAGTTAGCATATTGATATTAAATATCATTATTTAAAAGACAAATGTTATATCAATTTTTAATTTTCCAAGCAATAATAACGTTGCAGATATTTTTACAAAATGTTTTAAAGAAGAAAAAGAATTGAGTTGCTAAAAAAAAAAACTATTTAAAAATTAATATTAGCTGTATTTTATTTTCCCCCAGATCTAAACCGGATCAGATCATGATAATAAAACAAACTGGATCACAAATTTATTTATTTCTCACAGTTGGCTTTATTTGCACAATAAAATTGACAGAAGGAAAATTTTCACAAATATTATTTGAAATAATATTTGGTATTGAATGTTTAAAATAGAACAGTTTTATTTTTTTAGTTTAATTTTCATTAAGTTAATAGTTTTTATGTATTTTTTCCGTGCCTCGTGACGCGTCGTTTTTATTGAATGAAGAAAAACTCATAAAAAAAAATTGGAATGATGGCGGCATTTGTTTGATTTCGAGAATTTTTAATTTTATTGGCGCAAAATTTTAAACACTGCTCGTTTAAGGAATAAAACCGGCTCTAGTTAAAATAGTCGTTTAGTTTAGAACACTTGTCTAACTATTTCTTAATTTTAAACAAGTTAAACAACTCTTCTAACTAAAGTGGACTCCGCTACGTAACGTAAGCAAATTTATATTGAACAACCCCCGAATCTGACATTTTGAGGATATAAAACTCACTCAGCCATACAAAAATTAAAATTAACAAAAGCAAAACATTTTTTTTTTTTTTCAAAAATTTATAAAATAGGTACAAATATGTGTATATAGTAGATAGTGATTGGTGTAATAATTATTGTATGCTTCATATGAATGGAGAAAAAATTCTATTTTGAAATATAAAAAAAAAAAACTATTGCACTTCCTTGGATTTGTAGTTTTGTGTGTTCTGTTCTTCGCCGCCGCAATATCTATTGCAAAGTTCAAGTTATCTGAGCACTTTAAATGTTTTGGGCAGTATTTTACAATGTTGTTACCTTTTTATAAACCTGAAAATCTTCAAAACTAAACAAAAATAAAATGGGAAAATATTTCGGTTCAATTTGTTTGTTGTGAAATGGAAATTGCCAACTAGATAAAGTATACTTTTGAGAGATAAACAAGTGTTTTCCTGCTTTTAAAGTTAGACAAGATGTTTAACGTTAAAGTATACTTTATGTCGTTTAAAATTACCAAAGAGTCGGCTCTCGCTATAAAAATAGATTTTAGAGTCGACTCCCATTCTAAAAGTGATTTAGAGTAGGTTTTAAATGTTTAAAATTTTGCGCCATTGAGTTTTTTCTGTAAATCTCAGCAGTGGTACGAACCTATAAAATTAAAATATTGCTAGGGAAGTGTTCAAAAAATGGATTTCGAAATCCAAATCTAGAAGCAGACCTGGATCTTGTGTTGTTTTTGTATTACTTGTATTTATGTTTCCAAATCCAATCCGGATCAGATCTGGGGGAAAATAAAATACAGCTATTATGAATTTTGGGTTTATATAAAAAGAATATATTTCATTTAATTTTCGCATTGTGAATTTTGGCTGAGATGGAGTTTGTCAGATTCTATTTAAAAATCTATTACCCTTTTTACACACTTATTACTTAACATATGAAATAACTTTATCAGTTGAATAAAACTACTTTTTGTATTAGTTGTGTTCTTTTTATTGCATGTACTTTGCTTCGCTTTCACCTATGATCAGACATAAAAATATAAAAAAAAATTTCATTAAAATTATTGTTAGAAAATCTTGCAATCAAATAAGTGTGAAGTGAACGGGTTAAATCAATTTTTCATTTATTTTGTTCATTATGAATTTCTAAGTTTTTTTTTTATTTATAAATATTTTAAACATTTTTGTTCAGCAATTATATAATATAATATAACAATAATGTAATATAATATAATAACAATTGAATTCTATGAAAATCTCGTCGATTTTATTTATTTCTGCTGCTAAAGTGATCTAACTTTAGACAACGGAATCGATTGTTTAAACCTTGACAAATGTAATACCTATATTTATTTTTTAAATAAATAATAATTCACACTGTTTCGAAATAATAAGGCATTGTCTAACTAGGCAAAAATCTAATAAATACACGACTAAATCGGTTCTGTGTAGAAAAAAGAATTGAATTCTTTGGTGAAAGGAATTCGACATAAGATGTATTTTCTGTACAATAAGTTTACAAAATCTAATAGATCGCTAATTTTTGTAAAAGACATATTGAGTAATCATATCAATTGCCCTTTTCTGTTATCTATAATTGAGATCTATGCTCCTTCGAGATGTTTGGCGAACAAGAAGTTTATTTTGTGATCCCTTTCATAGAAGAATTATGGTCTAAATGAGCCTCTTACAAGATGTTTAAGAGAAGCTAATTCCGTTTGTAATTATATCGATTTTTTTATTGTTCTAATAGGGATTTTTTTAAACAACAATTGTTAATTATCATAGGTAACCTGAGCGGTACATAATGTTTAAGAATAATATTTGTAGTAGTCATAATAAGGATATATATATCAATGTAATATCTGTTTGATGAAATAAATAAATAAATTATTGCTGGGTTGTTGATTGTATTTTTGTTGATAGAGGCTCTTTGCAAGCTTAAATTACTGCAGTTTCTGAAAGAAATAATACAATTTAAAAATTTGATCATAAATTTTGATTAGAAAACAAAAATAAAAAAATAAAATATAAATTCATGATTTAAGAGCAAATTTGTTCCTAAAAAGCTAATATTTTTTTATTTATTTTCTTTATCAAAAGAATCATTAAAAGAGAACTTAAATTTGTTTTTAAACATAACCATTGCAGTTTCAATTTTAAAATATATACATAGAAAGCACTCCACTACAAGTTAAGATTCAGACTATTATTGACTTTCAGTTACAGAGAATTCCTGTGTGCCCAGACACTCCAAAATCTTCGCAAATTGTGATATAGAAATTCACTTTGATAACAAAAGTTATTCTTCACTCAACGTTCATAGGAACCATGGCTGCATTTATTAAGACAGTAGGTAAATTATTTAATTTTTCAGCCACCCCTCCCTCACTCAAAATCTGGTAAAAATCGGAATCATTCGAATAAGTTTTCAGGTAATTGGTATTTTTTTTAGAAATTCCGAATCTTTTTTCGTTTCGTCATTTAAATAGAGCTTGGCTTATGACTTACAACAAATCCAAACTTTTAAATTGGATGAATCTGTTTAAGCAAAGATGTTTGCGAAATGAATTAAAAATGAATTTATTCTTATTAAAATATGTTAACTTTACCTTCAAATACCTATAAGGGTCAGCTAAAAGTAGATGCGTCAATATTAAAGAAGGCATTTATCACACTAAAGCACAGATTATGACCAGGTTTAAGTTAGTTTTCACACGTTTGTTATTTTAAGTTAAGGGAAAAAAGTTGTGGGAGAAAGTACAAGGCAAGAATTTCCACTTTTCAGCAATCCTCGAATGAGTGCGAGATCATCTGGTGTCAAGGACCAGCCACTCAACTGCCCAACACTTTGAAGTTCCGGACAGCGTTCCATTAATATCTGCAATAAATGAAATTACATAAATGAAAATCAAAGAAAATATAATAAATAGCATAATGTTATGATTAAAATAATGATCAACTATAAAAATGATGATTTTCAATTAAATCTACAGGGTGGCATAATTGTAAAAAGTAAGGTGTATGCCAATAAGCCTAAAACCTTGCAACAGCTTAAGGCCAATATCCGAGGAGAAGTGAGGGCGCTGGGACCTGTAATTCCAAAAATAAAAAGGAAAATGCTTTGGAAAGAGCACGTCAGGTCGAAGCAAACAATGGGCACCATTTGAGAGATTGGCGCGTATTCATAGCATTGAATATTAAAAACAAAAAAAAAAACTACCTAATAACGTAAAATTTTGAAAAAAAAAGTTAGTTTGAACACAATTATTTTTTCATTTTTTTTTCAAAATTTTGAGTTTGAAAATTAATTTTTCAAAAACTGTTTTCTCAAATAATTTGAATCAAAAACATAATAAAATAACGGATTTTCGGCTTAAAAAAAGAATAGCATGACATTGTAAGTGTTGCCGTTATTTATTAATGATTTTTTGCTATTTTAGGTCGATTTTGTAGACAATTGACTCCCTCCTGTACGATTTTTTTCTTGTCTCGACTCAACCTACACGCTCTAGATTTTTGTCACACCTTAGGTGAATCAACCTGTATGTATATATAAGTTATGAAGATGAAGTGGCGGGAGTAGCGTGGGTATCAGCCGCCCGGGGCGGAAGAAAATTTTGACGCTTCTTATTTAGGTATTAAAATTTAACTATATAGTATATAGTATAGAGTAAAATAACTTTCCGGCAAGGACTGTCATTATCATTATCATAGGGTTTCCAGAATATATCTTTAAAAAAAGGAACATGGTCTCTTTTTCGTCAAATTCTTTAGTTGTTCTCTTTTTTGTATGTGTCCTCTTTTTAGTCACTTTTTGTATAGTAAGTAGTGTAAAGCTAAGCCGAGCAAGAGTTATTGACAGTAAAAAACATTTTTGCCTAGTTATTAAATATTAAGAAAAGGCAAATCCGTTGAATTCAAAAATGAAAAGTAAAATAATATTTTAATAAAGTTCAAACTTTTAATCATAAGTAATACAAAATGTCGATTTTTGTTGTTAAATCTCAGATTTCTGCCGTTTTCAAAAATAAGCTAATTTGAACGAAAAAGATCGCCATTTATGATGCAGAAGTTGCAATCGTCAAATATGCAATCGTCCTGCCAAGTAAACATACCAAATTTTAGTCAGTTATCATTAAATAAGAAATTTTTCTTATAATTTGGAGTTATTACGATATAACTCTACTTAAAATATTTGATAATAAACCCTTCATAAACTTAGAATTTGGCATACTTTTAGATTTCATTACTTTTCACGGCTGACTTGTTACATAAAGGTTTTTTTGTATACATGGAGAACTTGGCTCTTTTTTAACATTTATGTTTTTGGTGTGATTTCACTCCTTCTTGCAAAGAATTTTTTTTAACACAAAATCTTAAATTTTCAATTTTCGAATGCACCTGAGGTCCAACACTCTAACTAATTATCATTGTACAGCAAACAATAATAATTCTATGAAAGTGGGTGGATGCCACGCCCCCTGAATGATAAACCCCAATTTTTTAAGTTTTCCTCAGCATAAATTATGAACCCTACCTCTCTGCCGAAATTCATAATTCTACAACAATCAGAAGTGCTTCATATAATAATTGAAAACACTTCTGAGAAAGCGGGTTGATACAACGCCCCTGAATGTCAAATATCAAATTTTAAATTTTTTTCTTTGCTTGCATTGGAAGCTCAATCGCTCTACCAAATTTCATCATCCTATAACAATCAGACATAGTTCTAAGAAAGTGGGTGGATGCCACGCCCCTAATTGAAAAATCTCAAATTTAATTTTTGTTTTCCTTACACACATTGCAAGCTCTACCTCTATACAAAATTTCATCATTCTGCAACAATCAGAAAACAATTTGAGGAAGTGGGTGGATACCATGCCCCCTATATGGAAAATCCAAAATTTTCGATTTTTTTCTCTGTATATAGCACAAGGCCTACCGTTGTGCGAAATTACAAGATTCTATAGTGTCGGGAAGTGCTCCATGCAATTGATAACTATTTTCAGAAATTCATCATGCCACGCCCCCTGAATGATGAATTTTAAATTTTAATTTTTTTCCTCTGTACAAATTGTACGGCCTTCCGCTCTACCCAATTTTATCATTATATAACAATCAGAAGTGCTCCATATAATTGATAGCAATTCTGTGAAAGTGGGCGGATACGACGCCCCTATATGGAAAATCCAAAATTTTCGATTTTTTCCTTTGTATATATAACACGGCGTACCGTTGTGCGAAATTACAAGATTCTACGGTGTCTAGAAGTGCTCCATAATTTTGATTATCTGTCAGTGAGTGAGTCAGTCAGTTACGGTTTTCGCGATTTTTGACGTCCTGTATCTCACGAACCACTAATGCTAGGGAGTTGAAATTTGGTGAGGCGCCTGTGCTCGCCTAGCTTAGCAAATATGGCGAGTTTGAAGTTTCTGACATTATTGGTTCCGAAGTTAGAGGGGGTCGGAAAGCGCTTGAGTTTGTTAAAAAAAACAAAAATCAATAGTGGTTGCAGGTGTAAGCAGATTTGTGTGTTGTTTATAAATAGTAAGGTATGTATTTATTAACTTCCCATGAGAAGTTATTGCACCTAATTGGTCCGATTTGTCCGATGTGGTCTATTTATTTGTTAAATATTATGTACATGTACACCTGCCCATATCTCGTGGCTACGTTAGTGATACCTCATTTCGTCGACCATATCTTGAGAACAAATAAAGCTATCGGCTTTCTTTTTTTCAATGATTGCACTACCTTATCAGTGATCATTGAAATATTAAAAGTCATTTCATGAGAAAGGTTGGGCCGAAATGAAGTTTTTTTTTGGCCAGATAAGTATATAAATTAAGTTAAAAGCTATATTTTGACATCGAAATAATCATAGATTTTGCATCTTAAAATGAATCATTAAAATTTTCAATGATGAGTTTCAATTATAGCTACAACTGGCGCCTTATAGCTATCATTGAAAACCATCATTGAACATTTTAATTGTTAATTTTGGGGCATTTAGAAAGTCATATCGATACAAATTTTGATGCCAAGAAATAGGCCATGACTTAT
This sequence comes from Epistrophella euchroma, assembly GCA_947049315.1. NCBI lineage: Eukaryota > Metazoa > Arthropoda > Insecta > Diptera > Syrphidae > Epistrophella > Epistrophella euchroma. The sequence goes on along the minus strand of OX346245.1, from coordinate 58,968,538 downwards.
ATTATTATTTTAGTCAAAAAAAAAAATTAAATTCCAGCCCAAACCTCAACATAAAATCACTTTGAATTTTTCAATGATCATTGGTAAAGTAGTTCAATCATTGAAATAATAAATGTCATTATATGTGGAAGGTTTGGCTAAAATTAAATTTTTTTGGCTAGAAATAATAACTGAGTCATAACCTTTATTCTGGCTTACAAAAAAACACAAATTAAGCTTTCCAAACGGCCCAAAACTCACAATTAAAATTTCTATGATCGTTTTCAATGATAGTTATAACTGACGCCTTAACTAACCACTGAAAAATATTGCGCCTAAGTTTTTGACTAAAAATTGCTAGTCCTATTGAATATAAAAAACAAAAATACTACTGGACTACTTAAAATTTTGAGAAAAATTTGTTTCATCAAAATTTTCTTAATTTTATTCAAAATTCTGATTTTGAAAATTAATTTTTCAAAAACTCTTTACTAAAATAAATAAAACGATATATTTAAAAGAATGGATTTACCATTGTAAGTGTTGCCATTGTTTTAAAATGACTTTTTCATTTTAAGACGATTTTCCCTCCCAGGTAAACAGGGACAAATAAACCTACCTCCCATACGATTTTTACTTGCGATATAGGTACTATAGGGCAAGTTATGGATTCGTGCAAAAAATCGAACTCGAGATAACAATCAAACTTGACATTACGATGATAGAGAACAAGAAAAAAGTGGGTCCCGCAATTCCGTCTGTCTGTATTGTGTGTATGTCTGTCTGTGTGTCTGTATGTCTGCCTGTACCTCGGCCTACAACCTAAACCCCTGAAGCGATTTTTTCAAAGTTGGAGCATAAGATTTTTTTGGTGATGTCCTAGAGGGGAAATCGAGATTTTTTTTTAGCTCAAAAAAAAGTGAAAAAAAAATTACAAAAAACTGTTATTAACGGTACCTGCCATAGAACCGTTTTTTTATTTACGATTTTCTCGTTAACCGCTTAACCGATTTTGATCAAAATTTTTGCTTAGAAGGTGAATAATACTGCATAGAAATATTTTCAAAAAAATTGTTTTTGGATTTAAAAAAAAATATTAAAAATTTTTTTTGAACATGATTTTTTTGAAAACGGGTTGATGAATATTTTTGAAATTATGGTTTTAGCTGTATAATATTGTTCTTAAAAATGTCTTACCAAATTTTATTTCTAAAAAATATCAAGACATTTTATAAATAAAAAATTATTTTTTAAGAAAACCGCTCCAACGATTTTTAAAAAAATTTCTGCAAAAATTCACATTTTTTCATAAGTTTACATGGCGTTCTTCATTCTGAGATTAAAACATTTTAAGTACGTATTTTATCAATTTTAAGAACGTATTTCATGCTATTTTTCGAAATTCAAATTTCCTTTCTTCAATTTATTAAATGGATAAATAAATATGTACATATACATATAATTATTAATTATGTGTTTTATATTAAACTCAATCTTTAAAATTCGAAAAAAAAACTTTTACTACAATAGCAATATCCTGCGACCCAGTCGTGCATTTTATTTTATTTTCTCTACACAAACTACAAGCCTTAAAATTTTGAAGCATCTTATGTAAATAACCCTGTATACTGGTTATATGGTCTGTTATTTATTTATATTATTATATATGTCAGACGTACATAAAAGTTGGTAAGTAAAAAGTTTTCTCCCTGTTTCAAAAAATCCAACCAACAAGTATAAATAGGTACTACTTTTTTTCGTAAATCATTTATCTCAAATGCTAAAGGGGCGCCAAATCAGGTTTTTACCCCTGTTTGGAAAATCGTAGATCCGGCGCTGATAAAAACAATTTATCTATATTCTATCTATCATTACAAGATTGCTGGAACAATATTCATATCATATGAATTATAAATAAAAGTAATCGATTGCAAAGTAGGTTTTTCGACGAAAAATAGGTAAATCATTTTTTTTTCATTTTTTTTTAAATAAATTTTATGTGTTAACAACAAGACTAAAATATTTTTCTCCTTTTTTTGGTTTTATTTATAGTCCTTATTAATTTTGCATATTTTTTTTTTTACTTTTTTCGATGCTAGACTTTGATTTTCCATCAAAAAATGACATTTGGTCTGCAGAAAACAATAAAAAAAAAAGAAATACATAGCTCCTGTAGTTTTCATTATGTTCACCTCCATTTTTATTAAGTTTGAGAGGAAAAAATATGTAGCCAGACAAACAAACCTTCACATTATTAATATTTTTTTTATAGGTAATTAGGATTCCGCCTGAAATAACTTTATAAGTCGGCTGGGCTATAGTGCTATCCAGAGATCGAAAATAACCGTCAACCATTTATTTTGTAATGGATTGGATGTACAAATAGTCAAAATGTACGATCACGTGTGTTGTACATATGTACAATGTATTTGTATATGCATATGTACAATATACATAATGTGTATGTAAACAGAGTGATACGCACTCGGTGTGGCAAAAAGCTAGAGCGTGTAGATTGAATTAAGACAAGAAAAAAATCGAATGCGGGGGGGGGGCTTGTTTAGGCGGAAGGGGCAATTTTCTAAAATATAGACTTGAATTAAAAACAAAAATAGATATTAAGGACAAGGGCAACACTTACAACATCGTGCTACCTACACTTTTTTTTAAAGCCAGAAATCCGTTCTTTTACATTGTTTTCAATTCAAATTATTTGAGAGAACAGTTTTTGAAAAATAAATTTTCAAACTCAACATTTCGAAAAAATAATGAAAAAAATTGTGTTCAAAATAATTTTGTTCAAAATTTTACATTATTAAGTAGTATTATTGTTTTTAATATTTAATTCTCCCATCAATTTTTAGTCAAACACTAAAAACTAGATGTCAAAATGTTTTCTAGTTTTTGACAAAATTGAAAATAACAAAAGTAAGTTTTCCTTAAATTCGACTAGCTTAACAAAGCACAACTGAAATAGATTTCGTTATTTTCAATTTTCTCAATAAGTATCCAAAAGGCATTTAGGCATCCAGCTGTTATTGTTGGACTAGAAATTGAAAGGAGCATCGAATATTAAACATCAAAATATAACATCATAAAGTAAAGTTTTGAACAAAGTTTTTCCATTATTTTTTTTTTTATTTTGAGTTTGAAAAATAATAATTTGAATTAAAAACAAAATAAAAGAACGGACTCCTGGCTTTAAAAAATTATAGCATTACATAGTTGTTTTCGTTGTTTTATAATGATTTTTTTTTCTATTTTAAGTCGATTTTTTAGAAAATTGCCCCTCCCACCTAAACGGGGGAAATTGACCCCCCTCCTATACGATTTTTTTCTTGTCTCAGCTCAACCTACACGTTCTAGCTTTTTTTCAAACCTTAGGTGAATCACCCTGTATTTAAAATAATTCCATATAATACTACAGAGTCACCTTCGCCCCATCGTCACTTTCGCTAATGTCACGCACTATCACTATTCGCTAAACAAAGACTATTGACTAACTAAATGTGAAGGTGAAATCCAATCTCTTCTCTCATAACCACTCATTAAATTTCAAAAAAAATCATCATTTTTGAGGTACTGTTTAATAGCCGACTAACTATCAAATACGCAAAATTTTATCATAAATCATTTTGTAGACAATTTTATAAGCTTTCTAAGTTAAACAAAAAAATCGACATGTTACATGCTCCTGATGGTCCCTGATGCCAGAGTTTCGCTTTGGATTCACGGAGGCTTCATTGCACTTCATCATTAGGTCTCTCTTAATAAATGTGCTAAGTTTCAAAACTGTTGAATTTTGTTTAAGTCGAACACTAAGAATTAATTTGAATTGTTCTCGCCATGTTTTATATTTCAATGTTAAGGTGATATTACATTGTCATATATATATGACCAATGCTAGTCATATAAAATATGGCACAATATTTTTATATATGACAAGTATTAATAGACTATGCCATATATGTATGCCATATAATGTTCACAAGCTTTTTCTGTCAATTTTTGTTTACAAATATGCTACGAAAAATAAAATATTTAAAAAAATACGATATATTTGACCAATCACGTTTCATCAAATCATATATTTTTTTTAAATTCAAAATAGTTCATGATTGTCATATATATGGAGTCTTATATATTTTGTCATATAAATATGACTATCATACTTATATGACATTTTTGAGCCATATTTATTTGGCAAACTTGCCATATATATATGACAATGTAATATCACCTTTATACATTAAAATCATGAGTTCATAAAATAAATATAAAATAAAGACATACATATGTATGTGTAAATATCTATAGTGAATGGAATGTTTATCTTATACATACATTCATTATCTCTCAGTGAGAAACAAACAGAAAATAAAGCTCAACATTCAACATTTATTTTGAGCAATTTATTTTATTTTGATACATTTACCTAGTTCACTGACCTCTATAGAAGTAATTGTTAAATTCGGCGCCAAGGTAAACCAAACATCTTCTAGTTCCATAAAATCATTTTCCACAAAAATGCTGAAATAATTCAAAAATATATTTACACAGGTAAGTGATCAACACGAGATTTATTTTTCAACACACCTCGTAATGTCTTCATCGTTAAATGAAACGGAATCCACAGCCAGTCTTTTTAAACTTGTTGTATTGCAAATAAAGTTTTTTAGTGAACTACTATTCATAGGACTACTTAACATCTCTAGACCTTCCAAATTGTCAAATTTTCGATCACAACTGTATGACATCATGTCCATCATATAACAATCGAGATCAATCAGCATTGGACATATCCGCGTGAGCTTTCCAATGTCCATATCTCCATCTCCTTTGATCATTGTTAAATGACTTAAATTGCGCCCAATTATTTCCAAGGAGTTAATCAGCTCGCTACATTGAAATTTATATATTTTAATTTTCCGCAGAAATGTGTTTTTAAGTACATGGAGGATTCCCTTATTTGGAGTATCTAAATAAAGTGACTCCAATTTAGGACAGGTTTTCACAATCACACGCAATGTCTCCACATCCGTTCCAGTATCATGCAAGTACTTAAGTTTACACTTAAATTCTTCGTCTATGTTATCGTATATAAATTTAAGCGCAGGGCCTACATAGGAATAAGTCGCCAGTGTTTGTACATTTGGACAATGCTCCAAAATCATTGCAATGTCAGAGTAGCAAATATTCTCCTCCCCGGGCATTCCAACGTCAACCACAGTCAGCTGGTGGCAGGAAACACCTTTGCTAAGATATTCAACTCCGATTTCGGTTATATCTGTCTCACCGGAAATGTCTATCAGCTGGAGTTTTGAGCACGTCTGTCCGATTACTTCGAGCAATTCATCATTTGCAATGTATGGAATATAAAGCTTAGTTAAATACGGACATTTTTTCATGATGTCGAACATGTAGTGCATGTGCTCCTCTTTCACCCAAATACCTTTTAAATTCAAAGTACGTAGCCCAGTTCCCTGTGCAGCGATAACTTGCAAAATTTTCTCGTAGTAAGAAAACGGAAATACTTCAGTTACTAAAAATTGAACACCGCAATTAAGGAGCATTTGTAAACAAGTAAATCTCATTGAAGCTTCGAGATAATCAGATCCCAGGATTACCCTCAATAGATCCTGGTAAATATTGCTAGTGGCGCCGGCCAACTCAAGATATGAATTTATTTCAACCATTGTTATGCTAATGTCACGGTAGAGGTCAACGTGCATAGAGTATCCAATTGTTGATACTATAACGTTTGCCAATTCGGCCAACGAACTATCGCTGAGTGAACGGATCGCGCATTTTTTGGCCATTTTATGTCTTGTACCGAAAGCTTAAATTTGTTTTTATTTTTGTTATGTTGTTTTGAAAAAATACAAAAAAAAAACCAAACATAAATACTGAAAACATCAGAAAAACTACATATGTACTGTACATATATATTGAATACAAATCACTATCGCATTTCACCACACTCAAATCTTTCCCTTAACGTTACATCATTCTTAGCCATTTATTTTCATTAAAAATTAATTAATCTTATCAATATTTTACAAATAATGAACTTTTTAGGAATATTTTATTTTCAATTGCAAAAAAATATAATATAGTGCGAATTTGCGATGTCAATTTCTATTGTCAAAATCGATTGTTTTCAAAAATATACAATAAAACTTATTTTGGGTACATAGCGCTATGAAGCAATGCAAAAACTACGTCTGTTTTAATCCGATCACGGAGTAGAACTGTGGGGGATTTCGAAAAGTTCATGTCTATTTTTATAAAAGAAAAGCTCTTAAAGCTTTTGCCTTTAATTTTTTTTACTTTCAAAAAAATCTTCATTAACGGTTTTAAATATGTAGGTATGGTCAAAGTTTTAAAAGGATTATTAGTATATTTAAAATTCCGCACACCAATTTAATCCGCAAATAAATGTTTTATGGTTTTATATTTTAAATGAATTTTTGTGAAAAGTGTATAGGTAGCATTTCTACACGCAACTTGAAAAATGTTCTTGTAGTAATTTTTAGGTTTCTATGAAAACAATACAGTATTTATATTTATATTTTCTTTTTTGTTTGATATTGTCTGCGTGCTGCATTTAAAAATTTCCTGAGCTTGCGATACACACTTTTAACAAAAAATGCATCTCATTAAAGTACTTAACTTACTAAATATAAGAATAGATTTTATTGTGGTTTGTAAAATAACACTTACAAGTCTTATAATCTTTTAAAACCTTTATTTTTTATAATGCCATTTTAGAAGAAATTATGAAAGAAATATGAAATACGGTCTGCACCTTCGAAAGCGATTAGATTTGTTTAAAATGTGTTGAAAAATATAGGTACAGTATTGTCTCGCCAGTTATGTTAAAATCTAAAGTACCCTCTTTAATTGAGATCGTCGATCTCAACCCTAATAAAAATGAATGTGCGGTCACTGAGATGAATGTAAACAATTTTGAAGTTTCATCATCTTAAACCATAAAAATATAAATAAACATCTCCGTCGGCGACGCTAACAATAACAGTCGTAAATGAAAAGAATAAATGACACGAGTCTGCTAAGTAAGCATAAAAATTCAAAACCAAAGAATCTCATGAATAAGATCTTAAGATTCAGTATATAAAAACGACTCGAATGAGAATGTTTACTCTCTGACAATAAAACTTGATTTTTATTTTTTTAAATTTAAAGAGTTTTGTTTTTTTTCTTAACTGGTGCAGTCGGTAGAATAGGATTTGTAAAATATTAAATGTAAATTAATAAAAGAATCCTATCTAGTGGTCGAACCGCATATGTGAAGTAATTGTGAAATCGGGAAATTCAAAAAGAAATATTTAAATAAAATTCTAATATTTCAAAATCCATAGAGGAACCGAGAACAATTACTCAATAACAGTGCGGAAGTGTTAATCGAAAATTAACAAAATCAAAAATAGAGTAAAAAGGGATAAAATAATATAATAAAACCTATAACAGGTTATTAATAAAAAAAAAAAGACATGGATTACATGTCTTTCTCGGACGGTTGGGGGTGATGTAGCGAAATGAGGACCGTCACGAAAACATGTACCGCTCGCGCCCTACTGCTAAGTGACTGTTTGCACTACAGACATCCTGAATATACCAATCGATAGATAAAGATTGCGCAAAGATTATAAAGGAATTGTTTTATAGCTATCGCCTCATAGTTTCATGTGATGAGTCATCGCGTTTGGGGTAAATTGCAGCAAAATTAGGGAGTACTCAAATTAATTTGACTCAATTTCTTCGGATATATAAGTGCCACTGACATCATTGATATCTCATTCGAAAGGGTTTCAAAATACCCTCTTTCTAGCATATAAACTATAAATATACTCGGAAAAATTTTAAAGATACAGTCCTTTGAAACTGCGAATTTGCGTCATGCTGCGAAATAAGATCAAATAAATATGTCTAAATCTGACACAAAACTGTATAGCATAACATGAGCCTATAGTCCATTATTTGTCATTGATTTAAAGGCTTCAATCATGAAAAACTGACCAGTAGAAGTCAAGTTATGCGTCTCTTAAGCTAACCATATCGGTGTAAAATTTTCTTAAAATGGCCTCATCCCGCGAATGACATGGATTACATGTCTTTCTCGGACGGTTGGGGGTGATGTAGCGAAATGAGGACCGTCATGAAAACATGTACCGCTCGCGCCCTACTGCTAAGTGACTGTTTGCACTACAGACATCCTAAATATACCAATCGATAGATAAAGATTGCGCAAAGATTATAGAGGAATTGTTTTATAGCTATCGCCTCATAGTTTATTGTGATGAGTCATCGCGTTTGGGGTAAATTGCAGCAAAATTAGGGAGTACTCAAATTAATTTGAGCTCAATTTCTTCGGATACATAAGTGCCACTGACGTCAATGATATCGTTTGAAAAAGGGCATCCCTACGCGTATATCCCATATCGTTAATTCACGTTATAGCACATAAGACATGTGATCCATGTTCGGTAGGTGCCACAAGGGCAATCTACCAAGGGTATTTTTTCCTTGGATTTCTGTAGAGGTGCTTTTGATTTTAGAGCTTTAAAAAAAGTTTTTAATGATGAGAGTTACCGTAGAGTGTTTTCATCTTTTGCATTTCTTTTAATGTGTGGAAAATACGTTAAAATGCAGTTACAAAATTTTAAGCTGTTTTCTTTTAAGATGAACACTATTTGCGTAGATTTTCGTAGCGCGCGGTCAGTAAATGTGAAATAAATTATTTTTATGTAAATTGTATGTTTAAAAGGTGTATTTTTTATTTTAAGTTTTGTACAATTTGTGTTTTTTAAATGGGTAGTGTTTTAAGAATCGTTGGTAATTTTTTTTAAAAATGTGTGTGCAATAAATTTTAATTGAAGTTTTAGCTATTTACAAAGGTAAAAAAAGAATACAAATTTAACCAAAGAATATATATAATATATATAATAAGAATATTTCAATTGTCGAATGTTTCTTTTGGGCCTTCGTCAGTACCAGGCTTCTTTTCTTTAATAATAATTTTATGATTGAAATTAGTATGTGTGTTGTTTTTGAGTATAAAAATAAAATAGCGCGGATGTAGGTGTTGTGCGTCGGCCACCATTTAAAAAAAAGTGTTGCAACCAATATCTTGAAATAGGATATTTAATTATCTTTCTTTTTTTCACAGAAAATTTTTCTATAGGACTTATTTTTTCAGAGTCGAGGCACCTTAAAGTACACTACTGGGGATACCCTTACAAAAACGCACCTATTATCTTACCTTATGGTGGTATGGAAAAAGATAAATCATTTTTTTTTTTGTTTTTCAAAATCGTAATTGTGCAATTTTACCTACTAGGTGGTAACGCTGGTCAATTTCAAATAAACTTGAAATGATTTATTATGCAAACTACGGCATCGTGATAAGAGCTTTTACATGCGATAGACTTATGCAGTACGCTGCAACCAAACTGAGATGCAAACGTCCTATCTTCCCTGTACTGACAAGAATAATTATATAAACTATAGGTGGTTAGATATTAAAGCTATGTTGGTTCTAAACTTCTCTGGTTTCAAATCTTCAAACCAACTTTATGAAGATTTACGAAATGCACAATATCGAGGTGACGTTTATAATTTCTATAATTATATACAGAAAACTCTGAGTTTATTGAATCAAAAATGCTTACAAGAAGGTAACCAACAAGACTTACATAGGAATATTGACATTGCTCTAAAAACTTTCAAAGAAAAACTCCCACAGCATATGAGAACGGTCTTATATGCATTAAAACCACCAACAATAGAATTGTGTCTACATGAACTAACGTCAGCAGGTTTTTTTAATGAAGAAAAAGCACATACCAGACAAAATGACATAAGCAAACAAAATTACCAGAATAAAAATTCAAATTTACAGAATTCTCATCAGAATAAAAATAATCGACATAACCATCAATTTCAAACCCAACGCAATCTATTTAGACAAAACGCACAAGAACAGAACAATCAATGGCAACCTAAGCCGTACGTGCCAAACAGGCAGTACAATAACAATTATAATCCAAATTATAGACCTAGAGTCGACATTAATGATTCTGCCCAAGTTCGTGCAAATAACCAACAAATTTTGGGAAATCGCAATCCCAACGCAAATTTCAGATTCGGTTTCAATCCATCGTATCAATATAGAAATAATCCTCGTCCAATGAATGTCAATAATACTGACCCCGTTGATGAAATCAATCCTAATCCCTTTGAAATCGAAGAATCTAGTGTAAGTTTTATTTACCCCGGGAAGTTGAGACACTTCCCATAATAATAGTTAAAATTGAAAACCAATTTCTAAGATTATTGGTAGACACGGGAGCTTCTATATCCCTCCTAAATAAAAATAAGTTACCCTATTACAAAAGAATAAAATTACCTAGTTCATTATCTATAAATACCATAGATACTAGAACATATATAAGTGAAGAAATAATAACTCCATTACCTGTGGAATTCAAAGAATATGTGTTGGAAATTATTAGATTTTAAAAATAATAAATTCGATGGTATTTTAGGTACTAATGTACTCAAACCAATTGAAGCCATCATAGATCTGAAACAGGGTTATATGTTGAAATAAATAGTAATAAAATCCCCTTTGAAAATTATAGTGAGGAAAAACAATGCCCCTACGAATATAAAGAAATAACTCACTTGAGCGTAAATTATTTGAGTATAAAACAATTAATTTCAGGTGACTTAAATCTTGAAGAACAACTAGAACTTCAAGAATTCCTTTATAAAAATAGTGATCTTTTTTATAGAGAAGGAGACAATCTAAGTTCTACGACTCAAACTATGCATAAAATAAGAACGACTGATGATGCACCAGTCTATACAAAAATGTATAGATACCCCAAAGTGCATGAAGACGAAATAAATAGGCAAATTTCCCAAATGCTTAAAGATGGGATCATAAGAAAAAGTATTTCACCTTATGCATCACCGATCTGGGTAGTACCTAAAAAGGAAGACAATTCCGGAAAGAAAAAATGGCAAATCGTTGTTGATTACAGAAAGCTCAACGAAAAGACAATTGAATTTAAACACCCAATTTAAAAACAGATCACCAACCCCTAAAATGGTTACAAACTAAAAATCTAGGAAAAGATATTTCAAGTCGTCTTCAACGATGGATTCTTCAACTAGGAGAGTATGAATTTCAAATAGATTATATAAAAGGAAAAAATAACACTGTAGCAGATTTCCTTTCTAGAGAAATAAATATGGCTGATAATAATTCTACGGTTCCAACCATTCATTCTCAAGCTGAACAAGCAAACGATCATTTTTTTATTAAAGATTGTGACGTAAATATATATTCACAACAAATTATACTTGAGTTAGGAGATAAAATAAAAATGAAAACTTTAAAAGGAAAAACTCGACTTAGTGTAGGAATTGAAGCTGTAGATAAAGACAACTTTGAACAAATGATTAAAACCTATATAGCACAAAAACCTACAGGTATTTTTACAAATTTAGATGATTCACAGTATAACACTTTTCAACAAAAACTACTTAATCTCTATGGTACAAGAATAAAGTTCTATAAATGTTCATATTTTGCTAAAGATATTGAAACAGAAGAAGAAGCAGATACGCCTCTATCACGAACACGAAAATAGCCATTCAGGTATTGAAGAAAATTGGCAAGGTCTTAGAAAGAAAATATATTTCAAAAATCTTCGTAATTTAATAACTGAAATAATTAATTCTTGTAATATATGTAGTATGAACAAGTATGATAGGCACCCTATAAATGAAAAGTTTCATATAACAGAAACACCAAAAGACATAAGAGAAATTGTGTCCATGGATATATATGAAACATCAAAAACTAAATTCTTAACGTGTATAGATAGATTTAGCAAATTCGTAGAAATTCGATATCTTCCCAATGTTATTACTTTAGAAGAAAATATTTCTGAAATAATATGCCACCCAAAGAAACCCGAAAAGCTTATTCTTGACAATGAATTTAATGCTCCAAGAATAATTGCTTTCCTAAGAAAAGAACAGATAAATTATCACTTCACCAAAGTCAATTCTCATACAAAAAGTTCGAATACTATTACAAAACAGAACTAACCCTACTACTAATGAAATTAGGAAGACTTTAGCAAAAGCTACAAGACTTTACAATACATCTACCCACAGTGTTACTAAAAAATACACCATATGATAAACATTATGGCAAATGCGACAAAAGAAAGATCTTTGAATTAATACACAAGAGCAAAGAAAAAACTATATCTAAGCTAAACCAAAATCGCGAAAGCTTTATCGAAAACCGAAGTCATGGTTTCATTCGAAATCCCAGAGCTGACAGGAATAAACTTGAACCAGTCTTTAGATACGGTCCAACCGAGTTACAACATAGTAACAATATTCAGAGAGAAAGAAACTCGTACTGAATTCAGAAATAAAAACAATCTTATTTATACAAACAAATCCCGTAGTGAGTTCCCAAAAATTAGAGATCAAAATTCTCCTAGAACAGAAAATGATTCCCCTCTATAATCTAATACTACGTTTTCACCGACCACTAAACCGAGATTTAGGTAGATTTACCACAAATCTCTTCACAAATCCCGTGATTTACCATACAAATTTTAATCTCCTCAAATCAAGATTTAAAATAAATCTCATTTAAATCTTCATAGGTAAAATTCGAACAGACCTATTCCCCTATTCAGCGCAATACAAGCTGCTAAAGCAAACTTGCCATCTCACTTCCACTTCATAAGAAAAATGACCCACCATCTGCATTTTTAAAGGTTCTGTCAAAATTAATCCATTTTTTAATCTTTTTTTCTGGTGAAAACACTATTTGGGATTTATGAAATCTAAACGAGATTAACTTGCAGTGAAAACGTAGTATAATCTTTTTAACCAACAAAAATGAAAAATCTTTCAATATTAATAATTCTAACAGTTCTAACCATTACCAAAGCTGGAAAACTAAACATTGAAAATATAAATAGTGAAAACGGGTACACAATAATTAAATACGGATATAGAAACATAGTTGACGATTACAGTAACATAGTGCACATTATAAAAATATCTGACATTGAATCATTAATCGATACATTTGAAAATACAGTGAACAAAACATGATCTATATTAAAATTCATTATACAACTTTATTATTATATCATAGTTTTAAATTATAGTTGAAAAGGAAAATGTTAATCCTAAATCTCTAACCTATATATATTACCAAATGAAATACTGTTACATATATTGCTACTAAATAAATGATAAATGATGAAGTGAACAAAACGAACAAATCAAAATTTATACCCATTGATATTTTTCATAAAATAGAAGAACTTAAAACTCAGGTAAAGACAATTAAAAATTACAAGAAAACTGGAAAACGAAAGACATAAAAGAGGACTATTAAACTTAGGAGGAAATGTACTTAAGTTTATATTCGGTTCAATGGATGAAGAAGATAGATCAGCAATAGAAGAAAAACTTAGAGAACTTAATGACGCATCTCAAATACTAATTCAAAATAATAATAAGCAAGTTAAAATTAATCTGCAACTACAAACAAGCATCAAACAAATATATAATCGAGTTATAGGAAATGTATTTGAATCACCAAAAACTAAATCACATGAGGAACTAATAATTTTACAATTGGAAAATAGACTTGAACAGATCGACTATACAATAGAGAAAATTCAAAACAACATTTAAAGTAGTCGACTAGGTATTTTGACGAACAATATTTTAACAGTTAATGAAATAGAAGAATATGATATTGATTTTGATAAACTCAGACAAATAAGAGTTAGCAGCGCTACCTTCGGTGAAAATCAAATAATTTTTGCTATACAAATTCCACAAAATGTTATCCCATTTCATGAAGCTCTAATTTTACCAATGAATGCCTAATAATATAAAAGAAGAAATTTTAGTAGAACCAACAAAGCTTTTAATTAATAAGAAAATATATTTTGATGAAACGAAAAGTGAACTTAAGCATTTAAGAGAATATAGGATGTGTAATCCTTGTAAGAAAATAATAAATGGAAACGAAAATATTATATATGAAATAAAAGATGGAATAATTGCAATTAAAAATTCTAATCTAACAATATTAAGTAATTGTGATGAAAGAAAAGAAATAAAGGTTCAAAATAATGTTATTATTAAATTCGAAAATTGTGAAATAAAAATATTGAATACTACCTTTAAAAATTACGTTAATTTTATATATGAACCTATAAGTATAGATGTAACAGTATCTAATGTAACTGCCTTAAATGTAGATTTAGAATTAGATAATATAGATATTAGCTGTATTTTATTTTCCCCCAGATCTGATCCGGATTGGATTTTGAAACATAAATACAAGTAATACAAAAACAACACGAGATCCAGGTCTGCTTCTAGATTTGGATTTCGAAATCCATTTTTTGAACACTTCCCTAGCAATATGTTAATTTTATAGGTTGGCACCACTGCTGAGATTTACAGAAAAAACTCAATAAAATTAAAAATTCTCGAAATCAAACAAATGCCGCCATCATTCCAATTTTTTTTATGAGTTTTTCTTCATTCAATAGAGACGACGCGTCGCGAGGCACGGAAAAAATACATAAAAACTATTAACTTAATGAAAATTAAACTAAAAAAATAAAACTGTTCCATTTTAAACATTTAATACCAAATATTATTTCAAATAATATTTGTGAAAATTTTCCTTCTGTCAATTTTATTGTGCAAATAAAGCCAACTGTGAGAAATAAATAAATTTGTGATCCAGTTTGTTTTATTATCATGATCTGATCCGGATTAGATCTTGGGGAAAATAAAATGCAGCTATTGTAAAGAATAATTTACATATTAATTCAAAAATCAGTTACTTCAACATTAGCTGTATTTTATTATCCCCCCAGATCTGATCCGGATTGGATCTGGAAACATAAATACAAGTATTACAAAAACAACACAAGATCCAGGTCTGCCTTTGGATTTGGATTTCAAAATCCATTTTCTGAACACTTTCCTAGCAATATTTTAATTTTAAATCTTGGTATCACTGCTGAGATTTACAAAAAAACCTCAATAAAATTAAAAATTCTCGGAATCAAATACATGCCGCCATCACTCCATTTTTTTAAATCAGTTTTTTCTTCATTTAATAGAGCCGACGCGTCGCGAGGCACGAAAGAAATACATAAAAACTATTAACTTAATGGAAATTGAACTAAAAAAATTAAACTGTTCCATTTCCTTCCTTTTAAATACCAAATATTATTTCAAACAGGATTTGTGAAAATTTTCCTTCTGTCAATTTTATTGTGCAAATAAAGCCAACTGTGAGAAAAAAATAAATTTGTGATCCAGTTTGTTTTATTATCATGATCTGATCCGGATCAGATTTAGTGGAAAATAAAACGCAGCTATTGTATTTATTTTCTTAATTGTAATATGTTCATTTGGTATACTCTGTCGTAAAATATATAATTTCATCGGCAGACGAAAAACTAAGGGGAGAGGAGTTATGTTAAAATCTAAAGTATACCCTCTTTAATTGAGATCGTCGATCTCAACCCTAATAAAAATGAATGTGCGGTCACTGAGATGAATGTAAACAATTTTGAAGTTTCATCATCTTAAACCATAAAAATATAAATACACATCTACGTCGGCGACGCTAACAATAACAGTCGTAAATAAAAAGAATAAATGACAGAGTCTGCTAAGTAAGCGTACAAATTCAAAACCAAAGAATGTCATGAATAAGATCTTAAGCCTAGTACGCAGATCAGGAAAAGACAAATCTTATCTCTACAATTCCAATCTCTACAAAAACGTTGGAAAAATCGCGCAAAATTAATGTTTTTCTTCTTTTTTTCTTTTTGTAAAATTATCGATAAATAAAAGTTGATAAGTGTTTATCGTGCAAAATTATTGACCTGTCAAAATTTTTCCCGCAAAATAATGCTTTGAACATTATTTTTCTGGAAAAATTTAGTGGAGACTTCACCCTACAGCGGGTACAAACGTCACAATTTTGCGCGTGAACTGCGTACTGTCTGGAAAAAAACTGAAGACAAAATCTGTCCTGGGAAAAATTTTGTATGAAAAGAAAAATTTTTCCCGATCTGCGTACTAGGCTTTAAGATTCAGTATATAAAAACGACTCGAATGAGAATGTTTACTCTCTGACAATAAAACTTGATTTTTATTTTTTTAAATTTAAAGAGTTTTGTTTTTTTTCTTAACTCGCCTGATTTCTGTACTCTGTAATCCGAATTCTAAATTTAAGAAAACTGGTATTTCACATCTTAGTTTTTAAAGTAATTTTGTTTATATCTCTCCTTTATCAAAGGGCACGGCAGTGTCAAGATCTCGACACTACCCCTTTTTACAGGAACAAACTCAAGCTCTTTTCGACCCCCCTCTAACTTCGGAACCAATAATGTCAGAAACTTCAAACTCGCCATATTTGATAAGGTAGGCGAGCACAGGCGCCTCTCCAAATTGTATCTGACATTAGTGGTTCCTGAGACATAGGACATCAAAAATCGCGAAAACCATAATTGACTGACAATATCTCAAAAACGGTTTGTGCTAGAGAAAAATTTAGTTCTTCAGACTTGTAGGTGAGGCGATTTCATTTTCGGTTTTTTCGTAGCATTAGTCGTTAAAAAGTTACTGCAAGTGAAAAGTTAAAAAATCTCATGAAAGGGGTCAAATGTCATGAAACTATGAGTTTTTGCAAATATCTAAAAAACAGTTTGTGTTAGAGAAAAATTGTATTCCCCAACCTTGTAGCCCATGTAATTTTACTTTGTTTGTAGCATTTACCGTTAAAAGGTTATAGCATTTCAAACATGGCAATGTCGCAAAATTAACCAAACTGTGTATTTTTGTCCACACCACCTTAGAGGTGAAGTGCCAGGTGCTTTTTTTATGTAGTGGAACCAGTTGGTATATTTTTGTACAAAATTACATGAGCTACAAACCGTTTTTAAGATATTTGGCAAAAACTCCCATTTCCATGAATGTTTGCCCCTTTTTTTTAGTGATTTTTTGACTTTTCGATTCGCTATAATTTTTTATCAGTTAACGTTACAAAAAAAAATAAAAGCCATTTTTGTTTAAAATTGTATGAGCTTTAAGATTGGTGCATAAAATTTTCCTTTAACACTGTTTTTGAGATATTTGCCAAAAACTCCCATTTTCATGACTTTTTGTCCCCTTTTTTAGAGATTTTTGGACTTTTCTATTTGCTGTAACTTTTTAAAGGCTAAACGATACGAAAAAGTGAAAAAGCATTTTTATTGGAAATTACATGAGCTATAAGACAACCCATTTTTGAGATATTTGGAAAAATAACGCCAATTTTCATGACATTTTGCTTTTGAGAGATTTTTTAACATTTCATTCGCTGTAACTTTTTACGGGTAATGCTACGAAAAATTGATGATACCATGTTTATAGGAAATCGTCTTATACTGCGTTTTCATTAGAGCAAATGAGGTAATTTCGATCAAAATTTCCAAATTCAATTCAAAATCATCTCATTTCCCATACAAATTCAAATTTCCAAATGAGGTAATTTCAACCAAATTTGCACGAAATTCGATAGGAAATTACATAAAACTTTTATGAACACACCCAAGTGGGATCCATTCAAAGTGGATCCCATTTAAATTGACAGAATTCAATGTAAAAAACAATAAAAACAAGCGATTGACAATCTGGACCGTCAAACAAAATTACGAAATTTGAAATGTGAACACTTTTTTTGTAATTTGCCAAATTACCTCATTTCAGCTCTAATGAAAACGCAGTATTATAATCCTCACAAGAAAATTCACAACAAAACTCACCATACCAAGCCATCGTCAGTGAGTAGTTCATGGGCGAGAAGGGCAGGAAGAAAGAGGGGTAAACGAAATTTCCCCGGTCAACAAATTCAGGAGATTTTTGCGACGTTTCTCTTCACACTATAGCTTCGTTCGTGTACTTTCTGCACTAAAATTCACAGTCTATCGGAGTGGGGATAAAATTCTCTCAGAGAGAAGTACAACTGCGAAATAGTACACGGACGCTTTGAACAAATAATTTTTTTTTTAGTAGGTATTTTGTTAATATTTAACTATTTTTTTTTCTTCCGATGACTTATGAGAGCAACGAACACGATTAAAGTACCAGTTGGCAGATACCACAGAATGTACTAGGTTGTTTGGAGATATGTTTTGGCAAATGTCAAAGTGACTTTTAACGGAACTCATATTTTTGTCCAAAGAATTTCTTTGGGCTGAAACGATCAGAAAGGGGAAATAATTTACTCTCTCGGGAGCGCTCTCTTCTGCAAAAAACTACACATTTTTTGCGTACACGAACACAACTTGAGTTAAATTTGTAAAAATTCGTAGATTTGGGGAGTACGCGTTTGTGTGCGTTCAACCAAGGTAGTTTAAAAGGAAAATATAAAAATCTCCGGGTTTTTGTTGCTTGCGAGTGAAATAGATTAGCTTCGTTCGTGTACTTTCTGCACTAAAATTCACAGTCTATCAAATATTGAGGAGTGGGGATGAAATTCTCTCAGAGAGAAGTAAAACTGCGAAATAGTAAACGAATGCTTTGAACAAATAATTAGCCAGTTCACGTTTCTAAAATCTCACTGAGATCTCACTGAGCAAGCTCCGTCAGCTCCACTTAGTAGAAGGAGAAACCTGAACAAAATTTCTCCGCTAGAAGTCAAAACCAATTTCCATCTCTTTTTTATTAATTAATCAACTGCGACAAAAAATAATTGAGCAAGCGAATCCAAAAAATATCAGTCTCAGTTTTTTGACAGCAAAAGTGAGGAATCTCACTGAGGAATTACGTTCAGATTTCTGAGATTGCTGAGATCTCTGAGATCTCAGTGAGCTTGAGAAACCTGAACTGGCTAAATTTTTACCGGTTTTCTAACGTCAAATATTTGAAAACAAAAAAAATAAATATCGTCATCATTTCTTTGAAAAGATTTTCAAAATAAAATAAAAAAGTAAGAAAAAGTTAATTTATTACATTAAATTAAATAAAACAGAGGAGGATTTTATGCGACCTTTAGTCCAAATGCGTTTCGCCCAGGCACGACAGTTGGGCTCATCAGTTAGATGCTGTCGTACCTTTCTAAGACGCAATATTTTGGTCGATGGCTACCGACTCTTAATAAAATCTACAGCGCATACACACTGCAAATTGTATTATTCTAGGGGAACATGGTTACATTCTTGCACCTAGAAATTATGTTGTTGTTGTATACCCGTGGTCTGGCTAATGTATTAAGAAGAGGAATAACAAAAATAAAAGAAAAATATTTTTGTTGTTGTTTAGTGGACTATATTGAATTAAATTCAATTGGAAGATTTTATGCGACCTTTAGTCCAAATGCGTTTCGCCCAGGCACGACAGTTGGGCTCATCAGTTAGATGCTGTCGTACCTTTCTAAGACGCAATATTTTGGTCGATGGCTACCGACTCTTAATAAAATCTACAGCGCATACACACTGCAAATTGTATTATTCTAGGGGAACATGGTTACATTCTTGCACCTAGAAAATATGTTGTTGTTGTATACCCGTGGTCTGGCTAATGTATTAAGAAGAGGAATAACAAAAATAAAAGAAAAATATTTTTGTTGTTGTTTAGTGGACTATATTGAATTAAATTCAATTGGAAGATTTTATGCGACCTTTAGTCCAAATGCGTTTCGCCCAGGCACGACAGTTGGGCTCATCAGTTAGATGCTGTCGTACCTTTCTAAGACGCAATATTTTGGTCGATGGCTACCGACTCTTAATAAAATCTACAGCGCATACACACTGCAAATTGTATTATTCTAGGGGAACATGGTTACATTCTTGCATCCTCTTCTTAATACATTAGCCAGACCACGGGTATACAACAACAACATATTTTCTAGGTGCAAGAATGTAACCATGTTCCCCTAGAATAATACAATTTGCAGTGTGTATGCGCTGTAGATTTTATTAAGAGTCGGTAGCCATCGACCAAAATATTGCGTCTTAGAAAGGTACGACAGCATCTAACTGATGAGCCCAACTGTCGTGCCTGGGCGAAACGCATTTGGACTAAAGGTCGCATAAAATCTTCCAATTGAATTTAATTCAATATAGTCCACTAAACAACAACAAAAATATTTTTCTTTTATTTTTGTTATTCCTCTTCTTAATACATTAGCCAGACCACGGGTATACAACAACAACATATTTTCTAGGTGCAAGAATGTAACCATGTTCCCCTAGAATAATACAATTTGCAGTGTGTATGCGCTGTAGATTTTATTAAGAGTCGGTAGCCATCGACCAAAATATTGCGTCTTAGAAAGGTACGACAGCATCTAACTGATGAGCCCAACTGTCGTGCCTGGGCGAAACGCATTTGGACTAAAGGTCGCATAAAATCTTCCAATTGAATTTAATTCAATATAGTCCACTAAACAACAACAAAAATATTTTTCTTTTATTTTTGTTATTCCTCTTCTTAAAACAGAGGAGTATAAGAAAAGTGTTTTTCCTGAAAATATCAAAGTGACTTTTGACTGAACTCATATTTCTGCCCGAAGAATTTCTTTGGGCTGAAATTAGCAGAAAGGGGAAATAATTTACTCTCTCGAGAGCGCTCTCTTCTGCGAAAAACTACATATTTATTGAGTAAACGAACACAATTTGCGTTAAATTTGTAGAAATTCGTAAAAATTCGTAGATTTGGGGAGTACGCAAACGGACCTATTGTTATAGCCTATTCACACCGGAACGAAATCTAGATTTCGAGCAAAATTCACCAAATCTCATCGAAATCAACAAGATTTCCCATACATTATCAGATTTCGTAATCTAGTAGATTACAACAAAATCTCCTCCAAATCTACTTGGAACAGTATAAATAACAGTTTAGTAAGAAAACATAAACAATGAAAAGAGAGTTTGTTATGTGTAGTGTACAGAGGTGGTGGGTTTCCATTCCATTTGGTGGGTTTTTTTTAATAGAAAAAGAGAGAAAATTTAAATTTTGGAAATTGTCCTGGGAATTTTCACTAAATATCAATGGATTTTTTTCGTAGTTACTATCAACACTAAAAATCGTTTGAAATGTCAAACAAAATCTAGTTATGTGCGCAGTGTGGACGATTCAATGAGATTTGGTAATCTCGTTGCCGAAATCCGAGATTTCGGTTCAGTGTGAAAACCGTATTAAGGAGATTTAGGCCCATCGCCCACTAGGCAACTTTTTTTTGCTAGCCCCAGCAACTTTTTGTTGCTGCCAATCCAATTACATTAGCTTATATGAGAGATCGCCCACTAGGCAACTTTAAGTTGCACAACAAAAAGTTGCTGGTGGTCGATGGGTTTTATAAAACGTCAAAAAAAATCTCCAAATCTCTTCGTGTGAAAGGGGACAGGTAGCTTCTAGAAAAGCCCAATTCTACTGAACACATCCCCACAAACAGACAAGAGACAACCACAACTGACAACTTAACAATAATAAAATTGCTGTTTTCTCGTGTTTCTTCTAGAATGGTCCGCATTTTCTTTGATAACTCCTTAAGTTAAAATACACATTTGTAAAAGCCGTGCATAAGCTTGATACCTGCGTGAATTTCAACTAAAGTAAGACTTCGACAAATTAATTGAAACTAAATATATACACAGCTCCTGAAGTATATCTAGGAAAATCCAAAAACACCGTCTGAGTCATGAACAGAGTAAGTAGCAAAATGCTGAAAAAAATAAAGATAGCTAATTGGTTATGTGTATTGTGTGCAAAAACGAGTATATATGCAATTTTACTGCATTATCCTAGGTGAACGAACTCAAAGAGAAAGGCAACAAAGCCCTCAACCAGGACAATTTCGATGAAGCCATCGATGCCTATACAGAAGCCATTAATCTAGATGGAAATAACCATGTTCTCTACAGCAATCGGTCTGCTGCATACGCCAAGGCCGGCAAATTCGAATTGGCCTTGGCCGATGCAGAGAAAACCATAGAGATTAACCCCACATGGCCGAAGGGATATTCGAGAAAGGGATCCGCCCATGCGGGCTTGAATAACTTTCCAGAAGCCTTTGAAGCCTACTCTGAAGGTAAGTGTACTCGGAATTTTATTTCTATTGAAAAAAGAAATGGATAGACAAAACTCCCTAAACAAAAACTAGCAAATTCACAGTTAAGGAATAATATGGGCTTTAGGCTTAATCCAGCTGTTTGACATAGAATTGTGATCCTCGTAAAATTATCTGTAATTTTATATACATAAATGGTCTAGCTGTTTTAAATTATTGCACTTACGTATAGCGTATACAACATTGAATCAAAATAGCTTTAACTATACGCTCTAACGAAACCCGGTTTTCTCGGGTTAAGAATTCAGAGCTGTTACAATTCAAGCCAGGTGTTGGCATATTAATTGGCGTGTTCAGAAAAATGAAACCTCGGAGATTTATTTGAGATAATGTAGCTGAGGGCTCTGAGATCTCATTTTCCTGAACATGCCTAATGTAGTGAATACATATTTATGACAAATGAAAAAATATTCTATGACGTCACGTTTTTGAGATATTTCCTAAACGTTTGAGTCACCACTCACTTGCCACTTGAAAATTAAACATGTTCGAGATATGTGGCAGCAGATAGGCACCACACCACCTGCAAAATAGCATGCCACCGCCACTCCACTTTGATGAGCGCGTCTTGATTTAATTACATAGGTTTTACCAATTTCACCTGCTGCTTAGTCACCACACCACTACCACTCTACTGCTTCTTAACAAATACCACGTTTTTTTTTGTTGATTGAGACAAATCTTGGCCGCTTTGCAGGTGGGTTGGAACCTTCGCTTCCGTTTCTAGTCATACTGGTGTGGACGAGCAAGAAAGCGTTGATTGCAGCGAAAGTGACCATGTTCCTCGAGGTGCTCTTGATCTGTTGAACATATAATCTTTGGTCAATTCGACACCTAGATCATGGAGACATTTTTTAGGACTTTGTTTACTTCGTGAGGTCTGGTATGCTGAATCGATTTGCATATATGTAAATGATGAAGGTATTCAATGCAGAAATATCGACAATATCAGCAAATACGCACATTGGCCAACGGGTTTTCCGTTTTGAACAATCCGGAAAGCATTTTATCCGCGTTTTCAACCCCACCTTTGGTTTTGTTGTAATATTGAATGATTTCAGGCATCTTCTTTGGCCCAGGCCCAACATCAGAAGTATTGTGCATTGTGCTTTGGACGACTGTACATTTATTTTTCTTACAGATATACGAGACTAGTGTTCTGGTGTCAGTAAATGCATATATTGATTGAAACAGTGGTTGCCTTTTCTCCACTAATAGCTTTGGTAGTATACTTCTTTTATTTTTTCTTACCGTGCCAACAATAGGCTGATTCTTCTGCGTTATTTTTTGTACCCAATTCGTACGAGGTAAAAAAGTTATCCATTGTGGTGTTATAACCTTTCAACCCTTCACCTAAATCTAACACCACGCGCTCACCTTCATTTAGTTCAGTTGTAGCTCCAATTTTTTTTCCAAGAAAAGGTTGAATATACCAAATATTGATATTGAATAACACTCTTTATCCAAATCAGTTATTATTAGATTAGATAAAGTTTATTTAGCTAAGTTTACTATTATTCAATTTCATTACATTATGTACTTATTTTAAGTTACTTAAATTTAATAATTATTTTTTACAAAAAATAATACAGATTGTTTAGATTTTAAAATATTCGTTTCGATCTTTACATTGTTTGGGAGTTCATTAAATATTTGGATTCCTTTGTAAAATAGCATATTATGGCTTTTTGAATTTCTAAATAATTGCACATTTAGATTATTTCTATTTCTTAAGTTATAAGGCTGTGCCCTGGCTCTAGTTGTAAGTCTTCTACTTAAATAACCTGGCAACATGTTGTTTTTAATTTTAAATATAAAGATAAGTGTACACATTACTATTCTTTGTTTTATGTTTAACCATTTAAGCATTTCCAGCATACTTCGAATTGATGTATATCTACTACAATATAAAATAGATCGCATTGCTTTATTTTGTATCTTTTGTAGCCTTTCCAGCATACTTGAAGAACCCAACAATAGTATTGTTGGACAATACTCAAAGTGGGGTCTTACTATAGTATTATAAATTTTAATCGCCATTGGAATACATAGTTTTTTTCTTATTTTACGAAAAAAACCGATTTTTTTGGCAATTTTTGTATATGCATATTCAAAATGTTTCTTAAAATTAAGTTTATTGTCCATTATAACTCCTAAATACTTTATTTCGTTAATACATTCAAACTCCTCTATTTGATTTATCACATTATTTTCAGGTAACAACATTATTTTCGTTTTGTCTACATTTAACTTAAGTTTATTCATGTTTAAGTAATTTTTAATGTTTTTTATTTCATCAATTAGCTTAATTTTACAATCACAAAATTCATTTTCATCAATGTACAAAAGCCCATCATCAGCAAAAAATTTAATTTGACTATATTTTATTATTCTTTTAATATCATTAATGTATAGCAAAAACAAAAGTGGGCCCAGGATAGATCCTTGAGGCACTCCTAACTCGGTTTCGATAGGCTCGGATAAATTATCATTAAACTTAACAACCTGCTTGCGTTCAACCAGATACGATTTGAACCATTTATATTCAACTCCTCTTACCCCATACGTGTATAACTTTGTTAATAGTATATCCCTGTCAACCGTCTCAAAAGCTCTTTTTAGGTCAAGGAAAACAGCTGCTATTTTCTTGTTCGCATGTAATTTCTCCTTCCAGTCTGCTATTACAAAATTTAGAGCAGATTCACACGAATGTTTTTGTCGAAACCCTGATTGCTCTTCCATAAGTATGTTGTTTTCTTCAATATATTTCTCAAGTTGTATTTGAACTACTTTTTCCAAAATTTTCTCATGCAATGGTAGCATATTGACAGGTCTAAAATGTTCACTTTTGTTTGAATTTTCAATCTTAGGTACAGGAACTATAACTGAGGTCTTCCAATTTTCAGGGAAAACTCCACTTGATAGTGAATAGTTTATTATATTTAAAAGTGCAGGACCAACAAAATTAAAACTGTCTTTTAACATTTTCTTACTCATATAATTGAAATCACTTTTTTCAGGCATAATTTCTATAATTTTTAAAAGTTCTTCAATAGAACCCAACGTTTTGAATTTAAAATTGTTTTCACAGTTCTCTACATTATTCACCCATGGATAAACTGGAATATTGTCATTAATATCTTTAACGCTTTTAACAAAATATTCATTAAATTTATTTGCTATTAATTTATCACCTTTAGCTTTAATTCCATCAAATTCTATAAAAGTTTTTTCAGTGTTTACACTTCCTAAAACCAGTGTTTTAATGCACTTCCACATGGATTTTTGATCACTTGCTTCATTTATTTTATTTTTAATATATTGACACTCTGTCTTGTTTAAATTTCTTTTGTATTCATTTCTTATTTTTTTGTATACTTGCCAGTCCGTATCTTCTCCTGTCATCAAAAATTTTAAATGACTTTGAACTTTGAGTGACTTTTGCCGACGGAGCTCATCATTAAACCACTTTTGGTCTTCACTATTTACAGTCCTCACCACTATAAATTTATTAATTATATTTAACATTTCATTTTGAAATATATCACTCATAGCATCACTTCCTTGAGTTGAAATACCTATTCTATTTATTGAACTTCTCCTTACTGCTTGTATAAATTGGAAACTATTATATTTCACAAACTTTATCTTTTTCATTTTAAAGCACTTATTATCATGCTTTATTTTAAATAAGACAGTTTCATGATCACTGATCTTAATGTCATTTCGAACCTTTGCTTCACATGTTTTTATATCTGAAACCACATAATCTAACAGCGACTTGGTAGTAGGAGTTATCCTTGTTGGCTCATTAATAAGTTGTTTGCATAGTTTTTCAGTAAATAAACACTCAAGCTCTCTCTTATAAATATTATTATCATCAAGCCAGTCTATATTAAAATCACCAAGAATAATTAAATTTTTATCTGGTAAATCATCTATCCAATCACAAAAACAGTTACAAAAGTCTCTAATTGAAGTACTAGGCGACCTGTATATTGTAAGGAACACAACAGCTTTATTTCCAATTTCAATTTTAACAATAAGTACCCACAGCATTAATCCAATTTGTACACTTCTAATAACAGTTGGATATTCGTAGCTGTCTCTTAGATATATTATCACTCCCCCCGTGTGTGAGGATGTAGTTTCACACCTTATTATATGATAATTGTCAACACTTATTTCTTTATTATCAGTTTTAGTTCCAATATGAGTTTCAGTTAACACAATCATATCAAATTTATGTTCATAAATATTATTTTTTAATTCACTTAAGCTACTGGTTAGCCCTTGAATATTTAATTGCATGCATTCAAAAAACTTTGGTTGCTAATATGCAACTTTTTCCCTCTCTCTTTCCACCCTTCTCATATATACTGGGCAATTAATGTCTCTAGCATCATGGCATGGGTCAATATCCATATTGAGTTTTTTAATTGTTAATATACAATTGACACACTGTTTGTTTTCACTTTCACATTCCTCCAATTTGTGATCATCACCACATTTTGGACAACTTGTTTTGTTTGTACATTCTTTTGCCATATGATTAAATCCCCAGCAATTGAAACATCTTCTCACATTAATTTTGTCATATACTGTGCACTTATTCCATCCAATATTTAAGCAGGGTCTATCAACTTCCAAAATGTCTTTAAATAATCTATTGTCTACTTCTACTATAGCATTGTACTTATATAATTTTCAAATTTCCATTTAAGTTATTCTGTTTTTTTATGATTTCAATGAGACTATCTTCAATTATTTTTTTATCAATGCCTATTATTACTATTTTTGGATCTTGCAAAGATGGTACATTAACTTTATAACTGCCGCCTAATTTTTCTTTTACTTCACTTTCCATTTTTTTGGTAGATTCTTCATTTTCACATCTTATCAATACTGCACCATTTTTGCTTTTAGACATTCCACTGATCTTAATCGCTAGGTCAGCGGGATTGATTTTTTCTTTTAATACTTCTTTTGTTTGTTCACTGTTTTGAATAGTATTTGGTATCACTAGCACCGGCGGTATGTTTTTGACAGCACTTATTTCTGCATATGTTTTCGGTTTGTTTACTTTTTTTATTTCAGTAGTTGACTCTTTTTCACTCATTAATTTAATGCAACTCATGACTCTTTTTATTTCATCTTCTTGTTTATTTAATGCAGCTCTATTTTCATTTACTACTTTTAATACATCCTCTATTTTGTTTAATGCCATTTTATTTTCATTTACAACTTTGAGTACATCATCCATTTTAAAAATTATCAATTTCAAGTATTCCCTACATTCATCACAAATAAACATAATATTCTTATGCTTCAGTATATTACTTTCATACTGCCCTAAGCTAATGCATTTATTACAATAAGTTTTTTGGCAGAAAGCATTGCATGAAAAGCCGCTTTCTTGTCTGCCAAACACTTTTTTGCATTGTGCACAATCACTCATTTTTTTTTCTTTTATTATTTACTGTATACACTAATATCACTTTATTTCGATTGTATATTATAGGTCTCTGTCCTTTCACTCATTAACGGCTTTGCGAATATTTTCAATTTTCAATTTATGATTTCAAGCACAAATTCTTCGTCACTACCTGACGAAAATCCTCATCACTTGACGAAAAACTTGACATTTTATGAAAATATACTTGTTTTTTTGCTAATAACGATTTTACTTCTGATTGCAGTGAAATCACTATGAAATTTCTATATAAAATACAACGGGTCGAAAACGACCCAATCTGACAGAAAAAACTCAAATTAAAAAAAAAGTACAGTCATCTTAGAATTAAAAATTAAAACAACTAAATTTCAATTGATTAGGGTCCTATTAACAAAGTCTTAAAAACTCAGCCAATTATTAATAGTAATTTTTAGAATATTTAAGTTTAAAAAAAAAATTGGTCGAAAACGACCCCAACGTAGGTCTACGGTTAAGCATTTTAAGTTTTCGTATATAAACTGGACAGTTCTTGTCTTTTGCTTCATGGTCACCATTTTGTATCCATTGTCACATTCTTTAACATTGTGTTCACAACCACATGTTAAACAAGCTTTTTTAATCTTACCCGTAATCGATTTATGGTTGTAACCCTGACAATTAAAATAACGTTTCAAATTGTAAAAT
The DNA here is from genome assembly GCA_947049315.1 of Epistrophella euchroma. Taxonomy (NCBI): domain Eukaryota; kingdom Metazoa; phylum Arthropoda; class Insecta; order Diptera; family Syrphidae; genus Epistrophella; species Epistrophella euchroma. The sequence goes on along the minus strand of OX346245.1, from coordinate 58,940,192 downwards.
TCTCTCACTAAACATTTCACCCATCCTACTTTAATTTTACCCATATTGAGTACTTTACACAATTATTCAATTCAATTACTGCATTTAAATTGAATTGAATTGAAAACTAATTTAATTTTGTTCTACCTGTTATTTTTTTTAAAAACATTTAAAACCCTCATTTCACTGTCTTTAATTCTGAGTTTTGTTTAAGAATTTTATTCAAAATTTCGTCCTGATTTTCATCACTTCTCACATTCATCACACAAATTTTCGGTTTCATCATAGCTAGCTGGCATTTCAACTAGATAGTTTTCACTCATTTTGCTTTCAATAACACTTTTTAATTAATTTAACGAGAATGCCAGTCGAGGTCAACTGAAAGCGTTCGGTAGTATAGGTAGGTAGCTACATCAAGGATTGTTTTTGAATTTTTTGTGGTTTCTCGCAAGTATGGAAGGTGGCGGTGACGATTAATGATGTTTGTTTATTTTTTTTTTTGTAATTATTCTCTTCAGTTTAATACATACTACATACATACCTAATTTAGGTAAGTACATATGTTTTTTGAAAGATATTTTCTATTTTGCTTTGAGATTTGTAGATATAAATCTCAATTAGGTATATGGGTAGACATAGGTACCTATCTAAAGTTACCTATCTAAACGTTTCTTTCACGGTTGCTCAAAGGTTTATTAAACGATTGTTATAAATTTAAGTTTTTAAATATCGTCGGAATACTAATTTCTTAGTTTTAGGTTTTATATATTATTGAATCATGTGTAAATGTTGAATGGTAAAATATTTTGCTCAAACGGAGATTTAAGCAGGTTGTTTTACGTAAGTTTGAATGGAGGCAAGAAAACAATCGTATGGGAGGAGGGGTCTAATTTACCCTGTTTATCCGAGACGTTAGGTCGTTTCCCAAAATAATCAACTTGAAATTAAAAAAAAAAAAATCATGAATTATACATTGATATGCTGCACTTCCTTTTTTTAAGCCAATCAATTCCTTAACTCTGTTTTAAAATCAAGTTATTCTAATGAATAGTTTAAAAAAAAAATAATTTTTAAGCTCAAAATTAAATTAAATTACTTTCTCTTTAAAAATTTTGATTGTGAAAAGCAAAAAGATTAAAATTAATTTACTTTTTTACACGTCTCAGAATGTCAATATGAAAATAAATAAATAACAGATTTCAAGAAAAATTAAATTCAAGAGTATCTCTTGTCATAGAAAAGTACCGTTCACATTAGCCGTTCGGATTCGGCAGTAAACTGTAGGTCCCCTCCATTCCTGCAGACACGCACACAGGAATGGTTAAGAGTTGTAAGTCACTACGCCCTAGTTCTTCATGAGCTGTTGTGCCATCAAATTTATTTTTTTATTCTGAATTTCAATCGATTTAAGTCTCAGTTTCAACGATCTTAAATATCCATACAACGAAAGCGAAAAATTAATTGAAGCTCGTCAGTACGAAAATACAGAAAAATGGAGGCTTGATTACTCCATCAAAGACATTTGCAGGACTTATACAAAATATTGTAAAATTTTTTGAAAAAAATTTTGATGATGTGTGTTTTCAACAAAATGTTTTACAATGCTTATACAGAGTGTTCGGTATAAGGTGCACCAAAACGCTAGAGCGATTAGGTTGGGTTAATACAAGAAAAAAACGTATGGTAGGGGGTCTATTTTCCCCCGTTTAGGCAGGAGGGGCAATTTTCTAAAAAAAATCTAATAGAAAAAAAAATTATTAAAAAACATTAAAATTATTAAAAAAAAAACGCCAACCGACGTAATAATACAATAGATGCTACTTGCTTGGATCAATCGACTTATTTTACCACTTATTATTTGCAAAATACTACTTTTGTTAGTCCAATAATTAACTATCCTCTGTAACTTAATTTAAATTTCAGAAAATGGGGAAAAGCTCCTTAAGTTGATTAACAGCAAATTTTATTAGTTATTTTTGTAGACTGAGCCATTTGTTGTACTGTTTTGAAAAGTACATTAAAAAGGCAAATTTTTAAAGTAATTAGCCACAGATAGTCCAGTCAACGAAGACCTAAAATCATAAAATAAATGAAATAAATCGTGCAGTCTAGGTTATTTTTTTAAGTGGTAGGGGTGACCCTCAGGTCCAACATACCAAAAGTCCCCAGCCCAGGGCCGCGAGCTTAAGCCTGGAGAGGGGGTTAAAGGTCCCCTTTTTTAGTTTTTCGCGAATATTTCGAAAACCAAGGGTTTAAATGAAAAAGTCTGAACCAAGGAATTAAAGTAAATTAAATTTCCTACAAAAAATGTTATATTTATATTTTCGCTTGGAGCAACACTAAGGAAGATGCGGGGTGGAGAAATGTCAAAAAATCTAAAAAATCGGTCATTAGCCTACAAAATTTAGTGTTTCTAGATCAATTTTATCTAGAAATAACAGAAAAAAATAAGTATATGTATTCAAAATTATTCCATTGATGATTTGGAAGGGAGTTTATGGGGTTAAAACAGGTGGCGAAGGTTAGAATTTCCTAATTTAATTTATTTGCTACAGTGTTTGCATTCACTATGAAAAATACTGTTTCTTTAAAGGTAAAAAGTATAATGGATTTTTCCAAGTTACTGACCATGACTTTGTAAAATAGTTTTCAGACATGTACTAAGAAAAAAATCGTTTAGGATAGGGGGGTCTATGTCCCCTCGTTTATAAGGGAGGGACCATTTTCTAAAGCATTGACGTAATGTGCATTAATAATTATTTAAAATCAATGAAAGTACCTATAATACAACACTATAGGTTTTTGAAAATCCAAGGACCTATTCTTTTATTTTGTTGCTAAAACAAGTTTTTTTTATTAAACAGGTTATAAAAAAATTGAACTTAAATTTAAAGTTTTGAAAAAAAGAATTATAATGATTTTATTTTCAAAATTTTTTGTAGCTAAGTGCTAAATTTTAGTTCAGTATTTATGGCCGTTGTTAATTCTTAGTCGAACGCTAAAAACTAGATAGCTGTAGGTCTTTCAGTTTTTGAAAAAATCAAAAATTATGGAAACTACTACTTTTTTAGAAAATTATTTCTCTTGTAAAACCGTCACTTTGCCAACGAAGGAAAAATCATGTAGTCTGGATTATTTTTTCATAAGTTAGGGGTGATGTTTAGGTATAATATACTGAAAGTCCCCAGTCCAGACCCGCGAGCTTTAGACAGGAGGGGGGTAAAGGTTCTTTAGAAAAAATTTCTAACACTACTACTTCCTTAGAATTTTTTTCTAAAGAACCTTTACCCCCCTCCTCTCTAAAGCTCGCGGGTCTGGACTGGGGACTTTCAGTATATTATACCTAAACATCACCCCTAACTTATGAAAAAATAATCCAGACTACATGATTTTTCCTTCGTTGGCAAAGTGACGGTTTTACAAGAGAAATAATTTTCTAATTTTCGACTAAGAATTAACAACGTCCATAAATACTGAACTAAAATTTAGCACTTAGCTACAAAAAATTTTGAAAATAAAATCATTATAATTCTTTTTTTCAAAACTTTAAATTTAAGTTCAATTTTTTTATAACCTGTTTAATAAAAAAAACTTGTTTTAGCAACAAAATAAAAGAATAGGTCCTTGGATTTTCAAAAACCTATAGTGTTGTATTATAGGTACTTTCATTGATTTTAAATAATTATTAATGCACATTACGTCAATGCTTTAGAAAATGGTCCCTCCCTTATAAACGAGGGGACATAGACCCCCCTATCCTAAACGATTTTTTTCTTAGTACATGTCTGAAAACTATTTTACAAAGTCATGGTCAGTAACTTGGAAAAATCCATTATACTTTTTACCTTTAAAGAAACAGTATTTTTCATAGTGAATGCAAACACTGTAGCAAATAAATTAAATTAGGAAATTCTAACCTTCGCCACCTGTTTTAACCCCATAAACTCCCTTCCAAATCATCAATGGAATAATTTTGAATACATATACTTATTTTTTTCTATTATTTCTAGATAAAATTGATCTAGAAACACTAAATTTTGTAGGCTAGTGACCGATTTTTTAGATTTCTTGACATTTCTCCACTCCGCATCTTCCTTAGTGTTGCTCCAAGCGAAAATATAAATATAACATTTTTTGTAGGAAATTTAATTTACTTTAATTCCTTGGTTCAGACTTTTTCATTTAAACCCTTGGTTTTCGAAATATTCGCGAAAAACTAAAAAAGGGGACCTTTAACCCCCTCTCCAGGCTTAAGCTCGCGGCCCTGGGCTGGGGACTTTTGGTATGTTGGACCTGAGGGTCACCCCTACCACTTAAAAAAATAACCTAGACTACACGATTTATTTCATTTATTTTTCCTTCGTTGACTGGACTAAGATATTCTGATACATTTTTGTTTTTTACAGATGGTCAAACTTTTGTAAAAATAAATATTTTGTAGTTTTTGTATTGAAAAATTAATTTAAAAAAAAAATAAAATAACAAAAATGCAACAAGTGTTAAATTTTAGTACATATCTGTCTATTGGAGTAGTTATGCAAGAAAATTATAAAAATAATAAAACAGCAAAAATCATTCATTGGTGGTCCTAGTGTTAAGGTATTCGAGACGTAATTTTTTTATTTTTTTGAAAAAATGTTACCCATGGGGACCAGATGGTAAATATTTTTTTGTATGCTATTTTCTGAAAGGTATGAAGGCTTGCTATGTCTGGTTGCTAGGTTAAAAAAATAAATAAATAAATTTAATGGCACAACAGCTCATGAAGAACTAGGGCCTAGTGACTTACAACTCTCAACCATTCCTGTGTGCGTGTCTGCAGGAATGGAGGGGACCTACAGTTTATTGCCGAATCCGAACGGCTAACGAGCGGCACTTTTCTGTGACAGAATATACTCTTGGAGGATTTGTCAATTCCTCGCAAGAGGCAGTAGCCGTTTTTTCTTTGAAATAAATAGGTGGCGAGGCTGGGGATCGAACCTTAGACCTCCGGCATAACAATCCGTCGCACTAACCATCACGCCACGGCTACTACGAAGGATGCACGGATATCCATTATTTATTGGCCACCCTGTATATAAAATAACTCGAAATCACTTTCGATAGCTTGATTGGATTCTTGATGACGTTTGCCCCTACTACAAAATTCTGTTTTTCTTTATAGTGAAATTTCTCCTCATGAAATACTACATCGCGGCTGATAAAAATATCATTCTTTTGTAAATTGTAGAGACGAAATCCTTTTGAAGTCCTTGAATACCCAACAAAAATGCATTTTTCAGATTTTGAATCAAATTTACGACGTTTTTGCTTCGGAAGGTGTGACTTCGCTGTGCACCCAAATATACGGAAGTGACTAACCTCTGGTTTGCGATCACTCCATAATTCTTCTGGCGTCTTCTTGAGTTTCCTAAGAGGTGAACGATTAACTATATAGATGGCACAATTCATTGCTATAGCCCATACAAATTTTGACATTTTAGCATCACACAACATTATGTAGCTTGAGCCTTTTCTGTAAGAGTTCTATTAATCCTTTCTTCTAAGCCGTTCTGCTCTGGAGTATAAGGAACTGTTGTTTGATGAAAAATTCAGTGCTTCTTCAGTGATTTGCTCGTAAACTCCTTTCCGTAGTCCGTTCATAGAATTTTTATTTTCGATTCTTCCTGATTTTCTACCTCAGTTTTGAATTCACGAAAACAGTTCATAACAGCGTCTTTGGACCAAAGATACTGAATATAAAGAAGTCAATCTTGGCTGTGTGACGCCAGAACCCCGACCTCAAAATTTTTTGACGAAACATGTCGCATTCGTTTGTCCACGTTTGTCCAGGCAAAAAAATCGTTTGTCCACCCTCAGGAAAAAAGTTATTAAGCTTTTCTTTTTTATAGCAAGTACCCCAAAATTAAAAAACGCCTCTACTGCCCACAAATTTGAACTTAGGAGGTCCGGACCAATTGCAATCGTTTGTCCACCGGCTCCTTATCATTGTCCACCCAAAATTTTCGTTTGTCCACCCTTAGTTCAAAAATTATTCAACAAAATTAAATTTTTTTTTTTGCGGAATGGAACCAATTGCAATCGTTTGTCCACCGATTGTCCATGTTAGTCCAGAAAGAAAAAATTTTTTCGACCCTTAGTTCAAAAGTTATTCAACATTTCTTTTTTATAGCAACACAACATAACTTTTTTCCTGAGGGTGGACAAACGATTTTTTTGCCTGGACAAACGTGGACAAACGAATGCGACATGTTTCGTCAAAAAAATTTTGAGGTCGGGGTTCTGGCGTCACACAGCTGTCAATCTTTCGTACGTTTCACCCCCCAAAACCCATTTTTTTACATTGTTGTATTTTTAATTTAATTTTGTGTCAAGGAATAGATGTGAAATCCAACAAAAATATAGCAGGGTGGTGTGAAGATCCCTACTGCGAACGTGTGAGTTGTATACCCATTTATTACACATACTTTCTCATTTTTATCGGTATCTTTGCTTTGGATTTCATAAAGTAATTATATACTTTTCGTGTGAAATCATCTATGATAGTCACAAAGTATAAACTTCCTTTTATAGATTTCATTTTTTTACTGACCCAAGTGACAAAATCGTCGATGCCAAATGTTGGCAAGATTACTTTGCGCAACATATGCATACTGATTTCTGGCAATATCAAATTTGTGTTATCCATTTGAAGATCTTCCTGTAGATATAGGCATTCATGACACATCCATATTTGTCGAAGATGACAACATTCTCCTTGATCCACAATCTTTTTTATGGATAGTAAGTTCACTGCTTTTTTGACTCTGCATGGAATGCTGCAAACAATGAACCACCTTTATTTGACTTGGAATCACGCTCTAAGCTTGGATGGGCATTCTGAAGCAAAATGTCCAACGCCGTCACAGTTAAAGCAGCGAGATTTGCCTTTCATTTCATATTTTTTATGTTCTTGTGAAAATTTGAAAAGTTACCTTTTTTGGACATAAAGGCTGTGTTGGATGTTGAATCAAATTTTACATCCTGCAACAATTTAATTTTGATTGAATCTGCTGTTATTTTGCTTACACTGCTCATAATCATTGTTTTATATTCATCTGACGGTCATTTCAGCAATAAACTTTCAACCCATTCATCATTTACTGCAAATCCAATTTCATTTAGTTTTTGAAATAATTTGGCTGACATAACCTTCTCCAGAAGAGCAATCTTACAAACAGAGCATAGTTTTTGAAGCAACCCAATGCGTCTTTCTCTAAACCCGAGTCTTGAAAAAGATTTTGTAGTGCTGCCCAAACTACGTTCGATGTTTTTGCATTCCTAACGTGAACATAGAGACTTTTATCGATAGCTAAGACCATCTTACATCGAGCAGTCTTGTCCTTAGCAACATCCAATGCTTCATTTTTTTCAACAGGTTTAATACATTTCGAAGCATCTTCTAGTTCTAATTGCGTCTTCATTGCAAAGCTCCATGTAGACCAATTTTCCGAACCAGTTAGCTTTTCCATATGATGGAATGCTGAAGACATATATTTTTCTTTTTAATAATCTGTTGTTGTTTTATAATATTTTTATATGGTCTGCCCATTACCTTTCAGCAGAATAAATATGAACAACCTACTTGTTGAAAATTTATTAACTCATAAAGTATAAATCTTACAATAAAATTTTCTATAAAAAATAAAGATAATTAAATTTCCTATGGAATAAGTGCTTACAGTTTGTCTGTGCTATGAGCCGTGTTCGAGGCACTAGCTGTAACGCGTTATTCAAAATGGCGGCTGACACACAACACTTACAGCCGTGCCATTTGTTTTGTTATTTAGAAATAACCCACCTACCAATTCCAATTATAAAATTTGATCAGTATTTTTTTTTTTGCATAAAGCAAAATACAAGAGTGTGAAATTTGCTTTGATACCAACCCAAATGTCAATCTTATTGTCAGCTGTTAGTCATTAATCTAGTTTCTGCAGTGTTACAACGGAATAGAAAAAGGGCGCTCACGATTTACTAAAAAAATAAATTTTGCAATTTTACTAGGCTTGTTGCACCCAATCGAGAATACACCTATTGTGCCTGGATACATTGGCGCAAACGCACATGCAACTTGCATGAAAATGTAAAAAGATGAAAAACTAGCTGTGCATATTGAACTATTCTTTCTGTTTCCGATTATTTTTTCCAATACCATAAACAAACAGTAAGAATCATCAAATGATAAATTCACGCACTATGTTTGGAAAAATCAATAAGGTACCCTTGCAAAGTATTGTACCTATTGTGCCAGCACACACTAGAGCAATTCAACATGGGCAGGTACTTAGTCTATGAATAGAGCTTAGCTTACAATAGTGTTCTCTGGGTCTTCTTTCGTGTTCATAGTTTTCGTCAATTTTTGTTGAATACGTAAGCTTTCAAGAGTAAATTCGCATGCGTTCTACTCTTACATCGTCAAAGCTGGTTGTGTTTTATTATTAAGATTTTATTAAAGTTTAATAGACCTAGACCCGGTAGCAAATTTTGGGAGTGGAGGTATAACCAAAATTCAAATGCATATACATATGTACATATAAGCATTATTATACCAAATTCTGTTAACTTCTCGTTTTCCAATGAATAAATCCCAGTTCAGGAAAAACAAATATAAAAGTTTTATTTTTATAATAAACAAATGACTAGCTCGTTTCGCAGTTTTAAGAGAAGTAAAGATTTTAAATAAAAATATTGACAAGAAAATATTATTCTAAACATCGAATACTTAATTAAATAAACATATATAAACAAAGTGCTTATATAACAAGTGTCTTATTTCAACAAATTCAACCGTCTGGCAGGTTTTTTTTAACCGGGCACAGTGTGGTGAATTGCCAATCTAGCTTTAAAAAAATTCTAAAAACACGTTGGGTTGGCTTCTAAGTGGTAAATTTTTTGGATAAATGATTGCAAATAGACAAAAAAAATTGTTTCCACCCATATTTTGTAGGTTCAATAACGTTTAAAAATGATTTATGTGTGTCAATACTCCCATTTGTATATACGTATAAAATGGTATAAGGAAATTTTATAACGTACCATACATATTAATTTCAATATAGATCCTTGCTTAAACAATAGATCTTTTAAAGTGCATCTTATTCCGAATGCTGTTCCCAAAGCTTGTAAAATAATGTAGTTATCAGTTTTAACCATAATTTGACTGCTACTTTAAGATTTTTTCTAATATCTTCGGGTCTCGTCGATAAACTTTAGCAGTTTATTCCCAAAGTTTCAAAATTTACCTTCGCGATAGTGAGGAAGTTAATATGGAAAAGGTAGTTACTATAGTTATTGTAGTAGCCCGTGGCGTAATGGTTAGTGCGTTGGACTGGTCTGTCCTGCCAGAGGTCTGGGGTTTAATACCAGCACCTACCACCTTAAGTTTTTTTCGGAGCTACTACCTCTTGCGAGGAAGTGACAAATCCTCCAAGAGTATCTCTTGTCATAGAAAAGTGCCCTTAGCCGTTGATTCGGCAATAAACTGTAGGTCCCCTCCATTCCTGCAGGCACGCACACAGGAATGGTTGAGAGTTGTAAGTCGCTAGGCCCTGGTTCTTTATGAGCCGTTTTTGTCACCAAATTTATTTATTTATTTAGTTATTATAGAAAAAGGTATGGGTGTCGAAAAAACGCGCAAATTTTTTTTGGTTTTACTAAGAGGCAACAATACAGAATAATACCTATTTAGTTTCCGGCCGGAATTATGAGGAATATATAACTTTAACACTACTTGAAGAAAAATATTTAATTTTCGTTGAAAGCAAATAGTCCAGTAACTTTATACCATCAGCGTGTGCGTTAGATCCTGTAGTTCTGATTTTTTGCTGAGTCGTTTATGATATTGGCCTCATGAAAAACCCAAGTTTTCGAACTCGACCGCCAAACGCATGATGGTCAAAAACAAAAAAAAAACCGCGAAATTTTCGCGCTTTTTTCAATAATTGGCAATTTTAACCCCAAGGAATTAGTTTTTTCGAATATAACTTCGCTCTACAATTTTAAAGTAATTAAATTTTCTTCAATTTGAGCCCAGAACCATCTGTGTAGATCCAACAGTTTCGAAAATACAGATATTCAAAATTTAGCAATAATAAATTTATAACAACAAGTAAGTACATAGTATAATTTTCAGTATATGTAATAATAATGGCACAAGATGCACACAAATACTAGAGCGTATAAGTTGGGTCAAAAGAAGAAAATATTACCGGGTTGTAATTAGTGATGTAGATTTTGTTATTTTTAATTATTTTCAAAACTAGAAGACATTTAAGCATTTGGTTTTTATTGTTTGACTCAAAATTAATAAGGACATTGAATATTTAAAACAAAAATGGTAGTTATCAACGTAAATTAAAACAAAAAAAAGTAGTTAAACCCAAAAAACTGTTTTTTTTCCTAATTTTTGAGTTTGAAATGTAATTGTTCAAAAACTGTTGACTAAAACTAACTTTATTTAAAAAGAAAATTTAAGAATGGATTCCTGGCCTTAACAAAAGGTATTGGATTTTGATCTAAAAAATTTCTTTGGATTTTTATGAGTCGTTTTCTTTTTCAAGTCATTTTTTTTGAAAAATTGCCCCTCCCACTTAAACGGGGGGGATATAGACTACCCCCTCCAGAGAGTAGAGCGAAGTTATAGTCGAAAAACTAATCCCTTGGGGTTAAATTGCCAATAACTGAAAAAAGCGCGAACATTTCGCGGTTTTTTTTATTTTTGACCATGATGCGTTTGGTAATCGAGTTCGAAAACTTGGGTTTTTTCATGAGGCCAATATCATAAACGATTCAGCAAAAAATCAAAACTACCGGATCTAACGCAAACACGCTCTCCTATGAGACGACAAGGTTACTGGACTAAAAGGCTTACTCCGATTCTCGGACAAACCAAATGGTAAAAAGAAATTTTAGTTTTGAAAAAGATCTCGCATTTGCTGATCATTTTTTAAAGTGATATCTTCTTGTAGCTCGATATTAAGCTCCTTGATTTTTTCTGCCAAATTGAAGAAAGAATTAATATGATCCTGAACAGTGTTACTTTCCATTTTTAATTGAAGTTGCTTGAATAGCGTTACTTTCCTTGCCGGTCCTTTTTTTCCAAACTTATCCAAGCTTCAACCGACCGACGCGACGCATATCGGCGCATATTGACTTTTTTGGTTGCAAAAATCAAAGCTCGTAAGCAAATAAAGATATTGTGATAATTCTTTTTCAGCTTGAAGGAAATTTCCAAGGCTATAAATTTTGTGAATTTTAGAATTTTCTGCTGAAATACGAATTTCTCCCAATAGGAAATCGAAGATCTTGTCATTTAAATTCTATCGGTTTAGTTCGGTTAAATGTAGTCGGTTTAAGTGCTTTTAAACCGAGTTTTAAACGGCGTGAATATTACAGCAGTTGAATTAGCTCTTTTAATTACCCTTGATATATTTTTCGATTTTGGATTCCAATAATTTGTTTTCCTCGCCGGTCTTGGTTGTTGTTGCACTTGTTTGTTGTTGCAAAGCTCCTGCACAACGTGTAGTGTCCTTTTTTGTTGGTTTCGGAGTATTTGACATTTTGCAAGAATACAGGCGGTGATTAAAATTCAGATAAACGAATTAAAAAAAAAGCGGATTTGAAAGATTTTTCAACGCAAATTCAACTTGACGGCTTATAACCAAGTAAGTTTCGCTTTCATGCTATTATTCAATTCAAAGTGTATACAAAACTTAAAAAGAAATTGCACTATAAAACTCTATGCCTAGCTTGTTATAATGACTGTTACCGGAAAAGGAGTACTTTTTCTAAGGAAAGATTTTCTGCGGATAATAATCTAGCGTAAATTATCATTGCTTATGCCTATTTATTATAAGCTTATTTTTGATCAGGCTGTCTTGTAAGCTTTGAAAGTCGCATTATTTAGCCTGAGATTTTATTCGCTTTGTTGCATTTTGTTAAACGCGTATCTCTCGTAAGATATATTTATTTTAGGAACGAAAAAACTACTAAACTTTTCTTTGATGACTTTTACCTGTGTTTTTTCCTGGTCTGTGAGTTTAAACGTGTTGTACACTGCAACAGCTTCTGGTCCTATGGTTGACATAGGTTGAAAGTTTTCAGGTCTGGTCTGCATTTACGTTGCTATATCGAACCATTCGTACTGTTGTATCCAGTTTGTAGAAGAATCACCCGTCGTGATAAGTTCCCTTTAGTTTAGTCAAATGGTGTTAAAGGCTGGAAGTGGAAAGTTCTGGTGTAGTTGTTTTGAGTGGCTCTCTTTGTATTTTTGGAGTCGCTGAACACGAATCTGAAGTTGGCCAAAAATTTTCACGGCAAATATGAGAAATCGTTAAAAAAAACACCAAAAATTTAAACTTTTTGTTTTTACCTTATTGCTTACAAAGTAAGCTATTTTTCAAAAAGCGTATATGTAGAAATGAAGACTATATAATTACCTACAACTTCTTAGCATATCATTTTTTGTACGACTTATGGTTTCCGCAAAAACGGACTTTAAAAACAGAAACAATAAAAATAAAAAAACACAACAGGAAAAAATAAAACAACACATTAAATATTCCTTTACTTAGAAAACCATATGCAATTCTTTACGTGTTAGTTGTAATTAGTAGGTAAGTATAAAAATTGTTTGTTTCTTGTTATTAGTCAAATATTTAAAGAGAAATTCTGTAGATGATATTTAATAAACTTTAATTACCTAATTATCATTTAAAACTTAAAAAAATAATCGCTCTTATTCCAGTAGGCGTTTAACGTAAACGCCAATTGGCGTCAAAATATACATTATACAAAGTCCTTAGGTGGTATGAAATGTTAGCAAGATTTAGTGTTAATTATTTCGTTATATGACAGATTAATTGATTTTATACTATTTTATTTTATTACAATAAAATCAAAGTACCATATTAGTACGGGAGGTGACCGTAATATTAGATACATATCTCATCACAATTGAAAAAGGATAGCTTTATTGCAAACATTAACTAAACAGCTGGTCGGAAAAGCTTTTCATGGTTGCTTCAGTTAGAAAAATGTACATGTTGCATTTTTTTTGCTAAATAAATGTCCGATAAAGGATTTTTATCAATAGGGAATAGCGTAGAGAATCTAGTGGTCGGACAGAGTTTTGGTAGTGAATGAAGCGAGTCGGAGAACTTTTCTTTTTATATTGTGTTTAATAGAAGAAGAAGATTGTAAATCTATATTAAAAAGCTTTTAAGCTTCCTTTACCACTTTTATTTCATGTAAGAAAACTTAAACATGTTAAACGCAAGTAAAAAATCACAGAAGTGGTCAGGCTCGTGCCAACAATCATCAAATGTCTTGTCCAACCACTGGTTCCTACATAAGGCAGTCTTAGCTTTCATTTGATTCATTTGTAAAAAATAGTCGTAGGATTGATCGGGATACTTTCATCATGGATTACAAGTGACATGACCCTGTCTATTCTAAAAAGAAGAATAACAAAAACAATAGAAAATATATTATTTTTGTTATTGTTTTAGTAGACTGGACCTATGTTCTGTAATTCTCACATCGAAAAAATCAGTCGAGAACCGCTGAAAAATGGAACAAAACTCATGTATTTTGTTTCAGTTTCCATCGTTTCTCGACCGACTTTATGCATGCGAGAAATTACAGAACATGGGTCCTGTATTCAATAAAATTCAAAAAGGAGTTTTTTTTTGCGACCTTTAGTTCTCATTAGTTAGTTGCTTCTCTCATGTTCACACATACCCCTACAATCTGCTCAATATTACAAATTACGGACTATTTTAGTGTAATGAAGAAAAAAAGTTTCTTCTATTTTTTCAAAAATTTTTGATTTTGGGCTCTTTTTCAACGTCTGTTTTTGCAGAAACCATAAGTCGTACAAAAAAATTATGTGAACACGAATTGTAGGTAATTTCATAGTCTTCATTTTTACATAAAAACTTTTTGAGAAAGAGGCTTGATTTGTAAGTGAAAAATTTTGTTGTACGACTTCAAATTCGTGTTCAGCGACCCCAAAAGCCACTTAAAATAATTACATCAGAACTTTCCACTTCAAACTACCATTTGACTGGACTACTTGGTGGTCAGATAAAACTAGCTCCTTTGCTTCCTGATGCCACGTCGTCTGTAATGGTACTTTTTGGATTATTTTTAGGAGGTTTGTCTGGCATTTGTAGATATTAATTCATTTATTTATTGTTATTTTTATTTTTTTTTTTGTAATACAAATTTATCTTGGTCTTTTAATAATATATTTTTAAATTTTTCTATTCTATTTGACACTTTCTGACACCATGTGATTCAGTAGTGCTACAATGATGTTGTTACATTGGTGTTGATACATTGTAATTGCTCCAATAGTATTGTATTGATAAGCTATAGTAATAAGTATCATTACAGTAACGTTTTTACTGCATACATGAATGAGTTTTCAAAGAAGGGGTTTTTACAAATTTACTCGTTACTCAAAAACAGTTATGATTGGGTAAGAAAAAGTTACTAAGTTCTGAGAGGTCATGACCTCTCCTATCACCATATTCAGTTTGGACCATCCTTACTGGGACACCCTGTATAAAACCGCTTCAACGATTTTTAAAATTTTGTGTGCATAATTTTATTTTCAAATTTAAAGAACGTGTTTCATGCTTTTTTCCATATATTGTAACCATATATGTATATAACCCCCATATCTGAAATATACATGAGACTGAGTTTTTAAATCTCAAAAAAGTTATATTTGCTCTAGTTTTGGGCGTCTTAACAAGAAACTATATTCAGTTGTAATAGTTTTTCAAAAGTGTAACAACATATTAATAAGGAACTTTAATTTTTAAAAATGTTAAATAAATAGTACGCCCGTGGCGTATGGGTTAGTGCTCAGCCTCTGCCACTTAAAAATGTTTTTCATTTCAGAGCTTCTGCCTCTTGCGAGGAATTGACAAATCCTCCAAGAGTATCTCCTGTCATAGAAAAGTACCGCTCTCCTTTGGCTGCGCGCACAGTAGTCCGAGAAGAGAAGCGAGGAATATTTGCCCTCGCATTTAAACGCTCTCGCATAGCATCAATTTTCGCACTACTGTGCATGCAGCCTTAGGCATTCGGATTCTGCAATAAACTTTAGGTCCGCTCTATACCTACAGACACGCACCACAGTGCGTTGACAAGTGGAAAAAAATAAAAAAAGTGAATGTGCTGTTTAAAGCTGCAATGCTGTGCAGCTTAACAAGAACATCTTTAAATAAATAAAATAAATTTGATGGCACAACAGCTCTTTCGGCTGTCTAAACTCGAGCTTATCTTTTTATTGCTTTTACACTAAACATTTGTGGTGGAATTTCGGGCTTAGTATTTTATGTTTTGCTGATTATTGCATTGAATAATTGGTTAAACTTTGTTTTTCATTGCTGAAGAAGCGTCCTTCGGAGATTCCACCTATGATTCTGAAAACTATGCACATATGTATGTTCTACTCAGACAATAATAATTTTTTCTTTCTCTTCCTAGGTCTGAAACACGATCCTCAAAATGCTATGCTATTACAAGGGCGTCAGGAAATTCAAACTGCTCTTATCAATTATATGACAAAAAACATGTCAACCCCAATGGACATTGACCCACCTAAGCCGAAGGAAGATCAAAAGCCCAAAGAGCCACCAAAGCCGGCGGAGCCAAAGCTTGAAGATATGAGCGAAGAAGAACGCAAAAAATTCCTAGCAAAGAAAGAAAAAGATGCTGGCAATGGATATTACAAAAAGAAGGAATTTGAGAATGCCCTAAAATGTTATCATAAGGCTCTCGAAATTGACCCAACCGACATCACTTTCTATAACAATATAGCTGCTGTCTATTTTGAGCAGAAAAACTATGATGAATGCATAAAGCAATGTGAGAAGGGAATCGAAGTAGGTAGAGAAAATCGGGCTGATTTTAAACTTATTGCGAAAGCATTGTCACGTATTGGCAATTCTTATCGAAAACTAGAGGATTATAAACAGGCTAAAACTTATTATGAGAAAGCTATGTCCGAACACCGAACACCCGAGATTAAAACACTTCTAAGTGAAGTTGAAGCTAAGATTAAAGAAGTTGAGCGCCGTGCATATATAGATCCGGCGAAAGCTGAAGAAGAAAAAGAACTCGGAAATGAGTTATTTAAAAAGGGTGATTATAGTAATGCCATTAAGCACTACACGGAAGCTATTTCCCGAAATCCGGACGATCCAAAACTTTACAGTAATAGAGCTGCGTGCTACACCAAACTAGCAGCTTTCGACTTGGGCTTGAAAGACTGCGAAATGTGTATCAAGCTAGATAGCAAATTTATCAAGGGATACATTCGCAAGGGAAAAATTTTACAGGTAATAAAAAAATATTTTAAGTTTGATCTAATAAAAATTTGTTTATATTTAAGGGAATGCAACAAGCAACTAAAGCTTCGGCTGCGTATCAAAAAGCTCTCGAAATCGACCCAAGCAATGCTGAGGCTGTTGAGGGTTATCGTTCGTGTTCGATGGCTTTCCACAATAATCCTCAGGAGGTGTGGAAGAATGCCATGGCAGATCCTGAAGTACAGCAAATTCTTAAAGACCCTGCCATGAGGCTTATTCTCGATCAGATGCAAAACGAACCAAATGCTGTAAAAGAGTAAGATTAACAAAGAAATCTTAGAGAATATATTTTGATTTAATTTTGTTTTTAGCCATTTGAAGAACCCTGCGATAGCGGATAAGATAATGAAACTCCTGGAATCAGGAATTATTCAAATTCATTAAAAAAAGGAATTTTTCAAAAAAAAAAAAAACAATAAATTGGTTGAAGGGCTTGCACGCAAAGACCGGCGCTTTCGATTGCGAACTTCCTTTTATTTGAGTTTCTTCTGTTATGAATAAGAGGCATAAATATATTATCCGGCAACGTCTATCTCTTACTATATTAAAACCTAATTCTTTTTATAGAAAAACAAATCGTAAACCTATAAATAAAAAGTAAATACAAAATACGCGACAAAACTCAGCCTACGTTCAAAAAGAAGCTATTATTATTTTATTTCTTCTTGCATATACTAAATGCATTCGTTTCAAGTGAAATACAATACATTTATAAATTTCTAAAAGAAATGGACTTTATAAAGTGAATGTTAACCGATTAAAAGCTTAAAGTAAAGCTTTTCAGACAGAATATTACAAACAAAAAACAATATAAATACATACTATAGCTTATATTCCGTAATGTATAAAACATTATAAAATAGGGAAAACGTAATAAAGGTGCACCGTTATGGCAACAAAAGAAACACAATTTTTCAGTTTTTAGTTCACAGACAAGAACAAACGGATTTAAAATGGTTAGGCAGCAGGATTTCGATGTGGAAGGGTTTTACTTTATTTATTTATTTACATCACAGGCTAAGATACAAACAAATTTGCATTGTCCTTTTAAAAAAACTATACACATGTAAGGTAGGTACACTAAATAAGGCCTGGAGCCTAATAAGTCCCAGTGCACAAAAAACGGCATAACCGACCAGCAACGGGACTTATTTTTTTTATGTGTGCTTTGGCCAAATTCTATAGCCCAGACAAAATTAATTTCCAGCTATCTCAATTGTGTTGGATATGAGAAAATAAATAAGTTAGTGAAGGGAAAAATTTGTGGTTTTGATAAAAAGAAGTCATTTAAAAAATTGTCTCTTTTTCAAGTAATTAATTGAGAAAATACGGTTTTAATTTGTATCTAAACACATACTAATACAAAGTTTGTTAGTTGTTCTTTTTATTTTAGGATAAAGATTATTTTTTTATCAGCAGGAAAATAAAAAAAAAACTGACGAAAATATTTTGTGGGCCTTATTAGGGCCGTGTTTCTAATAAGGCCCAAGGTAAGGTATTTCAAATTGCTCAAAAAATATATTTTGATTTGGACTTCAACCAAAAAAATCTATGTTTTTATATAGTTGCTTTAACTGAGGTTTATATTATGCCAGTTCACTATATTCTTTCAATAAACTTCCAAGTTATTTGAAGAAACAAGTAAGGTGGGCCTTATTTGCGTCACCTACACTACGTCGTATATATAAGAATATTAATTTTATGATAAATTGATAATTATCCGATTTTTGAACAGTAATCTTTGAGAAGAAATATTAATTTTAAATTCTAACCGCCATATTATTCACTCGATACATCCAGATTTAAACTTAAATCCAGATGAATTTACATTGAATTTGTATGATTTACATCCAGATGTAAGTTTTAATCTAAATGTATTGAGTGAATAATATGGCCGTAACGTTCATATAATTTAAATTTTATTGAGTTTGTGTTTTTTTAGTAAAGGAAAAAACAATGATTTATCTGGATGGGTATTTGTGTCAAGGATCTTTAGTAACGGTGGTATATTATTTATGAAGTGCCGTCTAGTTAAAATGCATCTTTGTAGAACATGGTCTAAGGCTAGACACTAGACAGTAGCTGCAAACTGGTGGGGTTCGTTTTTGTATAGATGAGCTTTGTTGAACAGTGTATGCCCCAATCTAATGTGACTCGTTGTAAGTCATTTGTTCTAAGGTAGTCTTTTGTTGTCTCAAAAAAGAATTGGAGCTGTTCCAACGCGTGTCTGCTTCTTGCCGTAACTTTTTTGAGTAGATTTGATTATTGTAGATGTAAAGGGGGGACAAAATAAATTCCAAAGGCATTTTAATGGTTTCACGAGCGACAGCATCCGCCTCTTAGTCCAGTCAACGAAGGAAAAATAAATGAAATAAATCGTGTAGGATTATTTTTGTAAGTGGTAGGGGTGACCCCCAGGTACAACAAAGCGAGCTTTTCTGTACCAAATTTAATTTACTTTCATTTTGTGTTTCGCTTGGTTTTCGAAATATACGAAAGCGTTCGTTCGTTTTTCAAAAACGAAAGAAATCGTGCGAAAACGATATTTGGCATTCTGTATCGCATTTCGCATATTTTATTTCATTCGCTTAGGTTTAAGAGCCTCTGTTGTACATTGCATACTTTTTAAGTCAAAAATACTGAATATAAAGATATGAATCCTCGGCTGTCATTCCGGTTTGCCTACAAGCTACAGCAATCAGCTGACTCATAAGCTTTTCAAAGTATGTGTGTGACAAACCACATAAAACGCACACATATAAGCAGCTCCTCAGTTCACTACCCCGTTAAATTGTTGCAATTCACATCTATTCGCCGAAATTACAAAAACAAAAATGTAAACAAATGGTTTTTGGGGGTGAAACGTACGAAGGTTCATATCTTTATATTCAGTATTTTTGTTTTTTGTGCTTAGAACGGGGCTAGGGATGAGAAAGATTTAGTTGGTGAATAGCTGAACGCAAATAGTGGTAGTGGTGTATAAATAAATATATAATTAAGGATACATACTTAAATGTAACGAACGAAAATCTCTGTAATTAATTCAAAGTTTCTTTTTCGAATGTTATTAAGGGCTATTGATACGAAAAAAAGTTATTAATTTTAGTATTTTATTGGTGGCTTTTCATGAGTGGTGAAGTATGGTGAAAAAAACAAGGTGAGCTTAGACCGCCCACCTCTAGATGAAATTATGTGACAATACTTTGGTGCGTTCTTTTATGTTACTGTGGTTAACTATAGTTAACTTCGATCGTTCCTTTAATTCAGAAAAGTTACTTCGAGTAACTTTATGACGTCATAAAATCGTTCCTAAATTCCAAAGTAAAAGTGTCAAAAAGTAACTTTTTGTAACTTTTTCCAACTCATCTCCTCGATATGAATTGAAATAGTTGATCTGTCAAACACAGCTGAAATGCAATGGTGGGTGTTTTGTTTACTTTTTGCCCTTTTGATTTGGAATTGTTTTTAATATTTAAAATATGTTTTTATCAATTTAAGGCTCTCCCAAACCAACGCGATTAATCGCTGCGACAAAAGAAAACAACAATAACAACACGTGGTTGTCAAACAAAACATCACGTTGTTGTTATTGTTTTCTTTTGTCGCAGCGATTAATCGCGTTGGTTTGGGAGAGCCTTTAATCGATTTTTTTTGTCGAATTTGATTTTTGGAATAGTTTTCTTTTATTTTCTGATGCATTTTCTTTCTGTCGGTATTTTCTTCTTTATATTTGGTTAATTTTTCATCAAACAATTCTGTGCCATAAGCAATGAAGAAAATTGCACTTATTTCTGTTCGATTTATACAAAACTGAGTGTAAAGAAATTTAATTTGGAAATATTACACATGTTATTTTGAATTCCTAATAATTATTTTTGCAATAAATTTAATTCAATCATATTTTTTCTTGGTTATTCATTCCAAATACAATTCAATTTTTTTTGTCAACCGCTTTCGTTTGACAGATTAACTATTGTTAACTCTGGTCGTTCCTAAATGAAAAAGTTGCCAAGAGTAACTTTCTTAACTATGGCACATTAACTTTTATTTTTGACACATTAACCATAGTATACCACAGTAACATAAAAGAACGCACCTCTTTTGTGTTCTTGTTGTTATTTAATGTTTTAGTTTTATTTGACTCTTTTAAAAGTGAATTCATTTTTTTTCTTGAACTTTCTAATTTTGTTATTAAAAATTAATGTATTAACCCTTATGTGTGTGACGAGGTACCCGGGTACCTTTTCAAATTTCAATGACCATTTAATTAATTTAATGGTAAGCTATAGGCACATGAGCTTATGAGAGCTCCTAACTTTATGTTTTGCAAATATTATCAATAATTGGAGGCTTGAAAGCCCAATGGGAAGTTCCCTGTTAACCAAAACTCTTTAGACACCTTAAACCGTGTGACAAGGTACCTGGGTACCTTTATATATTAGGAACGTTTTTTAGCCAATACCTTTCGATTGAAAATGAAAAAAACAACAATTCACACCTATTGTTATTTTCGCCAAAACAATATTTCACCTTACAATATTTTGTTCGCCCGGAATTTTAGAAGATATTGTGAGTTTCGCCTGAAAGAAATTTACATTTTGCGCCTAATTGTTCACTCGTTGGCTTACTAGAAATAAGTGAAAACAAAAAACCTGAATGGCATTACATTCCGACTGAAATGAATGTTCACTCTAAAGGGGAATTTTCGGAATGTGAAATATTTTTCGGGTGAAACTCACAGTAGGCGAAAAAAATTTCTGGGTGGAATGTTGTTCGGGCTAAACTCACAATAAGGCTAATTATTTCTTTTTTATTGTATTTATTTTTTATTTTATTTTATTTTTAGTCACAATATTTAATTGACATAGTTGAAAGCTTAGCTCCTTGTAAAACTTATTCCTACTATCTGTGAAGTAACAGTGAAAAACAATTTTGCGACGAATTTTGTGTGTATGCCTGCCAACGGGTTCCTTCTTTCCAGTGAACAACAAAATATTCTTCCGTGCTCCCATCTGAATTTAAGAAGTTTGCTTCAAACTCAAGAGCTTCTTGATCAACGTCCGAAACTTCACCTTCTTCGGATGTTGGGGTAAAATTTTCTTCAGCATCTGAATTCTCAAATCAAAAACAAGCACTTTGGTATTCACGGTTCGGTGCAACTGGTCTAGTATTTTTTGCACTGTTGCAACGGTGTAATATATAAATAGGAAAATTGGGCTCGACTTAGGCTTGTTGCACCGGATCGTGAATACCCCAAAAATGTTATTTGAACTTCAAAGTGAATTTCATTGCATTTTATACGGTCAGTAATTTAATCTCACCCGACCACGTATTAAAAAAAAATAGAAAAAAAAACCCAAAAGAAGTAAAAAAAACATGAATACATTATATTTGAATGGTTTTTAATATAATTATCAACAAAATATAAAATAAACCATAAGTATTCCTTTACAATCATATGAAGGTACCCGGGTACCTAATCACACGGATTAAGGTGTTTTTTTCTTCACACACATAAGGGTTAACAAAAATAAAGTAAAAAAAAAACAATTAAGGTTTAATTGAATGAAGTGTTCTTTATAACGACGTTTTAGTTTCTTACAAATTATTACTCCTTTTTGGTATCAAATCTAAATAAAGGTCGTCATAATGTGGCTCAATATCCTTTAAATATAATGTGAGCTTCCTTATGTATGCATATACATTCACCCTTATTCTGTAAGGCGTTGAACGCCAAAAAATAAACGACAGTGTGAACTTGGTATTACGTAAAGCGTTAAACGCCAAATAATCGTCAATTTGTCGATTCTCTCTTGTTGAACTCGTTCACTGTATTTTTTTATGTATTCCGTTAGTCGTTTCCATAAGAAAAACGTCGAAATCTGTCGTCGAGAAATTTTTTGACGACAGGAGTAAAAATGTAAGATTTTTTAAAACTCATTTTAGTTTTTATAATTTAAAATTCTTTGTTTAGTTAGTCCCCTTTCACATGAAGATACTAGTTGCTGGTGATTTTTTTGACGTTTTCTTTAAATCTCCTTAACAGTCTCCTGTACCTTTCACACGCAGATACAAAGTTAGAGGAGACTTGCTGTATTTTCCTTTTAAACTACTTTGGTTGAACGCACACAAACGTAGTGTGAAGAGAAACGTCAAAAAAGTTTCCTGAATTTGTTGACCGGGGAGATTTCATTTCCCCCTCTTTCTTCCTGCCCTTCTCGCCTATGAACTATTTGTTGCCGGCAACTCAGTTGCCCTGTGTGAAAGGGGACTTAGGGTAAAAATAACAACCCAAATTCAAATGCGACTAATAGAGCTCGTGGAGGGAAATGAACACTAGGGTGGAGGGTCAAAGTATGGAGCAGTTTCGAATACATTCAGTTTGTTGCGTTTAAATGATTAGAATAATTTGACATCAAAAAAATAATTGTTTGGATAAAATCTTTAATCCTCTTCCTCAAGTTTAGAATTTAATGAAAAAAAACACCCATTTTCATAGCTTCGAGCTGAGGTAGAGGGCTAAAGATTTTATCCAAATATTTTTTTTTTTTATGTCAAATAATTCTAATAGTTTTTTTCTTCATACATTGACGCTCCACCCTAATTGAGCACCTTCCGAAAAAACTTTAAAAGAGGTTCTGAGAAAAATTATGGATGGAAAAGGAATTGCTTAAGATGGAATCCACCTCCTCTGCAGTATCAAAATCTTTCTTTTTTCTTTCTTCATCCTCGTCGTCACTGCTGCTCCAAGAAAAATAACTTGCTATACTATACATTTTTCTATTTTTTTCTTATGTTTAAAACAAATTAACACAAATATAATTTTCAAAAACCAAATTATTCAATTTGTAAGCAATTTGATATGTCAAATATCAGTTTTTTTGGTGGATTGTATTGTGGAATGTAAGAGCGAGAAAAACGCTGGCGTTTTAGCTACGGAATACCAATAAAAAAACGACACGACTCCAAAAACGACAGTTGGCGTTTTAGAAAAACGCCTTTCGGAATAAGGGTGATTGTCTCGCCTTCAGTCGTTTTATTTCTTTCGCACGCACGAACGTTTTCTTTCGTTTTTCAAGTTACATGAAGCAAATCGTTCGCACAAACGAAAACGTTTGTTCGCTTTCCCCATACAGAATGTCACCCCAGACTACACGATTTATTTCATTTATTTTATGATTTTGAGTCTTCGTTGACTGGACTTTTTTCATTTCCTGGAATTCCTACGTGGCCTGGGGACCATATAAAGTACATTTTTTGAGAAATTAGAGCGTATAATTGAGCGCAGGCAGTGAAAAATTGGTGTTTTGTTTTTGTTAAGAATGTTGCTTATTGCGCTCAAGGAATTACTGAAAATCGTTGTTTTTTTATTCGTTTCCTTGGCAATTTTGAATGCGTCAACCAATGTCATTACTTCACCGACAAATGGGCTTTGGTTAGGTGTTGTGAGTTTTTGTGTGATGACCTTATCACATTTGTTTCATCTCTTCTAGAGGCTTTTACCGAGCGTCGAACTTGTCGGGTTGTAGAAGCTGAGTAAGGTCAATGATTTTCGAGTTCATCTCCAGATGAGTCCTGAAACCAAAGGGCGTTCAAAATTCCCTTCACCCTACCCTTCCTTTCCACTCATCTCCTCCCACGATGGAACAACGATAGTTGTTCAACTTAACCTCTCCTGCTTTACCCCTCCTCGACGATATGGCGTTGACGCTGTCCGGCGTTCCTACCCTCATTCCCCTTCCGGCAGCACGACGATGACGTTGTCTGGGGTGATATTCTGTATGGGAAAGCGAACAAACGTTTTCGGTTGTGCGAACGATTTGCTTCATGTAACTTGAAAAACTAAAGAAAGAACTCGTTCGTCCGTGCGAAAGAAATAAAACGATAGCTATTTACTTGACGTTTTTTATATTTGGTAGAACGATTCGGTGTTTTATACTGAAGGAGACAAATGTATATGCATAAATAATGAATCTTACATAATATTTAAAGGATATGGAGTCACGTTATGACGAACATTGATAACGTCGTCGTGAGGAACACTTCTTTCAACTAAACCTATTAAGGCTCTCCCAAACCAACGCGATTAATCGCTGCGACAATAGAAAACAATAACAACAACGTGCTGTTTTGTTTGACAACCACGTGTTCTTATTGTTGTTTTCTTTTGTCGCAGAAATTAATCGCGTTGGTTTGGGAGATCCTTTAATTGAATTTTTTTTAAATTTTATTTTTGTTGAAAGTCAAGTCTATTGCCAGTTATGTAAGATCAATGAAGCTACGCCAGTGCAACCAATGGTGGGACAGCTGCCATGTGACCGCTTGACTCCATTTGTTAGGCCGTTTGTTTGTGTTGGCCTCGACTACTTTGGCCCTATGGAGGTGACGATTGGACGAAGCCGTGTGAAGAGGTGGGCAGCACTCTTTACATGCCTTACGGTTCGTGCCATTCACATCGAACTGGAAGTAGATCTATCGACAGACGCACGTTTGGTATGCATCAGAAATCCTAAGCCGGCGGTTGTTGGGAGCAGTCCGTAAAAAGGGTTCTAGCACAAACGCTGAAACAGGAAGCTCCGCGTCCAGAAACGTTGCAAAGTTTACTCATCGAAGCCGGAAACATAATAAATTCAAGGCCTCTGACGCATTTACCAGTATCCTCGGAGGAAGAGGAACCCCTCACACCTTACTACTTCCTATTTGGGACAACGAATTCTACACAAACTTCTGCTGATGGCTATCGAGTAGGCCTTCGCAAGCAATACCAAATAACATTACAATTGAAAGACCGATTTAGGAAACGATGGATGATAGAATATTTGCCCACTCTAACACGTCGTACAGCCACGACGCAGCCCTTAAGATTGGGGACTTAGTTCTGATTTGCGAGACAGAGCTTCCACGAAGTAAGGGGCGCAGAGGTATTATTTGTGCGAGTGTGTCACTTTTTACCAATTAAGAATGATCCTGACTGCATTTTAAAGGAAGGCGATGTTGTGAAAATAGATTTGGGTGCACACATAGATGGATATTTTGCAGTAGCTGCATATAAAATTGTCGTTGGAGCATCAATAAGTGACAACAAAGCAACAGTCAAGAAAAAAAGCCCTTGTGCGTTAAATTTTACTACGAATTCCCACCTTCGGGACGTTTTACCGTACGTAATATTAGGCAAACCTGTTGCCATTGGTGTCATTAGTCTGTGATCTTTAGGGATGCCACCAGTGACAAACCGGTTGCCATCAGTGTTAATAGTATGTCCCCTTTCACACAGGGCAACTGAGTTGCCGGCAACAAATAGTTCATAGGCGAGAAGGGCAGGAAGAAAGAGGGGGAAATGAAATCTCCCCGGTCAACAAATTCAGGAAACTTTTTTGACGTTTCTCTTCACACTACGTTTGTGTGCGTTCAACCAAGGTAGTTTAAAAGGAAAATACAGCAAGTCTCCTCCAACTTTGTATCTGCGTGTGAAAGGTACAGGAGATTGTTAAGGAGATTTAAAGAAAACGTCAAAAAAATCACCAGCAACTAGTATCTTCGTGTGAAAGGGGACTATGTGATCTTGAAGCATGAATGAAAGAATACAAGATTGCGCCATTTGTTATCTCATTGGTGACAAATGATATGTAAACAAATATGGCCGCCAGTAGTTTGTTTAGTTAATCGATTGTTCGGTTGTGTTTTTTCCTTTCGTGCGCGTTTATTAGTTAAAAAAATCAAAGTTTTCGTTTAGAAATACGATTATAAATACCGAATTAATATTTTTCATTTGAAATAAATGTTTTTTCATTTAAAATATATCGCCAAAAAGCAAATAAAGCGCCAATGTGTAAAGTAGAATAGATAATTCAGAACTTGTGCACTTTTATTACACTATACACTTCACTTTTAATTAATTCAAATTAGAACAATGAAATAAAAATTCAAGTTAAAAACTTTTCCCGGCCTTATCTAGTAGGAAAAAATCATATTTTTGTCACCAATTGCGCCATACGTGCTGTCAAAAATTACAACAACAAAGCGAAAAAAATGAAATGGCGTAATCTTGTATTCTTTCATTCATGATCTTGAAGGATGCCACCGGTTGATAGGTGACCATAAGCGGCAGGGAAGACTGTAAGGGGCAAGTAATAGCTGCAACCAATGTACCAACTCAACCAGCAGCAAAAATATGAGCGACGCACGCTAGTAGCAGCAACAACAGGAGCTCAAAAACTTCAATAATACATATATTGAAAGTAATATATTGCGCACCTTCGAAAATTACAGTGACCTGCCTGTCAGAATTTACAAAAACAAAACACAAGTGTTTCCGAATCGCAGTGACCCTCGTCCACAATTTACAAAAACAAAATACAAGACATGCGTAGAACTGAAAAAAAGGAAAAATCGGAAGATATTACCTTCTATACGTGTTCTGTGCTCAAAAACAACAACAACACCAAAACAAGATGACAAATAATACTATTTAAAATTATTTTGTGCTCCTTTATTTTTATTTGTTATAAAGTAAAACAAATGCAACATATTTTCAATTTTTTTTTTATTTTGATATCACTTTTTCAAAAAATTATGAATCTACAAGTATGGCATGTCCATCGGAGTTTTCTGTGTAAGTTC
Source organism: Epistrophella euchroma (assembly GCA_947049315.1). Classification (NCBI taxonomy): domain Eukaryota; kingdom Metazoa; phylum Arthropoda; class Insecta; order Diptera; family Syrphidae; genus Epistrophella; species Epistrophella euchroma. Next base: position 58,913,166 of record OX346245.1, on the reverse strand, counting down.
GTTTCATGAACTTTTGGCGAGCTATTTCTGGATCAAAGATTCAATATCTTTGTCTTGGATGTTTTTTTTTAAAACACGCATTGCACTTTTCTACCCACCAGTCGTCTCGAGTCCAATGAGAAAGCTAACCACTGGGATTATTTCCAATATAAAGAAGGTACAGCTGAAAATGAAAAAACTGAACTTAACAAAAATTGGCTATGAGTTAAGTAAAATCACCAGAAATAAAGGGCATTTTTTCCATTTTTTAAGGCTCTCCAAAACCAGAGCGATTATTCACCGCGACAAGCGAAAACAACAATAAAAACACGTACACGTGGTTGTCAAACAAAACAACACGTTGTTGTTATTGTTTTCTTTTGTAGCGGCGATTAATCGCGTTGGTTTGAGAGAGCCTTAATTCACTCCACTTGCAAATCACCAGAAGAAAACGGCAATTTTTCCATTTTTAATTCACTCCACTTGCAAATCTTTTATGATAAAGTCAACAAAAATTTGTCTTGCTGAATATCAAAAATGGAATCAGGCCGTGTGTGAATTGTGAATTGAAAAACACATCGTTCTGAATGAAAAGTCTCCATAAAAAAGGTCATTACATCTCAAATAGATGGATTGATCCCCTTTATTCATTTGAAGAACAACATTTGCTAATTGCAGCAATGATAAAAAGCATTAAATAATTAAATAAAGTTGCCAGCTCATCGTAACCACCACAAGTGGCCAGAGTTTTTTGCTTCTTGTGTTTTTGATCTGCAGCTGCTTGCAACCGAATGCGAACCATAAGCGTTCTTTATAACAGGCCCGGGGTAAGAGCACTCTCTTTGAACTCATTAGAATGGGCGATTAATTTTTTAACTCGCGAAATTTATTAAGAAAAATGTGTTCTACTTTTTCCAAACTCGCGGATGGAAGAAAAATATTAGAATTAAAAAAATTCCATTTAATTGAATTCACACAGCAAAAAGATGAAATTGTATTTACCACTGAAGAAACGTCAAAATTTAATGTGGGATCAAATTTAATCGAAATTTTAAACGAATTCGCACACGGCCTTAGTAAAAGATTTTGTGACAGCTCGAATTGTTGACAGTTCATAAAAGATTTTTTAGCACATTTTGGCATGCCGAATACCAAAATTATAATTCATAAAAGATATTATGACAGCTTAAACTTTTATATGGAAATTCATAACAGAATAAAGGCTCTCCCAAACCAACGCGATTATTCGCTGCGACAAACGAAAACAACAATAAAAACACGTGGCTGTCAAACAAAGCAACACGTTGTTATTGTTTTCATTTGTCGCAGCGAATAATTGCGTTGGTTTGGGAGAGCCTTAAAAGATTTCGCAGAATAGACCTAAATGGTTGTTTTGGGTAGTTTCGGACTTGTACGCAAACGCACCTTTTTCTGAAAATACGGATTCATCCAAGTCTCTGAAATATAAACTGGCCAATACTTTCAAGTCTGGAATTTTAAGATTTTTTGTTCTTGAACGTCCCCAGTTTGAGCTTTTGGAAAAGCCCCGTCAATCGAGCCTCGTATAGTCGAATTGCACCTTCCAGCATCAGCTGTCAGTCACGTTGCAAAATAAAATAAATAAAATAAAAAAAGCGACTGCAGCAACAGCGCTACGGCAACTATCGCGATTGTCCAATTATTAGTTAAACGTTCTTCTTCTAGCCTTGAGGCCAACAAAAAACATGCTAATCAATCTTTTATTTACAAAACAGTAGCATTTAAAAGAGATTTGTTTTCTTCTATCTATAATGTGATTTAATCAAAGAACCACAATAAATTCCTCTAGCTAGAATAAAGGCAACGAGCTATTTTGCGTGTGCAGTAATGCTTCCCTTATACGAACGAGTCGGCGGCCCCAAGCCTCAAATCCAAATTGCATTCGGTCGCTTTGCAATCTACACCGTTTGCTTGCCATTGCTGAGTTTTATATTTTGTGTTATCTGGTCGGTGTTGTTCTTTTTCGAACGTTCGACCTTCACCCATTGTGATGTTCCAAATTACCTTCCGTCCATCTCAGCGGCAATTGGAAGTTACCAACCACAACGATTCGTGTGGCAGCTGGCCATTTGCATCCATCTGCTTCCAAGATTAGGCGTAGCTAAGATGTACGTGAAGTATTATCATGAAATTATTCGATTTAAGTTTATGCCATTGGCACACTTCGCCTGTCTACTCAATGTTATCGAGAACCTTGCTCTTCTCGGCTTGTCAATGTGGACTTCGAGCGATAGCTACGAAACGCACAAATTCTGTTTTATTTTATTTATAGCAACGAGCGAGATTTATATGTTGATTTCGTATTTTCTCAACAAACTCGGCAAGAAGATGTCGACACAAACGAGACAAGAAGAACTTGCTTTGAAGTACAAAGGTAGCCTGTTTGTCATCAACATGATCGCCTTCGCAATGGCTGGGTATTTCTTTGTGCGGCACAACAAACACTGTGAACCAGGAGGTAGGCCAATTGAACAACTCAGTCAATCATCCCCGATTGAATTTTATTGATTTTCTTTTTCCGTTTCTCTTATTCCTTAGTTTATACATATTTTGCATTCTTTGAGTACATCGTGGTGCTGACAAACATGGGCTATCACATGACGGCGTATTGGGATTTTTATGGACGCACTCTCTCATTCGATTGGGAGAACGGGCTTTACTTTACACGGTCTTAGACCAACATTATAGTGCATTTTACTTAATTTTTAAAAGAAATCTACAAAGCAAACATAGTTTGTAACCAAAACCAATATTTTTATTTTCATTATCTTCTTACTTTTCTATTTTACAAACTAATTTTCATAGATTCTTACTAAATCTTCGATTCCGATTGGATAGCCAGATTCTGGACACTTCTTTTGCTGCTTAATTTTACTGGCTATGCATTTCCAGCAAAAGACATAGCCGGACACTGCACAGGCGGTGGGGTTAGAGATTTTCATCAAGCAAATAGGACATACCCCATTCGGGTTTCGGAGCTCGTCCAATTTTGATTTTCTGATTGCATCTGGATTTTGAAGACCCCCGATTTTATGGCACTGTTTGTTTGAGTACCACCATTGGATAAACTGTAGAAAGAATGCCATCACTTCAAGGAGTTTTACAATCATATATGAAGTCTTGGCCTCGCGAGGTTCTTTCGGATAACGCAATGTCAGGCCAAGAAAATACAGAATGGGGGTATGGTATCGTGAATACTTGGCAACATAGAGGAAGGTGTTTACTGCCTTGGCGGCATTGTATGCGTGGAAAGCCTTTATCAGATATTCCTCCCAATAGGTGGCTTCGTGTTGTGTACTCCGTTGTTGTAGTTTCTTTTCGAAATACGGTAGTAGTGTGAGAAGAGACGCCGACAGGAACTTTTGGTTTGAGTTTGGATCTTCATTCAATCCAGATGTTCGTTGTAGGCCATAAAAACTTTCACCAAACGAACCGCCACGTTGTTTAAGGTAGAAATATTGAAGGGCAAGTATTACGGGTGCAGAGAGATTTTCGGAGATGGCAGTTCCATTGACTTGAATGTTAAACCTTAGGCCAAGGTAATCGAATATTTTTGAAAAAGCCGGATAAATTAGATTGTCAAGTACTTCTGATGCTGATACCTCAAATATTGATGGGCTGTATTGCAAGTTAGGGGTAAAGTTCGCTCCATCAGCCATTTTTGAGAAGTTTTGTTGGAAAATTTAACTTTAATTAAAGAAATTTAAGTAATTTCAGGTAATGGAAAATAAGCGTTCAAAAACAGCTGATTGATTCAACTGAAATGAATCAGCTGTCATTTGAGTTTGCCTACCAAAGAAACTGGCCTCGTTCAGGATTGTATCCAAAGCGATCTGGATAGCTTTGTGTTGTTGTAATCCCTAGTAAAAACACAGCTGATTACAAAACAGCAGTTTGCAAAAATGAGATCTCAAGCTATCCTAAAATTTCTGGTATACTCATCTATCCTATGAGAAATGTCAAGAGCAGCTGATTTTTGATACCAAATATAACCTATCTATAAATATAACCTATTCTATAAAAGTTCGTTTGATCTTGAAATCCTAAATTGAATTGAATTTTTATTGTGACTTAAATTTTTATTGGTCTGCCAACCGTGTGAACAGAAAATTTTCAAGCTGACAATATTGTCAGATATATAATTGTCCGAAAATTGTCAGACAAGAGCTGACAATTAAATTGTCAGACTTTGGCACAAAATCTACCAATCGTGTGAACGGACAATTTTACATTGTAAGAAATTTGTCAATTGTCAGCTAATTGTCCGCTATTGTCAGACCATTGACAGATCTGACAATATTGTAAGATCTGACAATCGTCTATACTTAGCTTGACCTTAGTCGTTCAGAAACACATATGGATACTCGAGTATCCAAGATAGGCTATCCTAGTGACTTCTGAACGTGGCCACTGAATATAAAGAAATGAATCCTTAGGAGTGTTCAGTGAGGCTGTTCCGAACAGTTTGGAACAGTTTAGAACAGAAAAGAACAGGTTTTTGCTGTTCAGTGAGAAATTTTCTGTTCTAAACTGTTCTGACTTGCTGTTCAGTGAGTCTGTTTGGAACAGTTTGGAACAGTTTAGAGCAGGATTTTCTGTACTTGCTTTTGAGGTAGAACAACTTAGAACAGATTAGAACAAGATTTGTGGGAAATGTCAAAATCAGTTGTTGTTCTGTTCTGTTCTGTTCTGTTCTAACTATTTCTTCACTGAACAAAGCTCTTCGTACGTTTCACCCTCCAAAACCCATTTGTTTACATTAACCCTGTTCCTTTACTTTGAAACTCTGTGATTTTCTGTGCATTTGTTTGAATTTCAGTCCAACGTTCTGTCAAAGTTCATATAAATAAAATAAAAAGGCAGTAAAATGCACAGAAGATCACAGAGTTTCAAAGTAAAGGAACCACTGATCTCTATAATTATAATAGACGCTGATTACACGATTCTTTTTTTCAGTTGTTTCGTCTTTCGTTATTTTGACAGATATGGTGAGGGATGTAGAAATGTAAGGGGAATGAAGTAACGAAAGCAGGAATGAAAATTTCAAGACTTTTTCTGGTTGAACATTTGACGTAGGTGCGTTCTTTTATGTTACTGTGGTTAACTATAGTTAATGTGTCAAAAACAAAAGTTGATCTGCCATAGTTAAGAAAGTTACTCTTGGTAACTTTTTCATTTAGGAACGACCAGAGTTAACAATAGTTAATCTGTCAAACGAAAGGGGTTGAAAAAAAAAATTGAAATGTATATTTGGAATAAATAACCAAGAAAAAATGTGATTGCATTAAATTTATTGCAAAAATAATTATTAGGAATTCAAAATAACATGTGCAATTTTCTTCATTGCTTATGGCACAGAATTTTTTGATGAAAAATTAACCAAATATAAAGAAGAAAATGCCGACAGAAAGAAAATGCATCAGAAAATAAAAGAAAACTATTCCAAAAATCAAATTCGACAAAAAAAAATCGATTAAATTGATAAAAATATATTTTAAATATTGAAAACAATTCCGAATCAAAAGGGCAAAAAGTAAACAAAACATCCACCATTGCATTTCAGCTGTGTTTGACAGATCAACTATTTCAATTCATATCGAGGAGATGAGTTGGAAAAAGTTACAAAAAGTTACTTTTTGACACTTTTACTTTGGAATTTAGGAACGATTTTATGACGTCATAAAATTACTCGAAGTAACTTTTCTGAATTAAAGGAACGACCGAAGTTAACTATAGTTAACCATAGTTAACCACAGTAACATAAAAGAACGCACCACGTTCTGGTTTGACAACCAATTAGTGATGAGCGATGATGGCAATCGATGTAACCGGGATTCGTTATTCAAAGTAAAACATCGATACATATTTCAGTATCGATTTCTTGATAAATTACATCGACCATACAAGAAAATAGAACCATGCAAACAAAATAGTTTGTTTAAATCAAATGCAAAGAGAGAAAGTTCACAAAAATATTTGTTGTTTTATATCAAGTTGTGTGTTCTTTCAATAAGAAAATTATCATGTGAAAGCATATTGTAATTTTATTAATTTGTTATAATTTATTGAATTTGATGGATTTTAAAAAAATTGACAAAAGTTCATTAGGTACTATTTCATGGAAAGGGAATAAGGATAATTTCAATACCCAAAGGAGTTAGCAAAGAGTTCAGCAAAGAGGGTACGTAACAACTAGTTATAAATCAGGTACAAATTCCAAATTATGTCAATATCTACTTTTTACCAAGACAATAAATTTTCCAACCAAAGATAGTCTAAAAATGTTTTTTTAATAAAACGAGTGTGACTCTTCCCAATTGGTTGAAAAAAACCACAACACAGGTTGGCGAAGTCGACAATTCACATAGGTTTCAATACAAACAATCGATAACAAGCATGAAATTCACGTCTATTCTTCGCGCTTAGAAAAGAAGTCGAAAATTCTCTGGGCTTTTGTAAAAGTACTTAGCTGTTATCGCATTAAACACGTTAACTGTTAAGTCGTGTTTTTTTTTATAAAATTTCCTTTGGGGATTGGGGAAAACATACGTGGTGTCGTAAAATCATTTTGCAGGTTATGGTGGTATATTTTATGAGTTACTGAAGAAGTAAATGTTTTGATAGCTTTTTGTTGGTGTGATTTACATGAAAAATGTCTGCATTTGTACAAAGAAGAAGCCTATGCTTTAGTAGCTTTAATTTTTTAGCTTTCCAAAATGTTATCAAATCATTTTTGTTTATTAATTAAAATATTGAAGATTTAATGGAGGAAAGTAGTTTATAAATTTTGAAAGACACACATATTATTTTACGTTTTAAATAAAAAACACGTTTTGAAAATTTTAACATATTTGGTCCTTAAGCCAGGTACGCAGTTCAAGCTAAACTAAATTTTATCTCTACAATTCTTATCTCTACAATCGTTTGCTAAGAGCACAAATGTCAAAATTTATCTGTGAAAGAATGAGTTGAGCATTATTTAGCGCGCTAAATTAAGTGGAGACTTTTTGAATTTAGCGCGTGAACTGCGTACTGCCTCGCTAAATGTCCTCGCTAAAATTTATCTTTGGATGAAATTTGTATGGAAGATAAATTTTAGCGCGATCTGCGTACTAGGCTTTAAAATAGAAAAGGAAGAAGTATTTCCTTTGTTTTCAAGTATCGATTTCGAAAAATACCGATGTTTCGGTTCGATAAATGTGTGTTCCGATTTATCGCTGAGATTCTTTCAATATGGCTCATCCCTAAAATCAAAGCATTATGCGAGAAACTTTTAAACTTTAAATTATAAGTTTTAACATTGCTTTTCATTGCTAAATAGGGTATACATTTGAACAAGAAGTGATTAAACCCCTTTTTTAATTATTAATAATGTTTATTTTCCAATAAATCCACCGCGGAGATTCTGAATGTCAAAATAACGAAACAAGTCTCACGAATGTAAAAAAGAATCGTGTAATCACGAGGATACGTACCTGTCAAAAAGACGAATAACGAAACGAACGAAAAAAAGAATCGTGTAATCAGGCTCATACACTGGATAGCGCATCCATACAAGAAAGTTGATGCCATTTGAGAATTGTTATAATGTTGAGTTGCCTATTTTTTTGTATAACGGTATAACTGTATAACATAATGAAATGCAAAATTTTTTACAAAATTGCAAATAAAATATTTTAAATTCACTTTTACAATTATTTTACGTTACAAAAATTCAAATTTACATACAAGTGATGGTTCTTTTGCTTTTTTTTCTTAGAAATTCCACTTTGGTTTTTGCCCCTCTTCGGTTGTAGTAGAATTTTTGAGATCTCAGCAACTTGAACTGGCCTTCTCAGCCTCACTGAACATACCTAAAGTGTTGAGTTGCCTCACTGAACATACCTAAAGTGTTAATAGATGTGAAATCCAACAACAATATAGCAGGGTGGTGTGAAGATAAGTAGAAGTACTACCGCCATTTTTACACATACCTTCTCATTTCTTATCTGATAGAGCTTGTAGGCAAACTCAAATGACAGCCGAGGATTCATATCTTTATAAATTTTCAGTGTCTTTGTTGCCTACGCTCACTGATCTCTATTGACACCAGGTAAATTGCTTTCGACACCCTCTGCATATCAGCGCGTGAACTACTAGAGGGGGATACAATTTTTTTCGATTTGACATTCAATGTATTTCCCATAAGAGAAAATGAAAAAATGGTCTGGAAAACATTAATTTTACTAATTAATTTTATATGATTTAGCCAAAGGCTCCTGGTAGCTAGTGCTTAACCTTAGCAATTATTGATATTGTAATTTATTATGTGTCAATAAAGTTTAATAATAATAATAATAATTTTATATGAACGGGTACCGGTATTTAATTGCAATGTAATAAGAAAACTTTTGAGTTTGTGAATCGAGCTTAAAATATATCGAAACTAAAAACTATAATGCCTTATTTTATAGATAAAAAGTGTAAACAAATAACCCTTACAACGAGAAACAACAACAACGATACCCAGTTAAGTAAAAAGCAAGGCAGAAGCGTAGCCAGTTTTTTTTTAAATATGTTTTGTTTTTATTTTGTGCTGTGTAAAATTTGTTTGATAATTTTAAAGAAATTCTGCCCATAATTATGAAAAAATATGAAATTAATTTTTAAGGTGATAGTTTTTTGTTTTACAAAATAGAACTATGCCGAAAATTATTTTTTATCTTGTTTTGTACTTTTTTACAAAATTTAATTTGTATCAAAGAATGCTAAAAAAAAGCAAAAAAAGAATCAAAAATTTAGCAAGAATAGTAATAAAATTTTAAGTGAATTATAAATGTGTGCACTTAACAAGCTGTTCCAATTCTATTGTGTTTAAAATTTTATCGTATCTATTAATTATTTAAGTTTTCTTTATATTCTGTTATAAAGTATTACGTTAAAATGTTATAAACATAAAACATACCTATTCTCCTATTTCACATACTAAAATGCAAATACATACATAGGTAATATATCTATACTTCTATTTTAAAAAATTATTTCAGTTCAATCCATAATTGATTTTGCCCCTTAAAACCCTTCCCTCACTACGCACCTGATCTCATTTCAACTGGTGACGTTCATCCATTTTGAAAAACAACATCAAAAATACACGTTTGTTTACATTCTTTATGGGCAAAATAAAACAAATAAGAAGCTATATTCGGTATATAGTCTTCTTGATTAACAAACTAACATACATTGTTAATCTATTGTAATTATGGATACCCGTTCATATAAAATTAATTAGTAAAATTAATGTTTTCCAGACTATTTTTTCGTTTTCTCTTATGGGAAATACATTGAATGTCAAATCGAAAAAAAATGTATCCCCCTCTAGTAGTTCAGGCACTGACTGCTAGGTGCCGTGACTCCTGGTGCCAATTGGCACGGGTATCCATATAATAATTGAAATAGATTAACAATGTATGTTAGTTTGTTAATCAAGAAGAATATATACCGAATATAACTTCTTATTTGCTTTATTTTGCCCATAAAGAATGTAAACAATAGTGTATTGTTGTTGTTGTTTTTCAAAATGGATGAACGTCGCCAGTTGAAATCAGATCATGTGCGTAGTGAGGGAAGGGTTTTAAGGGGCAAAATCAATTATGGATTGAACTGAAATAATGTTTTAACATAGAAGTATAGATATATTACCTATGTATGTATTTGCATTTAGTATGTGAAAGGGGAGAATAGGTATGTTTTATGTTTAGAACATTTTAACGTAAGACGTTTTAACAGAATATAAAGAAAACTTAAATAATTAATAGATACGATAAATTTTTAAACACATAGAATTGGAACAGCTTGTTAAGGGCACACCTTTATAATTCACTTAAAATTTTATTACTATTCTTGCTAAATTTAGATTCTTTTTTTGCTTTTGGGAGCTTTTTTTAGCATTCTTTGGATACAAATTAAATTTTGTAAAAAATACAAAACAAGATAAAAAAAAATTTTCGGCATTATTCTTTTTTAAAAAAACAAAAAACTTTCAACTTAAAAATTAGTTTCATGTATTTTCATAATTATGGGCAAAATTTCTTTAAAATTATCAAACACATTTTACACAGCACAAAATAAAAACAAAACATATTTTAAATAAAACTGGCTACGCTCCTGCCTTGCTTTTTACATAACTGGGTATCGTTGTTGTTGTTTCTCGTTTTAAATGTGATTTGTTTACACTTTTTATCTATAAAATAAGGCATTCTAGTTTTTAGTTTCGATTTATTTTAAGCTCGATTCACAAACTCACATGTTTTAATATTACATTGCAATTAAAATACGGATACCCGTTCATATAAAATTAATTAGAAAAATTAATGTTTTCCAGACCATTTTTTCGTTTTCTCTTATGGGAAATACATTGGGTGTCAAATCCAAAAATGTTTTATCCCCCTCTAGTAGTTCACGCGCTGATATGCAGAGGGTGTCGAAAGCAATTTACCTGGTGTCAATTGACGCATGGAGTCACGGCACCTAGCAGTCAACGCGTGAACGCTGAGTAGGAGATCAAAAAAACTTTGAATTGACGTTCAATGTATTTCCCATAAGAAAAAATGAAAAAATAGTCTGGAAAACATTAATCTTACTAATCTATTTTATAAGAACGGGTATACATATAATAATTGCAATAGATTCACAATGTATGTTAGTTTGTTAGTCCCCTTTCACACAGGGCAACTGAGTTGCCGGCAACAATTAGTTCATTGGCGAGAAGGGCAGGAAGAAAGAGGGGGAAATGAAATCTCCCCGGTCAACAAATTCAGGAAACTTTTTTGACGTTTCTCTTCACACTACGTTTGTGTGCGTTCAACCAAGGTAGTTCAAAAGGAAAATAAAGAAAATCTCCGGGTTTTTGTTGCTTCAGTGTGAAAGGCACAAGAGATTGTTAAGAAGATTTAAAGAAAACGTCAAAAAAATCACCAGCAACTAGTATCTTCGTGTGAAAGGGGACTTAGTCAAGAAGAATATATACCGAATATAACTTCTTATTTGCTTTATTTTGCCCATAAAGAATGTAAAAAAACGTGTATTGTTGTTGTTGTTTTCCAAAATGGATGAACGTCGCCAGTTGAAATGAGATCATGTGCGTAGTTGGGGAAGGGGTTTCAAGGGGCAAAATCAATTGTGAATAAACTAAAATAATTTTTTAACATTATTTTATGTTTTTAAAATGTGTTTATCTGCTATGTGTTCCCTAGCCGAAGAAGAGTATGTAACTCTTTTGTCACAGTTTGAAATATTAAGTTTAAAATTTTAGAAACTTTATTGAATAAATAAAAAACATTTAAAGAGATTATAAAGAAAACTTAAACAATCAATATGGAACATTTTGAAATATGTAGATACATAGACATATACAAAATAAGAACTGTTTGTTCTAGGCATGGGCACACATTTATAATTCACTAAAAATGGTATTGTTATGTATTAATATTTTTGCTAAATATTTGATGTTTTGTTTTTACTTTAAGGCTTCTAGACTTAACGAAAAGACTTTTTGCAAAAAGGTTAAAAACGGAAACATGCTTAGAGTTGCCTTTGTGTGAAAAAATTGTTTTTGATCACACTATTTTTCACATCTCTGTCGAATTTATACTCGACATTATACGATTTTACAAAAAAAGAGTTTTCACATAAAAAAAATCATTTCTTCTTATTTGACAATAATTTTTGTTTACAACTCTCAAACACATTTTACAAAACACAAACAAAAAAAAAAAAAAAACATTTTGAATAATACTGGCTACGCCCCTGTCTTGCTTTTGTTGTTGTTGCTTCTCGTTGTAATGTTGTTTTGTTTACTTTTTTTATCAATAAAATAAAGCATTTTAGTTATCAGTTTCGATACATTTTACGCTTGATTTACAAACTCACATGTTTTTTTGTTCAATTGCGATTATAATACGAATACTCGTTTATTTAAAATAAATTAGGAAAATAAACTTTTTCAGACTTTTTAGTTTTCTCTTATGGGAAATGCATTGAACGTCAAATTAGAAAAATTTTGATCTCCTAATCGCAGTTCACGATCTGAGATGAAGGCGGCGTGGAAAGCAACTTACCAGGTGTCTCTGACAGACGGCGCAGCAATCACAGAAAAGAAAGATTCAAAATTCACTGAATCAACGTTCTAGAAGCAGCTGCATCTTTGAGATACTTTTTATCTTCTTCGCTTTTGGATCTCGTCTATGTCTAGACTTCCCCTGCCAGAGTAATTTTATAAACTAGAATTTTAAGAAATATATATTAAAAGTTGTTATTTAAATCTTGTGTTTTGGTATTTATTGGTACAAAACGCCAAAGATATGTGTTGGTTCCGTGTTCTTGTATGGCAGTTTTAATTACGTTACGCTCCGTTACATTACGTTTTGCGTTAATTGTAATTGTTTATAGAACTGTCATTTTGTTTACATTTTGTTAATTATCTACTAAACTATGCTTTTCCAAATTCTAAAAATGGTTTTCCAAATTTCACAAAACTATTCCCGATCGATTGATACCAAAAAACTCTAGCTTTGTTTCTATGTGCTGCTAACTATACGCCTAACCTTTAATTGTTAATAACTAATTAACTAAGGTTTTCCAAATTCTGAAAATGGTTTTCCAAATTATAGGAATCAAAAAAATTGAAATTCCTCACCTAGTGCTGCTTACTATACGGCGGTTTGGATTTGTAGTTTTGCGTGTTCTGTTCTTCGCCGCCGCAATATCTATTGCAAAGTTCAAGTTATCTGAGCACTTTAAATGGTTTGGGCAGTATTTTACAATGTTGTTACCTTTTTATAAACCTGAAAATCTTCAAAACTAAAAAAAAATAACTTGGGAAAATATTTCGGTTCAATTTGTTTGTTGTGAAATGGAAATTGCCAACTAGATAAAGTATACTTTTGAGAGATAAACAATTGTTTTCCTGCTTTTAAAGTTAGATAAGATCTTTAACGTTAAAGTATACTTTTCTCGTTTAAAATTACAAATGAGTCGGCTCCCGCTATAAAAATAGATTTTAGAGTCGACTCCCATTCTAAAAGTGATTTAGAGTAGGTTTTAATTGTTTAAAATTTTGCGCCTAGTATTTATCTTCACACCACCCTTCTATATTGTTGTTGGATTTCACATCTATTCATCGACACAAAATTAAATTACAAGTGCAAAAAAGCCTGCGAAAGTAGTGTTTGATATGTCATTTCAGACTGATACTACAGAAAAAACTGTAATAAGATTGAGAATTGATTCACCTGAGTGATATGAGCTTAGCATATGTTAGTAGATGCTCGGCTAGAGCTCGCCGGAAACGGGTGGGAACTTGTTCAATCAGTGCCGAGATTTAGCTAATGGCGAGTGAGTGAGATGACTCACTTTTCATTGAAAATCGATTTAGCTAGTAAAATTGAGTGAGTAGGCGAGTGAAATGAAACGTCAGATTACTCGCCGGATGTTTCAGCGGCGACTTGGTGTATGTGTTGGTAAATTTACACTTTTGCATAAGTATGCGTTCTTTTCCAAAGGAATTTTAACATATCTATTCACGTACGTAAAATGAAATAGCAAAACAACAATGTATGTATGTAAAAATGAGTATGTCCCCTTTCACACAGGGCAACTGAGTTGCCGGCAACAATTAGTTCATAGGCGAGAAGGGCAGGAAGAAAGAGGGGGAAATGAAATCTCCCCGGTCAACAAATTCAGGAGACTTTTTTGACGTTTCTCTTCACACTACGTTTGTGTGCGTTCAACCAAGGTAGTTTAAAAGGAAAATAAAGAATATCTCCGGGTTTTCGTTGCTTGCGTGTGAAAGGTACAAGAGATTGTTAAGGAGATTTAAAGAAAACGTCAAAAAAATCACCAGCAACTAGTATCTTCGTGTGAAAGGGGACTATGCAGCACATAATAGATTTGATTTTTATACAAACATATATTTATGTAAAAATGATATTTGATGAACATTATTAATTTGTTATTTACATTCTAATTGTAGGTATACATTTATTTAATACAAGTGAAAAATAGAATTCAGCATCGCAAGGACGACCCCATCAACTTCGTCAGGACAAACTACAAAACTTTGGAAGAATGTTTAGGAGTGGATAGGGCACACTAACTTCACACTAAAGTCACACATTGATTAAATTTTATTTTTCTAAGTTTTTTGATAAAGTTTAATTAAAATAAAAATACAAAATGGTAAAATTAAATCCCAAACATACAAAACCAAAGACAACAAATTAAAAGATAGTCTTTGGTTATGACATTTCATGTGTTCGAAACTAGATTCGAAATTACTCATTTCACTTTAATAGCTAAATAACTTTTGCGAATGAAGTGAGATGAGTCGGCGAGTAAGGCGAGTCATCTCACTTCAGCCGCTGAAATAGCTAAATCTCGGCACAGCTCAATCTCATCTATTACTGTTACATGAATCATGCCAAAAGATAATCAAAAAAAAATACTAACATAAAGTTTGACTATTGTCTTACGAATCGGACGGACGTTACCACTAGAGGGCGCTGAAATGTTGTCAGCGTCGGTCTTACCCACCCTACCTTTGAGGTCATAAATTAGATGTTTGACCTCCCCTTTACTCTTCTCACCTTTTACTTCAACTCAGTTCATTTGGTATCTCCGTCGTACATCGCTGTCTTCCGCATCCCCTGAAAATTAATCGCCTTAATAATCCATCAAGCTATTTGCTTGATAAATGAAAAACAGGATTTCACTCATATTGGTACGATTTACAATCAAAAAAATTTTATTAAATTGGGTTTCATTAAACAAGATACATAATATCTATATACATTTTAATAAAATTTTCAAACATGTTATTAAAAGTAAAGGTGGTAACCCTACCCAAAATAATTTTATTAATTTGAAAACAACACAAATTTTAATAATAAATAAAATAAAAAAAACACTTAGGAAATTTAAACTAACTCCAAAAATAGAGTAGTAATTTTCTTAGCTTCCACTGTTGGAATATAAATAAACAAGTTTTATTAAACAAACAAATCATATAAATTCTCGCTATCAGACTAGTCAACTGAACTCAACGGGGGAGAGGATACCTGAGCAGAAAAATCGTAATAACATAAAAAAAAACTATCTATTTTTAACAAAGAGGAAACCAAGAGTTAACCTACCACGTTAACAGATTATAAAAAAAAGTACAATAAATTTCCTATATTTTGTACAAAAAATTAAAAAAAAATTAGAAAAAAAAGAAAATTAATGAACCCGTACAATAATTATAATAAAGAAAAACAAGTTTATCGCACCACAAAAAAAAATGACAATTATGGACAATTCGTAAGATAACATGCAAAATCATGTGAAGATTTTCATCTTATAAGTGAGTATGTAATCGACGTTATATATGTGTACTGATGTAGAATTATATGATGCTGGTATATGAAACCCAAATGCACATGTATATATTTACGTCACATAAAATGACTTGACTGGCGATATTTTGTTTGTTTTTTTTTTTTTTTAGATTTGTTAAATAATATTTCTTTTGCTTAAACTATATATTTTCTTTAACTTAGCTTTTGAATTTTAGTTTAAAAATGAAAGAAGTTAAAAAAAAATAATCTATGGAATTGAATTACTTGGACTTTTGTACTTTTCCTTTTTTTTTTGTTCGGGATGTATTTCCTTAGATTTCCAGTATCTCGATACTCGGTTTATCGTAAGATAAATTGGGGTGGGCGATCAGGACTACTGAAGTCGAAAGTCCCTGACCGCCAACCTATACCTAGTGAAAAATTAGGGATTCCATCACTTTTAATATTGAATAGGATGTATATATTCTAATATACATATATGTACATAATTACATATATATATATTTACATATATACATACATATATACATATATATATTTTCTTTCTGTAAATTTAATGATTTTAATTAATAATAAATTTTTTTTTTTTTGCTTTTATTTTAATTTAAAATTCCTCATTTTTTTTTGTATTTCTTAATACTTTTCCTTTAATGAATTAAAACACTCACCAAGTGATATAATATAAACTATAGTCTTAATCGCAAAAGATGATTTTCCACACTCTATTGGCACCAGGAGTCACGGCACCTGGCAGTCAGTAAGTGAACTACTAGAGAGGGATAAAATTTTTTTCGATTTGACATTCAATGTATTTCCCATAAGAGAAAACGAAAAAATTGTCTGGAAAACATTAATTTTACTAATTAATTTTATATGAACGGGTATCCATATAATAATTGCAATAGATTAACAATGTATGTTATGTCGTTTTCGATTGGATTTTCAGAGTGTTTCACTCTTTTTTGATTCCAATGGAATATGAAAAACTCTTTTCCGTAATATGTGTATCTATGTAGAAGTTAAAACTAAAATGAATTCTTCAATAATTTCAATTCCAGAACATCTCAAGAAGAAGCATTTACTATTTTGGCAATTAATCCAACATATACTTTTAAAAATATGTGTGTTTTCAGAGTGCACTCCTAGCACTCCTTAATGAAATCCGGAGTGAAAAAACACTCCTAAATCATCACTCCGAACAGCCAATGGAAGGTTTTTGGAGTGTTGGGAGTGTGGATGGAGTGAAAAAAGAGTACTAGGAGTGACCAACGGAAAACGACATTAGTTTGTTAATCAAGAAGAATATATACCGAATATAACTTCTTATTTGCTTTATGTTGCCCATAAAGAATGTAAACAAACGTGTATTGTTGTTGTTGTTTTTCAAAATGGATGAACGTCGGGAGTTGAAACGAGATCATGTGCGTAGTAAGGGAATGATTTTAGGGGCAAAATAAATTATGGATTGAACTGAAATAGTTTTTTTAACATAGAAGTTTAGATAGGTATATTGTAGGTATGTATTTGCATTTTAGTATGTGATATAGGATAATAGGTATGTTTTATGTTTAGAACATTTTAACGTAAAACTTTCTAACAGAATATAAAGAAAACTTAAATAATTAATAGATACGGTAAATTTTTAAACACAGGATTGGAACAGCTTGTTAATGGCACACATTAATAATTCACTTAAAATTTTGTTTTTATTCTTGCTAAATTTTTGATTCTATTTTTGCTTTTGGGAGCTTTTCTTAGCATTAAAATTAAATTTTGTAAAAAGTACAAAACAAAGTAAAAAATAATTTTCGGCATTATTCGATTTAAAAAAAACAAAAAAATTTCACCATAAAAAATAATTTCATATATTTTTATAATTACGGGCAAAATTTCTTTAAAATTAGCAAACACATTTTACACAGCACAAAATAAAAACAAAACATATTTTAAATAAAACTGGCTACGCCTCTGCCTTGCTTTTTCCTTAACTGGGTATCGTTGTTGTTGGTTATCATTGTGAGGATGATTTGTTTACACTATTTTATCTATAAATTAAAGCATTCTAGTTTTTAGTTTCGATATATTTTAAGCTCGATTCACAAACTCACGTGTTTTATTATTACTTGCAATTAAAATACCGATACCCGTTCATATAAAATAAATTAGTAAAATTAATGTTTTCCAGACCATTTTTTCGTTTTCTCTTATGGGAAATACATTGAATGTCAAATCGAAAAAGATTTTATCCCCCTCTAGTAGTTCACGCGCTGATATGCAGGTGGTGTCGAAAGCAATTTACCTGGTGTCAATAGTTTCAGGCACGTATGTTGGATAGGTATACCTAATTTTGTGGGTACTGTACTCCACCTCCTATGGTAAGTAGGCATTCGTTCTGTGTAAGATATTTTTTTTTTGCACTTTAATCTTTCTCTTTTTCGTTCATAAATTAACTCACATTTCTTTTTCTTGTAATAATATATAATGTATTTTTAAGTTTTTATTATGTTATTCTTTAAACCGTGTGGTTGTTAAATTTCTATACTATATTTCCGATTCGTTATAGAAATAACTTCGGTTCAGAAAATTAGTCTTTAAACGTAAGTTTGACTCTTTGGCCGTTTAGTACGTACGGCGGTTTCTATAACTCTGACTAGGAGCAAGGAAACAAAATTTTCAAATTCTACTTGTTCCACTAATTCACCAAACGGATAAATCAGTCGATTTTAAATCGTCCAATCAAAAATATCCGCAACATACATTTGAAACTTTATCCCCCTCATCACCACAGCAATGTAGTCTTTATTGTGTGTGTAAACAGGTGTAAACTAATTCAAAATTGGTACCCGCTTCCACGACATCTAGCCTTTGAAACTGAAAACATTTCCTGCGGCAGCCATCGTTCTTTTCTTTTTTCTAGTAGTGTGAAAAGAGTGCAAAAGATCGAAAAATGTAAGAGACGGAAAGTAATCATCAAAACACAACAAAAAACAAATGGTGGTTGGACGCGATCAAAATTCTAACAAGATTAAGAGTTTACAAGACGAAAAAAAAAACTAAAAGGAATCCGGGCGGACAAAAAGGAAGAACAAAAATATATTCGGTATGTGCACTAAATAGTATCATAAGATACCTACCTACCTAACTAATATTAAAACTAATTTCATGTTTCTATATAGCCCAACAGCCACAGGTCGAGCCCAATCAACCACAATCAGCAAAAACAAATAGGGATCTTGCGGTTTTATATTTGCCAATGCGCCAAAAGGAAACACAATCGGTAAGTATATGTATATAATCTATAAACCTTTCCTCCTAAATAAACAATTCCTATCTAATGCCTATCATTAACAGAAAAGCAGCCGACCTCAGTATATTTTTATTTTTTTAAACGAGGGATTACAACAACACAAACCTCTCCGGATTGCTTTGGGTAGACTCTCGCACACGAGGATACTGTGCCGATCGCAGTCTACCTGCCTCAACAACCATCAACATAGACGACAGCAACAACCGAGGAGCAGACAGCTTTACGACAAGAATAGTTTCTTTGGGTGTATGTATTCCAAAACAAAATAAAATCAAAACAAGTGGCACCTGTGTAGACTACGTTTCTAATATTTTTTTATTATCTTTTTTTTTTGAATTTAGGTGACCACAACAAAACACAGTTAAAGTCTTAACTACATAAGCCCAAAAAGTGAAAAAGTACAAAAGTGAAAATTTTCAAACTCATTTTAGGATAGTGTCTCTCATAGGAAAACTTATAAAAAGATGCCGAAAGCTTAAATTTTGGTTTAAAAGAAATTGGGTACATTCTTTTTCTTAAAACAAATGCGCTAGCGGGAAAAAAAAATATTTTTACTTTTGTAATTTTGCAAAAAGTGGCCAATGTAGTTAAGGCTTAAGCCTTTTTAATAAATTTCACCTTACCAAACAGACTGAACCTTTGTTTGGTAACGTGAAATTTTTACCAAGTTTCCCACACTTGGGTTTTTTTAGCTACGGGTTTTGACAGCAAAATGTGAAAAATTGTAAGAAATTTTACGTTACCAAACAGACTGTGAAAGTGAGTTTTGTTTCAATTTCCATGCGATAATCACAGAGCATGGATTTGTCTAAGGAATAAATACAAAAATTAGGTACCTAATACAATTTCAAAAGGCCTTGTTTCTAAGAATGAATTCTATTTTAATCGATTCAAAACTAACTAATCTTAGAGCTTGTACATCTGAGACCATTTTTCCAATCGAAAGTGAGCGTCTGTTCATAGAAGTCCCAATACGCAGTCATGTGGTAGCCCATATTAATCAGTACCACTGTATATTCAAAGAATGCAAATAGTGTGTATGCTAAAAAAAACAAAAGTTAATTTACAGTAAATTTACTGTTTTATTAGATGAAAATTCATAATTACTCACCTCCTGGTTCGCAATAATTGTTGTGCCGCCTAAAGCAATAGGCCGCCAGCACAAATGCAACAAGATTGATAACGAATAAGGAACCCTTTGTTTGTCGTGCTAAGTGCTCTTGAGTGTTAAGCCGCCTTTTACGTTTACCGTCTTCACTCAGAAAGTAAGAGATAAGCATATAGATTTCACTCGTTGCAATAAAAATAAGGAAACACATTTTATGCACCTTATAGCTTTGACTCGAAGTCCACAGTGACAATCCAACCAATGCGAAATTTTCGAAAACATTGAGAAAACATGCGAAGTGTGCCATGGCCATATAATCCGCTGCAATGCTTTCTTTATAATACTCTACGTACATCTTGGCAACATAAAGTCTTGGCAGGAAATGCAGACAAATGGCCAATTGCCACACAAAACTCTGGGGTTGATATCTTCCTATTGCTGCTGATACGGACGGAAGGTAGTTAGAAACTTCGCAATGGGTGTGAGTTGATTCTTTAAAATAGAATAAAACCGACCAGAACACACAAAATAATAAACTGAAAAACGGCAAGAAAACTATCAACATGGCAAAGCGCCCAAAGGCTACGCTTATAATTGGTTTGGAGCCGTTATCACGTTTATCAATCGAAATCATGTTGTTCCCAGTTATGTAGTATTTTTGTTACCAATTCATTCCTATTAATTTAATTATTTACAAGCTAATTTTGAATATTGTAAATTAAAGTTGCTCTGTTGACGAAATTGAATTATTAGGGGGGTTCAGATGGACTAGCATGTGTGACAACATGGCATGATGGGAAAAATAAGGCCGTGTCAAACAGAGCGCGGGTTTTCCATTGGTAAAATAAATCAATTTATTTTTGATTTGGATCTGTCAAAAACACATTTTCCCCTCTTTTTGCTTTACATTGGGCAAAATAAATTGATTTATTTTTGATTTTAAATCAAATTTGCAAATCTAAATTTTTCGGCAGATTTACCCCTCTTTGTACTAATACCAACATAAATCCAGCTGTCAGTTTGCAAATGTGTTTCGTTAATGTTTCGGCTATGAAAATTATGTTGAAAAATGTGAAAAATAATTGGTAGTAAATAAAAGGTAGCAGTTTAAAATGAACCGGCAACTTTATCAAGTTCATATTTCTCTTCTAAAAATAAATCGAAGGATGAAGATTTTTTTGAAATATTGACATAGAAGCTATAATGTACAAACACAGTGACAAAAATAAATCAATTTGAAATTGTGTTCCATTCGCCACAAAATAAATCAATTTTTTCATTGAAATCTAAATTTACAAATGGAAAACCCCATAAGAAATTACAAACAAAATTTGCCCGCCGCGTTCTTTTCTTCCATGTTGAAGTATTGACCGTGCCGTCGGCCCGCGTTCTGTTTGACCAGGCCTTAACTTTAAACGGAACGTTGCGTTCACATGAATAGAACATGTGTGACAACATCACTATGATTGAAATTTTTGAGGCAGACGGATGGAAAATAATGAATTTTTTTTCAGATAATCTGTCATATTTTGTGTAAAGATTGTTGGTCTTATTAATAAACATTGTCTAACTTTAGACAGCCGTCCAAGTTTTTAAAAAACCTTTCTAATTTTTGCTAAAGTAATCTAAAGTTGTCTAAACCTAGAGAAATGAAATATTTTTTTTATTAAAAAAGCATATTTCCGACTTTTTTAAAATACTTAAGCTTTAACTACATAAGCCACTTTTTGCAAAATTACAAAAGTAAAAATATTTTGTTTCCCACTTTGCGCAGTTGTTTTGTGAAAAACAATATACACATTTTTTTTAAACCAAAATTTAAGCTTTCTGCATCATTTTTTTAAGTTTTCCTGTGAGAAACACTATCTCAAAATGAGTTTGAAAATATTTACTTTTGTATTTTTTCACTTTTTTGGCTTATGTAGTTAAGGCTTTAGACATAGTTTAAACAGCCAAAAATCTAATTATAAGACCTTGTATATATACATACAAACAAATCACCCAAAACTCATTATATATCATAAAACCCATTTTTTCGCTTTTCTCTTAGATGTTTACTCTATGAGAATTTTTTCCGAATGAAAAAATGAACTAGGCTTGACCAACATCTGTTCACATTGGTTGTATGGCTTGACAAAAACGGCAAGTTTTCAAAATATTTTGAAAACCAACATGTGTGTCAAGCAGGTTGTTTTTGCGTTCGAATGATCACACATCAGTGGTTGTCATGCCATGTTGTCACACATGCCGGACCATGTGAACCCCCCTATTGAACTGAATACTGAAGCCATAGTCTGTTTTGTGACGGTGTTCACCAAAAATACTGAATATAAAGAATTCAGACAAGAAAATTTCATCTGAAAATTCAGATGACAGTTGTTTGTCATGAATGAAAGAATACAAGATTACGCCATTTCATTTTTTTCGCTTTGTCGTTGTAATTTTTGACAGCTCGTACGGTGCAATCGGAGACAAAAATATGATTTTTTTCAACTATATAAGGCCGGGAAAAATTTTTAACGTGAATTTTTATTTCATTGTTTTTAATTTGAATTAATTAAAAGTGAAGTTTAGTTATGGTAAATCAAGGGATTTGTGAAGAGATTTGTGGTAAATCTACCTAAATGTCAGTTTAGTGGTCGGTGAAAACGCAGTATAATAAAAGTGCACAAGTTCTGAATTATCTATTCTACTTTACACATTGCCGCTTTATTTACTTTTTGGTGATTTATTTTAAATGAAAAAATCTTTATTTCAAATGAAAAATATTAATTCGGTATTTATAATCGTATTTCTAAACGAAAAATTTGTTTTTTTTTTTAAACTACTAAACGCGCACGAAAGGAAAAAACACAACCGAACAATCGATTAACTAAACAAACTACTGGCGGCCATATTTGTTTACATATCAAGGCTGATTTCCAATGCCGCGTTGGGCGTCGCTTTGACAGTTCTTTCAACGCGAAAGCTCACACATAGCAATTTAAACAAATTGTTTACAATGACGCGTTGGGTATTATGTTACGATTTGGCACCTATTAGCATGTACACCAGTGTTTCCCAACGTGGGGCCCACGCCCCACAGGGGGGCAATTTCGTTTTCTAGGGGGGCAATATAAAATTATGCTCCATTACACATCTCTGATCTTTAATACATAGGTATTAAATTATTTTGTACTTGAATTTCTGTTCTACATTATTTCGAAAACAAACTTTTTGTGTTTACTTTTTTTCTAATATCAGCCATTCTATTTTTTTTACATTTCATATTTTTTTTTTGTTAAAAATTGTTCAGGTATCAACATTATAATAGCTGCATTTTATTTTCCCCCAGATCTGATCCGGATTGGATTTGGAAACACAAATACAAGTATTACAAAAACAACACAAGATCCAGGTCTGCCTTTGGATTTGGATTTCAAAATCCATTTTCTGAACACTTTCCTAGCAATATTTTAATTTTATAGGTTGGTACCACTTTTGAGATTTACAAAAAATCTCAATAAAATTGAAAATTCTCGAAATTAAACACATGCCACCATCATTCCAATTTTTTTGTATGAGTTTTTTCTTCATTTAATAGAGCCGACGCGTCGCGAGGCACGGAAAAAATATATAAAAACTATTAATTTAATGGAAACTAAACTTAAAAAAATAAAACTGTTCCATTTTTAAACATTCGCTCTTCCTTACCCCGAGGCCACACAGGCAAGTACTGGCAAGCAAGTTGGGTACATACACTGCCTGCCAAATTCGTATCTGTGTACTTGCTGTGACGTAGGCGGCACGCAACTTGCCGAGTAACTTGCTTCTACGTTATGTTTGTCTCTACTATTAGTGCGAGATGTGGTGAACGATTTGCTCAAAGCTTTTCATACACACCGCTGCAAATTTGTGGGCATGCCACTTTTATGATTGAAAAACAATCAAAATTAAAAATGTGATTGATCTATTGGTTAAACAAAAAAATTAAATCATTTGGGAAGAATATTCGATACAAAAAACGACGAAAGTTCACTTTAGTTAACTCAATTGAGAAAAAGAACGTACTACTTGCTTTGCTACTTGCTTCGCTACTTGCTTCTCAACTGGCTTGGAAATAGGCGAGCAAGTAGACGAGCAAGTTGCTTCGTTTTATATGTGTTAGTAAAAAATTGAAAGTGTATTGCAACTTACTTGCCAGTACTTGCTCGTGTGGCCTCAAGGTTAGATACCAAATATTATTTCAAACAAGATTTGTGAAAATTTTCCTTCTGTCAATTTTATTGTGCAAATGAAGCCAACTATGAGAAATAAATAAATTTGTGATCCAGTTTGTTTTATTATCATGATCTAATCCGGATCAGATCTGGGGGAAAATAAAATGCAGCTAATGTTGGGGCATGAGGATTTTGGAAATATTCTGGTGGGGCATAGTACAAAAAAGGTTGGGAAACACTGATGTACACAAACCAACGTAACATAAGCTACCTCAACGTTAAAGTTGAAAAAAATCAACTTTAGCGTGCGTTTTGACAGTTAAACTAATGGTCGAATTCCTTTCAACAAAAAATCGATTTATTTAGAAGCAAAAATCGGTTTTTCTGGACAAATTCTTTTTATTGAAAGAAAAAAATCGATTTTGTTTAAAAAATAATGGAATAATTTGTTGAAAGGAATTCGAAATTACAGTTATGTAGGTTCATTTTGATTTTCAGGTTCTCTTCAAGTCGTCTGTCATGTCGACGCGTTCGTAAAGCTTGTAAACGTATACGTAAGCGTCTCTAACGCGAACGCGCCATTGGAAATCAGCCTTCATTTGTCTCCAATGGCCGCGTTCAACAGCACATTTGACAGTTCTGAACTGTCATTTTTAGAGCTTCTGATTGGCCAGCAGTCATAAAAACTCAGTTGACGTCGATTGACATTTAGTTACGTTTCTTACGTTTTTTTTTAATTGGCCACGTTCATAACAACGTTTTTGACAGATCTAAAAATTCAGTTCTGAAAAACGTAACACTGAACGCACAAAAAAGTCTGAAATTATTTATTCTGTTTTTATTATTTTTTGCACTTTAAAATCAAAATCCGAAAAGCGATACAAGACCCAGACAATCAGACCACACACAAAAAAAAAAAACTGGATCAAAAACTGTTTTTTTGTTGCTTTTAGCTGTCATCTGAATTTTCAGATAGAATTTTTCATCTGAAAATTCAGAAAAAAACGTAAGAAACGTAACTAAATGTCAATCGACGTCAACTGAATTTTTATGACTGCTGGCCAATCAGAAGCTCTAAAACTGACAGTTCAGAACTGTCAAATGTGCTGGTGAACGCGGCCATTTTCAGATGAAAAATTCTATGTCCCCTTTCACACGTAGATACTAGTTGCTGGTGATTTTTTTGACGTTTTCTTTAAATCTCCTTAACAATCTCTTGTACCTTTCACACGCAAGCAACAAAAACCCGGAGATTTTCTTTATTTTCCTTTTAAACTACCTTGGTGGAACGCACACAAACGTAGTGTGAAGAGAAACGTCAAAAAAATCTCCTGAATTTGTTGACCGGGGAGATTTCATTTTCCCCTCTTTCTTCCTGCCCTTCTCGCCTATGAACTATTTGTTGCCGGCAACTCAGTTGCCCTGTGTGAAAGGGGACTATCTGAAAATTCAGATGACAGCTAAAAGCAACAAAAAAAACAGTTCTTGATCCAGTTTTTTTTTGGTGTGTGGTCTGATCGTGTGGGTCTCGTATTGCTTTTCGGATTTTGATATTAAAGTGCAAAAAAATAATAAAAACAGAATAAATAATTTCAGACTTTTTTGTGCGTTCAGTGTTACGTTTTTCAGAACTGAATTTTTAGATCTGTCAAAAACGTGGTGATGATCGTGGCCAATGAGATAAAAAATGGCGCAATCTTGTAAGGTTTGTTCGTTGAGCCCTGAAGACGCCCTGAAGTAGATCTAGGTTTTTTGCTGGGGCGAGTTGAAGTAACGAATATACTGCCAAGTGACATACATTGTAAAGTATTTATTTTGTTGAAGATTCGTGATTGTTTAATGGAAATTAAATAAAATAGTGCACTAATTGACTAATATTAAATTGGAAAATAAAATGGAAACGTTTAAAATTGTTTTTATTCATTTTTCAATCGTATTTTAAGTTTTAATTATTTGAGTACAGAAATTCTTACTTGCTCAAAATGTCAACAACACAATTCAGACCCCAAAAGTGTTTTTTGAGAATCGAAAAACCCAGGTTTTTTTTAAAACTCTTGGGGTTGTCAAGAAAACCTGGGTCAGCCCTGGGTAAAGTTCAACGAACAAACCTATTCTTTAGAGGGGTTCACATGGTCACATGTGTGACAGCATGGCATGACAGCCACTTACCCCTAACACACGCCACATCGAACAACCACATCGACAAAGTATTTCGTTTTTGTATGGGCATTTACACGCCAATACGTCGATGTAGAAGTATATGCCAAAATCAGCTGTCTTTAAATTTTTCCAATAAAATAATTATTTCGTTAAGAGTCCAAATACATTTTTCTTGATCATTTCCATTATTATTTGTGTTTAAGATACTTTTAATGAAATTATCAAAAAACTATTCAGTGAATCTAAGATTAACGGGACCAAAAACACTATTTGACAACAAAAATCGAATAACAACATAAAAAAACTGTGTCGACGAACTAGATCGCTCCTTTTCACACGCCATATCGGCTTATCGGCATACTACTTCGACTTCCAGAAATCGCACTGCTGTGTCGACACAGTTTTCATTTCACACGACCAAAACCCTTACCGACAATATGCTTCGGTGAAGTAGTTCGTGGCGTGTGTTAGGGGTAACTGATGTGTGATCATTCGAACGCAAAGTCCCCTTTTACACGAAGGTACTAGTTGCTGGTGATTTTTTTGACGTTTTCTTTAATGTCGTTTTCGATTGGATTTCCAGAGTGTTTCACTCCTTTTTGATTCCAATAGAATATGAAAATTGTCTTCTTGGGCGATGTATGCATGTAGTAGTGAAAGCTATTCTGTCAAAATGGCATTGATTTTGATTCCGTCATCCCTTTTGTTTTTAATTATTAACAAAAAAATGGATCTCAACGACAGCATAAAAATTGATAAATATAAAATTATCAAAAAAGAAGATGGTCAAATACTGCAATTTGTACTTTTATTGGTATATTTCGAAATTGGATGAATCAATAATTTTGTTTATCAGATAGCCAAACATTGTTTATAACAATGGAGGAATAGGATTTATTAAAAAATAAACAGAATTCGATTGAAACCATAGGCGGTGGTTTGGGAGAGCCTTAAATCGGAAGCCTGTTACAAAGCGAAGATCCTGACTGCATTTCTGAAGGATAAATCCGTCAAAGTTATCTAAAACTCTTAAATTCATAAACTTCAAAATCATGAAAAATAATAATCTTCCTAATAATTTGGCAACCCATTCTAGGTACCTGATGAGCACATCTCAGAACCAGTTCAAAATATTTAACACCGTGTATAAAGGAAAAATATTACTTCAAATTCATTTTGGTGTTTTTTTTTTTCAATTCCTCATATGAAAATTGTTTATGAGTTAGTTAGTTAGTTAGTTAACAGAAACTTTATTTAAAATATTATTTGAATACAATTTACAATTCATTTTATACTAAGTTTAATATGGTTTGACCAAAAGGTCGTCTACCAGATTGACAAATTCATATTTTGTATCATATAATTATCGTTTCATTAAAAATCGCCTTCAGTAATGCGCTGTCTATAACTAAGTGCTGTTGATGTATATTTGTACAAGACTTCCCAGCCAAGGTTACCATTCAGAATGTTCAGCACTTCACTCATATCCAATGTGTTTTTTCCAAAGTATCTCGTACGGAACTCATTTAAAATGGGACATCTAGCAATGAAGTGAAAAACATCCTCTCTCTCCTTTAAATTACATAGGTCACACAGAATTGGCAAGTCATCCCGATGCGGAGTGTAATTTAACTTAAGTAATTCTCCTCTTATTTTAAAAATGATGTTAATCATGTTCAGAGTAAATCGATTTTGGAAATAAGTACTATCAAGAAGATCAAAATTTAGTTGACTATAGATGATCCTGAACTGTGAAGATTGTGCATCCATTTTACATCTTTCATAACAAGAGTAGCTTACCCCCTTCAACAAAGTATTGAACATGTCCCTCAACTCTACCGGACTTACATCGACTGCAATGCGCACGTTTTCATTTAGATCGGCTCCCAGGTCTTCCCAGCATTTTACAAGATTTCCTCTTCTAGCTTAAACATTTGTAAGCACTTTTTTAGGCAACCTTACATCTTCCATCTCCAATACTCTTATAATGTACTCAAAATGCAGCTTTAGAGTGTCTAAAAATAACGGTGGTACTTTTGTTTCTAAGTGCAGCATATAATTTGGTGTATTAGAAGGTAGGCGGAAAATTCGTTTTAAAAAATATCTCAAAAACTTTTCAACATCTTCAATTTGACGATATCCCCAAACTTGGGCCCCGTAGAGCAATATTGCAGAAGCAGAAGCACGAAATAGTTGAAGTTTTGAACTGTGATCAATATATTTGTTGTTAACACAACGGCCCCAAACAGAATAAACAGCTCTTTTTGCCTCAGCTACTTTGTTTTGGAAGTGCTTTTTCATGTTAAGATTCGATGTGATTAATACACCTAAGTACTTGTACTCTCGAACTATTGCCACATTTTCTCCCTTGTAGGTCCATTTCTCATTGCGCGAATATCTACCACCACCATCTCTAAAAATCATCATTTTGGATTTGTCTAAATTCACTGTTAGATTCCAAAGTTCGCAGTAGCTTTCAAGTCTATTCATCATAAGCTGCATTCCAGTTACAGACTCCGACAGAAAAACTATATCATCCCCAAATAGCAAACCTGGTATCTGCAAACTCCCAAGCTGAATTCCACCTCCAACCGCCTCTATGATATCATTTATATATAAGATAAACAGCAACGTGCTCAAGACGCATCCTTGCTTTACTCCCATTTGTGTTACGAAGTCTTCCGAAACAAGCTCCCCATCCTAACCCAAACATATGCCACGTTGTTTTCGTACATGGCTTTTAATAACGTTACAGTTTTACTCGATATTCCATATTTATAGAGCTTGTAGAAGAGAGCTTCACGGGAGATGGAATCAAAAGCAGCACGGAAGTCAACAAAGAAGGCATAAAGCTTCCTGTTCCTCATCTTGCAGCTCTCAGCAATGTTCATCAGAGTAAATATTTGATCAAGGGTCGAGTATTTCTTCCTGAACCCAGCTTGGAATTCATTTAATATTCTCTTGTTTTCCATCCAAAGCGTGAGCCTATTGAAAATTAGCGCACTAAACAGTTTCACCGAAGTATTGTTGTGGTCACCTAAATTCCAAAAAAAAAAAAAGGATATTAAAAACATTAGAAACGTACACAGGTGCCACTTGTTTTGCTTTTATTTTTGTTTTGTAATACATACACTCAAAGGAACTATTGTCATAAAGCTGTCTGCTCCTCGGTTGTTGCTGTCGTCTATGTTGATGGTTGTTGAGGCAGGTAGACTGTGATCGGCACAGTATCCTCGCGTGCGAGAGTCTACCCAAAGCAATCCGGAAAGGTTTGTGTTGTTGTAATCCCTCGTTCAAAAAAATAAAAATGTACTGAGGTCGGCTGCTTTTCTGTTAATGATAGGCATTAGATAGAAATTGTTTATTTAGGAGGAAATGTTTACAGATTATATACATATACTTACCGATTGTGTTTCCTTTTGGCGCATTGGCAAATATAAAACCGCAAGATCCATATTTGTTTTTGCTGGTTGTGGTTGATTGGGCTCGACCTGTGGCTGTTGGGCTATATAGAAACATGAAATTAGTTATAATATTAGTTAGGTAGGTACGTATCTTATGATACTATTTAGTGCACATACCAAACATATTTTTGTTCTTCCTTTTTGTCCGCCCGCATTCCTTTTACTTTATTTTTTTTTTCTTGTAAATTCCTATTCTTGATAAAATTTTTGTTCGCGTCCAACCACCATTTGTTTTTTTTTGTCGTGTTTTGATGTTTATCTTCCGTCTCAGGTAAGCTGGATCTTTTGCACTCTTTTGGTACTGCAAAAATCTTTCTATTTTTTTTTGATGTTGTTTACTCTGATAAATAATAATGGCCAGCTTGATGGCTTTCTAGTTTCAGATTTACAGGGGATGCGGACGGTGACCGAATGACGTGATGAGAATGAACTGAGCTGGAGAAATAAAAGGTAATCAGAGTAAAGGGGGAGTTAAAAACATCGGCCCGAATAACTTCCAAGGTAGGGTGGGTTAGGCCTTGCTGATTGACACCACAGCACCCTCGAGTGTTAGTCCGTCCGTTTTCTAAGTTTAGTATTCAAAAAAGAAAAACTAGACATGATTTCTTTGGCATGATAAATGTTTTGTATTAGGAGAGTTTAGGTTTACCGTGGACAAGAACCCACCCAATTTCGACGAGCTCGAGCCGAGCACCCACAAGCATGCCAGTTCACAAAAACCTAGAAACATCAAACATTATTTATTTCAAATTTTATTTTGAAATTTTAACCCTCTAACCTATTACAGTATTCAAGAACGATATGCCTCGATAGTTTTCAGGGTTCTCATACCATCCTTTTTTGTGTAAAGGGAATATAATTGCTCTTTTGAAACTCTCTGGAATACTTGCTGTCACGAAGATTCTGTTATATTCAGTCGTTAATGCAGATAAAAATTCAGACGAACTATTTTTGTAGAACTCAGCCGGTATTCTGTCGTCCCCAGGGGCTTTTCCAACTTTTGATTTTTCAATTACATCTTGTACCTCGAAGACTGTAAATGGGGCATCTAAAACCTCGTCGACAAAAAATGGAGCTGCATAGCTTAACAAAGGCGAAAATAGCGGTATGTTAAGCAAGTTTTTAAAATGGTCTCGAAGTTCAGGGGCTTGTAAGAATGTTGAAATTCGGTTAGTTCTCCCATTGATCACTTTAGCAGCCTTCCAAAAATCAGCTGAACATCTTGTTGAATTTAAAATGGCTACATTTTCTTGTTCAAATTGTTTCTTTTTAGTCCAGCATTACTTCTTAAACTCTCTATTCGCTTCCGCGTACATAGTTTTAAACAATGGTGAGTTAAAGTCCCTTACGAGTCTTAAACAAGCAAAAGATTTTTTTCTTGCTTTAAGGCATATTCAGCATCAAACCATTTTTGTTTAAATAAATCCCTATTTTTTCTCCTTTTGCTAACTGGGACAGCTTCCATTATTATTTGATTAAGGTCCTCTATGTGCAGAGATTTGTTCTCGGTACTTCGTTTGAAGAGTTGTTTGTTTAAATTCTGTTGGTACTCAGTTTGGAAACTGTTTCTCCACTTCAACTTTAACTCTAGAGGTTTTGTGTTACCTGATCCCTCAACTCCCAACATCATACAAGAAATCTCTAAAGGCATGTGGTCCGAGAACGTTTGTGCAGCTATACTTCGAAACTACTCAGAACTTCATTCCACTTTCCAGACATAAATCAATAGTCAATAACTGAGCACGCCGTTCCTCGTACAAATGTATATTCCCCATTTGCGTCTCCTTCACAGCTTCCATTTAAAATACTTGCATCAAGACAATCAGTAATTTCAAGAATTTTAGCACCTTTTGCATCGCACAGTTCATCTTTTGATTTCCGGGTTTGGTTAATTATTGATTGAGTGGATCCACTCACAAAATTATTTTGGGACAGTCCGATCCTTGCGTTAAAATCGCCGACAAGAAGTAAGTCCATTGACCCCAAATCCAATATTGCGTCACAAAGCTCTTCATAGTCTCTTTGCCATTTGTTACAGTTCAGGTAAATGGGAAATAAAAAGATGTATGACTCCTTGACTTTTACTCTCAAAACATCCAAATTTTCAGCTTGACTAAAACTTACTACTTCTTTAACGCACTTCCGATATCCAAGCAATTTTCCTCCACTTCCTCTTCCAAATGCATTTGATTTAACTGCCGGAACCCATTTTAATTCATATTCATTAAAGATTCCTACAAATTTCTCCTTCTCATCATCCAAAACGTGTGTTTCAAAAAGAACAAATATTTGAAAACTTTTAACATAATTGAAAAAATTCAAGACTACAAATTTATTTTTAAGTCCTGAGACATTGTAAGCTAATATTCTTAAATCTATAAATATATTTGGCTTCTGGTAGACGAATTTATTTCAATTGTTTATGATAAAATCAAAGACTGAATTAAATTTATTTAATTATAATTTATTATTTTTATTTAAAATTCTTAAAATCAACATATTAATATTGTTGGCTAAATGCTTAAAGCTATTAGGTCCACTTTGGTCGAAATTGACAACGATATGTGTGCATATGTTAAACACAGTATTAAGTCTTAACTACATTGGCCACTTTTTGCAAAATTACAAAAGTAAAAATATTTTTTTTCCCGCTAGCGCAATTGTTTTGTGAAAAAGAATGTATACAATTCTTTTTAAACCAAAATTTAAGCTTCCTGCATCATTTTTATAAGTTTTCCAGTGAGAAAAACTATCCCAAAATGAGTTTGAAAATTTTTACTTTTGTACTTTTTCACTTTTTTGGCTTATGTAGTTAAGGCTTTATGTTCAAATGAATTCAATTATTTTTTTCATTGACATACTATATATGGACTGCTAGTCGGGCTTTATTTTCATATAAAAGCTCCAATAAAAATGGTCCCTCCTCTTCTTAGTGACACTTGGCCTCTTGGAGCAAAGTGGCAAAAAATAATAATAATTTTCAATGCCATCTGTTGTCACTTGGTTTCAACAAGCTATTTTTGGCGTAGAAACTAAGGACATCTGTTGTTATTGCTTACATGCTGTGTGACGTTTTGATTTTTTTTTTCATTCAAAATAAATTTGCATCATGTTTGTGTGTCTTCACATTATGGTATTTTTTTTTATATTTTCTTTAATGTGTTATTGCAAAATTTATTAAATTGCAGGAATTTCCAAGCGCATCGATAGTTGACCGATTATCGCTGCAATTATAGGGTAGCAAAGAGTAGAGGGTTTCGCTGAAGCTCTATACGAAAACAACCAACGCTATGTTTCCTTTCTATCTGGAAATCATCCCCAACTACAAAGTAAGAGAAGTCCACGCCAAAGATGCCTGTTAACATTGAACATGGTTTGTTAATGGAATCTCGAACCACCAGAAAAATGCGTGACGAAAGAAATCGTTTTCCCACTGAATTCATAAAGAGACTAGGTAAGTTCAGGAAAATGAGATCTCAGAGCCCTCAGCAATCTCAGTTACGTGAACAAGATTCCTCAGAATTTCAGAATGTCAGTGGTGGTGAATCAAGCGCTGTGGTGCATAATAACAAGGAACTAGCCAATCTTAATGGAGCTGACATATGTGTTGGGTAATATTTTTGAAAAATCATTTAATATTAAATTGCTCATAATCTTTTTTTTAGGAATTTTCGCAAATAGTCATTTAAAGTATGACCATGAACGTGACAGTGGCCCGAAAGGAATTCCATCTCTGAAAGACATGACCTTTAAGGCGCTAGAAGTCATCAAAACAAAAACAAAAGGTTTTCTTCTGGTCGTTGAAGTGGAGAACATCGATCAGGCACATCATAGAGGTGCGGCACGAAAAGCTCTTTCAGAAGTGCTGGCTCTAAACGAAGCAATCGAAGCCACGGTTAAAGATATGAGGTTTGTAGTCTGATGAATGTGAATAGATTCAAGTATATAACTATTTTTTTTGTATGTGCTCCAGTCGAAGAGCTTCCTATTCTGCCAGCGTTATTTGCGATTGAGAACCAACCGTCGCAAAGAGATCCACAAGCAATTGGAAGAGAGTGCATGCACAGTGAATGAGTTTATATTGGCTTGCTTGTCCACTTATGTACATGCAAAACAAATTCATACACAACAAGGTGATTCTTCGCATCGTGGATTGGTATTTATACCATTCCGAGACCCCGTTGGCCCGAACGTCTTCAATATGCTCAGTTCAACATACACAACACGCAATCAGCGACCGAATGCTTTTGCACACTGCTAGGGTGCATAGAAGGCAATAACAATCATTACAATATAGACCAAATGCTCGAATTGCAGATCTTCAACGAAGTTATTGCTCTCGAGAATGCCTATCACAACAGTATTGCCTGCGAAGACACCAAAAAAAAACCATCAACTACTATCGCATATTTACAGTCATGTGGAAGTCGTTTTTATTGCTGATGGTTTCCAATGCGGAAACGCCACTTTTTTCGGTGAAGGGACTCGAATTGGTATTGCTGTGTGTTGGACATTATGACTATGAAATCGCTGAGATTACTTTCATTTTTTGGTACCGCCTCAGTGTACCAGAAGAACAGCGATTCATCGACAATGCATATCAAACCTCACATTGAGCGATTACTGGGGCATTGTAGTGGCATGCCCAAAAGAACGCAGACCACGATAGACTGATTGATGAATCGTATAATTTAACGTAAGTAACTATAATGTTTGTATGATAAAATAAATAAAAAAAGATCAGAGTTTAATTTAAATAAAATTTATAGAGACCCATTATAAAATAAAATAGTGGTGGATTCATATATCTACATAACTTTATATTTTTAAAAAGACAATAAGAAATAAATTGACCCGTGTTTGTCAAGTTTTTGATTTAACCTCAATTTTTTGCTAAGTGAATAATAGCAGAAATGCAAAGTGCCTCTTTTTTCGCTAAATTCTAATGGCAATCTTCAAGGTGTAATTAAATTATATACATTATTCAAATTTTTTATCATAAACTCAGTTCAAGTAATTTATTTTACCGCTAAATAATAACCTCTTTTATTCTGCAAAGAACGATGTTCACATCTCGTTTAA
This sequence comes from Epistrophella euchroma, assembly GCA_947049315.1. NCBI lineage: Eukaryota > Metazoa > Arthropoda > Insecta > Diptera > Syrphidae > Epistrophella > Epistrophella euchroma. The sequence continues at coordinate 58,878,454 of OX346245.1, read as the reverse complement.
GGATCAACAAAAAATTAATCGTTTTGCCAAGCACAATGCCCTTACGGATGACCTCAAAGCCGAGCTAGAACAAAGGAGCAATGAATTGAAGAATCTTGAAGAGGGATGTGAAGAAATAGAATTGTTCGATGAAGATGAAGTGATACCATTTTTGTTCGGAGAAGACTTTCTGTCACAGTCACACAACCTATCGAAAACTCAGGTAATAACATATGTAAATAAACGGCAATAAGTTGATGACTATTTTTTTTATTTTCTCTCAAAAGGAACTTATTGCTGAGGCTAAAGAAAAAATTAAATTAGAAGCCAAAAACATCGAGAAACAAATCAACGATATAAAACCGGAAATAGCTGAGCTGAAGGCGCATTTATACCAGCGATTTGGAAGCAACATTTTCCTGGAGAGCGATGATTAGGTCTTTACTTTTTGACTAAGAGGTTTTATTGCAGATCATTCTTATGACATTTAATACACACGTTATATTTATTCGGAATTTTTAAGATTAACATTCATTAAAACAAAATAAAAACAAGCGCTTCGAATCGAAGAACTGATTTGTGACTCATCATACAGGAGAGGTTGGCATATTTTTTCTTTTAGATTTTCAAGGTGGAGTTTTGACATTTTTTTGTATTCGCTTGCTCAATTATTTTTTTGATTTATTAATAAAAAAGAGGCTGGGTTTGACCCACACTGATAACTTCCCATTGGTTTCCTTTGAAGCTCGACACCCGATATTATTTTTTACCAATTAAAAATCTTTGAAGTTAATATCTTTCTACGTTCTCAAGATATTCCATATTTTTTAATTATTTTAAAAGTTTTTTTTTTAATAAAAAAAAACAGTTGGTTGATTTTTTTTAAAGCATCTCCAATTTTTCACTACGTCATTATGCATAGAAACCAGGCCGAAGTCCATAGCATTATTTGTTCTAGAGATATTCGAGAAACAAGCCATTTTACAACTGTTTTTAAAATTAAACGAAAAAAGGCTTCCGAACGTACGTACACAGACATCTCTCTAAAAAGAATGTAATCCGACTCCAGACCTCAAAACGTCGAGAGATGTCAAAATTTTCAATTTCACAAATTGGACCGATTACAATAACTTCCAATGGGAAGTTAAAAAGAGATGAAAATCGGTTTTAACTTTTGTTTAGGTTTCTCCTCCTGCTCAGTGGAGCTGAAGGAGCTTGCTCAGTGAGATCTCAGAAAAGTGAACCGGCTAAACATATTCCCAATAGATCCGTCATCGTTAACACAAAAAAAACATTCACCTTTGCTCCTAACAAAATTATGATGTTGAAGACCAATGGCAATATAATCGGAAATTTTCCTTTTTAAAACATTGTAAGAGATATCTAGTACAAAATTCTTTTCGTCTTTTGTTTGACTAGCCAATAAAATGAAAGAAATTTGATTTATATAAATATTTATTATATTCATAAATTAGTATTCCTTAACTACACAAAGCGCTTTAAAACTATGCCTCTAACTGACAAGAAAAAATGAAAGATAAACTTTCAGCAGAAGACCCAAGACACGATTCCTAGAAAATTAAAAGAATTATTGTGAATTTTCATCCATCAAACTAAGATAACAGACAAAAAACTTACTTCAAGAAAATCATTTGAGAATGGCTGTGCATAATGTTGCCATTGCATCAATTCATTTATCTGCAGGGAATCCTTTGGTGGATGGTACCTTAGAGTTGGCTTTTCCAGTTCTATCGCAATTACACAGTAGATTTTCGTGGGTAGCACAGTCAGCTAAATTAAATGGAAGGCTAAACAAACCAGTCAGTTTTTTAGCTGAAAATGTCACAGAACCTTCTCTACCTCCTTAGACCCACCCCAAATTCATCAGTTTTCAAAGCACATGAGACAGTCTTAGCGATTTGCCTTTGAAATATTTTCTCCTCTATTGTTCCCACCGTGATTAAACGACAGATTTTAACATCTTTCTTCTGTCCCTCTCTCCAGATTCTCGACATAGCTTGCTGATCTGTGGCTGGATTCCAATCATTGTCGAATAAAATCAAACGTGATGCTCCGCACAAATTCAAACAAACACCTCCAGCTTTAGCACTCAGCAGGAAAACCCATGAGGTTGATTCTTCCTCATTTGATTTTGTTACTATTGAATCATATCAGCCGCCGCTGTGCTACCACCCAGGTGAGATACTCCAAGGTTGAGAAAACCACCCATGAAGCATGTCGAGGGTTTTAGTGCGTGATTCGATACAAGAACAACTCGTTCGGTTGAAGATGAGATGCCATTCCCAAGCTTTTAGTAAGAACGTTAGGTGTCTTGCAACGGATATCAACGACGGAAGATTACATCTTCTTTAAAATTGTTATAATTTGAAGAGGATTCATACTTTTGAGAATGTCTTCCTTTTGAGACTTCCACAGTTCTAGAGCCCTGATCAAGAGAAATTATTGCAACTCAAAGGGCTTCAGAAACACCACATACTCTCGCTTCCTTGGCAGACACTGCCGGTTCACAGATTGAGTTTTTCTGAGGATAAATTTCTTTGAGTTTGACTTCTGCAGCTGCAGCTTTCTCAGAGCCTTTCAATTTAGATTCTTTATCGGCATCTTGTGCTTGACTTTGAACGATCAGATTTTCGAACTCTTTCCTGAAATATTGATATGAACCAAGGATTCCTGGATTTACGAAATCTGCCAGAGTGAAAAGCTCTTGCAGGTCGTTCTGAATTGGTGTTCCTGTGAGAATTTTCTACCGTTGGATGTTCATGCCTTGGAAGGCAATAGATACTTTGGTTGCACTGCTCTTCAGGCGGTGGCATCCATCGCAGATGACAAGATCGAAGTTTAGCACGTTGAATTCGTCAGAATGGCCAAGAAACATTTCATAGGAGACAATGACAAAGGGAATATGATGCTGATGAGAGAACTGATGAAGTTTTTGTTTTGCATCGACAACAAATGCAGACATGCGCTCGTTTTTCAGGCATTTGTTGATTTCGTTATTCCAATTCGACATAAGGCCACTACGACACACAATGAGAACTTTTTGAAGAACTCTACCGCCTCCAAAGGGGCCTTGTTTGAGGAGAATATATGGCAAAGTGCCAGACATTGGAGGGTTTTTCCCAATCCCAGCCCATTACGCACTCATAGAGGAAACAAATACCTTCTCGCAGGTGCAGTCACATATGCTGAACTAGAAGTGGTGTTACTCGCACTTCGTAAACAGCGCGATTTAGTTAGTTGAACTTTCTTTCGTCTTCCGGCCTCGGATGTATCGACTGCTCAACATCTATGTCTAGAATGAGTTTGTTTAATATGCTTGATTGAGATCTAACTCCACGGCGAATCCTTGTTCAAAACAATGGGATAGTCTGCTCTTGCAAGGGGACATAACCTGCCGAGGAATTGGTAATTGATGGCTCGTCCAAATAATCCACAGAAAGGAACTGCTGGCTGCTGGGTAGAATTAGTTATTTATTGGTTGGAAACACTAACCTCCTCAGGCAAAACTTGGCTCAACTTTCCTTTACGACATCCCGAATTTGGATACGCGGATGGTCTCATTCGATAGATATTCACTAAAAAACACCAAATATCACAATTTTAGGGTGAGGAAATATTTGTAAGTATTTTTAATTAATTTTCAAAGTTACACTTTTTCCATACAAAATGCATGGAAATAAATAAAAAACACCAAGATGGGGAGGAAAGAACTTCCCTTGTCGTGACAGTGTATGCTTAGTATTGCCAGACGTACACAATGGTTTTGGGATATTTTTTATTTTTGCGATTTCTGGGATTTTTATTCGGAATTTTCAGATTTTAGCCCGATTTTTAGGGAAATTACTTATATGATCAGTTATTAAAGAGTAACATTTTAACGGTAAAATATGCGGGAAACAAGTAACAGTTGCAATGTTATTTGCATTTTATTTGAGAAATATTGAGATTTAAAACTATTATTTAACCTCACTAAAATGTATTTCAAAATGAGTTTAAATAATAGTTTAAAATTTCGCGCGAAATTTTAAACTATTATTTAAACTCATTTTGAAATACATTTTAGTGAGGTTAAATAATAGTTTTAAATTTCGCGCGAAATTTTAAACTATTATTTAACCTCACTAAAATGTATTTCAAAATGAGTTTAAATAATAGTTTTAAATTTCGCGCGAAATTTTAAACTATTATTTAAACTCATTTTGAAATACATTTTAAATGAGGTTAAACAGCTTTAAATTTCCCGAAAAAAATTCCCAAAATAAAAACCCAAGTGAAAAAATACATGTCTGGCAATACTAAACAGACCGTATGACATTTCTTAAATTTGTATTGTTTTCAAAACAAAAACTTCTAAAAATTAATTAAAAATACAATGTATAAATGTTTCCTCACTTTAAAATTGTGATATTTAGTGTTTTTAGGTGTTCATCTTTCAAATGAGACTATCCGCGTTTCCAAATTCCGTGTATAAAAAGTGCAAATCGGTAAAAAAAAATGCCCGATTTTGAAAATTTTAAACATTTTTTAATTGCATTTAGGGGGGTTTCCTCACCTTAATATTTGAAAAATATTCTATTGAGATGCCTACCTACCCCTAAAAAAAAAATCAACTTCGAAATCGGGATGTCGTAATGGAAAGTCGCCCCCAAAACTTTAAGCACTATAAGCCGGTTAAGCAACATTCGAGGTTCTGGCTTATTTTTATTTGTAGATTGTTAAGATACATACATCCTCATTTCCACCAATTTGCACTTTCCATTATCTGAAAAAATATGTAAATAAATATGATTTTATGGGTTTCCAATTTTGTTTAATTTTTTTTTTAATTTTTTTACATTTTCCATTTCTTAATAAACTTTTGTAAAAAAAAAAAAATTAACAAACAAGAATTGAAGTCATCTGCATTGTCAAAAGCTACACCTACTTTTCCGCTTTGCTCCACGGGGCGCTGTTGGCGTTTAGTTTTAAGTGGTACCGTCGTGAAGTTGGCTCCTGGCAGTCCATATATAATAGGTCAATGATTTTTTTATTTTAAAGCCCTTAATACTTAATTATAATTTCCTAATAATAAATAACTAATAAAAATCAAAAACGTAACATTGTTTTAGTTTATGTTTCAAGAGCAATAAATAAAACTGAATTTATATACTGGCGAATTTTTGATCATGTCCGTTACAGCTTCGTAAGCCGCGGCACGCAAATTAGCTTAGGCACTGTCCGCCTTGTCCGTTGTCTCGAACAATTGAGTTATTATGTACTCCAAGTAGGGTGTTAAACAAAAAGGTTTGTGTGCTCTCCATCGACTGTTTCTGCTGCTTCATAAGCCGCATCGGAAAGTTCAATAAAAGCCCAGCAAACGTTTGTTGTCACCCGTTGCTCAGCTTTAAGAGCTTTGATAAAGCATTCCAGCAGTGTTGGTAAGTATTTTTCGTTGATGGCTACTTCAGGGATAATATCGCAAATTCTTCTAAAAGTCCATGCGGTACGACCTTTAACAATAACATTCGAGTAGTACATCAAACGGATGAGCGTTGGCATAGCTTGTTCCACCAGGGCCTTCAAGGTGTTGCTTTCGATGGGCTCTAATTATCTTCGTCGTCGCACTCATCTTGCTTCGTCAGTTTTTCCATCAGTAGGTGTCAGATATTGTGCATAGTGTTTTGAGACACGTGGCGTTGGTGTTTTGCCCGCATCTATAGCTTCTTGTGAGTTGCTTCGCACACAACTTCCATGATAAAATTGCGTTCGGTGTCTTTTTCGAAAATTGCTTTTGTAAATTCCAAAGAATTGAGCAGGCCTGTACTATCAGCTAATCGCAGATGATTACTTTGGTTCCTGCTTACGCATTCCATGAATAATTGCTTAGGATCTGATTTGCCTGATGTTCAAGTTCTTACTCCAGTTTGAATGTCTTGACAGATGTAACCTATTGCTTCAAGAGCTGCTTCTCTTTCCGTTTGGCTGGAACCTTCCGTAACAACTTCGCCGATAGCATATCATTTTTGTCAGGTGAAATAGTTTTCTCCAATATCTGTATTAGTGTGGATTCTCTTTTTTCTTTTCAATTCCTCGAAGACTTGTTTATTGGAAATTAATTGAATGATTTTTTGGATCACTCGATAATCCCTTTTGTTGCGTTGGGTTTGATGTAATTTTAATGTAATTTGATACTTCCATATCCATATTATTCACTCTAATCCATTTCATATTTTAGTGCGGATTTAAATGACTGAATAATATGGACTTGGATTTACGGATTAAACTAAAATTATTTAAAGAATTAATAAATTGTGTGATTTCGCTATACTACCTACATGTTTTTTTTTAAATATTTTTTCTTCTATGCACAAAGGGCTCTGCAAGATAAAAATGGTAGTAAAAATGAATTCTTCGCAATAATTTCAAATTTCAATTCCAGAACGTCCCAACAAGAAGCATTTACTACTTTGACAATTAATCCAACGAACGACTTTTCAATGTATATGTGTGTTCAGAGTGCACTCTAAGCACTCCTTAATAAAATCCGGAGTGAAAAAGCACTCCTAAATCATCACTCCGAACAACAAATGGAAGGTTTTTGGAGTGTTGGGAGTGCGAATGGAGTGAAAAAAAGTGCTAGAAGGGACCAACGGAAAACGACATTAACAATCTCTTGTACCTTTCACACGAAGATACAAAATCGGAGGAGACTTGGTGTATTTTCCTTTTAAACTACCTTGGTTGAACGCACACAAACGTAGTGTGAAGAGAAACGTCAAAAAAGTCTCCTGAATTTGTTGACCGGGGAGATTTCGTTTACCCCTCTTTCTCCCTGCCCTTCTCGCCTATGAACTAATTGTTGCCGGCAACTCAGTTGCCTCAGTAGTAGCAGTGGCGTGATGGTTAGTGCGATGGACTGTCATGCCGGAGGTCTAAGGTTCGATCTCCAGCCTCGCCACCTATTTATTTAAAAGAAAAAACGGCTACTGCCTCTTGCGAGGAATTGACAAATCCTCCAAGAGTATCTCCTGTCACAGAAAAGTGCCGCTCGTTAGCCGTTCGGATTCGGCAATAAACTGTAGGTCCCCTCCATTCCTGCAGACACGCACACAGGAATGGTTGAGAGTTGTAAGTCACTAGGCCCTACTTTTTCATGAGCTGTTGTGCCATCAAATTTATTTATTTATTTAACTCAGTTGCCTTGTGTGAAAGGGGACAAAAACAACCTGCTTGACACACATGTTGCAGGTTTTCAAAATATTTTGAAAACTTACCGTGTTGTCAAACCATACAACCAATGTGAACAGATGTTGGTCAAGCCTAGTTTACTCATAGATTAAACATATAAGAAAAAAGCGGTAAAATGGGTTTAAGATATATTAATCAGTTATTAGGTGATTTGTTTGTATATAATACCAAATCTCTACACAAAATATGGCAGATTATCTGAAAAAAATTTCATTATTTTCCATCCGTCTGCCTCAAAAATTTCAATCAAAGTGATGTTGTCACACAATAGGTGTGTTTTGTTCAACTCCTTAATGTGCACATTCAGAAATTCTTCTTATTAAGCTAAATTTCCACATGCAAATTCTAAAAACAACAAGTTAACAGCACATTTGCTAGTAACTCTATGGCCGCGTTCGGGGGGCAAGCCAAACCTATCCGGATAGGTTTGTGTTGTTGTAATCCCTTGTTGAAAAACTTCTGATGTCAGCTGATGCAACAACAACTCAAGGTATCTGAAAATTTTTGGGATAGGTGGATAGCCTATCTCACTACCACCCGAACGCAAGCTATGGCTTGATGTGGAACATTGCAGAATCGGCACAGTAACTAGCTCAACAAAACACAACTAATATAGCTTTGTTCAGTGAAGAAATAGTTAGAACAGAACAGAACAGAACAGGAACAACAACTGATTTTGACATTTCTTACAAATCCCTGTTCTAATCTGTTCTGTTGTTCTACCACAAAAGCAAGTACAGAAAATCCTGCTCTAAACTGTTCCAAACCAGTGCTGTCGTTTTCCAAATTCCGAGGGTAGCGCTTGTCAGAAAATTTGGGGAGCATTTCTAAAAGTTGAGGAGTCCCCAAAAATTCAAAATAATTTATTTAATAATATGATTCCAAATGAAAAGAGACAAGTTATCGCAATATAGCAATTTTTAATATTCATTTTTGCAAATGAGTTTGCACAATCAAAAGAAACAGCACGAGCCAATTTTTTTAGTTTTTTGTTAAGAATATAATTTTCTTATTTTTTTGGTTAACCAATTAAATATATTGGTCCGATAACTTGTTTAACTAGTTTTAATGTCATCATATTTTGTTCTATAAATTTTCTTCCGAAGAATTATCTGACTTTGAATGAAGAAAGATAACTTTAAATTTGGTAACTAAGTTTTGAAAACCTTAATTAATTTTCTACAAGAACTTTTCAAAACTTTATAGCCAATATGTTTTTTTGGCACCTCAACGCCAGTTTAAAAAAAGCACAAAAAATGCTTTTTATAGACTTAAAAAAATAATCGTAGGATTGAATTTGGTAAAACATTTTGAAGACCTATTACACCAATTTTTTTTTAGATTCAAAATTCATCGATCGAACTGTTTTTCTTTATTCGGTAAAGTCGTATAAAAAAATTAAAGAAACAAATTGTAAATATTGTGAAATCTTCATTAAAATAGAACAAAAAATAACAATTTTTGTCCACTTTTTGCCACAGTAAAGTATGTCCACTTTCCACAAAGAAAAAGATATAGTCCCCTTTCACACGAAGATACTAGTTGCTGGTGATTTTTTTGACGTTTTCTTTAAATCTCCTTAACAATCTCTTGTATACCTTTCACACGCAAGCAACAAAAACCCGGAGATTTTCTTTATTTTCCTTTTAAACTACCTTGGTTGAACGCACACAAACGTAGTGTGAAGAGAAACGTCAAAAAAATCTCCTGAATTTGTTGACCGGGGAGATTTCATTTCCCCCTCTTTCTTCCTGCCCTTCTCGCCTATGAACTAATTGTTGCCGGCAACTCAGTTGCCCTGTGTGAAAGGGGACATACCTATACAGCTCTTAAAAAAAAAAAAAAAAAACACTAAAAATACTTGGTCTTATTAATTAGATTTTTGGCTGTTTAAACTATGTCTAAGTATTTTGAAACAGTCGGAAATATGCTTTTTTAATAAAAAAAATATTGCATTTCTCTAGGTTTAGACAATAGATTACGTTGTCTAAAGCCTTAACTACATAAGCCACCTTTTGCAAAATTACAAAAGTAAAAATATTTTTTTCCAGCTAGCGCAGTTGTTTTGTGAAAAATAATATATACATTTTATTTTTAAACCAAAATTTAAGCTTTTTGCATCATTTTTATAAGTTTTCCAGTTAGAAATACTATCTCAAAATGAGTTTGAAAATGTTCATTTTTGTATTTTTTCACTTTTTTGGCTTATGTAGTTAAGCCTTATGTAGTTAAGACTTTCTTCGTAAATTTCAGACAAGAAAATTTCGTCTGGAAATTCAGATGACAGTTGTTTGTGGTGGGGGAAGTGTAAAAGAGCTGAAGTGCTACCATTAAAAGTAATACTTACTTATTTGAATGAAAAACTTTTTGTTAATTATTCAGTGACGCTTTGAATAAAAGGAATGAATTTCTTAAAAAAGTGTTCCATCGGATTATTCTGGAACAATTTTTCATTCAAGTTAAAACAAATTACTGCAAAATAACAAACAATTTTAATGAAATTTAGTGTTGCTAATCTTTTACATAAAATTTCATCCACAAAGCTCCTGCTAAATTATCAATTAACGAATATATAAAGTTCTCTTTTATTTCGCTTCAATGCATATTCTGTAAGTAAATACAGGAATTCGACACAATAGCTGTGTTTTGTTGAGCTAGTTACTGTGCCGATTCTGCAATGTTCCACATTAAGCCATAGAGTTACTGAAGATCAAATGTGCTGTTAACTTGTTGTTGGTAGAATTTGCATGTGAAAATTTTGCTTAATGTGAAGAATTTCTTAATGTGCACATTAACTCAGCGTCTCCATTAGCAATTTTCGAGGCAATAAATTGCTTCCCTAATTGACATTGACTTGAATATTGCCAATGGAGACGCTTTGGCAATGGCAATGGCAATATTGCCTGAAAGATGAAAGTCAATTATTGATTTCCATCAACCAGGCAATAAATTTTAACGTTTCGTCTATTACAAAATGGTTTCTCCATGATTTTGAAACAAAAAGTGAAAATATGAATAGAAGTGACCACAAATTAGTGAATTAAAATTTTAAATTATCAAAAAACAGTAAATTTAAGCAGTTTTTGTCGCGATTTCTATACCTAAAGTTTTTGACAACTGGAATTGCCTGGCCATGAAATGCTCCACTTAAGCAACTAATTGCAATCGATATTGAAATTGCCATTGCCTCAAATATTGCCAATGGAGCCACAGCGTAAGGAGTTGAACAAAACACACCTAATGTCTTTTGACTGAAATTTCAGATTGTTTTTGCGTTGAACGCGGCCATTTTTTTGTTTGTCCCCTTTCACACAGGGCAACTGAGTTGCCGGCAACAATTAGTTCATTGGCGAGAAGGGCAGGAAGAAAGAGGGGGAAATGAAATCTCCCAGGTCAACAAATTCAGGAGATTTTTTTGACGTTTCTCTTCACACTACGTTTGTGTGCGTTCAACCAATGTAGTTCAAAAGGAAAATAAAGAAAGTCTCCGGGTTTTTGTTGCTTGCGTGTGAAAGGTACAAGAGATTGTTAAGGAGATTTAATGAAAACGTCAAAAAAATCACCAGCAACTAGTATCTTCGTGTGAAAGGGGACTTTGTCCCCTTTCACACAGGGCAACTGAGTTGCCGGCAACAATTTGTTCCTAGGCGAGAAGGGCAGGAAGAAAGAGGGGGAAATGAAATCTCCCCGGTCAACAAATTCAGGAGATTTTTTTGACGTTTCTCTTCACACTACGTTTGTGTGCGTTCAACCAAGGTAGTTTAAAAGGAAAATAAAGAAAATCTCCGGGTTTTTGTTGCTTGCGTGTGAAAGGTACAAGAGATTGTTAAGGAGATTCAAAAAAACCTTAAAAAAAATCACCAGCAACTAGTATCTTCGTGTGAAAGGGGACTTTGGTTTGCGAGTACGAATACGAAAACAATTTCAATTCTATCTATCTCTTTCTTTCCTTTTATTTAAAAAAGACACTAACTGTGGGAAGTACAAGAACTGTCAAATTCAATTTTCTTCAAAAAAAACTGTTATACTACGTTTTCATTTCTTAAATCCCAAATAGTGTTTTCACCAGAAAAAAAGATTAAAAAATAGATTAATTTTGACAGAACCTTTCAAAATGCAGATGGTGGGTCATTTTTCTTATGAAGTGGAAGTGAGATGGCAAGTTTGCTTTAGCAGCTTGTATTGCGCTGAATGGGGGAATAGGTCTGTTCGAATTTTACCTATGAAGATTTAAATGAGATTTATTTTAAATCTTGATTTGAGGAGATTAAAATTTGTATGGTAATACTACGTTTTCACTGCAAGTTAATCTCGTTTACATTTCATAAATCCCAAATAGTGTTTTCACCAGAAAAAAAGATTAAAAAATAGATTAATTTTGACAGAACCTTTCAAAATGCAGATGGTGGGTCATTTTTCTTATGAAGTGGAAGTGAGATGGCAAGTTTGCTTTAGCAGCTTGTATAGCGCTGAATAGGGGAATAGGTCTGTTCGAATTTTACCTTTGAAGATTTAAATGAGATTTATTTTAAATCTTGATTTGAGGAGATTAAAATTTGTATGGTAAATCACGGGATTTGTGAAGAGATTTGTGGTAAATCTACCTAAATCTCGTTTTAGTGGTCGATGAAAACGTAGTATAAATCACGGGATTTGTGAAGAGATTTGTGGTAAATCTACCTAAATCTCGGTTTAGTGGTCGGTGAAAACGTAGTATTATACATATAGAGAATCCACTTTCCAGTGTTTTAGGCCAGGCGCGCACATGCAACTAAACAGTTTGGTTTCGATTTTGAGTACTATAGGATTATATGAGAGTCCGCGCACATAAACCGGCGCGCACTCCCATATAAGCCCATTGTGCCTGTTTACATTTTATTTTTGACGAACGGCGCATCCAGTGAGATGGGTAGATTTTGTGTGAGTAAGAAAGAGAAGGGTTAATTCCACCCAAATTACGCCGATGCGCCAGTTTCAATAAATGTTTTGTGCCTGTTTACATTGTATTTTTGATGAAGCATATTTTCGTTCATCAAAATGTTCCTCGTGTTTACATTATAGAGAAAAAGTCCTTTCATTTCAATCTACCCATCCCTATCTCACATCCTTAACAACCATGTATGTCTCACTCACACAAAAAAAATTCTTCGTGCTCAATCTGAAAACATTTATTGAAACTGGCGCATCGGCGTAATTTGGGTGGAATTAACCCTTCTCTTTCTTACTCACACAAAATCTACCCATCTCACTGGATGCGCCGTTCGTCAAAAATACAATGTAAACAGGCACTTTCGGATTGAGCAGGAAGAGTTTTTTTTGTGTGAGTGAGAGATACATGGATAGAGATGGGTAGATTGAAATGAAAGGATTTTTTCTCTGTAATGTAAACACGAGGAACATTTTGATGAACAAAAATATGCTTCATCAAAAATACAATGTAAACAAGCACATTGTGCACAAAATCGAAACCAACATGTTTAGTTGCATGTGCGCGACTGGCCTTATAGAGATCAGTGTTCGGAACAGCTTCACTGAACACTCCTAATCTGAAATTTCAGATTTCTTTGCTTTGAACGTACCCAATGCCAAACGGGCATAATTTTTTTTGACAAATTTCCCAAAACCAAAAGTTCTTCCTAGTTTTCGTACCATCGTTCGGAATTTACAAAAATCTAATTGTTATTTATTTTCCTTATTTAATTATTGCGAATGTATTTACATACATAACTATCTAAAATGAACCCAGATAAGAAAAAATCCAGCTCCGGTGAATCAACACCAAAAAGTTCACACAGCAAAACAATTAAGCCCCCAAAACCTTCATCGAAATCTCGTGTAAAAACCTCCAAACCAGATAGCACCAAATCTAATACAAATGTCCAGACTCCAACAAGTTCTACTTCCCACACTGATGCACCAACTACTCCAACATCGAGCAACGATTCATCCAGAGATAATAAAGTAGCCAAAAAAAAAAATCTAATATTGGACGTCAACGTAACTAACTATCTCCTTCCAGAATCATCACAAAGGATATGCTGCATTTAGCCCAAGAACAATCAAAATCATTTGGGAACAACACGATACCAGTGATACAGATCTGGCCCCAGATTTGTTGCCAATTCTGGCCGAAGATGTTTCTTATAAGATGTGGGAGTTGATAAAGGTAGGTTCCATTGATGTTTTGAAAATTGCGTAGCAACTATCCTTGCGAATCTAGAACATTAAAACGTATTCCATGCACTCGGGTGGGTCTGTTACAAGCGATCTAGTAAATGAAGTTCTCAAAGACTCCGATTGCCCTCCGATTCTCGGGCCAATGGACTCTGAATGGGATCGCATTGACTACGATGGTAGTTTCTTCTTTAATTCGGTGAGTTCGAACAAAGAAAAAAATTTGCTTTTTGTTAATGATAACAAATATGTACAAAATTACGTAGAGTATCGTTTAAGTAGTATTACAGGCAACGAAGACCTAAAATCATAAAATAAATGCAAAAATCCATGTAGTCTGGGGTATTTTTTTAAGTGGTAGTGATGACCCACAAGTCCAACATACACATTTTCTATTTCATTTGCATTCCGTTTTTGATTCTTTGCCTATCAAAATTATTTTTTGCTTTATTAAATTAAAATTATTTTTGACAAAATTTAATTTGACATCCCACACATACATTTGCAAACAAAAAACAAATCCAATTTGCGTTTCTTTTGCCAAGAAAATTCGTGATCCGGGATCAAAATCCCTATTTGCAAAAGAAAAACGACATAAGGCACAAGAGAAGGTTAAAGGTCACCTTTTTTTAGTTTTTCGCGATTATTTTGAAAACCAAGCGAATAAGTGTGAAAGTTTGTAATATAAAATTAAAGTACATTAAATTTCCTACAAAAAATGTTTAATTCATATTTTCGCTTGGAGAAAAACTAATGTCGTTTTTCTTTTGCAAATAGGGATTTTGATCCCGGATCACGAATTTTCTTGGCAAAAGAAACGCAGATTGGGTTTGTTTTTTGTTTGCAAATGTGTCTATGGGATGTCAAATTTAATTTTGTCAAAAATAATTTTAATTTAATAAAGCAAACAATTATTTTGATAGGCAAAGAATCAAAAACGGAATACAAATGAAAAAGAAAATCACAGAATCACACAAAAGCACAAAATGACGTTTTATAAATAGTGTGTGTGCAAGTGCGTGTTTCATGTAGGTGTAAATCTCTCTTTAATTCGGGATCAGAAATTTTGATCCCGAATTGTCAGGGATTGATTTTTTTTGGTTGAAAGAAATGCAAAAACTTGTCCGGGTCCCTGGCAGGGATCAATTTTTTTTGGCTGAAAGAAAAACCACAAGAGATTTGCAAAGTAGACAAAATGTCAAGAAATCTAATAAATCGGTCATTACCTACAAAATTTATGTCGTTTTTCTTTTCCAAATAGGGATTTTGATACCGGACCACGAATTTTCTTGGCAAAAGAAACGCAGATTGGATTTGTTTTTTGTTTGCAAATGTATGTGTGGGATGTCAAACTTAATTTTGTCAAAAATAATTTTAATTTAATAAAGCACAAAATAATTTTTATAGGCAAAGAATCAAAAACGGAATGCAAATGAAATAGAAAATCACAGAATCACACAAAAGCCCAAAATGACGTTTTATAAATAGTGTGTGTGCAAGTGCGTGTTTCATGTAGGTGTAAATCTCTCTTTGATTCCGGATCAGAGATTTTGACCCCGAATTGTCAGGGATTGATTTTTTTTGGTTTAATGTAATGCAAAAACTTGTCCGGGATCAAAATCCCTCACAGGGATCAATTTTTTTTGGCTGAAAGAAAAACGACATTAGTGTTTATTGATCAATTGATTGATCAATTTTGAATTGAGTTAAAATCGCGTTAAATTGTATCCGAAGATTAATTTTTGACACTAGTGAGGTGAATCTGTACGTAGAAATGTCAAAATTTAGATAAAATTTAATCGTAATTTTAAACGAATTCGCACACGGCCTTAGTTATGGTTCATTGAAATCCTTGACTTCTTATCTAATTAGTGCACTCCTTCAAAAGTTATTGAAGGTTAAAGTCGATAGTTTATTTCAGTTTCGTTTTTGGATACGGTCTTGAAAATATCAGCTATAATAGAAATTTTATGAGATGAAAATATTTATAAAAACACAACACAACACAACACAACACAACACAACACAACACAACACAACACAACACAACACAACACAACACAACACAACACAACATAAAATAAGCACATTTTTAAAGAACATTCAATAAATATCGTCTCAATCATTTTCGTACGATAACCGGTTGTAAAGTTATAAAATAAAAAAGCAAAAATAAGAAAACTTCCCATATGGCAAAAAGAAATTAGTAGTGAGCGACCTCTAAATATTTATGTAAACGGGTTTAACTAGCCTTATTATTTCACTAAACCCTAATTAAATAGCAAGTAGCATTGAAAATCGGACACATTTTCATTTTTTTTTGGATCAGTCTAGTATATTAGCCCGGGAATTTTGTGCAAAACTTCTAAATTTTGGTAGTACGTTTGAAATTTCGTAGGGTCGTAGAGCTAGTTTAAAGGAGTATTTAAGGAACTATCCCCGCTTCTAACTTAGCTTTAAAGGCGGCACGCACTGTCTCGATGAGTATCGATGACGCTGCTGTTACTAAAGCAGCTTTCAGGCTATCCAGATTTCGATGGGGAGTCTTACAGGCCATGTTCTCCAGTTCGGACCAAAAACTGTAGTCCAGTGGACTCAAATCTGGACTTCCCGAAGGCCAATCTGCAGCTTCAATAAAATCAGGAATATTTGATCTAAGTCACTCTTGTGTAGTTTTGGCTTTGTTGCCGGATCAGAGTCCTGTTGGAAGACCCATCTTTTCACTTTGAAGAGAGTATTTGTTAAAGGTTTTACCACACCCTCGAGAACATTCTCCTGATACACTTTTGCACCAGTTTTCACACCTTTTTCGCAAAAATGCTATGATGTGACACCTTGATGAGAGACCCCCCAGGAAACCATTACCGAAGCGGGGTGGTGTCCACGCTGAATTTGTCATTTAGCTTGTTGAAAACTTCTTCTATTGTGAAAATTTTTTCATCACTAAACAAAATATTTTTTTGGCCATTCACCGCGTGCCACTGCAAAAGCTTTTTGCTTCTTTCAAGTCTAATTTTTTTAAGGCTTGGAGTTAAAAGGTGTCCTGTTGACCGACGATAGGCTTTCATGTGAAGATCATCTCGAATCAAACTTGACATGGATCTAGCGGACATATCCAGTTCTCTGGACATGATCTTCTGCTTCCGGAGAGGATTTCTTCGAATTCGTTCACGCACAGCTTTAATTCTGCATCGTTTGGGATATTTTTAAAGTTTCTCTTGCTGACAGTTTTGAAATAATTTTAATTTAACCCATAAAAGAATTTAAAAAGAATAAAAAAAAAAAATATACATACATACATACATATATCGGTATATGCTAAAAATGTACAAAATATTTCAAATGATACAAATTTTACTAAGGCATAATATTGTATACAATTTTGTTTTGTATAGTATGCCCTGATTGTTAAGATTATTAGTAAGCATTGAAGAAAATAAAATAAAAACTGAATTGCAGTTTTTACTAAAAAAAAAAAATATGATGTCATATCAAAAAAAAAATGAAAAATACATCAAATAACGTGAAATGCAATTGATCACAATTCTTTATTCATTTTATTTAATAAAATGTCTTCTAAGCCCATATATTTTTAGTAAACTAAATTTTGTTTCGTTGTTTTTTTTTTATAAATTTCACCGTTAAAATTTAGAAGTTACGGAAATTAATAGAAACAAAATTTGAAATTTTTTGTTTATAGTTAAATCCTGCATTTAAAATAAAATATGAGTTTCTTCTAATCACCGTTCCGAAAAATTTTTGAATTTATTTAAGGCTGCATACTGTTTTTTTTATATACATAGTACCTTTAAAATTGTTAAATTTCTACCAAAAGTAAAAAAAGTTTTTACAATTTATTTATTTATTTATAAAGAAGCTTATAAAATTAATTTACAGGCTCTTTTCGAGTTAAGGCATTAGGGTGACAAGACCATGTATTGCCCTTTTTGTTTAAAATTGTATTTTAAATTTCATTATTTATTCCATGCAAGGATGTACATCTTTTGATTTGTTTGATGGTGTCTAAAATTGTGGGATCAAAAAAGTTAGCTAATTGTTTTGATACTTCTGTAAGGTTTGAAGATCGTCTTGACTTAGGGCATTCCAAAAGTATGTGTTGGACAGTCAGACCTGCTCTGCAGTCTACGTATTCTTCTATTTCACTTCGGTTATAAAGATGTTTGGTGTTGAAAATCGTTTTCCGACTCGGAAACGAAACAATGTGAAACATTCCTCTCTTGTAAGTTTTTCGTGGTATGGAGTGCGAATTCTTTGTGGGTGATGTATTCGTAAGAAACTGTTGCTATGAAACCATTTTTCACTCAGTTTAATATTTTGGTTCTCTTGCCAAACTCTTCAAACAAGCTGGTGAAAGTTGGGTGTTTCAACTATTAGCGGTAGGTTTTGCACTTCTTTTGCAGCCAAATCTGCTGCTTCAAACCCTCTACGACGTACTAAACACCTTTGACCACGATATCATAACAAAAATACACAACTATTTCATCACAGCGAATCTTCCGATATGAACTGTCTTCCTAAATAAGTTAGGGCTGGAAGCCTCAGTTTGCTTTGCCCTTATCTTCACATATTTGCGTGTAATTTTAATTATATGTAAATAAATAATAATAATAATAATCATTTCATATAAGATATAAGATTTGTATTTTCTTTTTTCATCACTTTCCTAACCTGAATAACTTTGCTATTTTTTAATTTGCTCATAAGTTCTTCTTCTGAAATTTCAACAATAAGCGGGGAGAAAATTCTTCCTTGGACAGAATTAAGTGTCCTATGTGAAGTAATTTTAACTGGTATAGAATCAAGGAGCTTTGCTTTTAAGAAGAGGTCTGCTGTAACTCGGTTTGAAACCTTTATTAAGGCCTTAACTTCCAAAATTTACTTGGAAATATGTTCTAACCCACGGTTTATTTGGAATGGATTAGAAGTTGAAAGTTTTCTGAGAGTATCATTATTTTTTCCAAGCCTGTTACAACCAAGAAACGAGGAATATTATCGTCATTTGCAGTCGATGGCATGGCAGTGAAAAATTCATCGGTGAATTTAGTTTTTTTTGTTTTTTTTCATTCTGTCAAGGGTAGAATCAGGATCTAGCAAATCAAAACGCCCCCTGTCAGGGGGCTCGGTCCCCCATTTCATTGCTTCGTTTTAATTAAGAAACAAAAAAAGATTAGGTTTAATATTAATTTTAAGAAAAAAAAAGGAAAAGCCGAGTGGGTGCCAAAAATGACAAGATAAAAAAAAGAGGTTACCGCGCTCTCTTTTTAACACGTCTATACACGGCGTTTGCCAGAAGGCGACTGAGTTTTTACAATTATTTTAAAGTTTTTATGGCTTAAATGGAGTATTGAGCAGGACTTAATTTAGCCAAGTGGTAAATTAATTTATTCATAATCTAATTTTCCATCATAGGGGATGACTCCAAAATTTATCCTGCGCACCTTTGTAGAAAATTTGATTTAATTCTTAAGGGATCGTGAAAAAAATTTTAAATGCCCCACAAAAAAAAAAAAAAAACATGATATTGGTACATTTCACAAACTTCCACAGTATCTTAAATGCTGCAAAATGAAACACAATTTAAGATTATATAACATTTGTTTGTATATAGTAGTGTTAAGTTTTTTTTTTTGCTGAACGAAGATATACTATATCAAATTTAGAATGTAACTGCAGGTTAGCAATCACTCTGTTGTAACCACGGTACCTAACTTTAAAAAGCTGAGGTGGTATCGCATCAAGTAAATCATGGAAAACAGGAAGCAGGTCACTCAATGCAGTACTGGCAGAAAAGCAAATGAGAGATAGATAGATACATTCTTTATTTTATAAAACAGTTTTACAATATATAATAAATTAATTATATTAACAAATTTATGAAAAATTAAAACCAATTATTCAATTAACAATTTTGAAAAGATTTGAAACTCAAAAAAATAAATTGGAAATGAGTTGAAGTACAATAACTTTTACAATTTTAAAGTGATTTGAAACACAAAAAGTTTACAATTTTTAAGTGATTTGAAACACAAAATAGAAAGTTAAATTACAATAACTGGTCGAACTTCAGATTTTAAGTTAAGAAACTGTTTCGAAAATGTAAGGCATGTTTACAATACTTTTAGAGGGACGACCATCCTAGCGCTCCATTTAAGGTTTCGTAAAGTCGGTTTGGAGAGAGAAAGCTTTCGTTAAAATGTAGTCGACGGATTTCCTGTAATATAGGAAAGATGGCAATTAAGTTGCGGTAGATCAGGACGATGGGGCATAAAGTTTAGGTTTAAGATCTCAACTCGTGCTCTAAAAACATAGCTTATAGCTTCGGACGACAGGTCGTTACAAAAACAGTTTGCCTCCGATGGCAATTGGTGGCTGAGGTTCCGATAAATGTTCCTAGATGTTGTTGACGTAGCTCTGGATAAATACTGAGTGTAAAGTTGTTTGTCTATTTTAGTGATAACCGCTGCAAACATAGGCTGCCATTCATTTACGTTTGAATCCATTAAATATATGTTAACATCATGGGAAAGAGCTTGCTGATTCCAGTCCTTAAAAGGGGATGCAATAGTTTGCAGTAGTCTTAGCATGAAAGATTTGTGGAGACTTCCTTCGTTTCTTCTCATAACTCTTATCATATAATCCGATTCTGATTTTTAATATATATTGGCGTTATTCCAGATTCCACATAAATAGCATAATTTGGCGTAGAGTTTGGCAAATTAAATAAGCGTTTGAAGAAATGCCGTTGAAGTGCTTCAAACTCTTTAAGGCGTAAATGCCCAAAAATTTAAGCACCATAGCACATGCATGTTTTAACTTTTTCCTGCAAAACACGATATTTGGACGCCAGATCAATTTTTTGATTTGATAAGAACTTTAGCCACATTAGGGTTAAAGCTAGTTTTGCTTCATTGCTTTTCTCTATTTGGCGTGTTTGGTAAAGTTTAGATTATGTGTGAGCAAAACTCCTAGATATGTACTTAAATTCATTCACAACTTCGATAGGCGCATTATTCAAAGACCAATTCTCTCCTCGCATCCTTCTATGACGAGCTTCAAAAATCATTATCTTGGTTTTGCCGGTATTAACATTCAAGCCCCACATCTCGCAAAAAGAATTAAATCTATTGATTTGTAACTGGAGGGCGAAAGGGTTTTCGGCAAGCAATACCAAATCGTAAGCATAGAGAAAAACTTTTACCTGGATATCAGCGAAGGGTATTCCTCTTGGAAGTACATCTTCAATATCGTCAGTCAAGGAAGTTCAAATACATAATCAGGAACTTTCGAGAGACTCCAAGTGAATATATCTTGTACACTAGGGCCTGCCTATTTACTTTGTCGAAGGCAGCTTTGAAATCTACAAGTTTTTTCTTTTTTTAATAAATTTCCTGGCAATTATACTCGTAACTGCAAAAATATGGTCCATCGTTGAGAAGCCTGATCGGAAACCTGCTTGGAAAATACTTAGAATATTTCTGTTTTCAATCCAATTGGTGAGCCTTTCATATAAAATTGAAGCAAATATCTTTCTTAATGTGTTAAGGACAGAAATTCCTTTGTAGTTATCTGGTTGGTTAGCATCTCCTTTCTTTAAAATAGGAAAAATTACTGCTTTGTTGAAACTGCTTGGCATATATGTGAATCATTGTAGTCTGTTAAAGTAAAGTAGGAGATAGTTCTTAAATTCCACGGTACTATTTTTGTAAAATTCTGCTGGAATTCCGTCCATTCCAGGTGCCTTGTTATTTTTCATCGTATGTAGCGTTGTTTCAAGTTCATCGAATGAAATCGGGTTATCTAATTCGTAGACATTGATGTAAGGTATTGCGTAACAGAAAGTATGTGCATTCTCATCAGCCGACAAAAGAGTTTTAAGGTGAGCTGCTAGTGAGTCGGCTCCAAGCGTGCTCACTGCATTTCAGTTACGTCAACCAAGCTCCCGAACCTTACTCCAAAAAGTTTTGGAATTCTTGCAGTTGACTAATTCATTGGCAAGGTTGTCGAGGTAATGAATTTTCTTAATTGCACATAGTTTTTTAAATTCCTTATTTATATGTAGGTAGATGTTTTTGTAAAACGAAGAGTTTGTAGTTCTAGATATGTGAAAGATAATTTCCGAAGTTTATTGCAATCGCTATCAAACCATTTACACCTTGGTGAGGAGGAGTGATTATTGTTATTAATAGGAAACGGAGCTGAAGCTTTAATAACACTTATAAGCAGCTCATCACTCAGTTGAATCATACTGAGGGATTTGCAGTATCGGTTTAACAGTGTTCTATAAAGTGGGGCGCAATTCTCATTCCATTTTAGTTTATGAAAAGCAAATGTTCTGATGTTATGCAGCAAAATCAGAATGTTCGAATCTTCTGTAGCAACTACCATCGGTTCCTCATCTATAGACCTACTACATTCTACCTATATGGTAATTTTCATAAAAAAAATAAGTATTTAGGTAAAATAGCCACAACGTCAGCCTTAATTCACATAATTACGACTTTTATCAAAGAAGGGTACCTACATATGCATATTCGAAATCTTCTTCCACATAGGTAAATATTTTTTTTCTGCGTAATTCTAAAAATGAGGTTTTCTTAAGAGTATACATATTTTTATTTATTTTTTATTTAATTAGTTTACGATAAAAAAAACCTAACTAAACCAACCATCATTATGATTTTTCTTCAAATGTTTGAATTTTTAAGAAGTTTCTGCTATAAATATATATATTTTTTTATATTTTATTATTTAAGAATTAACAATTGTCAATCATTTGGTGTATAAAATTTTTTTCTAGACAATAGATTCCAAGATATAGCCATTTTAATAAAATAAAAATCAAAAAATATTCCCATTAAAATCCCGTTATTTTTTTTCCTCAACAAGTTGGGGATATTTCTGAAAAGTTGTATAATAATATTAGGTATAACCAAAGAATATAAAGTTACCAAGAAGGCGCATCTCATACAATTTTTTTACTGCACATTTTTATATGGTGGGTTCCAATATTGCGGCCTGCTCCCAGAGCTTTTGCTTTTTTTACGGGCTTTTCATGGACAAAAAAGCAGACTGTTTTAATGCGTGTGGTATCTCATTTTAAAAGCGCTGAGAGAATTATTGAAAAGCCCATAAAAAAGCCAAAGTGCGGGTTCCAACATTAGAACCCGGCATTTTCAGTAGAAAATTTGTATGAGATGCGACTTCTTGGTAACTTTATATTCTTTGGTATAACATACATATGTACATATGTATGAAACCTATTATACTAATATTTAGAAGTTTGTATGGAGGAATGTTTTTGTTTCCTGGGCTATATAAATATATTCATAATTATTACGTACTGGTTAGTGCGTTGGACTGTCATGCCAGAGGTCTGGGTTCAATAGCAGCCGCTTCCACCTATAGGGCTATTGCCTCTTGCGAAGAAGTGAAAAATCCTCCAAGAGTATCTCTTGTCATAGGAAAGTGCCACTCACCTTAGCCGTTCGGATTCGGCAATAAACTGTAGGTCCCCTCCATTCCTGCAGACACGCACACAGAAATGGTTGACAGTTGTAAGTCACAAGAAAATAAAAGACTAGGTACTTCTGTTGATTTAAAATAATTATTTATCCACTATACGCCAAAGCTTTAGGAAATGGTCCCTCCCTTATAAACTGAGGAACATAGACCCCCCTTTCCTAGGCGATTTTTTTCTTAGCACTTGTATGAAAATCATTTAACAAAGTAATGGTCAGTAACATAGAAACATCTAGTATACTTGTTACCTTTACACACTGTAGCAAATAAATTAAAGTAGGAAATTCTAACTATCAGCAACTTTTAATCCTGTACTCTCTCTCCTTGCTCATCAATGGAGTATGTAGGTTCTTACTTTTTCTGTTATTTCTCGTTAAAATGATCAATAAACCTGCTGGACCTGAGGGTCACCGCTATCACTTAAAAAAATAACCCAGACTAGATGATTTTTTGCATCTGTTTTTCCTTCGTTGACTGGGCTATAGGAGTAAATAAAAAAGGCTTATTTCCTCACTGTACATTTTTAGCGTTTTTTATTTATTATACTTGTTATTTCATAGGACAAAATAATAGAACTGCGTACTGAATACCAGAAAGACGTGCACATTACAATGCCGATGGGACCACCATTTATGAGTGCTTGGCCCATCCAAGGAGGATGTAGAGACAAGATGCAGTCCTTCATGCAAAGTATATTTCTCATAACCCTCGGCGGAAGTGAACAGGATTTTGATTCTGTGCGCCAATATGTCTACGCTGCTCCCTTTATTGGAAGCTGTTACCGAGTGCTCCTTGTTAAAATGATTCAAACACTTGCTTTTAAGCAAACGAACCACGTCAAGCTCCGATGTTGGCGTCTGATGCAAACTCTCGCGCAACATCCCACTTGTCGGGATGTCTATTGCCGAGAAGACTTTTTTCATCTAGCTGAAATTTTTATATGTCAGCTCCTTGACATATATCCCTCTAGCCCAGTTGTGAAGAACGAAAGATACCTCTCTGATGTAAAGTGTCATCCGATGGAAATAGATCAACCCTCTACGCAGCCTGAAGGTGCCAGCATTCGGATAAAGTTAGAAGACATCAAAGAGGAGGAACTTGTTGATTTATATGAAGTGAAGCCCAAGCTGGCCGCTGCTGAAGATGTCAAGGAAGAATTTATATCAATCGAAGAAGAACTACCGCAATCCGATCGAGTCTATCGTCTAGAAAAAGATGATGAAGGTGAAAGTACAGCTGATCAAATGGAAGGCCTTGAATATTCTTCATACACAGCCGATATAGTTGATTTGAATCTCGTCGATGATTTGTGTGAAACAATTGGATTGATTGGAGCGATAAACGAATTCTTCAATACGGAATGCATGCATTTGATATTGAGAAGATTAGAAATTTTTTTTGACAAAAAGAAAACGTTCTGGCCAAGTGGTAAAGCAAAGAGAAATTTTTGTATCCAAATATTTATTTTTATTTTGTTTCAGATTACGAGTTTATAAGTAGAGCTATTCGGGGATTGTTCGCATTGGGCGAGTATGCTTTTCGGGAGTTCATACCTTTCATGAAGATGATGAATATATTGAAAGCTGACAACATTCCGCATTCTTTAAGGTGTGAATTTGCGGTAAGAGTTGATAAAAGTAATTCATAGTTTTAAAGAATGTCGCTAAAAAAAACTCGCTAAATCGCAGTTGCCTTCTTAGCTGTAATGTTAATAATTGAAAGAGACATTTAAAAGGTATCGCCAAATTTTAGAGGGTATATCTTAACTTAATAACGATTTTATTCATTTTATTTGTAAAGGATTTCCTGATCTCATACTTTGAGTTTTCTTTAGAATCTAGAGCACACAACCAAGCCCAATCTGAGCTGAGATGGTTCCAGAATCTGTGTTCACATGCTTCGTCCATTTCGTATTTTTATTATTTTTCTAAATTGTTATTATATATTTTGTTCATTTTGTTTATTTCGTTTCAATGAAAATTTAATTTTACAATGGGCTTTTAGGAGAATGCGTCGTTATATCGAATACAAAAGTCAGGCAAAAAAAAGCACGCATGTGTACTCATATTTTGGGTGTGCGTTCACACCCAAACTTTTCTGTCGTGCTAGTAATCTTCATAGTTTCATAACAGCCATATAATTCAGTCACTGAAATCCGGTTCTAAATGTACACTTGGATTTAAAGTAAGTTAAACCCTGATGCCAAACCCAAGCTCATCATATTCACTCGTTATACCCGGGAATAAAAATAGTGTTAAACCATGTCAAGTTTGATTTGATTTAATTTTAACAGACTTCCAGCGAGCAGTTAAAGAAACTAAACTTGGGTGTAAATTCAAAATATAAAATACAAAAGCAAGCGACAAAAAACTAGAAAAATATCTACAAATTTCAAATTATTGATACTACGCAGCTTTTAAATTGTTTTCAATTAAGTTCAAATAGTTTAGTATGCGTTTTACTCACTTTTATTCCACCGAGTATAATGCTTTTTGTTGTGAATATTATGGGCATAAGTGTAAATTGTCGGGTTTGAAAAATGCGGATTAAATGGACAAGCATAAAATTAATTTAAACCTAAATTATACCTGAAGTGAATAATATGGCTGCTAGTGTGAACTACATATATCCAACCAGATTAGAATTCCTAATCATTAAAGTTAGAAGTTTATTTTGTGCCGTGGCATGGCAATGTTTATATACGAAGATTCTTTGAATAATACAAATTCTATATATGTACTATTGAAATAAAAGACTTTCAGCACCTCCTTAACTGAATTTAAGAAAAACAAATATGCAATTTAAAACGTCAGTTAAAGGTCATAAAAGATCAGGTAGTTTCAGTAATTGGTCAGGCATAGATTTTTTAAATATTTTTTTTTTTAATTTTTCAAGGTCATTGTGTACAAGGTCGTATAGATTTTTAGCACCTCATTTATGGGACATTCGAAAAAAGAATATACCATCTGAAAGGTTACTTAAAACTTATTAACGGTCAGGCAGTTTCAGAAATTGGTTAGCTGTAGATTTTTAGCTAAAAATCTAAAAAAATCTTTTGCTAAGTAAAATAAAGTAAGGTTAGCAGACCTTTTATGAGGATTCAGTAAAATTTCAGATGGCATGTAGTTTTTTTTTTTGTAAATTATACAAATGAGATGCTAAAAATCTGTACAACCTTGAAAAAAAATAAAATTTAAAAATTCGTAAAAATTGGTAAAAAAAAATAGCTGACCTTTTAGGTCGAATTACTGACCTTTAGATGGCATACATACTTTTTTGCGAAATTTCCTTATATGAGGTGCTGAGGTGCAAAGTTTTGGCTTTAAAAAAGTATAGCATGACATTGTCTGTGTGTTTCTTTATTTATTCCGGATAAGGAAAAGAATGGATGGAATAGACGAAATGTTTATCCAGAATATCCAGAATGGAATGAATAAAGAAACAAAACTAGAACAAAAAAAATGGCAACCCAGTTGTTCGGTGAAATGTCAAAACAATTGAAGAAATAAATGTTTTTATTTTGGATATTTATGTATTCTCAAAGTCAAAAGTTTAGTAAATTTTACATTAAATGCATACAATTATACTCTGGTACATTAATTCGCGGTATTATGCTGTTTTTAAATAATTAACACCAATGTGAATCTGCCATAATTGAGGTTAAGAACGTGAATTATATTGAACGCGCCCAGTATTCTTTTTCTATTCTTTTTATTCCACACTTCACATGGAATACAAAGAATGCATTCCAAACGTTCCGGAATGAATAAATAAACAACAAAATAGTTTATCCGGAATGTTCCGTGGAATAAAGAAACACAAAACTGGTATTCCGAATATTCTGGACATACGGGAATGAATAAAGAAACACACTCTGTAATTGTCGATTTTTAGAATGCTTCCCCTCTCCCGATAAAATAAAATCACGATAAAAAAAAATCAATTAACACCTTATTTTACACTTAATTATTTGGTTTTAGTCGACAAAAAATAAAATAAAATTAAAAAAAAATAAAATAAAATAAAATAAAATAAAATAAAATAAAATAAAATAAAATAAAATAAAATAAAATAAAATAAAATAAAATAAAATAAAATAAAATAAAATAAAATAAAATAAAATAAAACAAACAAAAACCGAATGACTAACCTTTTGCATTCCAAAACGATTTACGTGCCACCCTTCATTCCTCATCCGCCATTCCTTATACGCCATTCCTCAGCGTAAAATGTCACAAGCTTTTATGTTGAACTTAAATATTTAAGTTTCGTTTCAGCAAATGGACCTTACAGCCATATTATTTAGTTTTAGTTGTACACCCAAATGATTAACCCAAGCGCATAGTGTTCACTCGCTTATATCTGGAAATAAATCAATTTTTTAAACCTTGTCACGTCTAATTCGATTAAATTTTAACTTCTATTTCCCCCCTTTTAATTTTCCCAATCAAAAAGAAAAAAACCAATACGAAAACAGTTTAGCAGCAAGGGCAAACACTTTTCCTCCTAGTGCTAAATTATTTGCCCTTAAAAGCTCTAAAAAAGCATACATTTTCAAAGTTTCTTAACAAAAACCAAAGGAAAAGCCAGAACAATTTTGAATAAAGCTCTCCCATAATGCCTGTTCTAAATATTTTTAGTGGGCAAACTATAGAAATAGAGAAGAAATAATTAAAAAAAACAACGGCGTCACGCTATCCTTTTTTTAAAAGCTGTGGTTCGGCACCAAAAAAGTCCAAAAGTAGGAGTTGTCTTAGCCAAAATAAAACACCAACAGCAAAAAAAAGAACGATGGCAGCAGCAAATTAAGACGACGAAAATTGGTTCGCCTAATGAGCGGTGCAACAATTTCATTTTTTTTTAGATTATATTCGTTTTAATTTCTTTATTTTTACAAATCTAGTGTAAGTTAGTTGTAAGCTTTAAATTTAAGATAGTTTTGAGATAATCGTAAAATAATTTTAAGTTTCCTTATTTCTTCAATTTAGTAAAAGGCACGAATGGAGGTCTTGTACTTGCTGACTTGCCGAATGTGAAAATGAGAATGCCAAGATTTCTTGTGGCAATTCAATTTGCCTCCTCGGTTGAACAGATAGAAAAACCAGTATTTACAATACATGGACGTGCTGTCAAATTGTGAGGCAAAGAGGATGGGAGCTCGTGCATGCGCATGTCATCTGTCCGCCACTCCGAGTCCGCCCAGCTTGTAACATTTGACTCCGCGCTGCGCTGGCTCGTGTATAAAGGTTCGAACAACAGGCACATCAACAAGCTGAAAGTCCGTTCTCTTATTTAGTTCATAATTCATATTATTTTAGGAAACATTTTGTTTTCTTAAAAACTAAAGAGCATTTAGGCATTCAGCTTTTAATAATTGACTTAAAATTGATAGGAGCATCGAATATTATACACAAATATATTATTTAACTAGCAGGCCCTTGTTCGCCTTGTATCGCATGCTTAAATAACTTTATGATTGTGAAATACTTTTGTATTTGTTTTTTGATATTTTTATTATCTCAAAAACGATTTTGATTAAAATTTTTGTGTGTACTATTGCTGCAAGTATGGTCTGCATTTTGGTAAAAAAATTCTGAAAACTGTTAACGGTACTTCCCATAGACGGTTTTTTTATTTTCGACTTTCTCGTTAACCACTCTACCGATTTTGATCAATTTTTTTGGATTTTCGATATAACAAATCGTCCAATATAAATAATTGGCTGAACATTAAATCTTTATTTATACTGGAAGTTAGTGTATTCATATTCCCGCAAATAATTTTTGATTGAAAGTGGCAAGTTACAAAAATTAAGACGAAAACCCTGCAAGGGTGTGATAGTCAAAAAACTCGGATTTAAGCTTACTATAAGGTTTTCTCTCTATTCTCTATAGCAAAAGAAAAATGGGTTTTCGATATCCATACACAAAAGACTGTAATATAAAATTTAAAATATCTACAGTATCGAAATATAAATTTGTCTCATTTTTTTTAGCTAAAATAAAACTAAAACAAACCCTTCCACATAAAATACCGAATACTGTTCCATTCGTGAGTGGTGTGGTTGAAAAAAAAAACCATTTCATTTTTCTATACTTATGTTTGTATGAAAATGAAAACAATTTCATTTTTTATACATACATACATGCATACATATGTATATAGATAGATAGATGAAGATGAAGTATACATCACGCTATCTCCAATAGTATGAAAATATGCAGACAAGCTTTTCGCTTTACATTTTGTATTTACAAAAAAAGTTGTTGAAAATATGTTGCCATTAAATTGGCGCTATGCAGTACCCCTAACGTATTGACTCCTAAAGCTTAGACGCTGCTGATACGAAACAAAATTTTTCGTTAGTCTACACATCACAACGAAATGCTTACGAAAACCACAACGAAAAATTACCCCTTGAAAGAGTCACCACACCGTTTGCAGAAAAATAAATAAAATTACCGGAAATGATTACGAAAACCACAACAAAAAATTACCCCTTGAAAGAGTCACCACTATTTTTGACTATGTATAAGAAAAAAATTTGTTCAAAAAATTTTAGATAATGTTAAAAAACCACTCGGTACAAAGATTCATAAAAATCCACCGTGTCGTTTCCGAAATATATTTTTTTTGGAAAATTTTGGTATACAATTCAATTTGAATTTTTCATAAGATTCTCCATAAAAAGAATTATCAAAATCAGCTAATGCCTTTTCGAGAAAAACGAAAATAAAAAAAAAAAATGGTTCTATGGGAGATACCAATTACAAATATTTTTCGGAAATTGTATTTCCACCAAATGGTAGGTAGCCTAAACGCTATACCTAAAGCTGGTATCTATCCTTTTTTCGCGGGGTTATCCCTTTTTCCGACTTCGAAAAACCTATCCCGTGAACGCTTCTAAAATCCCGCGTTATCCTTTTAATATCCCTTTTTCAGTCTCGAAAAAAAGCTTTGAATTTAGTTGAAAACGCTGAAACGATCAAAGAATTCGGCGATTATACGTACACTCCGCTCCACTTGAATAGAAACAAACTGTTTGTTTACTATCAGAGCGTGTAGCACTTTGGTAAGTACATAAATCTACCTTTTTGTTTTAGTTCTCTTAAGAGGATTTTATTGAGAATAAAACTGCATAGGCAGAATAATTCAGAAAAATACAATTCGGATATTTTTTACCGCTTTTCTAATTACTTCATTCACTGTTTTTTTTTTTTGCGTCACTTGAATAGAAACAGTATGCGATTTTTATCTATAGGTTACGGTTAGAAGCAAACATATTCAGCCCTATCATAGTATCCGATCGGAACGGAATTTTCTCCGAATTTTAAGAAATATTAGAAATATAAGGAATATCACTTTAATTTTTCCTTTTCAACCGCACGTTGAAATAATTTTCGGAGGTGTAACCGATTTATGAGAAATTTGTGTCATTAAAATGAAAAATAAAAAAACATTTTGTATGAGTCGGAGAAATTTCCGTTTCGATCGGATACTATGATAGGGCTGATTATTATAATAATAAAAGTGTAGATTAAAAATAATAATTGTTTGATCAAAGAAAAAATGGACCGCGGAAAACCATTAACCGCTGCAGAAAAAGCTAAAATAGAAGTAAACTCGGAAAACAAGCTTCCCCTACCCACAATTGCCAAAAAAAATAAGAAGAAGTGTTAAAATTGTTTGGTCGTTCCTTAGAAATAAAGAAAACTATGGAAATAATATGAAAGGTAGACAAATAAGAGCCACAACAGAAGCAGACTGAAGATAGATAATTAGACTGGCTTCAAATTCAAGTGACTCTGCTGCTAAAATCAAGGCGAAGAGTGGAATTGCAGCTAGTCTTTATACTATTAGACGTTTTATCTGTAGGTCACAACATTTAAAGCGTCTAAAATTGAAGAAAAACCACCGTTATAGCCAATACGAAGACAAAATAGAAAATATTTTTGCAGGAAGAATATGACGTAGAAGGAAGAGTGGAGAAAAGTGGTATTTTCTGATGAAAAACAATTTAATTTAGATAGTCCGGACGGATATAATTAGTATTTTTATGACATGAGGAAGGAACCAAGGTTTTTGGAGCGCCACTATAGCCAGGAATGTGGTGTAATGGTGTGCGATTTCCTGGTTTGGAACAATTAATCTGGAGTTTCCCACAATGGAAATGACGGCAAACTCCTACAAGCAAATATTGCAAGAAGCTTTCCGTAAGTTTACCTATGTCTTTGGACCAATACCATGGGCATTTCAACAAGACAACGCACCAATCCACAAAGCAAGGATCATTAAAAGTTGGACATCCGAATAAAATGTTGCCTTTCTTCAATGGTCACCGTACTCTCCGGACCTAAAAATTATCGAAAACATATGGGGATGGATGTTCGTAGGGTGTAGGATTCTAGACGTAAATATGAGGACAAAGAATCACTTACTGCTGCAATCAAAGAAGCACAGAGTGCAATTTCTTTAAATTACATAAAATAACTATACGATTCACTTTCCAACATGGTTTTTGAAGTTATTTCAAATGAATGTGGTAGCACACATTATTAGAATATGATTATAAATACAAAACTAACCTCTTTTCTGCATTTTTTCAATTTATTACCTTATTTAAGTGTTTCTATACAAGTGGCGCAAAAAGAAAAACAGTGTTTTTAATGAAGTATTTTGAAAAGTGGTAAAAAATAACCGAATGTTATTTTTCTGAATTATTCTTCCCATGCAGTTTTATTTGCAATAGATCCCTCTTAAAAGAACACAAACAAAAAGGTGGATTTATAAATTTACCAAAGCACTACACGCTGTGATAATAAAAAAGAAGTTTGTTTCTATTCAAGTGGAGCGGAGTGTATCTACATGTACATAACACAGTTAGCTTAGCCTAGCAGTCGTTGTCTTTATTTTTTTATCTGCACGACAATGTTTGTTTTAATTTTGAATAATTTCAAATTTCAAAAAGTCGAAACCAACTAAAGGGAAATGTTTTTTGAACGCTAAACTTCGAGTAAAATATCTTTTTCTCAAAATTTTTTGTAATATCAATTTGCCATACACATTGGGCCCTACCAATAATCAAATTTAGTTATGACTTAAATAGTGCACTCAATTAAACCAAAACGTTATGTGACATAAATAATCACCCATTCATTATATTCTAAATTTTTTGGAGTCGATTCGATGTATGGTTCATTACTTATAGTCCACGTAAATATTTAGGTAATATCATGCATGGTTTATTATTTAGAGCCCATTCCATTATGGTCCATTTTACTGAAATATTTAAGTCCTAACTAAATTTGAATTTTGGTGGGGCCCATTATGTATGCATAGAATTCTATTGCACTTTTTAAAATCGAAGCCCAGATTTGCTCCGCCAAATCTATAAAAAAGAGAAATATGTTACCCAATAAAGTGTGCCGATGCGAGTGACAATGACATCGAAGACGACAACGCGACAACGCAACGATGCAACAATGTTCATCGGCTGATCATCAAAATGTTTTTTATTAGATTATTTTCTTTCTTCCAAATGCATAATACGTACCCGTACATTTTACAACAAATATTTTTTAAAAAAAAAATCTTAAACTATCGGCCCTATCGAGGTAACCGTCGGAGCGGAACTCTCCGATTTCCTCCGAATCGGAGACATTTTGCTGGTCGGAGAACTACCTCGAAGCAAAACGTCTCCGATTCGTAGGAAATCGGAGAGAATTCCGCTCCGACGGTTACCTCGATAGGGCTGTATAAGATTGGAATGTGATTTGTGGTGGAAATTTCTTATTAGAACGAAGTTCGTTTTCGACCCATCGTGGCGCAATGGTATAGTTGTTTGCTTCTTAACCGCAAGGTTCGGCGTTCGAATCCTGCTGGTGACAAATCTTTTTTTTTTTTATTCTGTCACATGCATAATGTGCATCGCAAATCATATTATTTTCATTTCGTCACATGCACATCATTAATCCCTTTGAATCCTATAGCATTTTGAACAGGGCAACATGCAAATGAAAAAAGTTCACCCGGTATATTTGAGATTCGAACCCGCGACCTTCTGGTTACTAGCCGTTTATGCTTCCACTCGGCTAAATCGCGATACAGAATCTCTACATAGAAAATTAATAATTTGTATCTTAAGCGTTTTAATAAAACAAAAAAAAATTAAAAAAATAAATAAAGAAATTAAGCCTTATTGTGAGTTCCACCCGAACGATGTTTTATCTTAAAATTTTTTTCGCCCGGAATTTAAAAAGCGTTTGTGAGTTTCGCCCTTACGAAACATAAGTTTCCCGCCTTATTGCTCTCTCGTTAGCCTACTAAATATGTAAAGTTGAAAATTTAAGCTATCAAAAGTTGAAAATTTAAGCTATCAATGGCATTATATTCTGCCCGAAATGAATGTTAACAATGAGGTAATTCTCGAAACATGCAATATTTTTCGGTTGAAACTCACAATAGGCGAAAAAATTTTCCGGGTGGAATGTTGTCCGGGTGAAACTCATAATAAGCCAAATTATGTATGTATACATTAATAATCTTGTAGCTCTTTTTTATGCAATGCAACGGTTGTTTTCTTTTTGACTTTACACGGTACATATTGCACATCCGCATTATGTAAATGTCTGAAGTTCGTTAGGCGCCAGTTATAGCGATCAGGAAAATGGATCAGGAAAAAGTTTTCTTTTGTATAGTTCAATGTTTTATTATAAGATTTAAAATATAAAAAGGATAGGAATCGATGATAAACCAATTGAAATATTTTTTTCATTAAAAAAATTTAATTTGGAAGAAATAGTTTGTCAAAAACAAGTACTTATCCATTTTCCTGATGGAAATTTCGTACAGAAAACGAGTTTCCATCAGGAAATGAATTTTATAGAATAAATATTTCCTCCAAAGAAAATTTTGTTAATGAAATAAATATTTTAAATGATTTATCATCGATTTGTATCATTATATTATGCATTACATTATGCTTAAGATACAAAAATTTACATCTCCACCAAAATTCAGCTTTGTCGGAATTTTTTCGTAGTTTTGCCATTTTTTTGTCTAATTTTCCTGGGCTATGTCTGCATCCGAAAAAGCCTGGCTGCAGTCCAATTCGGTGTGCTACAAATATTGATGTTTACATAAAATAACTTTTTTAGAATACAAAACCATTGTTTTTCTAGCGCTGTGCAATCTTCTTGCGTGGACATGATGATATTTTCCTATATGAATGGCTTAATGAATTGTGCTCATATAGACTCTTACCATTCATGACCCACTACGCACGTAAGTATCCAAAATAATAATTTAAAAATCGCTATAATCTATTCCTCTGTGTATAGATTACCATCAAAATCTCATACGCCATCGTCATCTAAAACGTCGTCGAGCAACATTTAAAATAATTCCAAAGGTCTCAGCAAAACGAATCATCATAACGGCGCCAAGTTCATCTGCCAGACGAAGACCGAGTGCATTGAAAAAGTTCTTCCCTCATCTCGAGATTCCCCTTAAATCCCATTCACCGATTCGTTTGAAATACTCTGGCTGCCGACAAATTCCCATTAAAGTCAAAACCGACAGAAAGGGTCCTGAAATAAATGGTATCAAAGCTACTAACTCAAAGAGGGAAATCATCATAGCCAGAAGGAAACTCTTCAAACCTCTAACGGACGAACAAAAATGTGTCCATCTAAGTAATTATCATCTCTTGAGGATCTAAGAAAAATATATTTTTGTTGGAATTAAACATATTTTATGTGTTCATCTTAATTTTTCTTATATTCATCTATCACTAAAAAGCTGGATCATCTATTCCATACTTCTTCATATCTCTAACTATTCGTGATTGAATAAGATTTCTTATGTTTGCATTAACATTTGGAAGAAGGGTACCTGTCCTCGCAGCATGTTCGATCTTCTGTACCAAACCGATTTCTCGTTGGCTTGAAATGAAATTCGTTGCCAGACATCTCTGTTGGCTTCCCACACGACCTATTCGCCCGCAGCGGTGGATATAATCAGACACATGCAGCGGGAAGTCAAAATTAACGACCTGCCTCGCACGAGTTGTGTCTAGACCGCGGCTACCAACGTCTGTTGTCGAAAGAACATCTACATTTCCCTGTTGAAACTGCTCAAATCTTCCAATTCTGATTTTCATCAGCATGTCTCCGTTTAAATTAATGCAATTCACTCCATTGTTATTGAGGAACATGGACACATAATCGCTTGTCGAGGATTTGTTGCCAAACACAATCACCGGCCGTTTTTTAGCCAGTTCCGATTTAACCAAAGTAAGTATATTAGCTGGTCTATCGGATTTATTCATTCTGAGGAACTTATGGGTAATGTGTGGCATGAGGCGATGTAGATTCGGACTAACCACTTGGTGAAGTGTCGATGTATCGATGATGCTTTGAAGCAACTCGTCAGTGTTTGTGGGCATTGTAGCTGAAGCGAGAATCATTTGACTGCCCACAATTTTGTCGTCTTGAATATGATTCTTATGGAACTGCAATGAACAAACAAATTTATTATAGCTTCACGGTGAAAGATTAACCTTCTCACTCACCGGGAATCTTTTAAGGAAATGACAGAGTTTGTCAGAGAAACTATCATCGAGCAGAGTATCTGCTTCATCCAACACTACATGGCGGACCTTTTCCATTCGATAAATACCCGTAGTAACCAGTTTACTTATAGCCCCTATACTGCCGACAAGAATGTCGATATCTTCAAACTCTGGGTTTAACATTTTTTGTTTTGTGCTCCCCCCCAGAATACATTTCACATTTAGTTCAGTGGATTTGCATAATTTGCGGGCCACTTCGGCTATCTGCCACGCGAGTTCTCTCCCTGGAGTAAGTATTAACACCAGTGGCGTATTAAGTTGTCGCTCTTCGAACCGATATTTTTGTTCAAGAATTTGCTGGACAATTGGGAGCAGATAGGCGAGAGTCTTGCCGCAGCCCGTTTCGGCAGCTATCAGTGCGTGGTTACAATCACGGATTATCGGAATACTATCGGTTTGGATTTTGGTAAGCTGATTGATTTCCAACTCGGACTTCAAGTTTTCTATTAGGTCTTCCGACAGCTGAAGAGTTCCTTGGAGGTTTTTTATAGCTTGCATTTCGCTGATAATTTCTTCCTCATTTACTGAAGGGTGCACAATAAAGTAATCACCTTTCGAACGACGATGCATCCATCCCTTAGAAGCAAGTGGTATAGTTCCGAATTTGGCTTCTATCAGGGGTTTTCCAAAGGGAACATTTAGTTCGGTTTTCTTGCATTCTATCAGTGGGATTTTTTTTGCTTTGAATGTATTTATAGATTTAAGAGCTGGAGCTACATCTGCATATGTTCGTATAGATGGGTTTCGCGATAAATTTGAAATATTTCGTAACATTTTACAAATAAATATTAAAGAAAAAACAGTGGTCAACTTCGTTGTTTTGAAGTTTGTCGGCGGCGGGCGGTGTAGTATGTTTTTCCTTTTGGAAAAGTCAAATTTAAAACGAGTCTCGTATCGCGCTTACAGGGCAGGGTTGACACTTTGAAAATAAATTGAGCAGTAGATCTGTAAAAAAAATGCGTTGTATTGGACAAAAATAGTGAATATAAAGATATGAATCCTTCGTACGTTTCACCCCCAAAAACCATTTGTTTACATTGTTGTTTTTGAAATTTCGGCGAATAGATGTGAATTGCAACAACAATTTAACGGGGTAGTGAACTGAGGAGCTGCTTATATGTGTGCGTTTTATGTGGTTTTTTACACACATTCTTTGAGAGTCAGCTGATTGCTGTAGCTTGTAGGCAAACCGGAATGACAGCCGAGGATTCATATCTTTATATTCAGTATTTTTGGTATTGGATCTTTTAGGCGCATCACCCACTAGGCAACTTTTTGTTGCTAGCCCCAGCAACTTTTTGTTGCTCCCAATCCAATTACATTGGCTTATATGGGAGAGCGCCCACTAGGCAACTTTTTGTTGCTCGGAGTTGCTCGCGGAACTTTTTTCCCGGCAACTTTTTGCTGCTTAGTCCCCTTTCACACGAAGATACTAGTTGCTGGTGATTTTTTTGACGTTTTCTTTAAATCTCCTAAACAATCTCTTGTACCTTTCACACGCAAGCAACAAAAACCCGGAGATTTTCTTTATTTTCCTTTTAAACTACCTTGGTTGAACGCACACAAACGTAGTGTGAAGAGAAACGTCAAAAAAATCTCCTGAATTTGTTGACCGGGGAGATTTCATTTCCCCCTCTTTCTTCCTGCCCTTCTCGCCTATGAACTAATTGTTGCCGGCAACTCAGTTGCCCTGTGTGAAAGGGGACTTACCCTCGCTCACAGGGCAACTTTTTGTTGCCGGCATCCTTATGTCCCCTTTCACACGAAGATACTAGTTGCTGGTGATTTTTTTGACGTTTTCTTTAAATCTCCTTAACAATCTCTTGTACCTTTCACACGAAGATACAAAGTTGGAGGAGACTTGCTGTATTTTCCTTTTAAACTACCTTGGTTGAACGCACACAAACGTAGTGTGAAGAGAAACGTCAAAAAAGTCTCCTGAATTCGTTGACCGGGGAGATTTCGTTCACCCCTCTTTCTTCCTGCCCTTCTCGCCAATGAACTAATTGTTGCCGGCAACTCAGTTGCCTTGTGTGAAAGGGGACTATTTGTCAAAAATATGATATCAAAATGGCGTTTCCGCTTAGCATTGTGGATGCCAAAATGGCGTGCATTTCCTTTTTACCCTCTCCGTAATTTTGGCCAATTTCTGGAAATGGAATGTGCTTCCCTTTATTTCAACAATGCGAGTACCTACACATTATAATAATAAATAATATAATATTTTATAATTAGAAATATAAATTTATTTCGCATTGCCAGCTTACGATCATACATAGCCAGACAACCGGAAAACAGCCATCACACAAAAAATATGGCGACAAAAGTCAAAGTCTAGTCCCACAAAGTTGCTCGGAAATTGCCTAGTGGGCGATGGGAGGCAACTTTTGTTGCTCTCTGTTGCCGACAACTCCGAGCAACAACACAAAGTTGCGCAACTAAAAGTTGCTTATTGGGCGATGGGCCTAATTTATTTATTTATATATCCTGAGTAGTATTAATTAGATTTCCAAAGAACACTCTTGGACAGTTGTCCAGCTAGCCACTGTCTTTGGACAACTCATTAGCCGTGTTTCTTTGGGGGTGGCGAACTACTCATGAGCACGATACATTATATAAAAGGTAATATCATTAGCGTTTTCATTTTTGTTCTATTCTGCGCATCTACAAAAATGGTGGATCCAGTGCCCATTTAAATGTCAAATTTCGATATTTGTTGTTGTTTTTAATATTGCGGTGTGAAGTTTTTGGGAGCACTCGAGCAACCATTTTTTAATTTTTGACAGTTTCAATTCTGACAACCTGCGCAAGATATTTGTTTACTGTGACTCATGAGTACTTTGCTGGAAATTTTCAATGGAACGCACAAATCTCACTTCCCTAGTAGCAATCTACTACAATTTTAAGTGATTGATAATTATTTATAATCTGTGGAATCCGTACCATCAAAAAGCTTGCGAGATTGTGCACACACTTTCTCAGTTTGTATGTATATAAAAACTCATACAAAATGAGAAAGTGTGTGTAAAATTATTTATGGAAAGTCGTCTTGTAGAGACTCACCTCCTTATTAATTGCTTTAAGGCTCTCCTAAACCAACGCGATAAATCGCCGCAACAATAGAACACAATAACAACAACGTGTCTTTTTGTTTGACAACCACGTGTTGTTGTTATTGTTTTCTATTGTCGCGACGATTAATCGCGTTGGTTTGGGAGAGCCTTTGTTCTGTTTATTTTTGTTATTGGTGAATGGTGAACGTAAAAATGGTATACAAATGGAAATGCACATGAAAAATCTCTTAACCTAGCCAGATGCCCTCTGGGGAATTTTAGGTGCGTAACTACTCTGCTCATCTACTCGCGCATTAGAGCTTGAGTAGATGAGACTAGATTATAGTTTTCATCTACTCATGAGTAGTTCATCACCCCCAAAGGAACACGGCTATTATTAATAATCACATTCCAGCAGCTGTCTAAATACGACCTCATATTGACCTTGACATACCTGGAACAATTTATTCTCGAGTGAATTAATGAATTTAGGCGACTTTTTGGCTACGTTCAAGGGACACTTCTTTCATTTCTACACAACTTTTCATTTAAGCCTAGTACGCAGATCACGCTAAGATTTATCTTCCATACGAATTTCTCCCAAAGATAAATTTAAGCGAAGATTTTTAGCAAGGCAGTACGCAGTTCACGCGATAAATTTAAAAAGTCTCCACTTGATTTAGCAAGCGAAATATAGGCTTGGACAGCCAATTTCGGTGTCTAATGTCGTTTTCGATCAGATTTTCAGAGTGTTTCACTCCTTTTTGATTCCAATGGAATATGAAAAACTCTCTTCCGTAATATGTGTATCTATGTAGAAGTAAAAACTAAAATGAACTCTTCAATAATTTCAATTTCAGAACATCCCAAGAAGAAGCATTTACTATTTTGACAATTAATCCAACACATACTTTTAAACGTATGTGTGTTTTCAGAGTGCACTCCTAGCACTCCTTAATGAAATCCGGAGTGAAAAAACACCCCTAAATCATCACTCCGAACTGAAATGGAAGGTTTTTGGAGTGTTGGGAGTGTGGATGGAGTGAAAAAAGAGTGCTAGGAGTGACCAACGGAAAACGACATAAGTAGAACAACCGATGGAAATGTTTATTAATACGATTTTGGAGTTGGACAGCTGTCTAAAGTTAGACATACTTTGGAATGGGATTATTAATAAGACTCAGTCGTATTAATTAGTTTTCCTTAGAACACTCTTGGACAGTTGTCCAGCTTGCCACTGTCTAAATAGTTGGACAACTCATTATTAATAATCACATTCCAGCAGCTGTTTAAATACGACCTCATATTGCCCATGACATACCTGGAATAATTCATTCTCGAGTGAATTATGAATTTAGCCGACTTTCTGGCTACGTTCAATAGACATTTATTTTGTTTCATTTCAACATAACTTTTCCTTTCGCAACATAAAAATGGCCTTAAGGCTCTTCCAAACCAATGGGAATATTCGGCGCGGCGAACGAAAACAACAATAACAACACGTGGTTGTCAAACAAAATAACACGTTGTTATTATTGTTTTCGTTCGTCGCGTCCAATATTCGCGTTAGTTTGGGAGAGCCTTTGATTTGTTCATTGAATGGACAACCAATTGGACAACCAATTTCCGTGTCTAAGTTGGACAACCGATGAAAATGTTTATTAATACGATTTTGGAGTTGGGCAGCTGTCTAAAGATAGACATACTTTGGAATGGGTTAATTAATAAGACTGACTATTGTGTCTTAAATAGTTGGCTACGTTCAAAGGACATTTCTTTTATTTCAACAAAACTTTTCGTTTCGCAACAAAAAAATTGCTTTCCTTTGTTCATTAAACGTGCCGACTTTAGAATAGGGCTTTTTAACAAACAGCAATATATCTCTCTCTCGTTCATTTTTAAATGTCAAACTAAAATTCTCGGCACAATGACATTTAAGTGACAACCAATTGTTTGTTTTGTTTTGGTTTGGAGGCAAATAAATATTCGGAATTGTTTTTTTGCGTGAGAAGTGGAAATAAATTATTTAATTAATGTTTTAAATATTTGAGTTTAGATATCATAATTATTACTTCTTAGAGCCCATCGCGTTTCATATAAATACTCTTTACTCTGAACTATTTTGGCGCTGATTAAAATTGGCGGAAATCACAACCCACTTGTGCTGTGAAAAATAAACAAATTAAAAACATTAAAAATATTATTTTGACGATTAAACGTTATTGCTGCAGTCAAGGTGCAGCAGAAGGTCTGTGAATTGTGCTGTGAAATTTCTTGGCGCTTCCTGGAGTGGTGAATACTTAACTTTGGTTGAAGAGTGCAAATTTTTGTGGACAGTGTGGACAGAAATAACAATGGAACTTTCTTAATATGCTAAGTCCTTGGACGAAATCAGCAAAAAAAGATATTTATCTAAAATAAAAAAAAAGTAATGTTGTTATACTTTAAATAAGAAATTTTAATCTTTTTTATGGCACAAAATAGCTAAATTTTTGTAATTAATTGCACTTTCAAGTTTCAACACTTTAAAAATCGAATTAACCCGCTTTTTTTTTTCTTTCCAATTTCATCTGTCATTGTCCCGAGTTTTTAGCTGTCATTTGAAACTGACAATTTGGTAGAGATCTCTATAGGCTTGGTGCCTGTTTACATTGTATTTTTGACAAAGCATATTTTCGTTCATCAAAATGTTCCTCGTGTTTACATTATAGAGAAAAAATTCTTTCATTTCAATCTACCCATCCCTATCTCACATCCTTAACAACCATGTATCTCTCACTCACACAAAAAAAACTCTTCCTGCTCAATCCGAAAACATTTATTGAATTTGGCGCATCGGCGTAATTTGGGTGGAATTAACCCTTCTCTTTCTTACTCACACAAAATCTACCCATCTCATTGGATGCGCCGTTCGTCAAAAATACAATGTAAACAGGCACTTGGACAGCCAATTTCGGTGTCTAAGTTGGACAACCGATGGAAATGTTTATTAATACGATTTTGGAGTTGGACAGCTGCTGTCTAAAGTTAGACATACTTTGGAATGGGTTTATTAATAAGACTGATAAAAATTATATGTATTTATCCACTTATAGCCTTTCCACACTATCCCATCGATTATTAATACATGTCAACAAAAATTCAGATCGAATGTGCCATAAGGAGAAATCACAGTGTCGACCATAGGTGTCGACCACGATGTTTTGCTGGGGGTAATTCGCCCATATGTTCTCGTTCCATGTTATTTAATATAAAGTGGTTCTAGTCCAATATTGAAATGCCCAAATCGGTACCTTTAATTGCCATAAGCAAACCCTTTAATTAGGCTAGCCCCAATCAAAGCATTCCCATTGGAAAATTTCTGGGTGGTTGGAGTGGTTTCAGTGGGTCAATGACAACCCGAATCTGTGTTCACAGCACCAAAAGCTGTCTGCCTGAACGTTGAACTTTTATAAATACCTCTGTAAATATTCAAAAAGTATACCTACATATATGTAAGTTGGATGTGTTTCAAAATCATTGCTTATTTTGTAAATAAGAATGTCAATCAATCGGTATGAAAATTTAAATTTGTATTCGCTTGACAAAGATCTTTTGTTGGATTATTGGGGATTCGGGTTCCGAAAAGAATAAAAAATCAAATAATAATTGTAAAATGCTTTTTTGAGATATTACATAATAACTTTTAAATTTTGTGAACTGTTATTCTTTTCTATGCAATAGCTGTTGTCATAAAACTCTCTGAGAAGGTGGTACAAACTTCATGACAATACTCACACAGAGTATGTTCACAAAAAAAATAAAACATAAATATTTTGGTTTTCTTTCGAAGCATAAACTATCCAAGTCAGGGATATCCAATTTTTGTGTCTAGAACTGTGTTTTTTTTACCAAAAAAATTTCGAAGCAACAATTAACAAAGGCATCAGAGCAGTACGAGGAGCAGCAGAAATTGATTGTGGCTAGGGGTATTCAGATCCATTAACTTCGTTGAACAATCAAATTGCCCAACTGAATTGTTTAGTGAGTTTTGATGTTGCTTTGCTGCCCATAAGGCCAGGCGCGCACATGCAACTAAACAGTTTAGTTTCGATTTTGAGCACAATGGGATTATATGGGAGTGCGCGCCGGTTTATGTGTGCGGACTCTCATATAATTCTATAGTACTCAAAATCGAAACCAAACCTGGCCTAACGCTCTAACTCCGCATGTTCGCCCAAAGATGTTTCGCAAGGGATTCGGTGTACTGACGCTGAAGGATGTGCGGCATCCATTTTTCGATTTGCAAGACAACGTTACTTTTATCTCTACTGATGTGGAATTTAAAAAGTAAGATGTTTGGCAATGATGATTTAGAATGTCGTTTGCTGTGTCTCGGATAATTGCACTATGTTTATCGAACATGGCGTACTTATATCACATTTGTGGACACAGCGGATCTGACGGGTTCCATCATTTGTGTTGTATTCCCAGCAACTATTAAAATGTTGGACTCGTTTTTAGGAAGAGTTCGGGCGAGTGATGATCGACCTTATCACATGCCAGGTAGTATAAGATTCGTACTACAAATGCCAAAAATAAAGTATCACCTGACATAACAAAAATATTGCCACAAAATTCGGCGCTAGTAATACCATTTTTCATGAACTCCTAATTTAATGAGATTGTTTTTGCTATGAAGGCATCTTTAATCCCTTATTTTCTACATTTGTAGCACGAATCTAAAACAAAGTTCTTGGTCATTAGTGTGATATAGATAAAAAAAAAAAAAAAAAAAAAAAAAATCCTAGCTCCTGTACACGTAATACCAGCAAAGGTCGGGATCCTGGCAGAATTTTAAATTTAGTCCACTAGGTGTTGGAGGTATCGCATTAACAAGACTTTTAAAGAAATTGAAATGATATGTAAGCTTGTGTTCCTTGAAAAGAGAACAAATAAAAAAAATCAGAAAAAGAACAAAATAACAAAATAACAACAACAAACACTTACATCAGGATGCTCGGTGAAACACTCAGCTATTCCTTGTTGCTCCAAGAAAATCATATTTAATTAGTAGCATGCAAAAATCATACTCAATTCGCTGCGGTTTTGTTGCCAAGGGTAGTGTTGGGTTTCAAACATTACCTTTAATCACGATCAGAATCAAATAAGACTTGTGTATTTGCTTCAATTTGAATTGTAAAATTTAATAGCTTTCCCTTGGGGAGTGTATCTGCAATGTTGATTTTATGTCACAATGATGGTGTTTTTGTGTTGGAGGTGGCTTTAAAAATATTTTATTGTCTTCGTCACCTTCAGGAGTTTTTGATGTTTTACGAAGTCAATTTTTTCGTAATTGAAAGCTGGCTGTAGCATAAAACCTTAAAGTAATTAGGATCTGATCACGTGGAGGCACTGGGTTGTTTTTTTTTTTTATTAATATATGCACGCCTATGACCATTTCGCTGTGTTAAGTTCTCAACCATACTTTTGGGAAGTCGAAACCTTTTTTCAAATTCTTGGTCATCATACAGCTCGAATATATCCGGTTTGTTAAAAATTTTCTTGGGCTTTCTCTCTGTCATGCCCGCAATAAATTCTAAAAAATTATTTTCATCAGAGCTAGTGTCTGAAGAAGTTGAGGACGAAGCTGATGATGACGCAGTTGATGACGAAGGGTCGATGTCCATTGTTTGAAAATCTTTTTAAATTTTTGAACAAACACTCAAAATTAAGTTAGTTTT
This sequence comes from Epistrophella euchroma, assembly GCA_947049315.1. Lineage (NCBI taxonomy): Eukaryota > Metazoa > Arthropoda > Insecta > Diptera > Syrphidae > Epistrophella > Epistrophella euchroma. The sequence goes on along the minus strand of OX346245.1, from coordinate 58,834,106 downwards.
TTTTAATAAAAAATCGTTGGAAAATATAACAAAAAATTTATCAAAAAAAAATCAGGATACCAACGCTTTTGACATACATATACATATATAAATATGTGTAGGTAGAAGGTTGTAAAAGTGAGAGGGAAACCAAATGGACTCAACCGTGTTTTTCAGTCTGTTTTCTTTCTCTTTCACCTTTATTCCAGTTTCTTATATGTTCTTAGTGTAAGTGTGTCGTTTGTTTGATGGTGTAAGTGAAGCATAATATTTCATGAAATGAAAGTCTGGATTTGCACTGCCTAATTTATTTTGTCGTTGTCCTCTTCATTTTTCAACTGTACAGATAGTTTGAGTTTTGAAAAACAAACGGTTATTCCATCCCCTCATTTTCCACTACTATCGTCAAAGAACAAAAGATCGGCAATGTAAATTACTATGTCTCTCTCCCACACATTTTACTCCATTTGCATACGCATTCACTTATCAGGAACGCCAAACAATGGGGTCATAAACCATAAATTGAGCTTCTGAAAAAAAACTATTCTATGTTAATCCAACAAAACCAAAACAAAGTGTAACGATTTAATTACAAAATGGATCCAGGTACAACTAAAAGGACACCAAATATAACACAAAAAGATAAAGAACGACTCTTTAAAATAATCATAAGAAATGCATCAATAATCGAGTCGAAGAAGACTGATGCTGTAAGTGTTTTGGAAAAAAATCAATGCTGGGAAGCTATAGCAGATGAATTCAATGCTTCCAGCAATTGCAAGAGGTCTGCAAAACAATAATTGAGGACCTGTTATCAGAACGCTAAATCAGCACTGAAAAAGGATTTATCGTCAGACAAAATTCAAACATACAAAACAGGTGGAGGTTCATTAAAAAAAAAAACTGATGAAAATCACCCTCTACTAAACATAGTCCTCCAGGAGACAACACCTTTAAATAATTTATTCGATAGCAGCAGTGATTAATTTACATTATTTTTAAATACATAATTGTTATGTGTACGTATTCTCCATTTTCCAGAAAACTCCTGAGACATACACTGATGAAGACTATCTGGATTTAACACCACCCTTAAACTCTGAAATAATCAGCACATCACCAAGCACAGGTGGTATCAACAATATAGAAAACCTAGATATTAGGCCCATTGCATATCATACACATACTGCAATTGATATGGGAGAATCCCCATCACCCACAACTTCACAACAGTCTTCTGCCAATTTTTCATCGCAGTCAACGAAAAAAAAAAGGACAGACAAAGAATTTCTACAAACAATGTTAACAGAATTTGGAGATGTTAAACAGGCTAAACTACAGTCAGCTGCAGAAAAAAATTTAGCAAAACGTGATTACTATAAAATTAAAACTGAAATTTTGAAGAAAAAGTTGTCTCAAAACGAAGATTCAAATGTTTGTATGTATTCTTTAAAAATCATTGTTATTTAATTGTAACCTGTTTTTTTTTTTTACAGAAAATTGATGCTTTCGATTTTTAAAGTTGGTTCGATTGACCTTTAATACCTACATACATACCTTTTTATTTTATTTATTTTTTATTCTTACTAATTATATTATTTTTTCACTATGGTTAATATAATAAACTTCATAAATATTTATTTTCATTTAGTTTTCGGTGTTTATAACAGTTGAAATAAGATTTCAGTTTCATCCATATCCTTTTTTTTTCTTTTTAATTATTCATTTACTACATTAACTATAATTAACTATTTAAGTTTCATTATCAAGTTGTTATAAAACTTTTAAAGAGTTTCAAAATAAAAAAAAAATCGGAAAAAATATGTAGGTACGTGTTTATGTATCTACATATTCTTTCATTCACATTATGGATTTTTAATTTGGTTGTCTGTATGCATAACACGTATTTTACTAGATCATTTTGGTGATACAAAATAAGTAAGTACATATTGCGAAACCTGAAAACTGTTAGTCCGATTTTCCTGAGGAATAACAACTTTTTTCCAATTACTAGCAAGGATTTTCGGATCCTCGAAGGGACGTTTATCGGGATTCGATTGTAACATCGCAATGGACCACTGCTGCACCCTTTAGCATAAAATTTGGAACTCTTAAACTAAAAGAAAAAAAACAAAACAAAATTCAAATTTGTATACCAACCGGTTTTAAGATACTTCATCTTCACCTATATTCACATTTTGTGATTTTAGTATAAGTATCTTTGAGCGTCTTTGTCTCAAACGGAGCGACGGCTGAACCACCAGCAGTGTGTACATAATGCAACCAAATATCCACTTCAAACGAATGTCCTTCCTTAATGAGAATCTCAGGGGTTATATAACTCGGCGTATCACAGAGGGTCTTTTTGCGTTCGCCCTCAAAAATGAATCGTGTAGCCAAACCGAAATCACCGAACTTAACATAAAGATGATCATGGAGGAACAGATTACCTAGTTTCAAATCGTGAAGATATTTAACTCCTTCAATCATCTGAAAAATATAGTAGCGTAAATTTTATTAAAAAGGAATAACATATACAAACCCAACTAGGAAGACTACTTCTTATAAGTTTTTCTGTGAGAAACACTATCCCAAAATGAGTTTGAAAATTTTTACTTTTGTACTTTTTCACTTTTTTCGCTTATGTAGTTAAGGCTTTAACATGAATATTTGGAAACTTCACTATGACATCTTGAGATGGTAATGCTGTTCGGTATTTTTTGACGATTTTCCGAGTTCACAAAATACATACGTTACGACTGAAAAACAAAAATTGCTTGAAAAAATTAACCATCGAGCCGAACAGTAAATATTATACCCTTCCGGATATCGCTTTGTAGGGGTGGTTTCATTTCATTGATTGCATTAGGCAGATTCCATTGAATGGGGAGAATGCTCCTCATTGTTTGCCAATTCGTCGATTCAGTTTTCTCAAAATTATCACTATCCCTCGTCATCAAACTTTCCACTGAACAGAGATACTTTATCACGAATGAACAGATGAGGCCATCGTTGCAGGCATTTGAAAACCAAACAAAAAAATATATTTTCATTGAATTCAATTAAATAAAATAAACATTTGAACATAAAAATTATTTCCACAGAATTTATATTGGCAGCTGTCAATCATGTCCGAAAACAGTTTGATTTTACAGTTTAGAGATGCCTGGTTGAGAGAGAGTGGCTCTCATTTTCGGACTTCGAAAATTACTTATGAGTGGTTGGTAAATAGCACAAATAATTTTCAAGTTATGAGGCTCATAAACTTAAGAGCCGTTTATGAGCGCTCGGTGAATACCGCCCCAAGGAACAAAATTGTTGGATTCGCTTGCTTACGATTTGATGGACCGAAATCTCAGAGATCTCATTTTCCTGAGTGCATTGCAAGCTGTCATTCTCATCCGTCAAGTTATTTTGCTTTTTTTATATTTTTTTGGAAATGATACTCGTTCGGTACGTAATAAATCTATTACGGTTTTCTATTCAGCCAGTAGTTCACATTTCTGAGATCTCAGCACTAAGCAAATTCCAACAGCTTCACTGATCAGGAGGAGAAACCTGAACAAAATTTCTTCGCTGAAAATCAAAAGCAATCTCTAAAAAAAACTATTGAGCAAGCGAATCCAAAAAATATCAGTCTCAGCTTTTGACGGCAAAAGTGAGGAATCTCTTTGAGGTATCAGTTCAGATTTCTGAGATTGCTGAGGACTCTGAGATCTCAGAGATACTGAGAAACTGGAATCTAATAAAAGATTAAACTATTAAATACATAAATTAAACTTACAGTTTCTTTGAACGAAACTTATGTCTACGTTTGTTTATATGCGTATTAATTATCTTTTTTTGTTTATTTTTTATTATTTTTTTTTTGTACGGAAATGAACTGACCTTAAAATGTATATGAAGTACCTAAAAAACTTTTTAATAAATTTGAATTCTTAAACTTTTTTACGTTAATGAAAAATTGTCCTCTTTTATGCCTCTGAAAAAATGGTCACCGTAACCGTATGCATAATCCAACTGTTTTAAATTTCGGAAGCTTTTGTATTCAGATCCAGTAATCCACAACGTTCTTTTAAGATCAGACTTATCATTTCACGTGAATTAAAATCTTCAAAATAGTTGGGTACGTCTGTGAAAGATAGGTTGCAGTTCTCGTCATGGAATTGAGATTGGAGAGGGCGATCAGTAAAAGACGTCCACAGTTGAGCCTTAAGTTTATTCAAAACCATGTGGTAAGTTAGTTTCCGATCAAAATTGCTAGCATCAGGGCTGAAATCAACTCCAGTTTCTTGGAAATGGCCTGACCATTTCTGGACCCAATAAATATTTTTTTGAAGTACTGCCTCAGATAGAACACGATCAAATCTTTTGCTGGGTAGCACTAGCAGGACTGCCTTTCTAGACTTTGGAAAAGGGACAAAAAAAGTGTTTCAAGAAAAAAAGAGCCACAAATGAAAATGTCCTCAAAATGAAAATAAAAAGCTAAAACCGACCGGATTTTGCTCTTTTAATTCGCGATTATAAAAAAAAAACTAAAATCAAACCACCGAAATCACGACCTAAGCGGAAGAATTAAACGTTTGATAAATAAAACTAACCGAAGCCTAACTGTTCAATAGTAAGGCGAATATGAACACAACACGAAGCGAATACTAAAAATGCAACCGGCAACAAGAAAAAGCGCTGCCACCACGGCTATGCTCAGTAAGGGGTAGGTTCTTTTTTTAAACTCTTTTTAGTGATGATTATAAAAAGTTAATCAAATGATAAACGTAATTAATGTGATGATTAATTAATAAGGTTTGCCGCAAGGGCGTAGCTGAAATGAAATAAAAGGGCGCCAGTAATTTTTTTTTAAAAAGGAAATTACAAACCTCCGAAGCGAAACCGACGGTGAAAACAATAAAAAAAAGATTTTATTTATAATTCCGAACGGGAATTTTAAAGGCTATTTATTAAAATGCTTAGCAAATCTTGCAGTTAAGTGGGACTAAAACCAACCTAGAGTTACCATGTCTTCGTGATCATCGGGTTGTCTTTGTCTTCGTTAAATTTATCAGCAATCCTGCTTGTCGTTTTTGGAGTAGTCTGCCGATGTTCCGCACGTACTCAGAACCCAAGTCTTTTTCATGCGAAACATTAAAGCCTCGATTGCAGCGAAGGCGGTTTCAATGGTGAAGGTTTTAGCAATTGCTCTACATCTGCTTGCTTTCAGGATCCACTAAATCACGGATAATTATTTTATTGTTCAGATTAACGTGCATAAACTATTTTTTAAAAAACTTTTGGGTACACATTAACACTGGATTAGCTGGTTTGGGAAATACTTTTTTTTTATTACTGTAGGTTGGTCAATAAAACTTAGGTAGTCCACAGGTAGACCTGGGGCCGAATTCCCGCATCGGCGAGTGGGCCATACGTCACTGAAATATTTTACATTGGCATTACTGCTCCATTTGAAATACATTGTAAGGAGTAGTGCCAATTGAAATAATTCAGTGACCTAAAGAGCTCACTGATGCGATGATTTGGCCCCTGATTTGACTAATCCTTTTTATTTTTGGGTGGATTATTTTTTTTATTTTATAAAACAAAAAAAATCTACCGCTTGGATGACTGAACTGATACTGAACTGAATCGGAATATTCATCATTTTTAGATTTGCTACTTTTTTAAGTTAAGGTTTTAAACAATTCATAAACAAAAAGTTAAAAATACACCTTGGCGCTGTTTTTTAGTGGGAGAATAAAGTTGCACCAAATAATTGCGCTGCATAGAAGGACCAGAGCTGCTTGCACGCTTTTGATGTTTTGTCCTCAGAGTTTCATAGGTCGATCCGCATGAATTCCTAAAAAAGTACTTCTCAAGTTAATCGTCAATAAATGTATGTAAAGAGTTAACTAACTTTGGTTTATCTCTCCACTGGTTGCCTTTAATAATCAAAAGGAATTTAAATTCTTATATCTAAAAGATAACAAAGATGTTGTTTCGAAATAAATGCGATTGAAAATTTCGTTTTCGTCGAAAAGCAACAGTTGTGCAAGAAACAAAGATGGTCGAGAAGAGATATTTATATGATGTTTTACAAAATTAAAGCAAAAATATTTTACATAAGATTTTATAATAAACTCAAAAACCATCATAATTTGAGTTATGACGCTCTTATTATTTAATATTTTCGAAAGTGAATCTTAAAGTAAAAATTAACATTTTGCTAGGAATAAATCTATAAGAAAGATGAGGAATACGTTATCAAAATGCGAACGCAAATGGCTTTCATCATAATAAATAAAGTAAATGCAATAAAGAATTTGTTTTTTTTTTTTTGTAGCAATGAATAAAAAATGCAACAATACAAAAATTATTTCCGAAGGTGTTTTAACCCTCGAACCACAACTCACAGAAATCCAAAAATATGAATACTATATTTGATCTAATATACACTAAGCATAAAGCCTATTGATTATTTTCTATTGTTAAATTATATACATATTATTAACCCAATTGGACCTTTCATCAACATAAAAATCATCATCCATGGTCACCCTCGTGTTGGTGTTTTGTTTCAATTTATGAAACCATCTATTCCAATTCTTATATCTAAAAGATAACAAAGATGTTGTTTCGAAATAAATGCGATTGAAAATTTCGTTTTCGTCGAAAAGCAACAGTTGTGCAAGAAACAAAGATGGTCGAGAAGAGATATTTATATGATGTTTTACAAAATTAAAGCAAAAATATTTTACATAAGATTTTATAATAAACTCAAAAACCATCATAATTTGAGTTATGACGCTCTTATTATTTAATATTTTCGAAAGTGAATCTTAAAGTAAAAATTAACATTTTGCTAGGAATAAATCTATAAGAAAGATGAGGAATACGTTATCAAAATGCGAACGCAAATGGCTTTCATCATAATAAATAAAGTAAATGCAATAAAGAATTTGTTTTTTTTTTTTGTAGCAATGAATAAAAAATGCAACAATACAAAAATTATTTCCGAAGGTGTTTTAACCCTCGAACCACAACTCACAGAAATCCAAAAATATGAATACTATATTTGATCTAATATACACTAAGCATAAAGCCTATTGATTATTTTCTATTGTTAAATTATATACATATTATTAACCCAATTGGACCTTTCATCAACATAAAAATCATCATCCATGGTCACCCTCGTGTTGGTGTTTTGTTTCAATTTATGAAACCATCTATTCCAAATCGTTCTTCAAAATCTTCCTCCTTATAGTTCAGGCTCACTGCGAGTCCTGATTTGCATAAAAATGAATTTTTATTATTTCACATTTTGGGATGATAGTTATTTTAGCAGAAAGAAAAATAAACTCCTTGTTAGGGAATCGAAAAGAGAATTGAGAAATTGTTTAGAAGATCATCCCTGCCTGGAAGGAAAAAATGAAGATGAAAAAACATATCCATGGTTGAAAAAATCCTTTTTGAATTTAGAAAGTGGGATAATCAATTTTAGTTCAAATACAAGCTCAGACTTCATGTCGATTGAATGTTTTGCATATAAAAACATATAGGAATTTTAGAATATGTAATTTGAAAGCATATTGGAAATAATGGGATGCTGAAATGACCATACGAATTTGAATTTTTTCAATAAGCCTTTCCTTAGACTTAAGAAAAGTTCATAAAAATATTTTGTTTTGTTGGTTTGAAAGCTTTTAAAGTGTTGAATTTATTTTTAATATCATACTCGTACACAGTATTTTCAAAAAACTTTCACGTTTTTAATAAAAAATAAAGGAATATTGTTTCATTCATTTTTGATTATTATTTTATTGTATTTCTGTTTTAATACTTTCATATATCGTCGGTTCAGAAAAAAAACGACACAACTCAACAAATGAAATTCTTTAGCTTACATTGAATTTTTGTGAATAAAAGAAAAACTGTACATTGGAAAAATACCAGACTCTTATACAATATTTGGAACTTGATGAGCTATTGTGTGTTCTTGATATCTTAACAGATTAATTAAAATTCAAATTTTCATTCAATTTTCTGTTGCCTACTTTGAAAAATGAGATTTGTTGAGTTGTGTCGTTTTTCTTCCGAACCGACGATATGTACACATACATTTATTTTAGTCACATTGCCCTGTCCAAAGGCTTCCGAACTCAAAGAGTTCACGTACCTTCATATAAATCTTAATTTTTACAGCGTTTTAAAAAATATGCATAAAAAGTGGACGGACTCTGCAGACGGACACCTGCTTCTTAAAAGGTAACAGAAGGAGCATGAGAAGCTTGCGAACAAGGAGCCTCAAAATACAAAGTTTATGCCCTACAAAAAATTTACTGACAAAAAATTCTATGTTGAAAATCGAAATATTTGTATTGATTTTTTCCTTTCTTAAACTTTGAATAAGGGCTTTTTTTAAAGGCATGAGCATATAGTAAAAATCAAAAAGAAAATTAAGAATATATTGAAATAGCTATATCTCCAGCAAAACAAAATAAAACGAATTAAAATACATACCTAAAATTAATTCGTAAACAATTGGTGGTAGCGCCTTTAAGTTGTTGTTATTGTTGTTCAAAAATTCAATGAAATTGACGGAATAAAGAATGGGCAAGTCTAATAAACTGACATTCTAGTATAAATAATAAATAAATAATAATAATATCTGCAGTTGTTCGGGAGAAAATACATAATATGGTAAAAAAAGCATAAATCATGTAAAAAAATTTATGCGAAAAGGATTGCCAAAAGATTAAAGAATGTGGGTTTTTCGATTCTCAAGAAACACCCTTGGACTCTCAATTGTGTTGTGGACATTTTAAGCAAATGAGGACATATTTTTTCGAAATAAAAACAAAACAAAAAATTTGAAACCTCAGTAAAAATAAAATCCTCCCAGCCTTGAAAAAAATTTAGTTTTAGATGAGGCCCTAGAAAGTCTTACATAGCTTATTAAACCAGCAAGGGTTACAATTAGGGTTCCCAACTGTCCTCCATTTGGGAGGACAGTCCTCCTTTTCAACTATTTGTCCTCCCGTCCTTCCTCGCTTAAAAATGTCCTCCTCTTTGAAAATCTGAAGGATATAATCAAGGATACATTTGATAAGTATATACATTTGGTGTTTTTGTGAAAAAATGTCATTTATTGTGTCATTTTAAAATGACACAATAAATGGAAAAAAGACCTTGGTAAAATGGTAAGTTTTTCTAAGTTTAACCAAAGCCCTCAAAAATTTTCAGTAGGGAAAATTCCGTCGAGGAAAACGTAGCAAATACTCGCTGGGCCCTTGATAGTAAAAACTCTTTTGAGAAAGTTTTGTTGTCCCATGAGAAATAAACCTTTTATATTAATAGTTATTCAACATAGATTTTTTGTATTGCAAATAAGGCCAATGCAGTGGTTAGCGTATCAGACCAGTACCGAATCTTAAATAATTGGTGCATTGTTTTATTTATTTTTGTCTTGAGGCAAAAATAACTAAAAACTAGGCGAGGGCCTAGTATGATCTCGATAGTAACCCTTGCTGGCCCCTTTTAATAAGCTATGTAAGACTTTCTAGGGCCTCATTTAAAACTAAATTTTTTTTAAGGCGGGGAGGATTTTATTTATACTGAGGTTTAAAATTTTTTGTTTTGTTTTTATTTCGAAAAAATATGTCCTCCTTTGATTTCCATGAATGTTGGGAACCCTAGTTACAATCGAAATCATACTAGGCCCTTGCCTAGTTTTTATTTATTTTTGCCTCAAGGCAATAATAAATAAAACAAATTGGTGTATTTGAGATTCGGTACTGGGATTTTTCGCTTACTGGTCTAATACGCTAACTACTGCACTGGCCTTATTCGCAATAATTAATTTATTATAAATATTAAAGGGGTTATGGTGGGACAGCAAAACTTTCTCAAAAAGTTTTTACTATTAAGGGCCTAGAGAGTATTTTCCTCGACGGAATTTTACCTACTGAAAATTTTTGGGGGCCTTGGTTAAAATTGAAAAAACTTACCATTTTTCCAAGCTCGTTTTGGTATACTTAAATTAGAAAAAGGCATAAACAGTATGATAATAGAAATAAAAATTTTACCACGTAGGTACCTTATGCTGGTAAAAATTATAAATAACGTCATAAAAATTTGCAAAATTCGAAAGATTTTGAGGAAAACCATTTCTAATTCATAAGAATTTAAACTGTATTTCAAAGCATAGAGTAAATTCAAAAAAATATGCATTTTAATTGATCCTGTGAAGTATCAAGTAGTAGTTATACATCAGAACTGCATTTACCATTGAGAAAAAGTATTTGAATACTTTAGACGAGTGACAAAATGTCATTGATTTAGTCATTTTAAAATGACAGAAATAATGAGGAATAAAAACGAGGACATTTTTAAGTGAGGAAGGACGGGAGGACAAATAGTTTATAAGGAGGACTATCCTCCCAAATGGAGGACAGTTGGGAACTCTAGTGGATCCAACAGTTTCTAAAATACAGCTATTCAATGTTTAGCAATAATAAATTTATAACAACAAGTAGTATAATCTGCAGAATATTGTGTTTCGCACAAGATGCATAAAAACACTACAGCGCCAGCTTGCAGGTTAGGTAGAGTCAAAAGAAGAAAAAAATTGTATGGAAGGGGTAGTATCATACCCGCGTTCAAGCGGGAGGGGTAATTTTCCAAAACAAACCCTTAAAAATCCAACAAATTTTCTCAAAAACTGTAAGTCATTTAAACATCTTGTTTTTGGTATTTTACTTAGAATTGATAATAGTGTAACGATGAAATCAGTACTTAACTACCTTCGGAATTAACAAAGAACCAGGTGTAAGCTTTCCTTTAAGTAATTAGCAAAGATAACCACCACCTATAAAAATCATGAAAACCTACCACCTACAAATCTAATTCTACCACTTTTTGATCGAAAGTATGAATACATTAAAACTAAATATAATGAAAAATTTTGTAAAGTCAGAAAATATTAATATAAACACAAATGTAAGAAACCATGAAAACTATTTACCATGTTCTCAAATGTATTTTGGCCTTCAATTTGAAAGGTACTCATTAGAGAATGACATTGATGAACAAAAACTAATGGAATTAAGAAAAGTGATGTGCAGCTATTATGTCGAATTATGTTTTCAAATTGGAGAAAGATTTAACTTTTCAAACGATAAATTAAAATTATTAAAATACATATTTAAATTCAAAAAACCTGACTGATGGAACAATGCCATCAGTTTTAGGTCTAACGAGACTAATTGGAGAAAATCACTTACTCCAAATTTTTCAAACTGATGACATTGTTACACAATGGCGTTTGATACAAAATTTAAAAGATGGTATGGACAATTTATTGTTGGAAAACATTTCTTCATATATGTGGGAGCTTTGTTGCTTACCGCATAGTGGTCGTGCTGTGGAACGCAAAATTTTCCGATTTGGAAAATATAAAAAATGATTTTCCAACCTCTCCCCCTTTGATAGGTACTACGAATTTTAGTCTATCGAAATAAAGTACGGAGAAAAATGGAGGCGGAACAAGACGGCATACTTTAAGGCGCTTATAAAAATGCTGATGCTCCAAATGCATTTGATAAAGAAGCAACACATCTCGACCTGTGACGTCAGTGGTTTTAAGCGGTGGAATGCGTAGTGCATACGACCTCTAAGACTGAGGAAAACTGATATGCATGGGTTCGACTCCTATGGTGTGCACGTAGCAAGTTTTTCACAATTAAATTGGATTAAAGCTCACCACTAAAAAGGCACCCAAGGTTCGATCCCCAGCCTCGCCATCTATTTATTTAAAAAAAGAAAAACGGCTACTGCCTCTTGCGAGGAATTGACAAATTCTCCAAGAGTATCTCCTGTCACAGAAAAGTGCCGCTTGTTAGCCGTTCGGATTCGGCAATAAACTGTAGGTCCCCTCCATTCCTGCAGACACGCACACAGGAATGGTTGAGAGTTGTAAGTCACTAGGCCCTAGTTCTTCATGAGCTGTTGTGCCATCAAATTTATTTATTTACTAAAAAGGCACCCCTTGAAACAGCTATCCAGCCATACAAAAATAAAACGAATTAAAACTAAATTAATTCGTAAACAATTGGTGGTAGCACCTTTAAGTTGTTGTTCAAAAATTCAATAAAATTGACGGAATAAAGAATGGCCAAGTCTAATAAACTGACATTCTATTATGAATAATACAGTAAATAATACCTAATGGAAAAAGAAATAAATTGGAAACAACAACTGTTTACAATGTTTTAGCTGCAAGGGAAATTTTACTCAATGATCAAAATTTTAATCCTCCAGAAGCACTAGTAAAATATGCTTCAAGATTTAGATTTTCTGACGGTTTATATAAAAAAAATAATTGTAATTTTTTGAAGTCTTAACTAGTTTTATTATTAATTCAAACGGCTTGGAACGAGTCTAAAATGAAATTGTATATGTATGTATATGACTTGCTCCCAGATATAATGTGATCTTTGAAGAATAAAGGACTGAAATGTTATTTATTTTATTTTTGTATTTAATTTATTTTCAATAAATTTATTGAATATTCGATTTGTTACATAAAAATGTTTTTTTTTTCTACCACTTTTCTACCACTTTTTTGACAACCATTTTACCACTCTTTGGCTTCTGCGAAGTCCCTCTCCCTCTGTATATCTGTTTATTATGAATATGGTATGGAACATTGACGTAATTTATATGGACTGCTAATACCCAACTTCACTTCCACACTATCCCACCGAGTATTAATAGAATACATGTCAAAAAAAGTGGGATAGAATTACTTACGACTGCCAAATTTGTTTGAAAAAAACGATTTTCATATTTTGCTTCCATACTTGCATCCAAAAAATCAATTCACCATAACCTCAAACCCCCAAGTGGAATAGAATGTGTGATCGTTTTAATCAATCCTAAAAATGTTCATGTACTAACACATGTCAAATTGACTGAGATGAGCTGTCAAAGCGTGTGGGATGAAATTTCATATTTTGTTTCCACATTATAATACCTGATTTACTTCCCACTTTTTGTAATACTCAGTGGGATAGTGTGGAAGGCCTTTAAGTCAGCACAATCAATACCTTCAGTTAATAACTGATGCAGACAGAGTAGGTCAGCATTATCACGACGTTTGCTGAGGGTTTTCAAATTGATCAGTTAGTGATGTAAAAAGTCGTTACTTTTAGGCAATCGTTACTTTTGTTACTTTTTCCGAAGTAATCGTTACTTTTGAGTGATTACTTTGATTACTTTTTTTAAGGAAAAATTAACAAAAATTTTTTGTTGTTAAATTGCATAAATTCAGTGATTATAGGGATAAAAAATAAAAAAAGGCAATTATTTTGGATGAAAAATGGGATTTAAAGAATTGTTTATTAGTTTGAAAATAAATATATAAATTCGTGTAGCGGTGTAGGTCTGTAGATAAGTGTTAATTATAAACCTTCCATAAAATGAAAAATAAAAATAATTGAAGGATACTATATATTAAATACATAGTGCATGTATGTACTTGTACATGCACATTAAGCTTAATTATTCCTGATGTCGCAGCGGTTGGGGTCGAAATTGTATGTGGCAAAATACTGTATGCCAAATCACTGTATTTTAAAATTCTGAATGCTGTATGAGCAAAATACTGTATTAGAAATATCTGCATTTCAAAAAATTGTTTAAAAATGCTGTAAAAGAAATATCGTTTCGTTTTGATAATGTAAAAAGTGCGCGCGAATTTGCTCCCTGCAGCATCATACGTAACGCACGCATTATCCCAATTTAAAATAAGCACATTGAAATCAACAACTAAAAACAATCTTGGTATTCTTTTATTCAAAGATGGTAATTTTTAACGATCGTGCTTCGTGCATTTTATAATTTAAAATGTGTTATCTTGCTGATCTGTAGTAACCCGTGGCGTAATGGTTAGTGCGTTTGACTGTCATGCCAGAGGTCTAAAGTTCAATACCAATTTTATTTATTTACATCTTGCTGATCTATTATCGATTATAATACGGTTTACATATTGAATTATTTGACTCCAGATGTTGGAATGACAAACCATAAAAATCAAAATGAATGTATAGGTAATAAACCGCAACAGTTCAAAAATGATTGCCCATTGTTCTAGAACTTTGACCTTAATGTTTTTTCACGTCACTGATTTGTGAATTTATGCTCTTTTCAAGTTTAAAATTTTTTTTTTGTTAAAGTTAAAAAAAACTGAATTTATTTTAAAGGATGATTTTGGAAACAGTATTTTTATAATTTCTGATATCTATTATTTAGTTTTTAATTTTTTTGCCTCATAAACATAACAAAAGCAAAACAAACTTGAGTACGTTTCGTTTTTTTTTAATTTCTCAAAAACTAAAAAAAGAATTTTACATCCAGTTTCCAGTATTTTAATAAGATTTGATAGGAGCCTTGAATATTAAGTAAAACAGTGACTTAATAACGTAAAATAAAAACAGTCAACTTGCTAAAAAAAATCACAATTTTTTTCAAAAATCGACTTTGAAAATTAATTTCTCCAAAACAAATCATTTTAAGAACTTCATTTAAGAAGTGTATAAAAGAAAGGTATATTTTCTTTAAAAAAAAGCCATAGCACATCATTTGTAGTGCCCTTCCTTAATTTTAATTTTTTTTTTCCATTTTAGGTCAATTTCTCAGAAATTGCCCCTCCTCGCCTAGGGGGGGGATACATTTTTTTGCTTATACAATTTTTTTTCTTAGAATGATCCTAGGAATCGTAAGCATCAACCTAAATATCATGCCAGAATAAGACATTCTATATCTCAAATCTCGGACTCAGTTTGACATTGAGTACTTTTGGATTTGATTACTTCTCGTTACATGTGGATTTGATTACTTTTGATTACTTTTGGGTTTGATTACTTTTGAAAACTTTTGGATTTGATTACTTTTGATTCCTTTGGGATTTGATTACTTTTCGTTACTTTTGGAATTTGGTATCGACAATGAAGTAGGTAATCATTTTATTGTAAAATATGCCTCGAAAAAATCTATTTTACATGTTAAAAGACAGTGCTTAATAAGAGTCAAACCATCAATATCTAAAAATGATAGAGTTATGAAATAAAAAAATATTTTCAAATCACGGTGGTCCATAAAAATGTCATTTTCGTAATTTCTTGAGCGATTGCAATGAAACTAACAGGGGTAAAGCTGAGATAGAGTTATGAAATAAAAAAAATATTTTAGAATCAGGATGGTCCATAAAAATAATATTTTCGTTGTTTCTTTAGCGATTGCCTTGAAACTAACAGGGGTAACAGCTGAGATAGATTTATGAAAGAAAAAAATATTTTCAAATCAGGGTGGTCCATAAAAATGTCATCTTCGTTGTTCCTTGAGCGATTTTAATGAAACTAACAGAGGTAATAGCTGAGACAGAATTATGAAGTAAAAAAATATTTTTAAAATAGGGTGGTCCATAAAAATGTCATTTTCGTTATTTTTTGAGCGATTGCAATGTTATAAACAGTGGAAATAGCTGAGATAGAGTTATGAAAGAAAAAAATATCTTCAAATCAGGGTGGTCCATAAAAATGTCACCTTCGTTGTTCCTTGAGCGATTTTAATGAAACTAACAGAGGTAATAGCTGAGATAGAATTATGAAATAAAAAAATATTTTCAAATCAAAGTGGTCAATAAAAATGTCATTTTCGTTATTTCTTGAGCGATTGCAATGTTATTAACAGTGGTAATAGGTGAGATAGAGTTATGTCCCCTTTCACACAAGGCAACTGAGTTGCCGGCAACAATTAGTTCATAGGCGAGAAGGGCAGGAAGAAAGAGGGGTAAACGAAATCTCCCCGGTCAACAAATTCAGGAGATTTTTTTGACGTTTCTCTTCACACTACGTTTGTGTGCGTTCAATTAAGGTAGTTTAAAAGGAAAATACAGCAAGTCTCCTCCGACTTTGTATCTTCGTGTGAAAGGTACAAGAGATTGTTAAGGAGATGTAAAGAAAACGTCAAAAAAATCACCAGCAACTAGTATCTCCGTGTGAAAGGGGACTATGAAAGAAAAAAATATTTTCAAATTAGAGTGGTCCATAAAAATGTCATCTTCGTTGTTCCTTGAGCGATTTCAATGAAACTAACAAAGGTAATAGCTGAAATAGAATTATGAAATAAAAAAATATTTTCAAATCAGGGTGGTCCATAAAAATGGCATTTTCGTTATTCCTTGAGCGATCGCAATGTAAATAACAGTGGTAATAGCTAAGATAGAGTTATGAAATAAAAAAATATTTTCAAATCAGGATGGTCCATAAAAATGTCATTTTCGTTATTTCTGGAGCGATTGCAATGAAACTAACAGGGGTAATAGCTGGAATAGTGTTATAAAATATAAAAATAGTTTAAAATCAGGGTGATCCATAAAAATGCCATCTTCGTTGTTCCTTGAGCGATTTCAATGAAACTAACAGAGGCAATAGCTGAGATAGAACTATGAAATAAAAAATATTTTCAAATCATGGTGGTTCAAAAAAATGTCATTTTCGTTATTTCTCGAGCTATTGCAATGAATAAAAATTTCATTTTAATGGACCACCCTGATCTTAAAATATTTTTTTTATTTCTTAACTCTATCTCAGCTATTACCTTTGTTATTTTCAGTTAAATCGCTCAAGGAACAGCGAAGATGACATTTTTATGGACCACATTGATTTGAAAATATTTTTTTTCTACCATAACTCTGTATCAGCTATTACCACTGTTAATAACATTGCAATCGCTCAAGAAATAACGAAAATGACATTTTTATGGAACACCCTGATTTGAAAATATTTTTTTATTTCATAATTCTATCTCAGCTATTACCTTTTCTTAGTTTCATTAAAATCGCTCAAGGAACAACGAAGGTGACATTGTTATGGACCACCCTGATTTGAAAATATTTTTTTCGTTCATAACTCTATCTCAGCTATTACCCCTGTTAGTTTCAAGAAATAACGAAAATGACATTTTTATGGACCACCCTGATTTGAAAATATTTTTTTATTTCATAGCTCTATCTCAGCTATTACCCCTGTCAGTTTCATTGTAATCGCTCAAGAAATAACGAAAATGACATTTTTATGGACCACCCTGATTTGAAAACATTTTCTTCTTTCATGACTCTATCTCAGCTATTACCACTGTTAATAACATTGCAATCGCTCAAGAAATAACGAAAATGACATTTTTATGGACCACCCTGATTAGGAATTATTTTTTTATTTCATAATTCTGTCTCAGCTATTACCTCTGTTAGTTTTATTAAAATCGCTCAAGGAACAACGAAGATGATATTTTTATGGACCACCCTGACTTGAAAATATTTTTTTATTTCATAACCTTATCATTTTTTAAATATTGATGGTTTGACTCTTATTAAGCACTGTCTTTTAACATGTAAAACAGATTTTTTCGAGGCATATTTTACAATAAAATGATTACCTACTTCATTGTCGATACCAAATTCCAAAAGTAACGAAAAGTAATCAAATCCCAAAGGAATCAAAAGTAATCAAATCCAAAAGTAATCAAATCCAAAAGTAATCTAATCCAAATGTAACGAGAAGTAATCAAATCCAAAAGTACTCAATGTCAAACTGAGTCCGAGATCTGAGATATAGAATGTCTTATTCTGGCATGATATTTAGGGTGATGCTTACGATTCCCGGGATCATTCTAAGAAAAAAAATTGTATAAGCAAAAAAATCTATCTCCCCCTTAGGCGAGGAGATAGATTAAAAAAACTTGTTTAAAATTAAGGAAGGGCCCTACAATGATGGGCTATGGTTTTTTTTAAAAGAAAATATACCTTTCTTTTATACACTTCTTAAATGAAGTTCTTAAAATGATTTGTTTTGGAGAAATTAATTTTCAAATCAACATTTTTGAAAATAATTGTGAATTTTTTTTGCAAGTTGTTTTTTTTTTTTTTTCAAAATTTAACGTTATTAAGTCACTGTTTTACTTAATATTCAATGCTCCTATCAAATCTTTAATCAACTTTAAACCTGAACGACGATTCCACAAATTAAAAACCTGAACGCGAGCCCAAATTAATCATTTGCTAAAGGAAAGAGATGAACAGACTGCGACATCAATCTGATATCTTCTTTGATCATCTCTTTCTTTGAAAGTTAAAAGTTCATTCTGGTTTTAGTCCGGGGCATTTAGACTTTTGCTGGGAAATAATTCCGAGACGCATTTTGACTTCAGTATTTCAAAGTGTATTAGTACACGAGCCGAAAACCGTTTTCTTCACAACTGCAGCTGGTGTCGTTTGGCCGCCATCTTGTTTTTAACGGTTTTTTTTATTTTCGCATGTAACTTCCGTATTTTTGGTCCTAGATAAAAATTTTGTACTACAAACTTGTAGAGAATTTAATTTCCTAATAAATATATCATGCAATTTTTTCGATTATCCCTTTAGTTAAAAAGCTACAGTGCAAAACTCAATTGTAAAATTTTTAGTTTTTGACAACGGTTTTGGAAAAAGTATGGTAATGTCGTACTTGTAATTAATGTGTCTTTGCGTTGGTACTACATATTTTAAATGAAAATACCTGTGCGGGTAAAATGGAAAAAAATCAAAAATCGCCAAAAAATGATGAAACAAATTTATATTATTCAAAAATTACTTACCAAAAAAGTGAGAATAAATCAAAAATTTGGCATATACGGGCCAATGTATTTCTTGTCTACCTTCTAATAATATAAAAATTATTATACAAGAGAACATAACCATGTTTTATGGTAATTTTTGTCTCCAACGTCTTTTTTTCAAATTTTTGCTTTCAAACGTTCATATCTCGAGTTGTAGAGTTTTCAAATTTTTTGCATATATCCATGACTTTTTTATATTAAAATAATCTATCGATTACAAATACAACCAACTCTCTAACATTTTTCTTTTAGAAAATAAATTCTAGACTTTTATCTTTGTTTACCCTAATTTACCCTATTGAAATTGTGATTTAAAAAAAGTTTTAAATAAAATTTCTTTTTTTATGGAATTTTGTTTATGTCCCTAAGACATGCCAACTAAGCTGCGTCACATAATTGTAAAAACCCGAAAAAATACCTTTAAAGCGTGGCAACCGTATACCTTGACCTATTTAGGCTAGGCAAACCTTGCGCAAAATGTTTGTGAAGACACTACCTACAAAACTGTATACTTCTTATTTGAAACCTAGATGAGGGTAGGTCGTTCTATGGCGGGATCTTAGACTACTACTCGAGTTACCTGCTTAAAAACAAAAACTTGAAGAAAACGAGGTATGGATTTCTCCAACTTATATGCGCGGCAGAGCGAGAATCGTAGCTGATATTAGAAAACTTTAAAAGAGAAAATTAAAGATAATTGAAGGATCTACAACTTTTGTTATCAAATTTTTTTTTGATGAAATTAAAAAAACTTACCCCTAGATTTTTCAATAAAATGCACTGTAACTTTTTAACTACAGGGAGTATCGAAAAAAAGTACATAATATATTTATTATGAAATTAAATTTTCTACAAGTTTGTAGTACAAAATTTTTATCTAGGACCAAAAATACGGAAGTTACATGCGAAAATAAAAATAACCGTTAAAAACAAGATGGCGGCCAAACGAAACCAGCTGTAGTTGTGAATAAAACGGTTTTCGGCTCGTGTACTTATACACTTTCAAATATTGAAGTCAAAATGCGTCTCGGAATTATTTCCTAGAGCTCCATATAACCAAATCTAACTTCCCCGTACTATTTTGGTATTCTGCGTCGGTGGTGTGCTGTGCTCCGTAAGGGGTATTCTGCGTCGGTGGTGTGCTGTGCCCCGTAAGAGGTAAAATTAAAATCATCAGTCGCCATTACAAATTATATTTTATAAATAATTGTAAAGTTAATTTAATAAAAGTTGCGTTAAGTTTAAAGAAATAAAACGCCTTTAATTGTGGGTTACACAAGCACCCATAACTATTGCTTGAGCATTAGATACGTGTTCGGTATATAAATCTGTTCCACTCATTGGACGGATATAACTCACAATAAAAAATAATGCTCTTATTAATTAGATTTTTGGTTGTTTAAATTATGTCTAAGTATTTCGAAACAGTCGGAAATATGCTTTATTTAATAAAAAAAATATTGCATTTCTCAAGGTTTAGACAATAGATTACGTTGTCTAAAGCAAGATAAAATGAAAAATTACTTTAGCAACAATTAGAAAGGTTTTTTAAAAACTTGGACGGCTGTCTAAAGTTAGACAACGTTTATTAATAAGACCATAAATCTTTAATTTCAGCACAATCTTCAGAACTTACACAAACACAAAGTTGCTAAATATCATCTGCATCATTCTTCAATTTATATTGAGTACTGTTTAAAGTTTTTCGAATGGCAACCAAAACACCACCTCCTCGATCCCATCCTGTTTTAGTTGAACGATCCTTGCGATATACATTTTACGAAGAATCAAATAGTTCGCACGATGTAAAATTTGAATTCAGCCATGTTTCAATGATGATTATGAAGAGAAGAAGATAGAAAAAGCTCGTTTGTTTTCGTACGTAAGCCACCAGCATTTTAAAAGTACACGCGAATTTCCGATAAATTCGCTTTAATCTTTGGATCCACTATTTTTTCTTGGAGTTGCCTTCCTTTTTCCGAAAATTATCAAATTTCTTTAATTGGACATGTTTAGGTCAGACTGAAGCATCCAAAGCAGCCTCGAAATGGCTTGCAGGGAACCCTAACTTGAAATTCACAAAACGGAGTAATGTCGGATCTACTTCTTTTTTAATACGTTTTGTACAGCGCATATGGTATTCTTTGCGATACTTAACATACAACATACAATTTACATACAGTGCTCAGATCTAAAAAAAAAACTTTTTATGTCATATACCGTTTTGAAATTCAATTTTGCCATAGGGAAAAAAATACTTTAAATTCAAAATTTCAGGAAAATATCTTCATACAGACAGACAGCAAACAGAATAAATTATAAATAAAAAATAACTCACATCAAGCTGTTGGATTTTGATAGACTTTTGTTGATGAATTGCAATTCACTCTTTTAAAGATTTGATTTCCTCATCAGAATGTAACTCTTGATACGAACTCCCATTGATTCAACCACAAAAATCAAATATCTTTAAAACAAAATACAATTTCTCCCACATAATTTCCTTTCTCGTCATTTTTTGCTCATTTCCTATAAGTGCTCCTGAAATAAATCCGCTTATACTCCACTCGACCCGAAAAATAAAAACGAACAACAAAACCCTCTGCACAGATTGACGCCCTGTCTTCCTATCACATAATCCACCTCATATCCTGCTTGAAGTTTGAAAGCGAATTCACTCAACTCATTTTCAATGCATAGATATACAGTACAGATACAATTTATGGAAACACAATGTATCAGCTCGAATTGCATAATAATATTCGACTTAGGTTTAAACATCATACCCGTGTATCTGGAATCCTCCAAGTAGGTTGGTACAATGGAATAATTTTAATATTTGACTTTCAGATTTTCGAGGACAATTTGAAAAAAGGTGACAAAAATCTTCTTGAATTACAAATTTACGAGCCGCTTAAAATCGCATAATGTTGTCAACAGAATAGCGGGCTTGAAAGAGAACATCACATTCACATATGTATATAATATATTTTATGCTAATTTCATGCATCCTTTTTGATGAATAGGAGATAAAGTCCCTTTGCATAGTTTTTAGATTTTATTTTTATTTTCATTTTGTATGCACAAATCACAAAATAATAGAGTAAACATCCTTCTTGGTTGAAGGACACAAAAAATGTGTTTCGTGTTTCCCTCGTCCGAACGATAAAGAAGCCATTCGACAGTTTGCGTTGCATAAATTTTAAAAGAAGAAAAATTCCTTTTATTTCAAACGGACTTGAGTTGGGTATTTCTTAAGATAAACTGAGTAATTTTTCATTTAAACAGTTTTAAGAAAAATCTAAATACTTCAGGTCAAGAAAATTCAAAAAAAAAAAAAAAATAAGTTTAAGTTTCCCAACAAGAATCCTAGTGTGTAAGAAATAAAATGCACGGCTGCGTCGCACGAACTTGCTCTTCTAGTAAAAGTTTCTTCGAATTTTAATATAATTGAGTGTAATATAAAACACATAATTAATAATTATATATGTATTTATACATTTAATAAATTGAAATAAATGGAAATTTGAATATGGAAAAAAAGCATGAAGCACGTTTTTTAAATTGATTAAACAAGTACTTAAAATTTTTTAATCTCAGAATGAAGAACACCATCTAAATTCTTGAAAAAATGTGAATTTATGCAGACAAAATTTTAAAAATCGCTGGAGTAGTTTTCTTAATAAATATTTTTTATATAAAAATCCTTTTGTAGTTTACCACCACTAGTACACACAAAAATTAAAAAAAAAAATCGTTAGAGCCGTTTTTGAGATTGTATGGCAAGTACCGTTATTTTTTGAGCTAAAAAAATTTCGATTTTCCTTCTAGGGAATCACCCAAAAATCTTATGCTCCAAGTTTGAAGAAAATCGCTCCAGTAGTTTAGCCAGGGTACAGACAGACATACGGACAAACAGACGGAATTGCAGGACCGATTTTGTTCGTGTTCTCCCTTATCGTTATGTCAAGTACACATCAGAACTTGCATTAGATCCGGTAGTTCTGATTTCTTGCTGAGTTGTTTATGACATTAGTCTTATGAAAACTGAGCCAACTCTTATGTCGAAAACATATGTGCAGCTTTTTCTCATGCAGCGAAATTAGAAATGGAGATATAGTGCAGCGAAGGTTGCATGCAGAGCCTGAAATATGTCAGCCCTCATAAGTGTGTAAATTTATTTTCGCTGTATTGGAAAAAGCTGCACACCTGTTTTCGGCTTTATAGTTTAAGAGATGGCTGCAGAGCTTACAACCTCACTCGGGAAATGGAATTTTTTTTGGGAAATTGTTGGTTGGGGGTTGGATAAGCGAAAAATCCCGACAATCAGAAGGCAGACTCCAAGATATAAGTGAGGGTCAAACATGCATTTGTTTTTTTGAAAATTTACCTGATTCGGAAACTTCTGACGACATGTCAGTGTATTCGTTTAGTGACAAAATTCCAAATGTCAGAAGTCAGACAGGAAGACTTTTTAATTTTTAAACTTTAACTTGTAGTACAAGATCGTGCCATAGAACGACCTACTCTCATCGAGGTACTAGATAAGGAGTAGGTATACAGTTTTGTAGGTAGTCTCCAAACAAACATTTTGCGCAAGGGTTGCCTAGCGTGAAAAAATCAAGGCATAGGGTTGCCAATCATTTTCGGGTACTTACAACTATCTGATAAAGATCATATGGTAAGTCTTAAGAACATATAAAAAGTAACATATGAAAGGAAATTTTATTTAAATATTTTCAAATACAAAGGTTTTTTTTTCGGTTTTTTAAAAATCGGAAATTTAGTAAAGTAAATTAGGGTCAACAAATATATAAGTCCAAAATCTATTTTCTAAACTTTGTTATTTTTTCTAAGCTCCAACATCTCAACCTTGACCATCCGATTAATAGAACCCAAGATATAAGCATTATTTTTTTGTTTTTTTTTTTTTTATACATTTTGTCTTCCACTTAGCCTTCTGATATTTTGAAATCTGTTTTTTCACGCACTCTGCATCAACTTCTCCAAAAATCAGCTTTGCCGGAGACAGTTTATTTTCAAAAAAAAAAAAAATGCATGTTTGACCCTCCACTTAGTCAACCAGACTTCCTTCTGACTGTCGGGATTTTTCTTATCCAACCCCAATTTACAATTTCTCTTTTTTTAAAATCTTTAATCAACTATATTATCTTTTTAGTATTTTTTCTATTAATTTTCATTCGTGGTCATTATTTTATATTCGCGTGTCTCAATTCTCTCAAGGTTTTAAAACCATTCTTTGAAATTTGTACGGTGTGTCGGCGTGCATGTACGAGTTGCACCCTCAACAGATGGAGATGTCCAAACTCCTGTTTCGTGTTTGATCCATGTTTCATATAAGATGATAATTTGTCAATGGTTATAATAGCTCTAACGATGGAAACACAGCCCGCAAGTTTTTTGTTGACTTTATCACTTCATCACAAATAACTAATATAGATCCAGATTTAATCAACCGCTTTCGAATAGTTCTACTTACAATATCGAGCGGTTTTCTTATAAAAAGAAACGAATTCAAGGAGTTTTGCATTGACACAGCTAACGTATTCGTCCAACTGTATCCGTGGTACAATATGACAACAACAGTGCACAAGATTTTAGTACACGGTCCAGAAATTGTTTCGGAAGCGATTCTTCCCATAGGACAGCTTGGGGAGGAAGCACAGGAAGCTCGAAACAAGGACATAAAGCGTTTTCGCGAAAGTTTTTCTAGAAAATTTTCAAGGCAGAAAAATATGGAAGATGTCTTTCACAACCTCTTGGTTTCTTCGGACCCATATATTAGTAGCTTAAGGAAAAATTTTCCGAAAAAACTAAAAGCTTATCGTTCTGAAGTTTTAAAATTTTTACAAGAACCAAAAGTGGATGAATCAGAATCCTATAATTTTTTGTAAAAAATTGTAGATACGATTTAATTTCAATAAATTTTATTAAATGTGTTTATTTATTAAAAAAAATTAGAAATTGTTGTTAAAATTGTCAATTAAGAAATAAATTATTGATTATTTTAATTGTTATATTATTATTATTTTTTTTTTGTTAAAACGTATAGCCATTTTGCTTTTAAATTTAAAATTAGTAATTTTATTTAATTTTTTGGTTTAAAATTGTTTTTATTTGATTAAAATATACATATATATGCAACCAAAAATCTTCTTTTTACATTTCTATTACTTTAATTCATAAATAAAAGCAATTATAACACTTAAAACGTAAAAAATAATTTTGGCCACGTTTTTGGCATTTTCCGCCACTGTGGGCCGTAACGAAGTGGAAGGATTAGCCGCTGGAGGAATCGGTTCGTGGTGCGTATTTTCCCTCCCCGTTCGCAGTATTTGATCGGTGCCTGCCGTTAACGGTATTACATATTAATTTTTTATTCTGTTTTGATGTGATAAGATGATAACTTATAACAACCACCTGCAAAACGGAAAACGGTTCCAGGTGCGCATTCTCCCTCCACGTTCGCAGCCGGTAGGTTGGTATTTATACTCGGATCACATAAATACATATGTATTTTTCTTCACTCATTTAGGCATCTTGTAAAATTTTATTAAAAAAAATTGTTTATTAAAAAAAACTGTATTTTTTTCAAAATTTTGTGTTTGGAAATAAATTTTTCAAAAAAAAAAATCAATTGAACAAACTTTATTTAAAAAGAAAATTGAGTAGTGGATTTCTGGCTGCAAGAAAAGGCATACATTTTGGTTCCAGATGTTGTTGTTGAATTTTGATGGGTCTATTTCTATTTTAAGGTAGTAGCCCGTGGCGTAATGGTTAGTACGATGGACTGTCATGCCAGAGGTCTGGGTTCAATACCAACCGCTTCCACCTTAAGTTTTTTTCCGGGCTACTGCCTCTTGCGAGGAAGTGACAAATCCTCCAAGAGTATCTCTTGTCATAGAAAAGTGCCGCTCACCAGCCGTTCGGATTCGGCAATAAACTGTAGGTCCCCTCCATTCCTGCAGACACGCACACAGGAATGGTTGAGAGTTGTAAGTCACTAGGCCCTGGTTCTTCATGAGCCGTTGTGCCATCAAATTTATTTATTTATTTTTATTTCTATTTTAAGTAATTTTTTTTTTTGGATGTAGACTACCCCACCCTTGTAATTTTGTTCTTCTTTTGGCACAACCTATACGCTGTAGTGTTTTTGGGGTATTCCATGAAACACTTTTGTGTACAAACATTTTGCCTGAGAACCAAAAGTAAATGTGACTCATATAAAGTAGGGGAAGGTGGTCTTAAATGGCCCCCCTAAGGGGGAGGGCGGAAAAAAGTGACATTTAAACCTAAACGTTATATTCTTTTCAAAGCTTTATCAATAACGGTCCAAAAAGTAAGTATTTAATTTTAAAAACGTCTTCAAATTCCAACATACTAGTATGCCATTTTACCCTTGCAAGTAAACCAACAACAGAAGAAGAAATAAGAGGAACTGGCATATCGTGGGAAAACTGAGGCTTTTTTCAAAGTAGTGTGACTTACACAAACACAAATGCATTCATACAAGGTCGGCGTGAAATTAGACGGCTAGAAGCTGGGGCGCCCAAATGATTTTTAAGTATATGTCTTTTCGGTCAGGAAAGTAGAAACATATGTAGCTGGTAAAACTAGGTTACGAATTTTATCTTCTCAGAAGGACTTATAAATAAATAAATTTGATGGCACAACAGCTCATGAAGAACTAGGGCCTAGTGACTTACAACTCTCAACCATTCCTGTGTGCGTGTCTGCAGGAATGGAGGGGACCTACAGTTTATTGCCGAATCCGAACGGCTGACGAGCGGCACTTTTCTGTGACAGGAGATACTCTTGGAGGATTTGTCAATTCCTCGCAAGAGGCAGTAGCCGTTTTTTCTTTTAAATAAATAGGTGGCGGGGCTGGGGATCGAACCTTAGACCTCCGGCATGACAGTTCATCGCACTAACCATCACGCCACGGCTACTACTCAGAAGGACTTGGGCAACTTTAAAGGAACACGGCAGTTGTTTATGAACCTGTTAAAAAAAATTGTTGATTATATTTATCCGATTAAATAAATAATTAAATGAGTCATGTTTTTTTTTTTTAAATTGTGATAAAATTAAAAGTGAACATAATAATATAAACTTAAATCGTTGAAAAATAACTTTGCACTACGGGCGCTCAACGGGTTTGACCGCCTTGCCATCACTAAAAAGAACTAATACGTCCCTGGACGAGAATTTTGACGATTTTGACAGCAGAAGTAGGGATGTATTTTAATTTTAAACCAATTTGCTTTTTTATAGCAAAATTCCGCGAAATATCATTATTCAAGTATTCTAGAAAAATGCATTTATCAACAGCACTTTACCTTAATTTATGTAACATATGAGACGAAATATACTTGTGAAAAGAAAACTTTGTACACTTTGTACACGCATATAATAGCGTTTTTAAACGATTTCACACAGCACCGCATGTTGTTTTATGTTGTTTTTATCGAATATTTTAATTATGCACCCTTGTTTCACGTTTTTTTTTAGTTTAATTATTTTTATGTTACTTTTTTACACAATTTCAAATCTCATACACGTTTCAAGACGTCGGCAAAATGACAGCTTTGAGTCTCGCAATACCTAAAATCTAGTAGCAAGGCGTACGCGCATAACTCAACATTATCCGATTTGGTTGGAGATTTTTTTGTTGGATTTGTATTGAACCAGATTAACACACAATGGAGCCAAAAATTTGAAAATTCGAACGGCAATATCAGAAAATCGTAAGAACATCTTGAAATTTCAAACTCTCTGAATTAGTTTTTTTTTCTTACGCGCATAACTCGGCTGAAAATCATAAGAACATCTTGAAATTTCAAACTTTCTGAATTAGTTTTTTTTTCATAGCACGGCTAAACATCATCCCAATTTAATGGGGATTTTTTTGTTGGATTTGTATTGAACCAGATAAATACACTACGGACACAAAAATTGGAAAATTAGGCCAGAAAAGTCGTGATAGAGTGATTTATAACTTTCAAAGTCTTGCTTATTGGACAAAAAAGGATTTCTTTTTTTGATTTTTTTTTCTGATTTTAAAAAACATTTTAAAGATTTTAAAAGTTGTAAAGTTCAACTTGATATCTGCAATAAAATCTGATTTTTGAAAATAAGTGGATTTACAAGATTTGTAACTTTAGCCGACGATATCTAAGTACTATACGTATACATGTACACAAAAAGTAAAACTGAATGTTTTTTTAATTAATTTTTTTTGTTTTGTTTTAATTAAAATAAAGTTTTAAAAGAGGGAAAACAAAAGTTTTTTTTTTGTCAGGGTTTCTTCTCATAAATCAGGCTTTTCTTTCTTTACTGTCAGGTTTTAGTGATTTTAGAGCTAGTAGCCCTAAGCCCGGGTAGACAAAGTCCTTGGCGACCTCGAAGTTCCATCGTGACGTTCTGCCCGAGTCTAGGCTGTTTCACAATGCGACGAGAAAACGAGACGTCAGCGTGACGAGATCTCTTCGCAGTTGTTCTCTCTTTAAAACGAATTTAAAACAACGAAATAATACATAATAAAGTATTTCTCGTCGTCACGTTGCGTCTTTTTTTCAATTTTTCGAACTTTACGACGTGACGAGACGACGCGAATTGCTTGATTATGTATTATTTCACTGTTTAAAATTCTTTTTTAAGAGAGAGAAACTGCGAAGAGATCTCATCACGCTGACGTCTCGTTTTCTCGTCGCATTGTGAAACAGCCTTCTACGATGTTGAGATTCCTTTCTCGATGATAGCATATACTTCGTCTTGTCCTTATTAAGAGTAGGTGTACCCGACCAGCCAACTCAAATTTCATGTAAATGAATTTGAATGTGTTAGTAAGCTCTCTTCACCAAATTCGGCGTTCGAATTTTAATTATACCTACTCTTGTACTCTTTTTTAATCGCAAACGATGTTGCAGAGAGCAGACAATCACGCACAGGCACGCTCAAGCAAAAGAAAGGAAAAAAACAGGTAGCGAGCGAGTAAGCGCAGACGAAGCAAATGTACCTACTTATTATGTATGTAAATACAATACATACCATTTAGAGAAAATAAATAAAACAATATTTTGACGGACCAGATAGGTAGGTATGGATGGATTTGTTTTTTTCTTATGGATATGGTGTGATGTGTGAATATGTATTATATTTATCTAAAATTTCAAATATTATAAATGAAAGAAACGGTCACTCACTGACTCATTCATTCATTTGACTCATCATTGCACAGCTTCTATTGTAAATCATAAAAATATAAAATAAATTTTATTTGATAGAGAATTTTATGTAAAGGAGCACTAAGATGGGATTTTTTGAAATTCCAATTTCAAGTAAGGTAAAATGTGTTTTTTTTTGATTAAAGGTCGAAAAACTACTTTCTAAACGGGAAGGGTTAGAACGTTAATTCTTATTTTAATTGATAGATCTTTGAAATACAAGAAACTTTTAAATTTAAAAAAAATTCTAAAAAATCTACGAAGTGAGTTATAAAATGTTAAAAGTCGACTTTTGAATAATACGCCTTTGACAAATAATACGCTATAAATCGGGGGTATCAGATAGAGAAACAAATTTTACACCATTAGAAAGATAATGAAACAAAAAAAATTACCCATGTTACAGGAATTTTCGCTAGGAATTTTTTTTCACCCACTTTTTGATTTTTGAAGATGACACATTTTTTTCCCCATTTTTTTGTGGTTTTTGATTTTTTATATTTTTATGGGTTGATCTAAAAATCTGAAATTTCTACAGCTAATAGAGATTGTTAATTTATAAATATTTTAAAAATTCTAAATTTTTTCAACAACCCCAACTCCAGATATTTACAAAATTAATGCTTTTTTTTCATGCCCTCACAACTTTTTACTGGATGCATCTATAAATTTAATATTTCTTTGACCAGCACCTTAGAAAGCTAACGTTTAAATTGACATCTCAACCAATATTCTACATCCTACACAACCCTCACAATAGTTTAAAAAGTTTTCATCAAAAAATTACACGAAAATCTTGAAAAATGGGTATGATTGTTCGTTGTCGCAAAATTAAATCAAGACAATCATTCGGCAACGATTCTAAACATTCCAACATGACATTACCTATAAGAACAAAAGAAAAAAATAACAAACAGTGCATGACTATTACACGCAATATCATAGATTCCCTTTTGCAAAAGAAGCAGAAAAAAACTTCCATTCCAACGATGAGCCAACAAAAAAAAAATACATACATACTTATGTATGTACGTACGAGGTACACAAAACTCAACCAAATCTCCTAGAAAGATACCACCACGCCCGCGCGAAGTGAACACCAACTTCTACCACGTCTACCCATTGACAACAAAAAGACTGGCATACACATACATAATAACCTTCTTCTTTTTCTTTTACCTAAAAAAAGATCACTTAGTTTTGTGCATTTTTTTGGATGAATAAATAAACTAATAAAAAGAAAAAAAAGGTATTGCTTAGTTTTGAGATCAATTTTCTCCAGAAAAAAATAAAAAAAAAATAAGAAAGTTATTTTTACCCAATTTCCCATCCATTTTTGTAAACATCGTACTAAATTTTATGATTTTTCTATCTGTCTGGCGGTTTTAAGGTATAAAATATTTTTTATTTTTTTTTAAAGCCACACAAATATTTTACTTAACTAATTTCCAATCGATGACCGTTTGTTTCATTAAAATATTCGCAAAACTGTGAACGCTATACCGATTAGCGCAGAACTCCAACCTATTTTTTCAAGGGACACATACCCTTAACAGCCAAACCCATTTTCGCCGCCTCTGATTCAATACTTGCAAACGCGCCGGTAACAGCTCGCTTCATTCTCCAAATGATGTCAATATTATCTGCATATGCAAGTAGTTGAACAGACTATTGAAAAATTTTACCTGCGAGTTGCTTACAATTGCTTCAAGAACGATGTTAACGTGTCGCCTTGCCTCAAACCTTTCTCGACATCAAAGGGTTCATTGATGTTCTTACCAGCTTTGACGGAGCAGCGAGATTTATCCATCGTCATCTTGCACAAGCCGACGAGTTTGATAGGGATGCCGAGATGCGAAATTGCTCTGTATAGTTAACTATACTAATTATTTTCTATCTACGCTATCATATGCGACTTTGAAATCGATAAAGAGGTGGTGTATATCGATTTGAAACTCATGGGTTTTTTTTCCAAAATTTGTCGCAGTGTGAACATTTGATCGACGATTTATTTACCGGGCCTAAAACCACACTGATAGTGGCCGTTGATTGTTGACAAACGGTTTTAAACGATTACACAGCATTTATAGATTTTATATGATACGTTGAGGAGACTTATACCTCTGTAGTTGGCACAGGTCAGAGCATCATCTTTCTTGGGGATGGGGCACACTATACCGAGGTTCCATTTATCGGGCATACTTTCCTCCGACCAAATTTTGGAGAAAAGTTGGTGTATACTCCCTACTAGTCATCTCACCCTGCTTTGAATAGCTCGGCTGGCAGGCCATTCACACCCACAGTACACATATTGAAGGTAATATATTGCAAAAAAGTGGATAAGATGAAAATCTTGTTCTTCCTTCGGCTTATTTGGTCCCAGTGGTTGTGGCAATGAAACAAAAGTTTAAATTAGCTTTTCCAAACGTTTCGGCAGGGGTTGCTGCCTTCTTCAGGGGAACTTTGTTACAAATAAAAAACAGATAATTTAGTAACAAAAGTATGGCAACTTAAAACATTGGCGCAAAATTTTAGACGATTTAGTATGATGTTAAAGCATTTTTAGTATTATGCTAGGTTAAAAACAGGCTTTTAAACGAGCTAGCGTCGTGTTATCTTTTCAACATAGTTTACTAAAGTTAAAATCGCCAAATGCCTATTTTATCTTTTTAGTATCATACTTAATCCAAAAGTGTCACTTTGGCAGCTACAATTGCAAAAATGGGTTGAACTGTCACTGTTTTAGACGTGTTTAGTTAGAGTTTCTTAAGAAAATAGGTTTAGTATGATAATAGTTAGAAAATATTCAAAAATAAGAATGTTTTAGTAAAGAGTTTTAAAGTTAAAAAATTGTTAAGCAGTGTCATGCTAATACCTTAACATAAGGCTGTTTAAAATTTTGCGCCAGTAAACTTACGTTATTTAAAATGACAAAAAGTTTGTAAACAAAATTTACATTGAATAAATATTTGAAAATTTATATATGTAAATAAAAATGAAATTAAACTGAAACACTTCAAAATGAAGTTTAGTCAATTCGTTTTCTTTTGAAAACAAGATGACGTTTAGTTAGAGACTAGAGAGCAGTATACAGCGGATATGTTTTGTGTATCTACATTGCGATACATGTTGTTGCTGTTATTAATGATGTGCAGCGTCTCGAGCGTGTATCGTTTAGAGGTGTGTCGCTCAGTTTGAAGGACTTTTACATCGTCGAAGTCTGGAGAATGGCCGCTTGCAATGACATGACTGGCTTTTGCAGAGTTGTTAGATTTGATGTCGGATTTGTGGTTGGACATGCGTTGACGAAGAAACTGTTTGGTGGTGCCGATATAGCATAAGTTACAAGGATCATTACATTATTAACTTTATTCACAACGACTTTTTGAAGTTTTCGGTTAGACCGGGAAGATATACAACACTATTGTAGTAACCGATAGGACAATCGTCCTTAATGTTATGAGGAGTTTTGTTTTTTTTTTGTTTTTGTAAGAGGCCACGTATAATGGCGGAAGGAAACCTGTTATCTCGCAGCATTTTAGTAATTTTAATTTCGTTGGTGTTATAAAATTGCTCATCGCTTATCGTGAAGACTTTGCTTATAAGATTGGAAGCTGAGTTTATGATGATGTGTTTGGCATGATTGGAATAAAAATTTATTGGTTTTTGGTTCCAGTTAAACGTGAGAAAATCGTTATCCCGATGAATTTTCACATCCAGGAATGATATTTCGCAATTATTTTCAATCTCAATGGTGAACTGGATTTTAGGATGGAATTCGTTTAGTGAGCCAAGAACATCTTTAATTTGGTCTTTATTTATTATGACAAAAATGTCATCGACATATTTTGCCACAAACCTAGGTTTTTCTACCATTTTACCACGACGCTCATCAGGTAAATAGTCAAGAACCAGGTCAGCAATGGTAGGTGAAAGCGGATTAGCCATTGGCATTCCAAAATTTTGCTTATAGATGTTGTCTTTTAATTGTAAACAGTTGTTGTCTTTAAGGCAAAAATCGAGAATTTCCAAGGACTTGCTTTGGCTCAACTTAGTTATCTCACTTATTGTTTCCCACCTTTTTTTAACAATCGGATCCAGACTTTGAGTCAGGGGGGGGTCACACTTTAAAATACAGTCGCAGTAAAAATTTAATAATTCACCTACCGCTTTTTGCAATTGATGAACACAGCTACATGTTTTTTATGGACTTAGAGTGAAAAATGACTTTTCGTATGTAACTATACTTTCAGACAGACCTGTGTAAGTCAAGTTGCTTAAGTACAATTACAAGTACAATTACCTTGTATTTTAAAATTTTAAGTACAAGTACAATTCCATGGTAATTGTACTTAAAATTTCCAAGTACCAGTACCGGTACTTGTGCTTGTAATTATAATTCCACAAAAGAATTGAAAATTGTGTACTCATTATT
The DNA here is from genome assembly GCA_947049315.1 of Epistrophella euchroma. NCBI lineage: Eukaryota > Metazoa > Arthropoda > Insecta > Diptera > Syrphidae > Epistrophella > Epistrophella euchroma. Next base: position 58,800,737 of record OX346245.1, on the reverse strand, counting down.
ACTTTAGTACTTAAAATTGTTGTACTTATATACTCTTCAAATACTTTTAATTCCTTAATAAATTGTAATTCCTTTTTTTTGGCACATGTCAAAAAAGTAGGAAGTAAATCCTGTATAATAGTGTGGACACAAAATATGAAATTTCATCCCACACGACTTGACAGCACATCTCACACAATTTGATATGTGTTAATACATGAAAATTTTTAAGAATGGTTCTAAAACCATCTCACATTCTTTCCAAGTTGAGGTATTGTGTGTAGATTAAAATTATCCCGGAGTTGATATCGAGATATTCGAGCCAAAAACCATTTTTTAACAATTTTTAGCAGTTTTTTTACAGTTATTTTGGCATAGAAAAGAATCGTTTATTGATTTTTTTACAAACTCTAATCGGTAGATTAGGTGAATTAAATAAAATTAACTCGAAGTTAATATCTTTGAGTGTTCTCAAGATATTCGATATTTTTCAACAATTTTTAATGTTTTTTTAATTACAAAAAAACTGTGGGTTGATTTTTTTTTTAAGTATTACCAATTTTTCACTACGTCTTTATGCACAGAATGAAATCAGGCCAAAGTCGATATCTAGAGATATTCGAGAAACAAGCCATTTTACAACTTTTTTTAAAATTACTGTGCTAAAAATAGCGCTTATTGAATTTTTCTAAAAGGCCTTTCTGCATGTTATGACCTTATTATCTGTATTATCCTTATTATTTGAAGTCGATATCTCTATACGTTCTCGAGATATCGTGAACGGAGAAAAACTTCCGAACGTACGTACACAGACATCTCTCTAAAAACAATGTAATCCTACTCCAGAGACCTTGAAACGTCGAGAAATGTCAAAATTTTCAATTTCACAAATCGGATTACAATAACTTCCAATGGGAAGTTAATAAAAGCAATGTACAGCAGCAGATCTAGATGTGTGTAGTGTTTTTGATATGGCCCAGGGGAGGGTCAAGTTCTGGATATGTTATATTTGCATGCAACGTCTCTTTTTCTATGAATGTAATCAGTACTAATAAGCGAATGGATATGGCTTAGGGGGGGGTCATGACCCCCACGCTCCCCCCCTGGATCCGCCGTTGAATGTGTAGGAATTTTAGTAAAAAGCGAAAAAACATCGTATGAAACCAAAACATTATTTTTATGAAATTTCACAAGTTTCGCCCTATCAATAAATTGAAAAGAATTTTTTACATAGTAGCTTGATTTTGCTGTCGCGTACTGTAATATTCTTCCTACAAATTTGGAAAGTTCGTAGCATGGCAATTTCATAGACTAGGTAATGGTGCGCAGAGGTAAGTTTGGCTTGTGTATTTTCGCAAGCCATGGATCGATGGGAGTTGTGCTCTATATGTAGTCATTTTCGCTTTTTCTCGATCGTTTATGGAATTGTTGTTGCTTAGCCACTTGACTATTTCATTGTTACGTGCTTGCAGTGTCGTTGTAGGATTATTCCTCACCCGCCAGTAGGTATTGCGGTCTGATAACAGATCAATCATTTTGTTTTCATATTCTTGGCGTTCCATTGCCACAGTAACATTACCCTTATCGGCAGGTAAGATGATGATGTATCTGTAATTAATAGCTTTTTTCATGTACTGTTAAAAACTACAAATTTCTACACAATTAATTTTTTTTATATGAACTTTAAAGTATTTTCGCCGAAAATTCGTAGAAATTCGTAGTTTTAGACAGTAAACGAGCAAAGCTAATATTTGTTACCACAAAACAAGGGAAACAATTCTGCTGCTCCAATTTCATCTGGTTAAATTGTTCCAGCCAATATGAGCCATCGAACGCCCATATTAATGTTTTTTTTTTATATTTTTAGTATATCTTAAGTCAAAAGGAAAACATTCAGGCTCAAACAACGGATTTTGAATTAGCCGCAATGAGGAATGTATATCCTGAAATTTCACCGAGTGGTTGTTATTCTCATTTGCAGCAAGCTTTTATGAGGCGCTTGAAATCTTGCGGATTACAAGCCATTTATGGTATAAAACTTTATCTTAAACAATTAGTCTGAAAAATATTTATCATCTTATTACTTTAATTTACTCAGGAAACAGTGATGGAGTGTTCGCTAGGTGTTATAACTTGCTGGCAACTTTAGCATTTTCAACAACTAATGACATTCCAATTGATTTTGAGAGGATCAAATCCAAATTTTTTAAAATTTTTTCGAATTGTGAGAAACTAAGGAATTTCTGCAATATATATCCGATAACTATGTTCAAGAAAGAGGTGTTCCAAATAATGGGGTTCAGAGGTATATTCCCCCACGCTTTCCTCCATGTTCTTGGACGGTGAACGATAGGACAAGTAAGTTAACAAATAAGTAGGGCTGGAAACGAGACGAGACCAGGCCAGACTTTTGTCTCGGTCTCATCAAAATCGAAAAATTTCAGTCTCCTCACGGTCTCGGTCTTGGTCTCGCCTAATCAAGTCTCGTCTCGATCTCGGTCTCGCCTTTTTCTCGTGAAAGTCTCGTCTCGGTCTCGGTCTAGGCCTTAGCCTTGGTTTCTTTCGTGTTTTTTGGTGGTAAAAAGATGTAAGATAAGACGCCTGTTTAGATTGAAAAGATAGAGTACGATATATCGGCAGTTTGTTGGCAAGAAAAATGCGGGGTGTGGAGTCTTGTGTGAAGCACGAAGAAAATGTATAAAACAGACTCGTGAGTCTGTTTTTTTTTTGTTGTTGTTTCAAAAAGTGAAATTATAAAATTGTTGTGTTTTCTTTTAATGTATTTTAAGGTTAATCAAAGTTTTTAATGTAAATACGATTAAACTTGCCAGTCAGTTCTTAGGCTTCCCATTATATAAACAGGGCCAAATGCATGCAATAGTTAACAATGGTTTCTAAAATAAAAAAAACTATACGACTCGAATGCACGTTATTGTTCCAAATATACCTATATTTTTATCAAGTGCATTTAAGAGTTTAATACTACTTTTATATGCAGCATCAACAGATCGAGTTGAATCAGACTTTGATATTTAACGCAAGTTTTTTTTCACTTGAGTTGAATGCTCCATTTTGAGTTAAGTTGAAATAACATTTTGAAGAATGGTGTAAATTAATTTATTTCATAACAAAAACAAATAAAATAATTAAAAACAGAGTACATACAACGCTCGATTTTTTAAAATAAACCAAATGCTTTCGTCAAGCCATGAACTGTCAAAATTAATTTAAGGATGTCTCCGTAGGTAGAAATGGCGGCCAACGAACAAATCACCGTTTTGATACCATAAACTCGTTGGAACCTATTTGTTTAAGAGGTAGTGTCGCTTGCGTACATCTGTCCTTTACTACATTTGTATTTGGAGGATGTTTCATTTCGAGCATTTTGCTTTTCATGTACGGCCTTCGTACATCAGTCCCTCGAACATTTGGTTCCCACACAAAACACATCCGCTGTATACTGCTGGCTGAGTTCCAAAATGTATAAAATGTTTTGATGCGGAAGTAATGCTTACATTTTTCATACGCATCAGCAACGCAAACTTGATGCTTTGTAGAAATATTACATTGCATAAGTATGACGTTCCAGAATGCAAAAAAAAAATTTAAATCGAAGCCGCTAAAATATTTTTGGATGCACAGATTGCGCAGTAAATGCGCATCTGATGAATTTTGCAACTCAGCCGCTCTCTAATCTCTAACAAAACGTCATTTTGTTCATATTTTGTTTATACAATATTCTAAAAGAAAACGCAAAGACTAAACTTCATTTGAAAGTGTTTCAGTTTAATTTCATTTTTATTTCCACCTTTTCCAAGCAAATGGAAAAGGAGCTCGTTGACTATATTTTGCCTTTAGAATCACGTATGCTTGGACTCACTCATGATTTTGGTTAACTTCCCTGGTTGGTTTACTTGCAAGGGTTAAATGTCATACCAGTATGCCATTGTACCCGGGCAATTTTGATTGTTAGAATTTGAAGATGCTTTGAAATTAAATACTTTAAATACTTTTTGTAACTTTTTAAACTCGTAAAGCGAAAAAATGTAAGCGTTATTGATTAAGCTTTGAAAAGAAAGGATATAACATTTAAGTTTGAATGTAACTTTTTTCCAAGAGGGGGGGGGGGGGGGTTGATTTTAGGCCACCTTTCCCTATATAACTCAATAATAATTAAATAGTGAACCAATTTGTGTAAATTCAACTATTGGCTATGCAAACCGGTTTGAATCAAGTTGCTTATTTTTAAACTCCCTTTCGCCTTTAAAATAAATTAAATATACATTTTCAAAATCCAATCCAAAAAAGTTAGAGCTAATTTCATCATCATTTACCCAGGAAAGAAAACATTTCATCATAATTAAATTATTTTTCCACTTTTCAACCATCTACTTCCACAAAGTTCACTATAACAAAGTTAAAATATACCAAACTCTTTCCTATCTAATTAAATATGAGGTTTTCCATTATCATTATCCAATCATTTTCAAAAATTAAATTAAAATCAAACAACGCACAGTATTAACAGCTAGAAAATCTTTAACTTACGGGGAACGTAAAAAACTGAAAAAATAAAAAACAACAAAATACAGAGAAACATAGAGCACGTATACGCCACAGTGCACCATCAGTTCAATTCAAAATACACATCAAACAATTAATCGATTTCATCGCAGTTGGCTGAAATAATAAACCCATTAGCTTAATCAATATAATAACATTAAATACAATTGTTGTTATTAACCACATTGCACGCGGAAATTCGAGGAGTTGAGTTAAATTTACTCTGAAGCTATTACGAACATGTGTATATAAATTCCGCAATGTAGACTCTCTTTGTCTGTGTTTATGGTGTTTACTCTTATGTATAGAAATTTCATCGCATGTGTCTGGTTTCATATTTTGCCTGATAAATAGTTAAACCTATTATTTTGTCTGTCTGCTACAACAGGAACATAATTCGATCAGATTCAAACTTAGCCAAACTTGAATTGAATTGACATAAGGACTTGCTATTGACTTGAATTTAAATGAAATAATCTATCCCTTCAGGTGTAAAATTTAATTCTACTCACACACATCCTTCATCCTTAAAGTTTTTCTTGGTAATCCTTTAACGATTTCTGTTGATTTAGCATCATGGAAACATGAACAACGTACGAATGGGTTAAGTTATGTGTTTTTAGACAAATGCCAGGTACACCTGTTTTGAATACGTGATCTCTATAATTTAGTATATGTATGCACATACATATGTATATTGTTTTATCCTCTTACTCTTGATACCCATTCTCATGATTGCGAAAATAATGTGCTTTTGTTTAAGGATGTGCTAAGGACTCACGTTTGTATTATGTATAAATGGTGTCACAAGTTTTTGTCTCGTATAAATCAATTGAAAATAAAAATGTTATGATACATACAGCATAACCCAAAAAAAAAACAAAGAAATATACATTTCATACATAAATCCACTTGTGTTCAGTAGCGGATCACGGAATTGGCTGTGGGGAGGGGGGAAGGTGGGTGCTGAAGTTTGAGGCAATCATTTTAAAATTAAATACTTTTGTTCTGAAATTTAATACGTTTTTGTAAGCAATATTACTTATTTTGTAAAAAATTTATTTGAAAATTTACAAAATAACATTGTCATATATATGCATGTGGCAAGTTTGCCAAATAAATATGACTCAAAACAGTCTTATAAGTGTGATAGTCAAATTTATATGACAAAATATATATGACTCCCATATATGACAATCATGAATTATTTTGAATTTTTAAAAAATGTAGGATTTAATGAAATGTGATTGTTCAAATTTATATTATTTTTTAAATATTTTATTTTTCGTAGCTAGTGTGTAAAGAATTGCTGCAAAAGAAAATCGACGGAATCCATCCATTTGTAGTCATGGTATTCAAAAACGTAAGTAGAGGCCAGTTATAGCTATCATTGAAATTCACCATTAAAAATTTTAATGACGTATTTTAAGACATTTACATTACTTATTTCGCTTTTTATGTGCCCTAAATGTTAAATTAAAAATTTTCAATTATGCATTTCAATGATTGCTATAACTGGCCCCAGTAAAAAAAAACACACTGAACGAAAAAATGCACATATTTTGAGTACCCTTCGAGATAGCCCCTTTTTTCTGGTTTCGGAGCAGTCATAAAGTGGGCTATACGCCGTTTCAGGATTATCCATTCTTAACCGGATACCCTGTATATTAGGGTGGCACGGACATTTTTAAATTTATTTTTTCCCGTTTTAAGTGACCAAGGAACTTTACGAAAATTCTGCGTCAAATTTTATTGAATTTAGTTTATGTAACAAACGACGAATTTTCTATAAAAAAAAACTAAAGTTTTCACAGTATTGAACTCAAAATTTCGGTAAAATGGTGAAAATTGATGGAAAATCATTTTAAATTTTGCACTTATTACGTAGATGAGAGCGAGCATGGCTTAAAACCTAACAGTTTAAATTCACAGGATTTTCATAAAAATTGAGAATTTATTGTTTTTCTTCTCAAAGCTAATGTCACGTCTAATGTGGCTGTAAATCGGGCATCAAAAAGAAAAAGTTCTGAGATAGTCCCAAAATTAAGGTTTTTTTTTAATATGGATTTTATAGCTGAAATTTGGACCTATCATCAGAAAAAGGTTATTTTTATTTCAAAAATCTTGCGAAGGACATAAATTTAAATATAAAAAGTGTTACTTTTAGCCCCACTGTGCATTACCAAAAAAGTGCAAAAAAAATTATTCAAATTTTATTTTAAACAACAATCATCCCGTTAAAAATAACTGTTAAACACTTTTTTTTTTCATATTTTTTTTGACGTACATATCTAATTATAAATTCATTATCATTATGTGATCGATAACATATAATGATTGTGCCGGAAGAAAAATTTCATTTTAGCGCCAATACAAAATTCTTTTCGAAATTCGCCAAGAGTTGTGGGAAGATAGAGCTTAAAAATAAAATTTTTATTTTTTACTATATATCACTAATGTGTCCAAATTAAGCGCTCGAAATAATTATTCGATACTGCATTTTGCATTATGAAAATAAGAATCGAAGTAGATTAATATTTATTTATTTAAATTCACTTGGAATAATGAAAACAAATAACATATTTGTAATGGTTTGCATATATTTTCCTCTTCTCTATTATGTACAATGTCCATTTTCCTTGGAGCTAGAGAAAGATAACACCATATGATATTTTAGCTCCAACCTCCTTATTTTTTTCGTTCAATTCCCTTAGGGCTAGCAAACACACACTAAAATTTAACTCCGAAATCGTTTTTTTATCATTCTTTGTTTTATTTTGTAATTTTTGATATTTGCAATAAATTTGCTTTAAAATTAGCTTAGGTTCTAAGATCGCCCTGTGGGGAGGGGGGGAGGGGCTTTAGCCCAATAGCCCCTCCCCTAGATTCGCCTATGGTTGTGTTGGACGTCCTGCGTGTTTTTCGTAGATTAAATTAATAAATCAAATATTAAGGTAGTGGAAAGATATGCGAAACGATACAAAGACATGGGTGTTTATTTATGAAATATGTATGTTTATATTTCTCTTTTTCAATTCACGACAACTTATGAGATTAGCACTCTGTTCGGCGGGATAAGTTTAAGGTAGAGTAAATGTCTAAGTAAATATGTTTATTGGAAAAGAAAATCCTTCGAATATGACGGAATATTTATAGAAAGAGGATTTTTCATTGGGCTTGTTTGTTTATTTCTTTTTTTAAATAACTTGAAGGTTATTGTGTTAATTGGATGGATGTCTGTTTTTTTTTATGAATTTATAACTTTGAAACTGTTTTAATGAATCTTATGTACTTGTTTTTTACGTTAAACAGGTATTTATAATTTACAAATAATGTGAGTGAAGAAAAAATTTAAGTTCTGCCATTTATAGGGAGAGATTTTAGGAAAATAAAGAAAACAAGGTTCTATTTATTGAATTTTTGAACAACAACAACAACTTAAAGGCGCTACCACCAATTGTTTACGAATTAATTTTAGGTATTTTTATTCGTTTTATTTTGTTTAGCTGGAGATTTAGCTATTTCAGGGGTGCCGAGACTTATCATCAGTCTCCGTTTTGGTGGTGCTGAGCTTTAATCCAATTTTATTGTGAAAAAATTTCTACATGCACACCATGAGATTCGAACCCATGCATATCAGATTTGCTCAGTCTTCGAGGTCGTATGCACTACGCATTCCACCGCCTATGACCACTGACGTCACATGTCGAGATGTGCTGTTTTTGTTTATCAAATGCATTTGAAGCATCAGCATTTTTATAAGCTCCTTTGAGTATGCTGTCTTGTTCCGCCTCCACCTTATTTTGATAGACTATACAATTCGTATTACGTATCAAAGGGGGAGAGATTTTAAGATCGGTAACAAACCAGACTATTAAGTTATCTATATATATAAACAGGCTAAAATAAATTTTGTGGTACCATTTTCTCAAAAAGTATTTGACCGATTTTGATGAATTTTATATGGTTGGAAAGCCACAATTGCGAAGATGTGCATAATATACTTGAGACATGCATTTACACACGGTTGGTAATTTTTGTTTTTGTACTGTTGAACACTGTGTTGAACATGGTGCTACTACCAATTGTTTACAAATTAATTTTAGGTATTTAGGTGCCGAAAATTATTTTTTGTTCTTAAACTACTTGTTGAGGGATACTTGTTGAAGATAATTTAGGCAAAAAAAGTCACGAAATTGGATGGCTTGTTTTTGAACAAAAAGGGAGAAAATAAAACAAAAACGTAAGTTTGACGAAAAACGTCAGAAATTTAGAATAAAACAAAATTTTTGTTGTTCAATGAAAGAAATTAATAAATTAACAGATTAGGGATTATAATTATTCAACAAAAAAAATGATTAAAATGCGCTTGGATGAACTTGTTTCAAGTGAGTAAGCCTAATTTCTGGTAGTCCTTCCGGAAGAACCTGCAGCTGATATATTTCTAAGCTCCGCTACATCGTTTTTCGACAGCACATAGACTACTTTCCGTGAAAAATAGAAATTTAGATGAATAGCCTAAATAAATTAAATTTTTATTCAGCGATTCTTCGTTTTCTTACTCGTACATTAACAGTTGTATTCATTAGATTGGGCTAAACGGATGAATAGTTATGCACTGCATTAGGTTTTATGTAGCCTCTATGCAACGTTGCATAAATTCCTATTCATAAAACATTTTCCCACCCATTATGGTTAAAGGCCTCCAACATTATCCCACTGAGTATTAACACATGTCAAAAAAGTGGGAAGTAAATGGTGTATGTAATAGTGTGGAAACAAAATACGAAATTTCAAAATATGAAATTTATTCCCGTACTTACTGGTGTTTCGCAAGGATCTATTTTGGGCCCCTCCCTTACTGTTCTGCATGTATATTAATGATATTTTTAATTATGTAACACACTGCGAGCTTGATCTATACGCCGACGATGCTCAATTATCACTAGCCAGATCTCTTGGTTTAGTTGAGGATGGTATTAGTTATATTAATGATGACCTTGAATCTATTCATCAATGGGCCTGTGACAATTAATTGATCTTAAACCCTCTCAAATCCTAAAGTATTGTAATCTACAAACATATTATTTCAACTACCGAGTTTTCTCCCATATTACTCAATGGAACTGTAGTTCCCTTTGTGAAAAAAGCTAGTAATCTTGGGGTCATTATAAACTCTACACTCACCTGGAATGACCACATAAATAGTATTGTTGGAAGAGTTTAAGGCAGACTTCGTTCTCTTTGGCGTTTTAGCCATTTTACACCTGCTGCCACAAGAAAACTTCTTGAAAGTTCTCTCTTGCAGCCTTTGTTCACGTATGGAAGTGAAGTTTTTGGAAAACTGGACTCTGTTAATTCTAACAAAATTTCCGTTGTTTTTAACTCTATCTTACGGTACGTTCATAACTTACATAGATTCGAACATATTTCACAATATCGAACTTCTCTATTTGGATGTGATCTATTTTCCTACCTCGACTTTAAATCAGTGCTTTTGTTAGTTAAAATAGTTAAACACCATTGTCCTGGCTACATTTATGAGAATCTTGAATTTGCCAGGTCATGGCGTACATTTAATTTATATCTTCCACGATCCAACCTTTTGACCACTAGGCGACTGTTCTTCAGCCATACTTTCAGACTCTAAAATTCTCTACCACATCAGATTAAAACGACCATTTACACCAGACCTCTTAATGCAGTAAAACGCGACCTATTTAGCTATTTCTGTGGATTATATAAAGAGCATACATACGTTAATATTCAAATTTCAATTAACGCACAAATAGTTTTTAATTATTTTTCTTTTTTATGTACTACCTAACAAGGTTATTATTATTTTTTTTAAATATTCATTTATTATGTTTTAATACACTTGTTTTCTTCTTTAAAATACCATAAGTAATGCCTCATGAAATCTTGCATATCTTAAAGATTTAATCTTACATGTAAGGATTTTTTTGTTTTTTGATTAATAAATACGAAATACGAAATACACGACTTGACAGCCCATCTCACACAATTTGACATGTGTTAATACATGAAAATTTTTAGGATTGGTTCTAAACCATCACACATTCTATCCCACTTGGGGGTTTGAGGTTATGGTGAACTGATTTGTTTGGACGCAAGTGTGGAAGCAAAATATGGAAATTGTTTACTTCACACAAATTTGGCAGTCGTAAGTAATTCTATCCCACTTTTTTCACATGTATTAATACTCGATGGGATAGTGTGGAAGGGCTATTATACAGCGCTTATGTCAAATAAAGGACCAAAAATGAGAAATCGAAGAAAAAAATTAACAAAAATAAAAGAAATTTTTGTTGTTGTTGTTTTAGTAGACTGTATTGAATTAAATTCAAATGGAAGATTTTTTGCGACCTTTAGTCCAAGGCGTTTCGCCCAGGCACGACAGTTGGGCTTATCAGTTAGATGCTATCATACCTTTCTAAGACGCAATTTTTTGGTCGATGAATACAGACTCTTAATAAAATCTACAGCGCATACGCACTGTAAGTTATATTCTTCTAGGGGAACATGGTTACATTCTTGCACCTAGAAATATATGTTAATGTTGTGTAAACCCGTGGTCTGGCTAATGTACGAAGAAGAGAATTAACAAAAATAAAAGAAAATTGTTTCGTTGTTTTAGTGGACTGTATTGAATTAAATTCAAATGGAAGATTTTTTGCGACCTTTAGACCAAAAAATTAACGGAATAAAGAATGAATTCAAATGGAAGATTTTTTTTTGCGGCCTTTAGTCCAATGCGTTTCGCCCAGGCACGACTGGGTAGGCTTATCAGTTAGATGCTGTCGTACCTTTCTAAGACGCAATTTTTTTGTCGAGGAATACCGACACTTAAAGGTCGCAAAAAATCTTCCATTTGAATTTAATTCAATACAGTCCACTAAAACAACAACAAAAATAATTTTCTTTTATTTTTGTTAATTCTCGTCTTCGGAATAAAGAATGGTAAGTCTAATAAACTGACATTCTAGTATGAATAATACAAAACAAATAATATGACTACGTTAGTTGAGTTTGAAATAAATAATTATATACCTTGATCACTGCAAAAAAAAATAAAAAATAAGCGCCACCCTAAGTCTTTGTGTTTTATTATTGTATGCGAGTCAAAGTGACATTTCTGAAAAAAATATCCTATGTAGGCACTATTCCACCTCCAAAAAAGTTTAACATATAATGCCTCTATTCAACGTTGCATAAGTTTTATGAATAATATTTTGGCGTTTAGAGGCATAAAGAGTATATAGTATTATGCGTTCGTAAAATGCGTTTATGAATTAGGCTGTAAATCTTTCAACGAAGTCTGCCTACAGATTTTTTATTTGACCAAACAGACACAGTTTCTGATGTTATTGCACTATCAGGTAGTACAGGTAACTCAATAAATTCATTAAGCCGTGATTTTATTTTATTTTCTCAACAAAACCAGAGGTTCTGCTACAATCCCTCCATTTCCACCTAAAAACCCTATGTAAACCCTTAAAAATTGAATATATTTAAGTTTTTTAGTTGAGGATAGCTCCCTGATGTTTAATTTTTGTGGCATGCGACTAAGCAGTGATATAATTTTGTCTACCCCATTAAATTTTTTTCCATTTCAAATAATTCTATTTTGAAAATCCGGATACTCCCAATAGCATAAAGTAGCAAAAGATTTTTCACACTCCATTAGCTCAATAGTAAAGCTAAACAAAAACTTCAAATTTAAATGGACGACACTGGACGATCGAAACGAATTTCTAAAAAACTATACCTTTCTTTTGAGTTTTTCAAAAATATACATAGGTACTTATAAAAGCACTTCTTAACAAATTCTTAATTAGTTTCAATTATATATAGTATCTATATTAACCTTCAGTAAAAAATTCCATGACTTTTTTTAAATTTAAATCACGTCCATTAACTAAGGACATGCGTTTAATTTGACGACTGAATTGTATTGATTATTTTCTTCGTATTCAGGTCTATCAAAGTAAAAAATATGGAATTTACGTAATGGATCTTAAAAATGCTTACAAATAAAACATTTCAACTTATGTAAGGAGATGAGAAATATGATAGATATAAATAAAACTCCCAAATAATTGACAAAATTGATACGGCAGAGCGACATAGCTTTTAAGCAACAAAACCATACGGTGGCAGTGACAAAGTGGCAAGCCGGCAAAAGCGATAAGACGAGGAGAAAAAGCAAACTATTCCACAGCCTGTTTTGCATTTGCAAGAAATTGTTTGTAAAAGTGACTCTGGTGCAGGTGATGCGTAATTGTCGATAGGTGGTGAGGAAACGAGTTTAGCTTGCTCCCGACCGTGATCTATTCGTCGTACGAAAGACTTTTTCATACGAAACTGCGATATAAATGTGTCGTTATTTTCAATGAAAATGATCCAAAATTTCAAAAAACTGGGCCAATCTCCTAATTTTTCATTATTTTTGCAATAAATAATTATTGTACAACAAAATTGTCTAGGTAAAAAGGATAGCCTAACTGCGTCAAAAAATTCTGTATTTTTTTTTATCGATAAAAATCCTAGTTTAATCGGGTTAAGAAAAAAGAAAACAAAACGATTTCTCACTTCACAAGAAATGTTAAATAAATGGTCCCAGCTGCTTAAAATATTGATATCTGTCCCAGATTGTTCTTAAATTCTAGCCAGTCGCTGTGTCCATTTATGCTTGAAATCCTTTTTGAACACACTTCAAAAACCAGACTCGAAAAGCTCAATAAACACCATTTAAGCCTTGGTAGAGAAAACAATCAACACCAGAGATGACATTTTTCAAAGGCAAACAAAATTTAAAAAAAAAAATAAAAGCCAAAAATAATTCTTCATATTATTCCTTTCGTAACCCAATCAGTGAAAGCGTGATTTCCTTTGAATATTCCTTGTTGAAAATCTAATTTCTTCTTACGAAGAAGTCTGCTCCAACCACGTCATAATAGGATTGAGTTTTCCCAAATGAATTTCAAGTTGGATACTTCTCTTCCGGAAACTTGTTTTTTTTTTATGAATTGATTTCTTCAAAAATCGGTTTTAAAAGTAAAAGCGAAAACCTTTCCAATCAATTTTCAATTGAAATTCCCGTGTGACATTGATTGCTTCAATACTTATTTCCATTAGTCTAAGTGTCAGTTTCATTTCGCTCAGTCTTTGGATGGCGCGCTCCGTACGGTAGCTGTATGTACGAAATATGTGATGTGTGCATTCAATTATTTATGGGTATCAAATTGTATTCTAATGTTCGTTTTTTTTTTGTTAAGTGAACATACAGCTTATTCAGTATTGCGGCGCCTCGTAATTTACATACATACATACATACAAAGAAAGAAAATCTCTTATACCTAATAACTATAGGAATAATGTCCCTGAAGGGATCAAGCTAAAAGTGGATAAAATGCGAACACTGGAAATGAAAATCTGAATATTGGTTCAAACGGGTTTGTGTTCTGTGTTTGTTCACATTCACACTCATCGTTTACTGACCTATTATACAGACCAAAGATTAACTTATTATAACTACAAATTTTTAACAAAAAAAAAAAATGAATTTATATCGAAAATCTGGGCTTAAATGCACGTTTATTTGTGAAATATGTAATGTTAATTCGTGCACAAATGTCCTGAACCACCAAATTGACGCGCAAAATGACGATGAAATTGATGACGATTTCTATGCGCAGTTAGGGAAAAGTTGCACCGAAGAAACCGAAAATGAAGACCAAAGTATAGAAACGCAATCTTCAGTCAATACTACTGAAGTTGTATATCCACGAAAAAGATTGAGATTGCAGTAGAGTAAGATTAGGCCCACTGGGGAAACCACGTTAAAAAAACGCGCCGAAAACTCTACCTCTACGTTGGTGAGGAAACGAGTTAAGTTTGGTCCCGGCCGTGGTCTATTCGTCGTACGAAAGACTTTTGCATACAAAAATTGTAGGAAATTCAATCCTCTACAACTTTTCGATATAAATGTGTCGCTTATTTTCAATAAAAATGGTCCCAAATTTCAAGAAACTGGGCCAATCTAATTTTTTACACTTTTTGCCTATTATTGGCAATAAATAAGTATTGTACAACAAAATTATCTAAATAAAAAGATAGAAAATTTAATTCTCTATAAATTTGATAATGACCATTTTTAGCAAGAAATGCCAAATACGCCTGCAAATCGACAAAACGCAAAAGTCAAAATTTTGAACACATGCCATTTCAAATTTTTGTGTAAAACTGTGATTTCATATTCTACGCCATTATTTCATGTTTTTTTCTTTATATGTATATAGTGTAAATTTGTCTAGGATAATCGGGCTATCTATTACATGGTGGCTCCTTGCAGCACTCGCCGAAGTAGATGTCACACGATTGCATCCTTCGTATGCCCTCTCCATCCCATCGCACTTCCTGGATGGCTGTTACATCAGCCTTTAGCCTATCCAGGTTCTCCACTATAATTGTTCGGCTGCACGTGGCCTGTTTAAGGTCCGGAAATTCCACGTGCAGATCCGAAATTCATTGTCCTTGTTTCGTTCGCTGGGGTCGTCAACATTAAAATCATCCATATCCGAGGCGCGTAGTTGTTTGGAAACCGAAAATATTTTCCTTGGTAGGGAATCACCCCGACGCATAACCCCAGATCCAGATAGAGTATTCATAAAAACATTTAGCGATCGGATGAAGAACTGGGAAGGACCCTATATTGCTGTGAAGAGACTTAATGATATGGTATACCTAAGGTGACCATAAATATTTCTCTTCAGAGCGGGATGCCTGTAAATTTTAATACTAAAAACATCAATTTTCAGTTTTTTTCTCTCGTAACATAACACTAGCAGCCATATTATTGACTGGCTTCAAAGCTCGTTTTACGACAAAAGTATAGTTAAATATGGTTTTCGATTTTTAAGTTTTTCACATTTTTTTTAAGATTCAAACATACTTTGACATCTAAATCAAAATACTCACACATATTTTGACATTGTAAACAAAAGATTTTGCAATAAAAATTATTTTTGAAAAAATTTAAACTCTAAAGAACTAGTTTTGCTGTAAAACTAGCTTTCAAGCGAGTCAATAATAGCTGCGTTTTATTTTCCACTCAATCTGATCCGGATCAGATCATGATAATAAAATAAACTGGATCACAAAATTGTTTAGTTCTCACAGTTGGCTTTATTTTCACAATCAAAATGACAGAAGAAAATTTTTTACAAAATCTTGTTTGAAACAATATTTTGTATCTAAGGAAGAACGAACGTTTAAAAATTTCCATTTAGTTAATAGTTTTTATGTATTTTTTTGGTGCTACGGATCTATTAAGTGAAAATAAAACTAATGTCGTTTTCGATTGGATTTTCAGAGTGTTTCACTCCTTTTTGATTCCAATGAGAGACTCCATTTTTTTCTTTCAATACAAGGATTTTTTCTTCTAAACAAATCGATTTTTTTGTTAAAAGGAATTCGACATAAAATGAATTCTTCAATAATTTCAATTCCAGAATATCGCAAGAAGAAGCATTTACTATTTTGACAATTAATCCAACACATACTTTTAAAAGTATGAGTGTCTTCAGAGTGCACTCCTAGCACTCCTTAATGAAATACGGAGCGAAAAAACACTCCTAAATCATCACTCCGAACAGCAAATGGAAGGTTTTTGGAGTGTTGGGAGTGTGGATGGAGTGAAAAAAGAGTGCTAGGAGTGACCAACGGAAATGGACATAAATATAATAAATTGGAATGGTGGCAGCATCCTGCATGTGTTTGATTTCGAGAATTTTCAATTTTATTGAGGTTTTTTGTGAATCTCAGCAGATGTACCAACCCATAAAATTAAAATATTGCTAGGGAAGTGTTCAAAAAATGGAGTTCGTAATCCAATCTAGAAGCACACCTGGATCTTGTGTTGTTTTTGTAATACTTGTATTTATGTTTTCAAATCCAATACGGATCAGATGTGGGGAAAAATAAAATGCAGCTAATATGGCTTTACAAGAATATAAAAACAAAAATTATAAATTACAGAAATTATAGGCTGTCCAGAAAAATTAAACCTGAGCCATCCCAGTTATTTGAAACAACGATTTCTCAGCTTTGCTTTCAAATATTGCAGACAAAAATTATGATGATGCGTCAGCTCAATTTTTAATGGACCAGGATTTTGTCAGATTTTATTTTCAAATACTAAAAATACGAAAATGAAAAGAGAACTGATCTTGACCAATTGACTGGTCTGGTTTTTTATATTTTGACCATAGATAGGAAATGTACTTTAAAATATCAGGTTGGCTTTTTTAAATCTGTCAATACTATTTTTTGGTCACTTCTGTATCTTGAGTGTACCAATAAATTTCTGTTCAATTTAGTAATTCCATCATTTTCTGAACTTCTTCCAAACCACGAAACACCTCTCAAAGTAATCTTGACTTTCAAAAATAAAATCAGCCGCTGCAGATCTTACGATGCATAGAAAACAACCCGAATTCAGAGCTGGGGATTTTCAAAAAAAAAAAAATTGTTTTAATCTATTCAAAAATCTGCAATATTTTCAAAACCTTTTTCAGTGCAGGCATCTTTTTAAGACATTTGGTTTTACTATAGCCCAGAGGATTTTTTGTCAGCTTTATTAAAGAATTCTTTAAGAGATTTATTATATTATGAGAACTGATCGAATATATCCAAAGCGGGACATTTTGCGTTCTTTAGGGACAGCGGGACACATAGCTCGAAAGCGGGACTGTCCCGCCCAAAGCGGGACGTATGGTCACCTTAGGTATACCGCATACAGAGAGGAGTAAGAGGGAAACTGAAAGTAGTTCATTGTGACCGTTTACATCGTTATAATGGTGAAAGGAGAGATAGAATTGTTCGGGACGATCAATCTTAAGAGGGGGGCAGTGTAACGATGAAATCAGCACCTAAACATTTTCGGAACAAACAAAAAGCCAAGAACAAAAATACTCTTATCGAAGATAACAACCATCTATAAAAATTCCCGAGAGAACGTGCCATCTGTCTCTGGGGAAAAATGCGCTGAATGGAAGAGTGGACAGAACGCCATCTGACAGCTGGAATGGAATTTTCTAGATGGCTTTTGTGCCAGTACTTTCGAGTAGAGTCTCGAACCTCTCAGCTCACTATATAAAGAGAAACTTTTTGAGCACAGAAACAGTTAATTTTTGAAAGCGGAAACGTAAAGTTCGAAGTTAAAAATATACGAAAGTGAATTTAAGTTGCATACTATTGAGATTGAAGACTAATAAAATATTTGAAGTGAAGTAACGTGTGTTTAATTTGTAAAGGAAACAATTGACGGTTGATAATTAAAAATAAATAAGTTTTACTATCGAACCCTTGGTAAAACGTTACAATATTTTCTTTTAGGCATTTTTTTTTTTGGAATCATTTTAAAAAACGAAACACCAGGTTATATATACTTTTGTCAACAACGAGGGAAATTAACAGTTAACAGAAAATAAGCTGTAGTTCTTTAAGCCTAGTACGCAGATCGTGAAAATTTTTTATTTTCATACTTCAGTTTTTTTTCCATGGTGTAGTTTCCCTGAACACGAGAGCTGAAATAATCATTTTTTGTTTATTCAATATAGCTTTTAACGGCCTTTAGTCCATGAAAATTTTTGGCGTTTCGTCCCGGCGATCTCACTTGGACTCATCAGTTGACTAGTGAGGGCCTTGTCAATACGCAATTTCCATTAAGTTCAGTTCATCTTACATAGATTTCATGGTGAATACCCAGTGTGAACTATATCTAACCAGATTAGAATTCCTAATCATTAAAGCTAGAAGTTTTTTGTGCCCGTGGCCTGGCAATGTTTATATACGAAGATTTTTTTTTTAATAATACAAATTCTATATACTACTGAAATAAATCAGCCAAGTAGAAGACTTAGCACTATTTTATTGGACTTGTTGAATTATTGATTCAATATAGCTTTTAACGGCCTTTAGTCCATGAAAATTTTTGGCGTTTCGTCCCGGCGATCTCACTTGGACTCATCAGTTGACTAGTGAGGGCCTTGTCAATACGCAATTTCCATTAAGTTCAGTTCATCTTACATAGATTTCATGGTGAATACCCAGTGTGAACTATATCTAACCAGATTAGAATTCCTAATCATTAAAGCTTTTTGTTTGTTTGTTTATGAATAAAGCAGTTTCTGTTTATTTCAGGCTTTTTCTTTTTTTTTTTTTTTTCGTAAGTTCGAATTTGCGGATCTTCGAATCTGAGTTCGACATTTTGGGTGGAGGCTTCTAAATGGTATTGGTTACATTTATTTGCATTTCATAGGAATCAATACAATTTTTTTATTTTTATCTCCAAGATACCATATTAAATCACAACCGTCAATACATCAAATGATTTATTGATATTTTTCTAGTCGTCTTATGCGAAAATCTTTTACTCACCTTCTGCATTATTAATGCCAACAAAAACCCCCATTTTCTCGGCCACCTATTTCATCAAAAGGAAGATTTAATTAGCTTTTCCCTCAACTAGGACTTTCATCAATTTTTGTTTAAATCCTACATTAATGTCAAGGTAAAATGTAAGTAAAAATGTCAGAGGATAAATAAACACGTTTTCTTTTTCAAAGCCAACAAGAGCCTTTTTGTGAGTTAAAACAAAAAAGTAATGGTGGGGAATACAGATCTATTAGCAGTATTATGTTTCATCAATATTCACAACCAACAAGTATCTGAATAAATTGCCATTAAAATAAAGGGTAAGATAAAGTTAAAAAAAGACTAGTCCCAAAAAATACAAAAAAGGAGTAGAAAAAGGATATGTACATCGTTTTTAATATTCATCAAAGCAAGTTGTATTTATTCAGTTGAATGAAAGAGGAAAAGATGAA
Organism: Epistrophella euchroma; assembly: GCA_947049315.1. Taxonomy (NCBI): domain Eukaryota; kingdom Metazoa; phylum Arthropoda; class Insecta; order Diptera; family Syrphidae; genus Epistrophella; species Epistrophella euchroma. The sequence goes on along the minus strand of OX346245.1, from coordinate 58,781,283 downwards.
ATTAGTGCCCATAATAAATGAGTTTTAAATTGCTCTTGTTTTATTCAGATATTATGAAACAATATACATTGAATTTTAATTGGTGTTTTGCAGGATGAGTTAAGTAGGTACCTATTTGGTTTCCCATCCAATTATGAAAAAAGGACTGAATATAGTAAAAATTAATGATATTGGTGGCTTTTCCAACCACTTTTACTCCAATTAGGCACGATTTTTCATAATGCAAAAAAATACTGATCAAATTTCATAATTGGAATTGATAGGTGGGTTGATTCAAAGCATACCTACTAAAAAAATAGCGCGGCTGTAAGTGTTGTCCGTCAGCCGCCATTTTGAAAAAACGCGTTTTAGCCAATATCTTGAAAACAGCTCATGGTACATAAAATTTATTACTACCTTTTCAATAGGAAATTTAATTATTTTTTTATTTTCATCGAACATTTTTTGTGTAGGATTTATACTTTCAGATTTAAGACGCCTTAAAGCATGCTTTGTTCTAGATTTTGTGTTTCATAATATTAATCGTTAAGGAGATATTGGGGAAAAACAAAAAAAAAAACGGACTTTACCTGAAAGTACAAGTCCTATAAAAAAATGTTTAAGAAAGAAATAAAAATAAATAATTTATTTCCTATTAAAAAAGTGCTTACATATTTGGTGTACCATGAGCCATTCTAAATATACATTTTGGTTACAACTCGTTTTTTAAAAAGGTGGCCGACGCACAAGTCACAACCCCTACAGCCGCGCCATTATTTTTTTTATGCTCAAAAACTAGACACCAACTAATTCCAATCCTAAAATTTATCAGGATATTTTTGCAAAAAAAAAAATTTCACTCATAAAGTGAATTTTATTAATTTATATTTTTTGTCCCATTTTTGCATTAAAACTAGATAAGCTGTTTTAGACACCATTCTAGGTTCTAAAGTGAATATAACATAATGTACATAACAAATTTTATATAAGTACATAATAAATTTAATAAATTTAATGCTTTCAATTTGAAAAAAAATAAAAAACTAACTTTGTTGTGACTTTTTGAAAAATTATTTTTCGCTTTTTAGTATGTAATTTACAGAGACCTCTCTATGATATGATATGAGGATATGAGGACCTCTTACAGTAATTCAACAAACTGTTGAACGTCTCAGTCAACTTTTTTTAGAAAAGGCTTCCCTCTTCTAAAGAAAACAACCAATTAATTTTTGTAAGAAAATCAAAATCAAACTTGCAAATTTTGAAAATATATGTTAGAAATTCAGTGATGCAGTCCATGGTACAGTAAAATAAACATAGAATTTGATTTTTACTTAATATTTTTATATCTATTACTCATCATCACAAAACGAGTATTTATCACAAAAAATAACATCACATAAATATCTATATACGTAGGTATTAAAAGTGTTTTTTACAACAGCAAATTAAGTCGTCTGGCCTTCTGTGCAGCAAACACATCTATAACCTCTTCAGTATTGATATCAATTTCTCTATGAATTGACATCTAAGCTAATCCTGTCAGTCTTTCATCGCCGGTAGAGTTTCTCAGATATGTTTTTAATCTCTTCATCGTTGAAAATGTTCGTTCCGGTGTGCATGTCGAAACTGGAAGGGTAGCCAAAATGTTTAAAAGTTTGTGGATGTTTGGAAAAAGGTGTTGGTTGCATCTTTGAAGAGCTTCTCTTGCATTTTTCGCACGGTCTTCTGGTAATAGTTGGTGTCATTGTGTCTTCCATAGTAAGAATTCAGCCTCCATAGTGTCCCAATCCAAAAATTTCTTGTACAATTTAAAATTTTCTTCATTAAAATTAGTTTCATTTTTACCGATAGTCGATGGTATTAAAATATACAAAGAAGAAAGTGTCGACTTATGATTCTCGAATCTCATTTTAAGTTGACTAATAAAGTCATCTAAGAGAGGAATGAAAATTGTTATCCTAAAATTCCCATTCTACTTTATTTAAGCACTCAAAAATCTCGAAAGGTGCAAATTTTTAGCAAAATATAATAATGTCAGGTCAAAATGACAAAACACATGTAATTTGTGAGTTGTGACCTGCTCTGAAGCAGATCACAATTTCGATTGTTTTTTTGACTCTCACAATAAGTTGTGACTTTGGGGGAGAATACGAAAAAGTCACAAAATTAATTTCACCACCTCATATGACTTGTGAGTTCTCAGTGATGGCGGGGAGAATCGGGCTGTTAGTGCAGAAATTTGGGAAAAAATTCTAATAAAAAGCTATTAATAAAAAAAAATAATTTCTAAAAAAAATTCGGGGGGATATTGATAATCCAACAATTAACACCAAAGTTATAAGCATATTACTGCACTCATATCGACTGTTCATTCTTGACCGTTCTCCACTGATGCTTGTCTAGTGTTGACATTGGTAATTTTTCTTTTTATTATATTTCTGGAAATATAAAATTTATCTCAATAAATTGCAACCCTGATTATTTGTGAATTATTTTTCAAAGTTTTGAACTTTTGTTTGAGAGGACAAAGCAATTTGTTTTTAAAATGTAAATGCAAATGTTTCTGAAATAATCAGAAATTCAAATGTCGTTTTCTTCGTGAAAAATGGTGAAGGTGAAAAATACAGAAGAAACGAAAGCATTCAGCAAATTTTTCGTTCTGTGCGATTTAATTTTTTTTTTTCACTTAAGCGAGTTTTTTTCAATGAAAAAAATAAAATTGAACTGAAAATATGTTTCAGGTATTCGGGTTTTTCACATAAGCGAGTTTCGCTTAAGCGGAGTGTTTTAAAGGTAATTGGTCGAAAAATACTCGGGGATGAAAGAAGTGTTTCGGATAAGGGGGTTTTTCTCTTAAGCGGGTTTTACTTACTTACTTTACTTTAGATGGCGCTCACAGCCCAGGATGCACTACGGCCTCAACCAACAAGCCCCTCCATCCAGCTCGGTGCCTAGCTAGCTGCCTCCAGTTACGCACTCCAAGTTGGTTGAGGTCGTTCTCCACTTGTGTGCGCCACCTAAGGTGGGGTCTTCCCCTGCTGCGCAGACCGTCAAGGCTTGGGAAGAATTGATATATCCTCCAAGATTATCTCTTGTCATGAAAAAGTGCACATCACACTCACCGTTTGGAGTTGTTGAGACTTGAGAGATGGGTAATCACTAGTGACTAGGCCCTGATGGTTCTTCACGAGCAGTCGTACCACCAAATTAAAATTTACACATTTCGATCAATGCGATCAGTATGGTTGTGACACTTTTACTCTAATTCATTTTATAGCACTATTTTACAAACTCAACTTAAACTAACTAAAACACAATTTTTAATTTAAACAATAGGTACATTATCTTTTAAGTTCAATTAAAAGTTAGACTACCTTTTACTTCTTTTAATATTTTAATTTTAATATGAATATTTAATCAATCAAATAAAAGAGCTAAAAAAGAAACTCCTTCTTTTATTTGAGGAAACTGCTGGTGTGGTTAAGAGTATAGATGTTGTAATAACTTTGTGTATGTGCATCCAATTATAAAGAACAAGTTGAAATTTGAAGCATACCCAAAGGGTTGGCAAGGTGATTGAATGCTTTGAAAATCTAATCTTTTTTAATAGTTTGGCATTGGGGATGAGTGTTTATTAAAACTTTTCAATATATTAAATGCATGTAGTATACAAAAAAGAAGGTCCATCTTTTTTTTAAAGGTTTTACGTGAATAAATCTAAGAAAACTATGCGTTGACATTTTAAATATTTTACTGTTTTTGTTTTTAGCAAGCTGCTTATCTAAAAATGTAAGTAAAAATCGGGTATGGGGCCATATCTATATTTATCTATTAATTTATTATCCAATTTCTGGATTTTAGGAAAATTAATACCGATATTAAAACAATAATAGAACCAACACTAACGTTAAAAAATAAATTTGTTAATATTTCAAGGAAATTTGCATAAAGGCCAGCTTCTGTAAGGTCAGAACCGAATCCAATGTCTGCAGCTTACCCTCTTCTATTATTGTGAAAACGTCTCGAGCACTTTGATAAATATCTCGAATGATAATTTTTACCACTTAATCAGTAAATGCGACACGTAAGAACATAGGACCCAGGAAATTTGGAAGGACATGTAACATTATCTCTTACAATACCTACCTAAAAAACACTTTTTACCAGTTTGTGTACATATGTATCTACCAATCAACAAAAGGTAGATTATCCAATGCCTTTGCCTTATTTTTATCAACCTGTTCCTGAGATGAATGGAAATAGACCTTTTCCCCATATTTACATCCCCAATTTTTCAATTCCAAATTCTAATCCCTGTTCATTTCCCTTGTTCATATGCCTGAGGGAGAGTATTAAATTTAATTCGAAAATAAATTAAGTTGTAATTCTGGAATAAATAACCCTGAAACTAGGACATACATTACACACTTTAATTATTATTGAAGAAAAGCAACAATGTCCTTTCAATAAATTGGCTCCTGTAGTGGATTTTCTGGTATATAAATTCAATGTAGGCAGACAGGAAATCATTTAAAATTTATATCAAAACTTACTGTATATTCAGTCATCATCTTCATCAAATTTGTTGAATGTGTACTTTCGGGTTAAAAGATTTGTTTTGTGGTGTAAAATAAATTTATTTTGTTGGCACAGGAAGTTTGATGTTTTTGTCTTAATTGGATTCAAGATGAAACACGTAGCACGTAGGATAAACCTTACATAAACCTTTTCTTTTAATTTAATTTGAAAGACCGAGCTTTATAAACCAGAAAGGATTATTATTGTAGACAAAATGTACCCATAAATAATTTATTTGGGAGTTTTAACTATGATACCATTATTCGATTAGGTATGATGAAGGCATTTCATTTGATCCTACAAACATGAAACAATGTCATTTAAATCAAAAAGTCTGGGTTATTTGATAATTTTTTTTACCAAAGTCTTATTCGGATGAACTTGAGTAAGCAGTTCCTTGATCTCCGCTTCATTTAAGACAAGCTCGTCTATTAAGGGTATGTTCCTATTAAAAAATCGGCTAGGGATTTTGCGTTGAGCCGTGTAGCGTCTAGAGTTCTTACAATATTTTTAACTAACAAAAAGTTTTCGATTGGTAATTAATTGGCTGAAGTTTTTTTTTCCGTTTTAAAAATTAAAAAAAAAATGTATTATACCTTAAATCCGAGAGATAAATAAAAAATGAGAAATTTTCGGTAGCAGTTGGCAGGAATCAATGAATTATATTATAATTTTTCGTTTTTTATTTTTTTCTTATTTTTATTTCAAAGACAATAAATGAATGAGGTAAACGGCGATTTATTTTTTTAATATTTTTATAATCTTTTCTCAAAAAAAATTAATAAAGTTACACACAAATAAGACGAATTTTCAAGGTGATATGGTTGTATCATTTGATAACACTTCAAAAGTTTTCAAGATATTAAAGCCAAATAAATTTTATTTCAATGTCAGTAAACATGAGCCGTTATTTGTATTTTTTTTTTTTTTGAAAATTTTTATAATCACTTTTTAGAGACAAATGCAAAAAAACGTTGTTTTTTTTTTTGGAATATTTCGGGGAAAATCCTTTAATAGTACTTAATTAATTTTGTTATTTTTTAAAATTATTTATTTACGAAAGCAAATATGCAAGAGTAGTAAACTGCGATTTAAAAAATATTTTTTTTGCTTATAACATATTTAAAAATGCAATATTATAAGTCAAAATGTTTACTGTAGTCGTGGGAGCAAGAGGCACCGTAGAACTTCAAAATATTTGTATTATTTTTTTTTATATTTTCTTCATTATTCGAAGTGAAGAAAACAATAACTTTATTAACAGTTTAATTAATTTTTATTTTAGAAAATGGGTCCATTTTGCGTTTTTTAACATAAAATTTCTTTCCACACGCACACAAAGAAGTTTGCAGTTCAGAAGAAATCTGCTGCAGTATCAGCGCCAACTCTCTTTGTTCTCACTCCAAAACAAATATCGCCTTTGTTCTTGTTTTTTCTTATTATGTAGTTTTTTCCTCCTTTTTTTTATTTCTCATCTCATCATTCATGTGTACATTGTACCTACATATATTCTCATTTCTCATATCCAAAAGACAAAACAATGATACCAAGGAAAAAAACTATATATGTTCAAAATTTCATTCGCGCGCGCCGTGCCGTCGCCGCCGCCCCGTGTCGTTCAAGGCTGTTTCACAATGCGACAAGAAAACGAGACGTCAGCGTGATGATATCTCTTCGCAGTTTCTCTCTCTTAAAAAAGAATTTTAAACAGTGAAATAATACATAATCAAGCAATTCGCGTCGTCTCGTCACGTCGTAAAGTTCGAAAAATTGAAAAAAAGACGCAACGTGACGACGAGAAATACTTTATTATGTATTATTTCGTTGTTTTAAATTCGTTTTAAAGAGAGAACAACTGCGAAGAGATCTCGTCACGCTGACGTCTCGTTTTCTCGTCGCATTGTGAAGGCTGTTTCACAATGCGACGAGAAAACGAGACATCAACGTGACGAGATCTCTTCACAGTTGTTCTCTCTTTAAAACGAGTTTCAAACAACGAAATAATACATAATAAAGTATTTCTCGTCGTCACGTTGCGTCTTTTTTTCAATTTTTCGAACTGTATGACGTGACGAGACGACGAGAAATGCTTGATTATGTATTATTTCACTTTTTAAAATTCTTTTTTAAGAGAGAGAAACTGCGAAGAGATCTCTTCACGCTGACGTCTCGTTTTCTCGCCTTCAAGGCTGTTTCACAATGCGACGAGTAAACGAGATGTCAGCGTGACGAGATCTCTTCGCAGAATCTCTCTCTTAAAAAAGAATTTTAAACAGTGAAATAATACATAATCAAGTATTTCTCGTCGTCTCGTCACGTCATAAAGTTCGAAAAATTGAAAAAAAGACGCAACGTGATGACGAGAAATACTTTATTATGTATTATTTCGTTGTTTGAAACTCGTTTTAAAGAGAGAACAACTGTGAAGAGATCTCGTCACGCTGACGTCTCGTTTTCTCGTCGCATTGTGAAACAGCCTTCAGTTCAGTCTAGGCTGTTTCACAATGCGACGAGAAAACGAGACGTCAGCGTGACGAGATCTCTTCGCAGTTGTTCTCTCTTTAAAACGAATTTAAAACAACGAAATAATACATAATAAAGTATTTCTCGTCGTCACGTTGCGTCTTTTTTTCAATTTTTCGAACTTTACGACGTGGCGAGACGACGCGAATTGCTTGATTATGTATTATTTCACTGTTTAAAATTCTTTTTTAAGAGAGAGAAACTGCGAAGAGATCTCATCATGCTGACGTCTCGTTTTCTCGTCGCATTGTGAAACAGCCTTCTAATTAGGTTCTTTCTGCACATAAATATATATGTGTGTCTGTGTATACTTGTGTGCACTTGTGCAACTCTTTTTGCTATGCATAGCATGAATACATATTATGTCTCTGTGGCTCTCATCTGGCTCTGAGAAACGAATAGCACAAGCGAGAATGACACAGGCCATTTGGTAAAGAAGAGAATTATATTTTCACTAATACATTCAAATGCATTTATATGAACTCTGAGTTTGATAAAAAAGGCAACCCAGCCTTAAACAAAAGAGTAGAAATATTGAATCAAAACTTATACCTACGTTTATGTAGCCCATAAACTCTTACGAAACAAGGGATTCATCCAAAATGGGTATACTGAAGAATTAATTTTCCTCTCACAGCAAAGGCTGGGAAGTAACAAAAATACTTTTTCAAAGGGTTATTTATAATTTTGTAGGGTCACAGTAAAATCGTTTGCACGTTTACGGCAAAACCAAAAAAAAAATTGAGCAGACAAACGCAGTTTTGCGGATCCGTATTTGGATCCGTACGCGGAGTCCTCCATACGTTGTTGACTACGTGTGCGGATCCAAAACGGACTCTTTTGCTTAAAAAGCTTATTGTCAAGTGTGTCAAGTTGATCAAGATTCAAAGAGAGCTCTTGCCTTGAACGCAAAATTATGCAACTCAAAAGTCGATTAAAGCTGCACTGCAGCCCAAATTTTTCTTTTTCTTATTCTTCACCACGTGGTTAGGGGCCAGTTATAGCTATCATTGAAATTCATCACTGAAAATTTTAATGATGTATTTTAAGACGTTTAGGATGCAAGATCTATGATTATTTTGATGCCAAAATATAGCTTGTAACTTAATTAATAATAATAAGTGGCCAAAAAAAAATTTCATTTCGGTCCAACCTTTCTCATGAAATGACTTTTATTATTTTAATGATCATTAATAAGGTAGTGCAATCATTGATAAAATGAAAGTCAATTTATGTGGAAGGTTGGACCCAAAAGAAATTTTTTTTTTTTGTTTCGCAATAAATATTAATTGAGTCGCCAGCTTCATATTGGCATCAAAATAATTACTGACTTTGGCTTTACCCTAAATCTTAAATCAAAAATTTTCAATGCTGAATTTCAAAAATAGCTATAACTGGCCCTTTAGCTGTCAGTTTCAATTTGCTCTCGCCAATTCGCCCAGTTATCAAAAATGTTTATAACTATCTGTTTGAAATGTCATAAATCTTAATACTTAAGCTCTTTTCTTAATTATTGTTGTTGTTTTTACCATTGGTTACAATGATAATATGTATGTAATATGTATGTTGCTGAAATGCAATTTCGTCGATTTTGATCCGATGATGGCTGTTATGCCGAAACGCATCTTTTAATAAAATAATTTGAACAAGACTATAAGGTGTTTTTATTGACTTTTATAACAATTGAATTTTAAGTGTTGTTGGTCGATTTCTTGTTCTTAATCTTAATACTTTAATCATTTATTCCTCAAATGCATGCCTCAATCATCGCTAGAAATAATGTAGGGCTATCGCCATTTCATTCCGCTAGCTATAGCAAAAGAGTCGCTAGAACGGCAAACCCGGAAACAGCTGAATGCTGAAAGGTTACATAATGCGCTTCTAGTAAGGATTTGTTCATATTGCGTGAAATTAAATTTTCACTCCCAATGAAAACATATTCTTTTCAAAATAAGACAAAGAATTCAAGCTGCATATAGAATAAATACATCACATATCGACTCCTGAGTCTTGCTCGTCCTGAACAAGCAACAAGCATAAAAGCTATTATAACGTAACGTACAGCATTTTCCATACATCCTCATTAGAATGGATGAGTGTAACTATTCTGTGTTCTTTTTCTTTGCTTATGCTGTGTGTGGTATTCAAACTATCTAGGGAATATTTTAATCGGGCCGTGGTTGTGTCAAATTTATGGGGATTTTGAGGATTTCCCTCTGTTATTTCGTCGAAATATGATTTTAATGGAAAAACAATTTTTGTCCTCTAGCTACTTGCTTCCAGTAGGAAAGCAAGTATAGTATTTGCATACTGTGCATTGAAATAATAAGCCTTTCTATGTCGCACGTACTTGATCTTAACGAAATGTTAACAAATTAGGGTGACAAATTTAAAAAATTGTCTCATAGTTAAGATTTTGATAATACGCACTCTCTTAAGTTATTTTCTTACATGAAATCTATGTAAAATGAACTGAACCTAACATAGATAAGATTGCGTGTTAAAACAGGACCCATGTTCTGTAACTTTCACATCGAAAAAATCAGTCGAGAAACGTTGAAAAATGGAACAAAACTCATGTAGTTTGTTTCAGTTTCCATCGTTTCTCGACCGATTTTATGCATGCGAAAACTTACAGAACATTGGTCCAGGGCTCACTTTGAAGACGGCAAGCGTATATCTTATTTGATGACAGTCCTTAGAGTTGTTGATTTTTCACCACCATAAACCATAGAAATCTCTACATTTTGGTAATTAAGAACTTGCTTACAGATATCCAGAATTACTCTATGATCTTTCATGAAATCGATTCCAATGATGCATTCATAGCAAATATCTGCTACCAGAAACAGATGTGAAACCTGCAATTCTGCCAAATGGATCGGAAGACGAACTTTATCGTACACTTTTGCTGCCTCTCCTGTCTGGCTGAACAGAATAGACGCTCGGTCGACCGCGCGAATCAGCCGCTTCCGTGAGAAGCGGCGTTTCCGAAAAAAATTGAATACAATGGACGGCGCGAACAGCAAATGGAAATTATTGTTTTTAATTGATTTTAGCTGTGTTTTGTTGAGCTAGTTACTGTGCCGATTCTGCAATGTTCCACATTAAGCCATAGAGTTAAAAAAAAAAATAAATTTGATGGCACAACAGCTCATGAAGAACTAGGGCCTAGTGACTTACAACTCTCAACCATTCCTGTGTGCGTGTCTGCAGGAATGGAGGGGACCTACAGTTTATTGCCGAATCCGAACGGCTAACGAGCGGCACTTTTCTGTGACAGGAGATACTCTTGGAGGATTTGTCAATTCCTCGCAAGATGCAGTAGCCGTTTTTCTTTTAAATAAATAGGTGGCGAGGCTGGGGATCGAACCTTAGACCTCCGGCATGACAGTCCATCGCACTAACCATCACGCCACGGCTACTACTGAGCCATAGAGTTACTGAAGATCAAATGTGCTGTTAACTTGTTGTTGGTAGAATTTGCATGTGAAAATTTTGCTTAATGTGAAGAATTTCGTAATGTGCACATTAGGGAGTTGAACAAAACACACCTTTTGTAGTTATTTCTTAAACTTTTATTTTGAAGTTTTATTCTGAATGTGAATTTTTGCATTTTTAAAATAAAATAGATAATATAGAAAGTTCCAAGATACAATTAACTGTAGCCGTGGTTACTTATTCACCTTATCTGTCGAACGCCGCGCGGCAAAAGTTAAAAGTTAACCAATGTCTAGCGTCGCGGCTCACGGCCGCGGCTCCATTGTATTCACTCAAACGAGTTTATATGCATTTTAACTTTGACAGCCAGTGTAGCAGTTTTCAGACGATAGCTATTGGCGTTATGCAGCCATGTCATCTTGACCAAGTCTCTTCTTAAAATGGAGGCAGTGGCACCAGTGTCGATTGTAGCCACGTGTTGCTTGCCCTTTCATGTTGCCTCCACAGTCAGACTTTTGTTTTTTCGTTTAGTCTGTGAGATCTGGATAGTAGTCCTGTGCCGAGATTTAGCTATTTCAGCGAGTGAAGAGATGACTTGCCCTACTCGCCGACTCATCTCACTTCATTCGCAAAAGTGATTTAGCTATTAAAGTGAAATGAGTATTTTCGAATCTGGTTTCGAACACATGAAATGTCATAACCAAAGACTATCTTTTAATTTGTTGTCTTTGGTTTTGTTTGTTTGAGGTTTAATTTTTACAAATATCATTTTTACATAAATATAACTATACTATTATATAAAAGAGTAACTTTTTTTGTTTGTCAGTTTGGCTGTATGTTTCCACTAAACTCACAAACAAACAAAAAAAAACCCTTTTAAAAAATACATAGAATACAAATTTCACTTATCTGGTATGCTATAGGATACAGCAGAAAATAAAATATTTGTTAAATACAGAATAATAAACAAATTAAAAACTTACCACAAAAAAATCGTATAGAAATTTTCTAAAATCAAGCATGTAGGTATTTTCCTTGCAAAATTCTGTTTTACAGATTTTCAATTCACATTTACTTCAAGTTCAATTGTTTATAAGCAAGAGTTGTTTTGGCATGGAAAATCAAAATTGCCTTTTGTGGCGGATTTGACTGGTTCTGGTAACTATCCGGTTCGTCAAATCCATATTTTTGGATGTTTGGGCTGATTTCTAATTTCTAGAATCGGCTAAAAAAAAAAAGTTATTTATGGTTGTCCAATGTCGGTCTTCAGTGGAGAATACATCGTTTTGGGTGAAATGTGAAAAAGTGCCTATTTGATTTTACTCTTTAGCTTCTAAATTTCGTTCTAATTATAGGATTTTATTTTTGATTACATAGTTTTTTATTATTTTTTTTCGAAATTCCAAAAATTTTTCATAAATCTACAATGAAAATTTTGAGCACCTAACTTTTTCGAGGGAGAATGAGAAAATACAATAAAAATATGAGTAGGTAGGTATATTGTAAAATGTTCGGCCGAGACACGAGGGGTTGCGAGTTCAACTCCCGTAGAAATTTTATTTTTTTTTTACTATATAATTAGTTTTTTATTTTAAATAAAGTAAAAAAAAAGAAAATTGTACGGGAGTTGAACTTGCAACCCCTCGTGTCTCGGCCGAACATTTTACCATCATGATAATTGAAGCAACATGCTGCTTTTAACCAAAATTTTAATTGTTGATTTATTAATTAATGGTATGCAAATTAAAATTTTTGGTGTGCAAATTAAAACTCCAAATGTGCAATTTTTTAAGCCCCTGAGCATGTGGAAATTCATCTTGGTTACTGAGATATAGCCATTTTAAAATTGCATGCAAAGTAAAATTTGTTTATTTATTAAAAAAAAAGGGGGATGTGGGAAAATTTTATTTATTAATTATTATTATTATTATTTTATTTTTCAATTTTTTTCTAAGTACACAACCATGGGCGTACGTGAATAGGATAGGGGGGTACCTACTTATAACATGCAAATCGGCTTAACTGGCTAAACAGAATAGAATGACGGAACTGAAGCCGCAGACGGAACTGGAAGAGCTGTCAAAAAGTGTCGTACGTTATTTTTTTTACATGTCCACAATGGAGCTGTACAGCTTTGAAAGTATTTTGAAGAAAACAAAAGAATATTATTGTGTACAAGCTCAGAATTCACATTTTATGTTTCCAATAATTTTCCTTTTAATAAATAATTTTTTTCGCGATACAAATAACCACAATATTTTTTTCCGACCCAAAAAGTTGTTTTTTTTCTTCATACAATTTGAAGCGTCAAAAGTGCCGTACGTGAAAAGTTAAAAGTTGGTGAACTCTTCCGTCTGCGTCTGCAGCTCCGTTATGCGTCTACGTTCCGTTGTGTTCGCAACATTGAATTTGCGTGTATTCAATATTTTGACAGCTATTCCAGCTCCGGCTCCAGTTCCGTCTGCGTCACCATTCTGTTCAGCCAGTAATTCACAACTTGAGTTCTAATTGTTGGATTTTATGGTAAGACTGAAATTGGTTGGTTTGGCGGTGGGTGGTTGGTTCTTTAATACTTTATTTAGGATAGGTAAAAATTTTTTCATGAGGATAGTGATGGTGCGTTGGTAAAAATATGTATGCAGTTTTTTTGGCAGCGAATTATTCTTCATCAACAAAAAATAAAAAAAAAAAACAATTCAAACCATGTGCAATGTGCCTTTGGTAGGTGGGAGCGAGATAGTGAGTAGAGTTGACTGTTTTCGCGTTTCGCCGTCGACGAATCGTGTCACGTGTGATATTTTTGTGTATAGGTAGGTATAGTAAAATTCATATAAAAAAAAACATAAACAGTCGGTAAGGATTTCTCAGTAGTGTAGTAAGAACATGAGTGGAGTAGGTAGGTATGAGTAGGTAAGGTACGTATAATATTTGCAGTAGAAAAAAAATTTGTATCTACTGAAATTGGTTGGTTTTGCGGTGGGTGGTTGGGTTGGTGATGGTAAATGGAACAGAACTTATTTAGAGGCATGGGCGTGTACAAAGAGGGGTAAGTATAAATAAAAATTATTTATCAATTTTTTTTTCGAGTAATTTTACAATCAAGGGCGTAAGTAAGTAAAGTTGATAGGGGGTGCTTTTTACTGCAAATAGTCTTAATTTACACTTTGAGTTCTAATGATCGGATTTTCAAGGTTAGAGTTTTTAAATGAAGATTAAATGAAGATAAAAAACCGTCGTTGTTACCTGACAAGTAACATGGTGTGTAGAGCTCTTTAAGCTGAACATTTTTCGAGTGATGATTTTAATTCATCTTTTTGGTTGATTTTTGGTTGTCATAAAGTTTTACTAAAGAAGACCCGGGCAACGCCGGGTTTTATCGGCTAGTGTTTGTATAAAAAACAAATCTTTTATGTGCTGCATACTCATTTTTACATACATACATTGATGTTTTGCTATTTCATTTCACATACGTGATTAGATATGTTAAAATTCCTTTGGAAAAGAACGCATACTTATGCAAAAGTGTAAATTTACCAACACATACACTAAGTCACCGCTGAAACATTCGGCGAGTGAGCTGACGTTTCATTTCACTCGCCTACTCACTCACTTTTACTAGCTAAATCGATTTTCAATGAAAAGTGAGTCATCTCACTCACTCGCCGCGGTTGCGAATTAGCTAAATCTCGGCACTGGGGCCATCGATACCAGAAACCAGCTTCTGCCCCTCGAAGTTGGTTCTTACTCGTTAAGCAGGAATGTTATGGTGTATATCGAATATCTTGAGAACATACAAGGATAATAACTTCGGTTTAATTTTATTTAATACACAAAGTTATAGTTGATAACCGGTAGTTTGTAAAAAAAGCAGTTTTTTCTAGGCCAAAAAAAAACTGCAAAAAAAAAAAAAACTGCTAAAATAGTTAAAAATCTTTTTCCAGCTCGAATATCTCAAAACAACCAATGATATCAACTCCAAAATAATTTTAATCTACACACAATACCATAAGTAGTAATTGATAAGGTTTGTAAAAAAAATTTAATTGACGGTTTTTTTTTTCTATGCCAAAAAAACTGCAAAAGAAACTGCTTATAGAATTTTTGAACAACAACAACAGTTAAAGGTCCTACCACCAATTGTTTACGAATTAATTTTTAGGTATTTTAATTGGTTTCGTTTTATTTTTGCTTGGCTGCAGATCGCAGAGCCGCCTATCATCAGTCTCCTTTTTTGTTTTAGTGGTGCTGTGCTGAGCTCAGCACCCTTGCAAATAATTGTTGAAATTTTTCGTGTCGCATATATTTAGAGCAAACAGCCTTCCCTTGATTGCACAACTGATAAGTTTTTCGAAGATTTTTAATTGATAATTTTCTTATAAAAAATAACATCGGGTGTCGAGTTTCAAAAGCAACCAATGGGAAGTTATCAGTGTGGGTCAAACCCAGCCTCTTTAAAACAAAATATTTTTGTCATCATTATTATGCTCTCACTCTCGTTATCATTAGACAGAAAAAGAGTTTGGGTGCAACCCATTTTGGTGACTTCCATTGGTTCCCTGGGCACTTAAGACCTTATGTAATTTTATTATTAGAAGATTGCCAAATACACAAAGGTGCAAATTCGAGATCTTTGATTCATTACGTCATTGTGTGTAGAAAGAAATTGAGCTGAATTCGATATTGACACCAGTGCCGAGATTTAGCTAATGGCGAGTGAGTGAGATGACTCACTTTTCACTGAAAATCGATTTAGCTAGTAAAAGTGAGTGAGTAGGCGAGTGAAATGAAACGTCAGTTTACTCGCCGGATGTTTCAGCGGTGACTTGGTGTATGTGTTGGTAAATTTCCACTTTTGCATAAGTATGTGTTCTTTTTCAAAGGAATTTCAACATACCTATTCACGTATGTGAAACGAACTAGCAAAACAACAATGTATGTAGGTAAAAATGAGTATGCAGCACATAAAAGATTTGTTTTTTTTTTTTTATACAAACATACATTTATGTAAAAATGATATTAGATGAACAATTTGTTATTTACATTTTATTTGTAGGTATAAATTTTTTTAACACAAGTGAAAAATATAATTCAGCATCGCAAGAACGACCCCATCAACTTCGTGAGGACTAACTACAAAACTTTGGAAGAATGTTTAGGAGTGGGTAGGGCACACTAACTTCACAATAAAGTCACACATTAATTAAATTTTGTTTTCCTAAGTTTTTGATAAAGTTTAATTAAAATAAAAATACAAAATTGAAAAATTAAACCTCAAACAAACAAAACCAAAGACAACGAATTAAAAGATAGCCTTTGTTTATGACATTTCATGTGTTCGAAACTTGATTCGAAATTACTCATTTCACTTTAATAGCTAAATCACTTTTGCGAATGAAGTGAGATGAGTCGGCGAGTAAGGCGAGTCATCTCACCTCACTCGCTGAAATAGCTAAATCTCGGCACAGGTAAATTGCTTTCGACACCACCTGCATATCAGCGCGTAAACTTACAGAGGGGGATACATTTTTTTTGGATTTGACATTCAATGCATATATTTCCCATAAGAGAAAACGAAAAAATGGTCTGGAAAACATTAATTTTACTAATTAATTTTATATGAACGGGTATCGGTATTTTAATTGCAATGTAATAATAAAACATGTGAGTTTGTGAATCAAGCTTTAAATATATCGAAACTAAAAACTAGAATGCTTTTATTTATAGATAAAAAGTATAAATAAATCATCCTCACAATGATAAACAACAACAACGATACCCAGTTAAGGAAAAAGTAAGGCAGAAGCGTAGTCAGTTTTATTTAAAATATGGTTTGTTTTTATTTTGTGCTGTGTAAAATGTGTTTGATAATTTTAAAGAAATTTTGCACATAATTATGAAAATACATGAAATTATTTTTTATGGTGAAAGTTTTTTGTTTTTGTAAATCGAATAAGCCGAAAATTATTTTTTACCTTGTTTTGTACTTTTTACAAAATTTAATTTGAATGCTAAGAAAAGCTCCCAAAAGCAAATAGAATCAAAAATTTAGGAAGAATAATAACAAAATTTTAAGTGAATTATAAATTTGTGCCATTAACAAGCTATTCCAATCCTTTGTTTGAAAATTTACCGTATCTATTAATTATTTAAGTTTTCTTTATATTCTGTTAAAATGTTATTAACATAAAACATACCTATTCTCCTATTTCCCATACTCAAATACATACCTACGTAATATATCTATACTTCTATGTTAAAAAAAATTATTTCAGTTCCATCCAAAATTTATTTTGCCCCTAAAACCCTTTCCTAACTACGCACATGTTCTCATTTCAACTCGCGACGTTCATCCATTTTGGAAAACAATAACAATACACGTTTGTTCACATTTTGTATGGGCAAAATAAAGCAAATAAGAAGTTGAATTTGGTATAAATTCTTCTTGATTAACAAAGTAGCATACATTGTCAATCTATTGTAATTATAATATGAGTACCCGTTCATATAAAATTAATTACTAAAATTAATGTTTTCTAGACCATTATTTCGTTTTCTCTTATGGGAAATACATTGAATGTCAAATCGAAAAAAATTCTATCCCCCTCTAGTAGTTCACGCACTGACTGCCAGGAGCCATGACTCCTGGTGCCAATAGCCCAGGAAAAATTTGCTTTTGCTGCAGCAAAATGCAGAAAGCTAAGATTATTAAATATTTATTTTGGCATAAGGAATACAGCCATACAGTTCGTTGTCGAAACTGACTTAAATGGCATGAAAAGTTATAAGGGGTTATTATGTCAAAAATATGTACTTGTTTTTCGCATATACATTTTTAATGTTAAACGTTAGAGGCTAGAGAAAAGTACTAAATGAAAAGTTTTTAGATCAAAATAGGTTGTGACATTTTTCTTCCTCGCACCGTTTGATGGTGGTTTTGAAAATATATTCACGTAAGGTTTGGTAATTATGTGACCCTCTCCAAGAATTCATTAACATTTTAACCGAACATATAGACTGCTTAAAAGATATTATCATCTCAAAAAATTTGTCGTAAGTAAAAAAATACTGTTTTCTGCTTTTGACTCTGAAATATCGGTTTTTCAAAAATAATTTTTTCTTATTTTATAGAAGGTATAGATAAGATTTCTAGCAACAAAAGTTATGGCACTCAAAAAGGCAAAGTGAAAAAAACGTACAATGACCAAAATCAACTTTGACAGAACACCAATTTCTTACCAAGAGCGATAAAATTTTTTGAAAAATTAATTTTCAAACTCAAAATTTTGAAAAAATAATGAAAAAAAATGTATTCAAAATTTCCAAAATTTTACGTAGTTAAATAATAATTTTGTTTTTTTATATTCGATGCTCCTGTAAATTTCTAGTCAAATACGGAAGAGAAAATACTCAAGTGTCGTTTTTGTTTTTGAGAAAATTAAAAATAAATAAAAATATCATAAAAATAATATATAATGGCATGTTATACTTTTTTGTAAGGCCAGAAACCTCATTTTATTTTATTTTTTAAATAAGTTATTTAAGTGAACAGTTTTTCAAAACTTAAATTTTTGAAAAAAAAATTAAAAAATTGTGTTCAAATTAATTTTTTTCAAAATTTTACTTTATGAAGTAATACTTTTGTTTTTCATTATTTTATAAAAATGTTAAGTTTTGAATTAAAATAAAATAAAAAAACAAGCTTCTGGCTTTAAAAAAAGTAGGTATAGCATGAACATTGCAAGTGTTGCCGTTATTTTCAATATTTTTTTTTTCTATTTCAAATCGATTTTTTTTTAGAAAATTGTCCCTCCCGCATGAACGGTGGGAAATAGACCCCCCTCCCATACGATTTTTTTCTTGTTTTAACCCAACCTACTCGTTCTGGCTATTTGGTGCACCTTATACCGAACACCCTGTATATCCAAATCCGTATCAATTTATCCTTGTTTTTGAGAAGTTGACTTGCTAAGTTGACGCAAACCAACATGGCGGTTAATTTTTTTTTGCGTAACTAGTTAGCAACTAAGTAGCAGCTAATTACCATATACTTTTTAATGTGCAATGGAAAAAGTGACCTGCTAAGTTGATATAAATCGATATCTCTTCCTTATACGAATGTCGTTCTCGAGATATGGTCGACGAAAAAACCCTTACGTACGTACGTAAATACACATAATTCTTGTTTGTATTTATTGTTTCTTTCATCGCGACATTGCTTTCTGTTGCGTCTTTTTTTCAATTTTTCGAACTTTACGACGTGACGAGACGACGTGAATTGCTTGATTATGTATTATTTCACTGTTTAAAATTCTTTTTTAAGAGAGAGAAACTGCGAAGAGATCTCATCACGCTGACGTCTCGTTTTCTCGTCGCATTGTGAAACAGCCTTGACATTGTTTTGCGCGAAAAAGAATCGTGGTGAGTAAAATTTTTTATTTCTGGGGATAGTTCACAGTTCAATAAAAAAAAACTTTTCAGCAGAAAATTTTTTTTTGCGATAAAATCACTCCCATAAGAAGTACATGTATTTTTTTTTTCGAGGAGGAACTGTATACTAGGCTTAGTATAGATACATTTCAAGATATTTTTATTGTAAAAAATTGGTTAAAAGAAAAAAAAAAACTGGGTTTTCGCTTTAAACTCTGAAATGGTGAAGTTTTTTGAAAAAATATTTTATGTTTATTTTAGATAACTGTTGTGTCTTCACAGAAAAAAAGATTTCATTACTTAAAGTTATAATTCATAGATTTAATTCATTAGTTTCAAGAGTTTATAATAAGAAAATATAAATGAAATTAAATGTATAATAAGTACTGAAGACTTCAATAGTAAGATGAAAGTAGTATTGACTATTGATGAGATGAGAGCTGAGAATGAACTAACTACTGAACGTATCTGTCAGCAAATTTTTTCCCAGCGTAAACTTTTATAGGGGAGGTGTGAAATTTACTACTTATTTCACTGGAGCTGTAACATTGTAAAAGTATCGATAAAATGAAGAAAGGAAAGAAAGATTTTAAAATTTAAATGGTTAAGAGATGCTGTGACGGAGTTATGAGGGGGTAAGGTTCGTTAGGTTCAAGCCCGCATGAAGAAAAAAAAATTAATTTTATTTTCAAGGCCAAGTTATTTTTTTGCAATCAGTGAAGTTTTTTTTTTTTTATTGTTCAATTGTATCGGCGACAGAGAAGAATATGCCATAATAGCATTTGTCGTGCTTGAGCGTACGGAGTAAACTCCGAGCAGGGTGTGTCCACGGTTGCCACTTGAAAATAAAGTTTTTGTCCAAAATTAAAAATAAAAATGACCAACTGTAGCTAAAAATGACCAAAATAATTTGAGTCCGAAATATTTGTACCTCTAAACACAGAAAACAATGAATTCATCGCATTTATTTTAACATATTCTTCATATACATATGACATATTTTTTTTGTATGTATTAAGTCTAGTTTATATATCAATGCGAAGTAAAACTCAAACCGAAATGAAATATCAATAAATCTCGCGTCGAGAGGTGTTCAAAAAAAATTAATTTAGTTTTATATTTGGTTTAGATAAGTCCGTTGAATTGTATTTACTTCATAACAAATTTCTTCCCCCTTTTCGCTTAAATAAATTCATTTAATTTT
Source organism: Epistrophella euchroma (assembly GCA_947049315.1). NCBI lineage: Eukaryota > Metazoa > Arthropoda > Insecta > Diptera > Syrphidae > Epistrophella > Epistrophella euchroma. Next base: position 58,761,128 of record OX346245.1, on the reverse strand, counting down.
ATTTTATTTTTCACGCCTGTGAAAAAAGCTATTTTTTTGTATGAAAACTTCGCTTCGCTTCGATCTATAAACTAGGCTTTAATAATAATAAACAAAAACAATAAAAAACAGAAACCAACAAATTCACAAAGTAGGTACTTAATGAACTTAATTAAATTATTAGACTAACATAAATAAATAAAAGTAACGAATCATAAATAAAAAAACATAAAAATAATAACTTTTCAGAGCATTTTAAAATGAGATCAAAGTAGAAGCTTAATATAAACAAATATACATTATGTGCATAAAATCGATATTTAAAAAAAAATGACCAAATGGACTAAAAAATGACCATGTGACCAAGTGAAAAAATAATGACCAAATTTGGTCACAAATGACCAAAGTGGCAACCGTGGTGTGTCCCAAGTAACATTTTTGCTCTCATTAGACGCTCCAAAAGCTTTATGAGACTTACTTATGGGCGCTAAAAGCCCTCTTGAAGAGAACTTCAAGACTGTTATCAGACTGTTAAAAGCCTTAAATGGCCTAGTTATGGGAGGCTCTTCATACTTATAGTATTATATTTATTCTCCTTATGGGATGACAGACGCTGCATTAATAAGCTGCTTAAATCTTGCTAAGAGACTACGTGTTTTCCTACAGGAGTATCTTAAAAGAGAACGAGTATGCGCAACCTTGAAAAAAAAAATCTCTAACGTTTTATATTTCTTTTTTGTGTGTGTGCGTCATGTTCTCATATAAAAAAAAAAAAACTTATGTGTTTTTTGATGCGAGTATTTGTCGGGAACGTAAATTGAAATAGGTAGGTATATTAATTGTGATAATTTTGGCATAATGTAAACTAAAATCTTGTTGCAATTTAAATTCTATCTACTAATTTGCACATTTTACTTCGAAAAATAACAACGCGCTTTGAAAATAATGCGTATTTAAATAATTTTGTTTCTAATTTTTATCAAAAAAGGGGTTACCATGAATACTTTTTTTTTGTAAAAAAAAACGTTTATGCTTGATTTTTATTTTTTTTGTCATTTACTGTCATTATTATTATTTAGGTATAACAAAAAAAAACAAGACAATGAGAACAACTGACTTTAAATAATATTGCAATTTCTATTATACTGCGAAAATATTCTGCTGCCTCTATTTAGCAAATAAAGACAAATCTATAGATTTAATCAAAATACTATTATTGCATTGGGTAAATTCAGTATTAAAGAAATATTCAATATTAAAGAATATTAAAACATGGAGGTTCATTGAATTCTTTATGCAACTAACATTTCCGAACACCTTTTTAACATAAATCTAACCATGATGTGTTTACATAACTTGCACATAATTATCTACACATAATACATTTTTAAGATTTTAGTCAAAAAATATTTCACAAAGACCATATATTTATGTTTCGGTAACCCTAAAAATAAAGAGAACACTTTTCATTCGTATTGAAATATGGCTGCTGTTCACCGATACTTTAACTCTTGGTTTAACGTCTTTATGAGACCTACGTTATGTTTACCAAGTGAGTAAGAGAGCTAGAAGACAAAACACTTCTTATGAGCATTCAAATGCTCTTATGAGACTTCGGTTTGACGTTTAGCAAGCAATCGAAACACTTTTTATGAGAATTCAAATGCTCTTATGGGACTACGAAAAACAAATATCTGTTGCACGTTCTTTTCTTTTATACATTCTTACTATTGCTGATGTATGAAAAAAAAATCTTTAATTCTGTTACGGCTATATTTTTGACTTTCTTAAGAGCTAGTTTTACCAAAAAACTAGTTCTATACGGGTTTCTAGTTTTAATTTTTCACAAACTTTTATTACTTTGACATCTAAATCAAAATATTCAAACATATTTTGACATCTAACTCAAATCAATAATTGTTTTTGATAAACTGAAAACTCGATGCCCCTATAGAACTAGTTTTTTCTTAAAACTAGCTCTGAAGAAAGTCAATAATATGGCCGTTAGATTTCTATTTTGAAAGAATGAAAATACATCATGACATCATAATTTTTGGAAGTAAATTAAGTTTGGTATTAGTTTAATCCCCTGTGAAAATAAAATTGATGACAACTACTAACGCAACAGCAATTTAAGATATCATGCTTGATACTCATACTCAAGGTGTCTACTATTAGTACAAGGAACCAAGTTTCTCAAACCCTCTCTTTATATGTAAACCAAACCAAAAAATCGATCCAAATTAATGAACTTGCCACTTCTTTCTAGCTGATAGCGTATCAGCAAATTTTCTTCGGAAAAAGAACGCACTTCTATTTAATTCAATTAAAACAGCAGTTCAATTGGCATTTAAAAACTTAAGCTCCCATTGGACTCCTAAACTATTATTTATGTGTTATTATGGGATTGTAAAGACTAAAAATGACGTTTAGCGTTTTAGTTTCATAATGAGAAACTTAAAAGACTTAAATTGATCTATATATAGGATTTAAGTACTTTGACATTTGAAAAATGCTAACCTGTTATAATAAAATTGTTATTAGACGAATGTGAGTACTATAACAAGATCTTAATTCTTAAGTATAGTTATAAGATACAAAAAAGTCTTATGGGAGTTTTTTTCAGATTTCAAGAGCTAAGCTCTGGAGAGTTTGTTAGTTGGGGTTCGAAGCCTTCCGATTTGATTATCAAACACACCTTAGTACTGACATACATCGGTTTAATCCCGATGTATCTGGCTTGATTTTTCGAGAACTTATATTTATATCGAAGACCATCATTTTTTGCCTCGCAGGGAACGTACCGACCGACGCGAATTTGAAAATAAGCTTGTAGTATCTGTGAAATCAAGAATGCATAAGTTATGTTGTATAATTTTATTTTATAATATACTGTTTATTTAACCTATGATTATAAATCTATTCCATACAGATCTTCTCATATTATTAACTTAATCCATAATACAAAAAAAAAAAAATTAAATTTATAAGATCAGAAAATAACTAAAAAAAACTAGTTATTAATTTTTATGTTGAGCCGTTTAGATTAGTTTATCTCTCTTACGACCATTTGCTGAAACGAAACTTAGACATTTATGTTCAACTTAATAACTTATGTTCTACTTTTTCCTCAGCGTAAACTGTCAAATAAGCTCTTATGTTGATCTTAAATATTTAAGTTTCGTTTCTGCAAATGTACATTACACATATTGAAGGTAATATATTGCGCATCTTCAAAAATTACAGTGCCTGTCAGAATTTACAAAAACAAACAAAAGTGTTTCCGAATCGCAGTGACCCTCGTCCACAATTTACAAAAACAAAATACAAGACATGCGCAGAACTGAACTAAAATGAAAACGCAGAATGTTTACTGTGTGCAAATGGGCCTTAAAACTTAATAAAAGTGAAAAAAATTGTATCACAGTTTCTTTCCACTTTTTTTCAGAGTTTTGCATTAGTTACGATACTGATAAGATTTTAATGGGAAAGAAAATTTTATTTTTTTTTTGAAAAAATGTCGCAAAGCTGTGAAAAAAGTGGACAGAAATTGTTCTTTTCGTTTCCATTTTGATGACGATTTCACGATTTTTTTGAACAATACAATTTGTTCCTTTAATCGGTTTCTACGAATTTGATCATTCAGTAGGGGAGAACGGTTCAATCGATTTTAAATTTGACAAATATACTATAGTTCTTTAAAATGTTTTACCAAATTAAGTTCTGCAGTCAATATTTGTAACGCAGTGAAAGATTTATTAAAAGCCTTTAAAAAGTCGTTTTTTTTTACCATTGGGGCCAAAAAAAAAAAATAATTGGAATAAAATTTAAAAAATATCTTATTGAAAGTTAGTTCTGGTTTTCAGAACTGCCCTTACCTTTTGTTTGTCGACATTTCTTGTTGAGATATTTGAATCCAAAGTCAAAAGTCTCTTTTTTCATACAAAGCGAGATTTTCTTCTGAAGAAAAATTGTACGACAACGAAAAAAACACGACATTAAAGCTAAGTAAACAAGTTATCGAATAAAATCATTTAACTGGCTAAAAAAAAAATTCGAAGAAAATGACGTTCTTCAAAAAAAAAAAAAATTTTTGGCTAGTGCTGTTTCTTATCATTCCGATAAAACGGCACTTTTAAAAATCATTTTCTGAAATTTCTCAATACAAAAACATACATCTTTAAAATGTTAAGAATTTAAATGTATCTTCCAATCAAATTTTGATCCCAACACAAGCTGTGATGACATAATCAAGTATATTAATTCACGATTCAACAACGCAAAACTCAAAATTGTACAGTTGTCAACTAAGAGTAATAGTAATCCTTTTCAGAAGAGAATGACAAGACAAAAAAAAGTCACCAATAATCGATATTTTTAAGCAAAATGTAAATGGACTTCCACTTAGACCTATTATGAGCTACTATTCATCCTCTATCTGAACATTATGACCTTATTTCTCGTACTGAAACTTGGCTCCATGCTGTTATCAACGCCTGTGAAATGTTCTATATCACATTTTATATATTTCGTCGTGACAGATACACTGATCCAAATATTTAAACGTGGCGGAATTCTAATAGCTGTTAAGTCCCACAGTACACATATAGAAGGGAATATCTTCCCAGTTTTCATTTTTGTTCAGCTCTGCGCATGTCTTGTATTTTGTTTATGTAAATTGTGGACGAGAGTCACTGCGATTCGGAAACACTTGTGTTTTGTTTTTGTAAATTCTGACGGGCAGGTCACTGTAATTTTTGAAGATGCGCAATATATTACCTTCAATATGTGTACTGTGGTTAAGTCCCACAGTACACATATAGAAGGTAATATCTTCCGAGTTTTCATTTTTGTTCAGTTCTGCGCATGTCTTATATTTTGTTTTTGTAAATTGTGGACGGGGGTCAGTGCGAATCCGAAACACTTGTGTTTTGTTTTTGTAAATTCTGACAGGCAGGTCACTGTAGTTTTCGAAGATGCGCAATATATTACCTTCAATATGTGTACTGTGGTTAAGTCCTGCTTCGTGACTTCTCCAACTTGTATTCCTCTCGCACTTGACTTATACATTGCAACATTATACGTTGTTTATGGAAGCCCACGTGATGTTTATGCCAAAGTTTTGATTACTTAAACTTCATCAGCGAATTATTGGATCATCAGGATGAAATCATTTGCCTAGGCGATTTCAATCGTACCAAAGTTATCTGGTTGCGTTGCCTCGATAAAAATTTTATATATAATTTTATACAGATGGAAATTTTAGAGATCTGTCAAGCTGGATCCGCCACAATCGAAATTTGAAAATTTAATGATGCAGGAATTTAGTTCTAATTAAGTTCCAATTTTGTACTGCAATCCCGACCTCCCCCTCCCATACGATTTTTTTCTTGTCTTAATCCAACCTACTCCCTGTAGCTTTTTGGTGCAATCTGAAATTCTCCAAACACAATATTTCAAAAAGAGGGTGGAAAATATTTTAATACAGATTGTTAAAGATTAGATAGATAACTTTTTACTTCTTGGTAGGCATGCAGTATGCAGCGCACATGTACCTAAATAATTTTTTTACCCGCCAACCCCAAACAGTCAAACACATATCAATATGTGTACTTTTGTTGTACTCAACGCACGCAATCACAAATCATCATTAAAAAAAAATATAATGTCTCTCTTCTCGAACTCCAAAATCTACATGCCACATCATAAAGAAATCCTACTTTCCGCTGGAGCTGGACTGTTGTACAAGTTTGTTCTCTTAGCTTTTGTTCCCTTATCATTTAATCACAGACAAAATTTCCCTAATAAGACGCAAGCAACCGTGTTACTTTTTCCCATAAGAAAGCCTATGTGAACAGAGAACTGTTAGGGTCTCTGTTTAATACACGCTTTCTTATGCAAAATAATAACTCGCTTTCTTCCGTCTTATAAAGGGAATTTTTTATACGAATGAGTGATTGATAAGAGAACAAGACAAAGAGAATAAATTTGTTCTATCCAGCTGTGGAATCTGGAATTCCATTTCCAAAATTCCAAGCATAGGAACAAAGTGAGAATTGAATCATTGAGTGGCCACTCCACAGTCCAGCAAAAAATAAGTTCTATTTGTTTTTATTGTGTTGTATTCAGCGTTGCCAACCACTTTGGTCAAAATAATGCCTCAATTGAAAAAAAAATCATGCCTTCTTCACAGGAAAACATCGAGTTTAGTATGCCCTGTCCATGTACCCAATTGTTCACATAGATATGTATGTATGAATACAAAATATGTGTAAACATTTTAGTACAGTTTGAATTCAGATCGCTCTTAAAATCATACATCATTTTTTAAGTAAAAAATAAAGATTGTTGCAGATTGTAGCAATTTTTGTGTTTTTAGTCTATTCCTAAACTTTGTTTTATTAAAATTAATACAAGATAAATATTTTCAACTGACTGCAATAAATGTTAAGTTTAACAAGGAAAATAAACATTTTATAAAGTTCAAAGTAACTTTATTAAAATTATTTCTCCAACGTTTCTAACGTTTTTTAAAACGTTAGAAATATTTAAATTTACTAAAAATCTGAATTAATTAAAATAAAATAGAAAGCCTTTTTGGTAAAAAATAGGCCTCATAGCCTTATATGTAGAAATAATGCCTAAAAGGCAAAAAGCCTCAGTTGGCATCGCTGGAGAAGAGGGAATTTCGTATGTATCTCGCTGCGCTGCTGTATGAAGTTCATTGAGCAGAGAAGGGCAGGTAGAGGCACATACAAATATGTATTGTTTACTGTGGGTTGAGGTACATTGGTTTCTGTTTGAAAAATTCAATTTAATTCGAAAGATAACACGCTTTTTCCCGTCATATTGGTGAATTTTGTGTTGATACCTCGCTGCGCTGTTTTTTGAGTTTTAGGCCCATCGCCCACTAGGCAACTTTTTGTTGTTAGCCCAAGCAACTTTTTGTTGCTCCCAATCCAATTACATTAGCTCATATGGGAGAGCGCCCACTAGGCAACTTTTAGTTGCGCAACTTTTTGTTGCGCAACTTTTTGTTGCTCGGAGTTGCTCGCGGAACTTTTTTCCCGGCAACTTTTTGTTGCTTACCTTCGCTCAGAGGGCAACTTTTTATTGCCTGCATCCTTATTCGTCAAAAATATGATGTCAAAATGGCGTTTCCGCTTAGTATTGTGGATGCCAAAATGGCGTGCATTTCCTTTTTACACTCTCCGTAATTTTGGCCAATTTCTGGAAATGGAATGTGCTTTCTTTTTTTTCAACAATGTGAGCACCTACACATTATAATAATAAATAATATAATAGTTTATAATTATAAATATTAATTTATTTCGCATTGCCAGCTTACGATCATACATAGCCAGACAACCGGAAACCAGCCATCACAAAAAAAATATGGCGACAAAAGTCAAAGTCTAGTCCCACAAAGTTGCTCGGAAATTGCCTAGTGGGCGATGGCAAGCAACTTTTGTTGCTCTCTGCGCAACTAAAAGTTGCCTAATGGGCGATGGGCCTTAAGTTTATTGAGTAGGTCAGGTCTGTTCCTGTGTGAAAGATATAAAGCTCTCCCAAACCAACGCGATTAATCGCTGCGACAAAAGAAAACAACAATAACAACACGTGGTTGTCAAACAAAACAACACATTGTTGTTATTGTTTTCTATTGTCGCGGCGATTAATCGCATTGGTTTGGGAGAGCCCTTAGTTAGCTAGTAGATTGCGATGCGTAACTTGAAGTGAATAATATATGTGTCATTGTTTGAAACTAAAAACAAAATCAAATAAGAACAGAGAAAGGTGTACAATTTTTTTTTATTGAATTGAATTATTTGCAATGGAAGCTTATTACCTAATTTCAAATTAATGCTAGCTGAAAATGACATAAATAAGTGTAGATTGTTGCTTAACTGATTTTCTTTTGGAGGTAAATGATTTCAGTAAGCTGAATTTTATTAAAAAAAAAGTTATAGGAATAGGACGCTCTACTTTTTCATGGAAAATATACTATATTATAGTATTATATGTGAAGTTCTTTTATTAATTTATTTATTTACTAAAAACAAACAATTTGTGAAGTTCCTTATTTTTTTATTTATAACTTAACTTTAAATTTTCTTTAAGGTATTGCATTTGCATCAGCCAAAAACGGTTTCTTTCAAAGGCACTTTTATTATGCTTTGACCTCATTGTTAATTAAAACTTTAATGAATTGAAGTAAACAAAATTGGTTTGAATTGCTTTACTTATTAAACTCCGAAAGCAGATTTGCAATAAACATTATATTTCAGGTAGAAATTCCTAATTTACGTTTGGGGGTGACTAATTTTTCTTCGACTTACCATTTGAAATAATCCACGCCACGTCTCCACTTTGTTATTTGTGTTTATTACTTAATTTAAAGGTTAAATGTTGGAGTATTTGATTCTGAATTTCAGAAATTAGTTGCACCAAAATCGGAACTAAATTATTTTTTTGAATTTTTGTGTTTGGAGGTGTGGAATAATGATTAAATCAAAATTAATTTTTAAGGCTTAAATCAAATAATGAGGAAAGTAATAATTAGATACTTTAAATTTTCACGGAATATAATTAATACAAAAACACAGGTAAAGCAGGAAAATTCCGAGAAATTTCTTGGCTATGGCCTCATGACTTTATCTAATGGCATTCTTAAATTGAAAATATGTTAAAAATGATTAAAATGCGAATTTATCTAATGAATTCATGCAAAACTCTACCAGGCTTTGAATTGAATAATTTTTTAATTTCATTATCTTATCTGGACACCTATTTCTTCTATTCAATATAAAAACGAAAAATACACCGTTAAAAAATGGGATCAAAAATATTTCCGTATTTAACTATATGCTTTAACTTCTTGGCGCAAAATTTTAAACATTTAAAACCTGTTCTAAATCAATTTTAAAATGGAAGTCGACTCTAAAAATGAGATTTAGAATGAGAGTCGAGTCTTTTATAATTTTAAACCATATAAAATATACTTTAACGCTAAAGCAGTCGTCTAACTTTAAAAGCAGCAAAATGCTTCTCTAACTCTTTTAAAGTATACTTTTTCCATTTGACATCTTTCATTTCATAACAAAAATAGGGAAAATGTTTTCAGAAGATCAAGATTTTTTTGATATTTAATAATAATTTAATATAATCTATTGGAACTCTTAATTGTGTGAAAATTAGAAGTCCACAATGTTCTAAATCTATGCCCATAGAAAAATGCATCCACATTCAAGCCGATCTCATTCCTATTCGAGACGATGTCAACCTATCTTCAAATGTTCAGATAATATGTTGACTTGTTGCATCAGCTGCTTTTTCACAAGATATTAAAACAACACAAACCTATCGGGATAGTTTGGATAAGTTGCCTTCTAAATTAAAATAATCTAAGATATGCATTTGAACATTCATTCATCATCTTATAACATTTCATAACTGAGTTTATTATAACATTGTGAACTTTATTTCAATGTTAAAATTGTTTGAAAACAAGATCAAGTTTCGTCGTGCTTAGAAGTTTCCATCACCACCCCAAGATGATCTTAACGTTATCGTCAGCCCAGTCTTCGACACCGACAGCGGTTTAAGTGTCTTAGCAGCAACAACCTCATCGGCCCAGTTATTGGTCTCGTCGAAGGAAATGTCGATGACTTCATCAACCTTGACTTGAGCTGGCAACAGTTTCTTATCAGTGGCTTCTTCCTTTTCAGTTTCCTCTGAGTCGCGGTAGAAGAACAAATCCACCATAACATCCCATTCGGATTGGCGCGAGATGGTTTCACGTAGGACCTCACGAGCCAAGAACCACCATTGGAATACGGAGACTTGTGGTGTTGCATGGGATTGCGATATCAACATAACGCAATGGGCTGTCGGTGTTGATGAAAGCATAATGACGGGGATATTGACATACGAAGCCTCAATGATGGGCTGTTGGTCAGTTGATGGATCATTGAAAACCAACAAACGGGGCTCGCGGAAAGCAGCCCGGATTTGATTGGTGAATGCACCGGGTGTGAAACGTCCAGCAATTGGTATCCTTTCGGTGTACTTGGCGAATTTAAAGACAGCACGCTGACCCAAGAGACGAGAAGAGATAACATAAACCTGGAACGATGTTATCAATATTTTCTATCAACTTTGGGATTTTAAGGGTGTAATTAACTTCAGACCCGAAAGATTTGTACATAACTCGTCAGTTAGAAACAGATCAACTAGCTTGACTTCGTTAAATTCTTTACTTATGTCTTGTGGGTACTCGATGCCAGCAATAGCGCGAGCATCCAGCATCAGCTTCTCTCAGGTCTTACCCAAGTTGATGTTAACACCATCGCGACAACGCTTTCATTTTCACATTTTCACTACCTAAATTAGTGCTTGCGGCCAAAATCTTGGTGACATCTTCTTCCTTAAGGGATAAAATATCCAAAACTCCCGATATTGTAGTTTATTTAAGAATTAAGAAACGAGAACGTTGTGTACGCCACAGGAAGATATATTAAAATGCGGATGTTTTGTATAATTTTTTGGTTCTGTTTGATTACTTCATCTGTCAAAATAAGGCGTGTTCAACTTAGATTTGTTAAAATCACGTTAAAAAACCTACTTTAGTTAGAAGAGATGTTTAACTTGTTTAAAATTAAGAACAAATTAAACAAGGTGCTTGCAACTAAACGAGTGCGTTAACTAGAGTCGGTTTTATTCCTTAAACGAGGACTGTTTAAAATTTTGCGCCAATGTACTTAATTTTAATGTAATCTTTGCCAACGAAATTTCTTTCCTACTCTTCTCTTCCTCCTAACTAAATAGTGCATGTGCCGTGTAATTGTAATTGCATTTAAAAGGTGTTACATAGGCCAGTCAATAAAGACATCGTATGTCGCGAAAAATAGCCCAACTCTTATATTTTGGGAAGTTGTTAGGATAGATAACAGTATTCTTAAACCAATTGTGCAGCTTCGAAAGACCTGTGCTAACTGCATGGTGCTAGAAAAACTTCGAAATTTTCGGCCTAACTTTTGAAATATTTATCCTACAAAAAAATCACCCTCTACGTTTTAAAAGCAAAATATTCTTTTATTTAAGCAAACCCGCAGCTCTTTCGGTTAAATAGATCACTAAGTACAATACTTCAAACATTGGTATTTTTGCTCAAAAAGTTCTAAAATGGAGTCTTAGCCCAACTTCGGATCTGAATATCGGCTAAAATACTCAGCCTACGGGGTTAGTCATAGGACGATGATTGTAGAACGATAAAAAAGCTTTAATTTGAGCATAAGCTTACTTACTTACTTTAGATGGCGCTCACAGTCCAGGATGGGCTAAGGCCTCAACCAAGAAGCCCCTCCAGCCAGCAAGGTCCCTAGCTAGCTGCCTCCAGTTACGCACTACAAGTTGGCTGAGGTCGTTTTTCACTAAGGTGGGGTCTTCCTCTGCTGCGCAGACCATCAGGGGTAGATTCGAAGACTAGTCGGGCTGGTCGCTGCTGCGTAGGTGTCCATACGCTCCACGTGTTCCAGCTATCTCAGCCGCTGTATTTACAGCTTTTTGACCAGGTCGACGTCGCTTTAAAGCCCGTAAAGTTCGTTATTAAATCTTCTCCTCCATACGCCATCGATACAGGCTGGACCGAAAATCACCCGAAGAATCTTCCTTTCAAAGCAGTTAAGCAGATTCTCATCCGTTTTTGACAGGGACATGCATCTGCCCGATAAACAGGACCGGAAGTATTAGGGTCTTATATAAGGTCTCCTTGGTTCTTCGAGAGAGGGCCTTACTACTCAAATGCCTTCTTAGCCCGAAGAAACAGCGATTGGCAAGAGTAATTCTTCGTTTGATCTCTGCACTGATGTCATTTTGCGATGTAATAGTGGAGCCTAGGTAGATAAAGTCCTTGACGACTTCGAAGTTGTATCTATCGATCGTGACGTTTTGCCCTAGCCGACGATGTTGAGATTCCTTTCTCGATGATAGCATATACTTCGTCTTGCCTTCATTAACCCAACTTATTTTCTTTTTCATCGTCTCCGATTCAATACTTGCAAATGCGCCGGTAACAGCTCGCTCCGTTCTTCCAGTGATGTCAATATAATCTGCATAAGCAAATAGTTGAACGGACTTTTGAAAAATTGAACCTCTGTTGTTGACTTGTGAGTTGCGTACAATTGCTTTAAGTACGATCTTAAAGAGGTTGCATGAAAACGCGTCGCCTTGCCTTCAAACCTTTCACGACATCAAAGGGTTCGGTGGTTTTCTTGCTGACTTTGATGGAGCAACGAGATTTCTCCATCGTCATCCTACACAAGCGGATGAGTTTGGCAGGGATGCGACATAGCTGTGTATAGTTCTTCTCTGTCTACGCTATCATAAGCGACTTTGAAATCGATAAAGATACTGTGTATATCTGTTAGTCAGTCGACTGTCATACGTGATCGATAAAAAAAATGTGCCCTTTGATTTCGAAGAAATTTGGGAACCCTAATGTGCACCGTCATTGTCGGCAGCATAAACGTCAAACGCACTTTCGTTCAAATCGTTCCATTCGTTCTATTTTATCGATCAGATTCAATCATACTTTATCGATCGTTAAACATTCAACAACATTTCTTAGCTATTTTTTATTTAGCAACCAAAATATTAACTAGAAATAATTTATATGGCCTAAATAAAATCAAAATATTATGGACTTTTCTTTTTTCTATTACTTAATTTTTAGACTTCTGAAATGGGGCCTGGAGGAGATAAGTATAAAGTATTGAGTGTATGTTAAAATATGGATGCGTATGGTGAAATTTTCAGGTACTGGGACAATAGAATGCTAGTACTAGCGCCCTATTTTTTTACTTAAGTACATAAAGTGTAGCGGTTTTTAGGAAATTGAAAAAGAAAATACCAATTTTAGGGAACAAATAACTACCTATAACTATGACAGATATGAAAAACTTGGTTATAATCAACTTTGTAGAAAAGTTTATAAGCTATTTGTTTGGAATTTCGATGAAGCAGACCTAGCGCTGTCATTCAACAATATAAATAATTTGGTTCTGTTTGAAAAACGAATGATGACGGTTTATTTGGATATTGTTGATACAAAAATACTAAAATCACGATTAAAAAATGTGGAGTGGTTTCAAAACTGTTGGATTTCTTTCCAGGTGAAAACCTTTATTGGACTAAAAATACTATACACTTGTTATAAAACAGAAACAAAACTTTAAAAAATTATTACACTCCATAAAATAAATAAGAAGTAAAAACAACACAAAATTAACACATTTCAAAAAGTGTCCCTAATATGGACCAGTAATGATTTTGTATGGAAGACCTTAGAGAGGATCTTTACTAATATTTTATTGCATTGAAAATTTTTTTTTTAACAAAAAAAAAATCAAATATAATATAATTATACTTTTGACTTTTTTAACATTTTTTTCTTTAACCCTCTAATGCATGAATTTTGGAAGAAATAAAAAAAAATTTAACAGTTTTTTAAACTTTATTTGGGATTAAGAAAAAGTTTAACATAGTTTTTTTTTTCATATATGTAGGTATATATATATATATATATTCGAGTTTTTAATTGTGGAATTTTGCCAAACAGTCCCTTTTGTCATTGTAACATAAGATTTAAGAATCGATTGCTCTACTATGGTATCGATAAGTTCATTAGAAAAAAGGAATAAAAAAAATCAGCAGGTGATTTCAGTCTTTCAAAAAACTCTGGGAGCTGTCAGCTGTGTTATTCCTGTAAATTTGAAATTGTTCCCGCCAAAGTGGTCTAAATGTTCCGTTACACATTTACCTTTAGCAAGCAGGCCTAGATTTTTTCGATCTAGTTTTTTCGTCTTCGGAAGATTTGGTTCGGGTTGGTCATCGGAACATTCGCTATCTGTCTCGGGGATTACCATTGAACTTCTTCGACGTTGTAATTCAATACAAGGAACATATACTCATCACCAGAATCCAATGCTAGATCATCATCACTTTGACAGCCATCGCCAGGAATAAAATTGACAAGTTTATTATTTCCATAAAATCTCTTTGAATTTATCCTACAAGTAAAAAAAATTATTTGCTGGAACTTACCAGTTTATTATACAAAAATTTATCCAAGAACCGCTTTTTTTTTCACTGAAATGCACTTCACACGTGCTCTTTGAACAATGAACTTATTACATAATGACGAAGATCTCGCAAAAAATAAAACCGGTTTATCATAGTAAAATAGACATAGTTTAATTCCAAATTACTGTTTTCCCCAATAGTACTATAATAATGGAAGTAAATAACACATAAATAAATAAAAGCCATATATAAGTTTGTATGCGGTAAAGGGTTAAAGACGTCGTAATATTAGTTTTTTTATAACAAGAGCAAGTTTGTGCGATCTAGTCTTGCATATTTTTATTTTTGGTGTCATCTGAAAAATTTGCAAGATAACCTGTGTAAAAATTTCAACAAATTTTTTAGCTGGTCCTCCATACTATTCCAAATTAGGAACACATCACTGATATTCCATATTAGGAACAAGGAGATTCACAGAACAATGTAAAAATTCACATATTATTTAACTGAACCTACCTAAAAACTTTTAGTTATCTCAAAGGTTGATCTTTTTTCCAATGACACGAGATAAAAAATATAATTTAATTTAAACCGATAACAAAATATAAGAAAAATAAACTCACAATAATATGTGACACAGTTACCAAAAAACTACTTTTTATAACTATGCACGTCCACAGCAATCACCGACCACAAGGATACTAGCAGCAAATATGCACATGAATTGAAAGCTTTACGTGGAATAAACAGATCTATACATAAAGTGGTTTTGAAGATATTGCCTTATTCCATATTAGGAGCGTATTCCATAATTGGTACACTTCCTCTAAGTTCCGAATAGCTTAATTGAAACTTTAATTAGACATTGTGAAACAAACCGTAAGGGTGTGTGGTATGTTCAAAACTGGATTTGAAAATCCAAATCCAGTCATGTTCGATCTTGTGTTGTTTTTATAATACATACATTCATTTGCATACTCAAATCATATCCAGATCATACTGGAAAGAAAATAGAATACAGGTAATATTAATTGATAATAATAATGCTTTCCCTATACTCTTGCTTAACAATTTACTACAATTTTTATAAACAAAATTAAGATTGGCTTCTAAAGCAGACTAATTTTCTTCTAAGCGATGCTTACCTGTAACCTAAAATCCTTATGAAAGCCTTTTGCTAAAGCCCGTTCTTTGGTTCTTTATTAACTGGATTGGTACCCACACTTATACGCAAAAAAAAAGAAGAGTTTTGTCATTTTTTTACGTCATTTTATGAAATCTGCGGATGTAAGTTAGTGTGAACTGAGAAGATAAAGTAATACACAATTGTATGGAATTGTATAAGTTAAATTTTTTTTCATAGAAGAGCCTAGTAGCCCGTGGCGTAATGGTTAGTGCGTTGGACTGTCATGCCAGAGGTCTGGGATTCAATACCAGCCGCTTCTACCTTAAGTTTTTTTTCGGAGCTACTACCTCTTGCGAGGAAGTGACAAATCCTCACCATAGAAAAGTGCCACTCACCTTAGCCGTTCGGATTCGGAAATAAACTGTAGGTCCCCTCCATTCCTGCAGACCCGCACACAGGAATGGTTGAGAGTTGTAAGTCGCTAGGCCTTGGTTCTCCATGAGCCGTTTGTACCACCAAGTTTATTTATTTTATTTCTAAGAGCCTACAGCAATTTTTGGGTGTAAATGATAGCAAAAATTCAATGATGCAATAAGATAAATATTTACTTTCTATTCGCAAATATGAAAGTCTTGCAAGATGTGGTTTGGGAATTGCTGCATTAAAAATGCATTTCCTTCCGAAAGCCCCGAAAAATTTAAATGCGTCTTGCATACAGAAGGTCCCACCTAAGAGGTCTTGGACCCTCATATTCATGTCTATGGTATTCAGTTCTTTTAATAAATATAATTTTTGAAGTGTTATATCTTTTATCAAGGATTTCAGAAAGAAATGCATTTTCAATGCAGCAATGCCCCAACTACGGCTTGCAAGACTTGCATATAAAATATAATTCATATAGTCACAAAAGTAAAGACACACTAGAATCAGTAGAATCCCAGTTTGAAGAGTATTTACATTTGTGACACATTATAATAATTGTAAAAACAAATTACAAAAAACGCGAGTGCTAGAAGACAAAACACTTCTTATGAGATTTCAAATGCTCTTATGAGACTACGAAAAACAAATACCTGTGACGCGTTCTTTTTGTTTATACATTCTAACTATTCTTGATGTATGAAAAAAATGGTTAATTGTGTCAGATTTCTATTTCGAAACAATGAAAATACATCATGACATCATAATTTTTGGAAGTAAATTAAGTTTGTATTAGTTTAGTCCCTTGTGGAAATATACAATTGATGACCACTACTAACGCAACAGCAATTTAAGATATCATGCAAATTTTTTGATACTCATACTAATGGTGTTTACTATTAGTAAAATGAACCAAGTTTCTCAAACCTTCTCTTTATAAAAAAATAATTTTTTTTTTTGCCGAACGACGTAAAATCGATTTAATATCACGATAAAATAAAATAAAATTACACCTTATTGATTTTACACTTGATTATTCGGTTTCATCAACGTAAATTTAAATACAAACAAATATAAAATAAAACGAATAAAAAACCGAATGACTAACCTGAATGCATTTCAACACGATCTTACGTGCCATCATCAGTAATCACGACTGAAGAGAATCCCAACATTGTTGTAACAAAAAAAAAGGAAAAAAATACACAAAACTGATATGCAAATGTATTGAAAACACGTCTATACATTATTTTAATGTCTCACTTCACTCGCTAAATTAGCTAAATTTCGGCACAGGTTCTAAGTTCATTAAATTATCGTTCAAGTGTATGTATAGGTATATGGATTCGTATGCGTCTAGTTTATGTGGTTTGTTCACATTTTTTATGATCTTGCAATTGCTGTCAAAAGGTGAAATTTTATGTGGTTCTTCATTAGTTGCGTCATAAATGTGAGCTGCTACATATTGCTTTATCAATCTCTTTTCTTTTTACGGATCGAAGATGTTCGCCAAATCTAACCTAAGCAGCCCTTCTTGTTTGTCAAATGTACATACTAATGATTTCATTCGATGTTACAGCACTCTTTCCATCAATTCAAATATACGAAGCAGTTGAAGCAACTAAACAGCATCTAATTAAATTTGAATTACCACCAAATCAAGAAAGTGCTTACATTAATTGCATCAACATGAAACATAATTCCATTCAATTTCGTAATTCATTTTACAATAAATATTTTGGGTATCACCATATATAGTTGAAGAATTTATGAGTAAATTCGAAACAGATTTAAAAACAACAGGTAAACTACCACGTATTTGGTATCAGTATGTATGTATATGATACATTTGCAATAGTAAAGAAGTCAGAAGTTGACATTTTTGCCAAAGCTGAAATGAACATCGTTCATACCAACAATAACAAATTAAAATCACGATTGGGATCCACAAAAGACCACATACCAATTAATCGATGCAGTGGCATTTATCAAATTTCTTGTTCAAATTGCGACAAAAAGAATGTAAATTGGACAAACAAGAAGGGCTGCTGAGGTTAGATTTAGCGAACATTTTCGATCCGTAAAAAGAAATTGATAAAGCAATATGTAGCAGCTCACATTTATGACGGATCTAATGAAGAACCACATAAAATTTCATTTTTTTAACCACATCCTCTTTTTTTACAAATAGACGCATACGATACGAATCCATATGACCATATGCATATACACTTGAACGATAATCTAATGCAGCGGTTCCTAAACTTTTTGAGCTGTGGAACCCTAAATACTTCCCAAATTTATTCTGGAACCCAACTCTTAACAATAACAAAAATGAAAAATAGTACCTACATTTCAAAATCAATTTTTTTATTTAAAATAGTTTTTCAAGGTTAATTTAAATAATGAAACTGTTTCATTGTTTGATTTATAAATAACTGTTTTAAAACTGACTTCTATATCAGAAAGCTTTATTTGCATATCTGGGGCAGCGTCCAATCTATTTCTCTGTTTGGTAACGTGATATTTTCACCAAGTTTCCCACACCTGGTTTTTTTTAGCTACTAGTTTTGACAGAAAATGTGAAAATTTGCAAAAAAATTGGCGTTACCAAACAGACTGAATGCCAACTCAAAATTTGTTTGATCAAATATGTTCAAATTGTGATAAAGAAAAAATATTGCTAGTTAATTACTATACATTGTGAAAAAAAAAACGAAAATTGAGGTATTCACGACTCTCGAGCAATATTGAAGGGAATAAGATGCAAATTTGGAAGTTCATTTCAATTTCATTCTGACTATTATATTTTCATTGTTGTGAGGTATTAAGGCTCAAAACTTTTTGCAAAAAGCTCAAAAGTGAAAAACCGAGACATGTGGTAGAAATATCTGTGTGCGAAAAAGCTTACGAAAATTGTGTTTGATATGTCATTTCGGATTGATTTCACAGACCAAAAACAATTTTTTTGCACACGCGGTCATAAACATATTTTTGTGTACTAGTATTGCCATGTTTCGAAATTCGACACCTCGCCAACAATTTGTTTGAAAATATTGAAGGAAAAAAACATTTTTTTTTTTAATTTTAGTTTTTTTTTTTTTAATATACATAGTGTTCGACAGTACAAAAACAAAAATGACCCACAGTGGGTAAATGGGTGTCTCAAGTTAGTATATTCTGCACATCTCCGCAATTTATAAAATTATAAAATTTATCGAAAACGGTCAAATACTTTTTGAGAAAATTTTACCACAGATTACTTTTTCACTTTTTGACATACTTTTTAAAAAAGTCTTAAATGTAGTTATGCATAACAGCTGTTTATGAACGATACGAACACGCATGTATTCGTGTGTAAAATGTTCATTCTTATGGAATAGTGTGCTGAACCTTTTTAAAGAGTATGCGCGACCTATACTCAGACGGGTGGCTCGTAATTTTCTTTGGAAAGAGGAAGTAGGAACCCAAGGGTTCCGCGGAACACAGTTTAATAACCGACGATCTAATGAACTTAGTGCCTGTTTACATTGTATTTTTGATGAAGCATATTTTCGTTCATCAAAATGTTCCTCGTGTTTACATTATAGAGAAAAAAACCTTTCATTTCAATCTACCCATCCCTATCTCACATCCTTAACAACCATTTATCTCTCACTCACACAAAAAAAATTCTTCCTGCTCAATCCGAAAACATTTATTGAAATTGGCGCATCGGCGTAATTTGAGTGGAATTAACCCTTCTCTTTCTTACTCACACAAAATCTACCTATCTCACTGGATGCGCCGTTCGTCAAAAATACAATGTAAACAGGCACTTAGACTTGACTCTCATTTATTCAACGTCATCAAGAAGGAGAAAAAATGGCAAGCTGTGCACCGAAACTACCCCATTCGCGCGAATTCGCTTGAACTCGCCTACTCACAGGATTAGAAATCGCTGCCACAGAAAGCGAAGCATAATCGATGCAAGCGATTTTTATTCGCGCGCATCAGCGATTGAAAGCGATTGAAATTTCGAATTGTCTACAAAATGAGCGATGACAGCGATTTTGAGCGATTTTTGAGGAAAAATTAATGTAATACATTCAGTCATAAAATTAAACGCACACTAGAACCAGTAGATCTTCAGTTTGTAGAGTATATTCAGTTTTGTGATACATTGTAATTATTGTGAAAACAAATTTAAAAAAGCAACACGGTTGAGTGATCGCTACATCTAGCTATGAATTTAAAGCTGTACACCGAAACCACCCCATTCGCGCGAATTCGCTTGAACAACAAGCTGCTTGAACTCACTTACTCGCATTGTAGAAATCGCTGCCACCCAAACCGTAGCCTTATACTGACGGAGTTATAGTTACAACATGAAAGTAAGTTTTTCCTTCACCACAGTTAATAGGCAGGTATCGTCACTTTAAAACTTAAAGTCAATATCCACTCCGAGAAATTCCATTAAATCATTTAGAAAAATCTTTCATTTCAGATTGAAATTTTTCTATCAGTGTAAAATTCAGAAGATAAGGTGCTCCACTTAAAAAAATTCTTAATACTTTTCATCCTTAGAATCGAAAAACCAAAGGGATTGCCAGTTCCTTTTATTTATAAAAAATACTCCAATTGAATAATTTTTTTGAATTTTGATGGGTTCAGTTAATCAAATAACGAAATTAAAACTATTAATATTAGGGATTCCTTTTTTCTGTAAAGAATTTTTTTTTGTATCCTCTTGAACATTTTTTTATCGCTTCAATTTATATTTAAATAAGCAGTGGTTTACATAGTTTACATTTTAGTTGAAAATCTAAGGATACAAATTGAGTATATTTTTAATTTATTTGAGAATTAAAAAAGAAAATAAACAATGTTTCTAAAAAACAAGTAGGTACAATTAAATTATAATTTAACAAAAGTAGAAATCAAAACCGCACCAAAGTTAATATTAAAAAGCTTCCTATAAGGTAAGTAGTAGTAACTAGCGGGTACGAGAACACCGGTGCTACCGGTGCTACCGGTGCTAAATACCGGTGCTAAATACCGGTGCCAATACCGGTGCTAAATACCGGTGCTAAATACAGATGCTAACACTGGTGCTATTTTGGGTTCTGATCTATGCTAGGCTAAACACCGGTGCTATTTTGGGTTCTAGAGCATGCTTAGCAAATACCCTGAAACGGTGGCCAATACCTGAACCACTAAATTTTGGGGTTCAGCTGCTGCTGCTTCGGTGCAAGTACGTTAGAACGCAAAAACGTAAAATTCACGTTCACGTTAAAACGCAAAAACGTAAAAAAAAAACGTAAAAACGTAAAATTCACGTTCACGTTAAAACGCAAAAACGTAAAAAAAAAACGTAAAAACGTAAAATTCACGTTCACGTTAAAACGCAAAAACGTAAAATTCACGTTCAAGTTAAAACGCCAAAACGTAAATTCACGTTCGGAACGCAAAAATCACCATAGGAAATTGAACAAAATCATGACCAGAACATGATGTATAAGAGTTAAGTTTTTCAGAAAAGGTGCCCCATATGAGTGAATAAAGAAGAGAATCCTTAAGTAAAAAGTCATGGTATTTTTTTTTTATTATTGTTTTATTTTTTTTTATTAAATTTTAATATTTAAAAAAAGGAGCAATATTTCTGGTAGGGGGCTTACATCAAACCCCCCTTTATCAGCCTTAATTTTTAAAGAATTTAGCAGGTGGGCCACTGCCACAAGGCTGTAAAAATTGGTAGTATCCACACTACCAACCTCCTCCCAAGCAGCATCTTGAAGCTGCTGGAACTCCCAGCATTGACAGCTATATTTTCTTAGCCACTCTTCCATCTGTTTTGAAATTTTTATATTTTCTTCCTGACACATGATGATTGTATTTACTTTTGCTATAAACTGATGATTATGATGATAATGCTCAAAGTATTTATACAAAAAAGTGGCCAAGAAAATACACATACATACATAAGTATTTGTATGCAGACCATTACAATCGCACACACATTTTCAGAGACCTTCTGATTTTCGTAACACACTATCAATAAATTTTAAGGATGTTAAAAGTCATCAGAAATAAAATTCAAATAGGATCAACACTATATTTCTATGAGGATGAATGCCGGCAATTAAAATTTACGATTATGATACGTGCATTGGTATATCAAAACCCTGATGCATCAATAGCATCTTGTCAATCATCGGACTAATAGAACTTGACCCCTCTATCTGATGCTTTAGAATTTTTGAATGGAATAAATTTTAAGGATGTTTAAAGTCAACGGAAATAAAAATATTCAAATAGGGCTAGCACTATATTTCCATGAGGATGAATGCCGGCAATTAAAATTTACGATTATGATACGTGCATTGGTATATCAAGACCCTGATGCATCGCTATCATTCCACTCATCTAACTAATAGGACTTGACCCTCTATATCTATTGCTTTAGGATTGTTCCCAGGATTGAGGTAATAATTAGTATAACAAAAGCCTAATACCTCACTACCATCATATCGTTCATTTGTCTAATAGGACTAGACTTCCTTTATCTGTTCCTTTGCTAGCATCATGTCAATCATATTACTAGACCCTGTCCTTTATCATTAAAATCCTGAAAAATGGTCCAAGGTTATTTTTATTGCTTATTGACAAATTTATGTCAATAAGCTCATCACATTATTTTTTCTATAGGGATGGGTGCCGACAGTTAAAATCTACATTCATGATGATACACAAATTTATCCAACTGCTTCCTTATTTACACCGATGATATCCGAAGTGTCAACAATACAAATTTATGATAAGGTTAACTACATGAATGAATGTGGGAAAACTCTATTGTTCTACTATTAGCAATCAATATGATATAAGCATGCAGGATTACCCCATACTTCTTTTCATTAGATACTTTTCACCCCAAAGAAACCTTTTGCAATGTGTAATACGACATTTATAATCCGATATTTACTAGCTCTATGCGAATTGTCATCTATGGGGGAAAGAGCTGATATAACTGCCCATTTAAAACAGAATTTATCTTTATTTTGTACATTAACAGAGGCTTGTTTCAATTCAATACTTCTCGGTAGTTTTAAGTAGCTTGAACCCCTTAAGGGCTTATATTCGTTAATATTGACTTCAATATGTTTTATACAAAATAGTGTCCATCCGGAATCTCTATCCTCAAACTCTACACTTTTAGTCTCAATGGTCTTACTCATATTTTCAAGTATATCTTCCAAGTTATCATTTTGAAGAGCTATCTGCATTGGACATTTGAAAGATTTTATACTTATCTCAGTTTTTTCTGATTCTCCATGCACTGTTATATATTTTATAAACTCTGCAAACAGCTCAATGCTGAACTTTACACTTCCTTTTGTTTCAAATGATTTTTCAATTAGTTGTATAATATCAGTTTTACAACTTTTCAAAAATGTATTAATTTCTATAACCCCCTCATCGGTATTTTCTAATGAGTATGTTTCCACTTTACCTTCAAAACAATGCCTTATTCTGTTAAACCGTGTATTAATAAGTGGAACTATACTTTTTCTCTTATGATCATTGGTTCTAATGTGATGTGACCATTCAGAAGTACTCACGTCTATTTCACAAGTAACGCATCTACGTTTTTTCGGGGCGTTTGACGAAGATGGTGGGTCGTTATTATCAAGAAGTTTTCTTTTATTATTAGACTTTTCGATTTCATTATTAATTGCCAGATTATCGGAGGGATTGTTCATATGCTTTTTACGGAAGTGTTCCTTCATCGAATCCGTTCGCGTATATGTTTTTTCACATTGAGGACATTTTATCTTATCACCATGTACAGCTTTTACATGTCTCTTAAGAGTACGCATTTGTGTAAATTTGCTACTGCATACGTTGCAAACAAAATTCTCCATTGTATTATATTAACTTTATAGTTTATACCGATTGCACTTTTTTGGATAACTTTTCTAAGATATGAATATGCTACAAATATCTTTAATAAAATTGCAAAACTGATATGGGAAGCGATGACTTCTACTCACGATATGGAATAAGACTGTTAAATAGTGAGCATAACATTTATACTTTTGTATAACGATAGAAATACAAATTCAATCAAGTCACCCGCATACTATCTATAACATAAGTCCTACCGAGAGATCTCTTTTTTTTTTTTTTGTTTTTTTTTTTGATATAGTTCTGTGATTGAGATACTCTATAAATAAAAACAAGGGGTTGAACTCTGAGGGAGGAGTCATTTCATAAGTAGTACCTTACCACACAACTTACGTGTTTCAACATGAATATTGTAAAAATGTTTGTATGGGGAAGGATCATTCTCACCCTATGAAAATTAGAAAAAATGTTTGATTACCTATCATCGTTCTCACCCTCAAATGTCTCTATCATTCAAACCAATGGCGTGTGTGTGTAAGAAAATTGGGTAGGGGTACTTCTATAAATAAGAAATGATTTGGTGATGATCAGAATAGTCGATTTCAAGAAGCTGCACAGTCAACATAATTACTATTATTATACATAATGATTAATTCCGATGAAGCAGAATACTCCGTTTTTACTCTGGATGATTTCGCTGCTTTTGAAGCAAATTCATTAACCCTAGCCAGTGGATTCAAACCAACAAAGAAGCTATCGGAGTTGGAAATGGGTCTAAAATATAACATTTATGCCTTGCGAAAGGTTACGACACGGTGGGGTGATAGAATCGTAGCGGATCTGGGCGAATATACGGTAAGATAAAATTTTTCTCGTTCTGCTTTCTTTTACATTAATTTGAAAACTATGTTTTCTTATAGGTCTTTTTACCGACAAGATACGCAATGCTGTCAGCAGAAAGCATATTACTAATTGGAGGAGGCTCTTATGCTTTAGAGAAAACATATCAACGTGGATCAACGTTTGAGCTGAAATTTACAAAAATATAAATAATTTTTATGTTAATATAATTTATAAGCATATATATATATGTGTATATATATATATATAAGAAAAAAAAAGCAAAATTAAAATTTTTAAAAATCAAATTTATTTCTTTTATTAAATTTACAGAATTTTGTTTTTATCGATCCAAGAGTTATGTTCTGGTGGGAATCCCAACCATTTTACAAAAACGTTATTCCCCCTCGTTTGTAGAACTTTTTCAACTAGATATACATCACCACAATCAGTTTTCAGCAGTTCTAGTTCATAAAAGCCTCCTTGAACAGGTTTTCCTTGAAAGTCTTCGAGAAGATATGTTACAGGTTTTGTTGCTTGAACTTTTCTTATTTTAAAAACCTCAGTAGTCCAGTTGGGTGTGTAACCTTTTTCGAATGCATGTTTATACTTGCTAATTCTTACTTTATCGCCAACTTTGAGTTTTCTTTTACTCAACACTTCTTTCTTATTTTTGAAAAGTGATAACATGGACCTTGAATTTTTCTTGTTTACTTCTGCAGGTTTACATTTAATGGTTCGGTGGAAAGAATGATTATAATCATAAAGCAATTTCTTATAAATATTTATCCACTTATAGCTTCCATTGAAACTAAATTCTTTCCACATTTTTTCCTTATAGGTTCTATTAAATCTTTCAATAATTGAAGCCTTCAATGAGCTGAATGTAGAATAGTGATTAATTTTATGTTTTTCCATCAAACTCTTGAAGTTTGTATTGAAAAATTCCTTTCCATCATCAGTCTGCAAGTTCTTTGGAATCCTAGAGGAATTAGTAAATATTTCATCCATTCCTTTTGAAATAGTAATGCCTTTTTTGTTTTTCATTGGGACAACCCAAGCGAATTTTGAAAAAGCATCGATAACTGTCATCAAATAATTAAACCCATTGTTTTGGTCACTGTAAGGTATCATTTCAACCAGATCTGCTTGCCACAAGTCATCATACCCCTTTATGATAACATGACGACGTTTGAAATTTCGCCGTGTAGCTTTATGTAACTCTTCAACAACCTTTCGCTTACTCATATTTAAAAAGAGTGACTTCATAAAAATAAAACAAATCTTTTATATATTTTTATAAATGTATGCTTTTATTCCAATCTTTTATATAATAACATCAATTTCTTAATTCTAACCAAACGGTTTTCTACCATATAGCAGGCGCAAGTATCGGGTCCTAGCTTACATTGGTTGAATGCCCAGCAGCAATTGGAGTAATGATGTCCATGGATAGATTCAGTGTAATGGGCGTTTTGGAATCTTTTGATTAGGGAAATGCAATTTAAAAACTCTTCGAAATGTTCATCTAATATAAGTTGACTTTTAGTTTTTAAAAAATCACTAATATTTTTTAGTATTATTTGTGATTCCATTTTTGATGTTGATGTTGATGGTGTAACACTTGAATCCATACTAATAGTTCAATTTTTTTGAACCAGAAATTAAAGCAGAATGCTGCAGATTTTTTCACACATACGTATGTAAAACTAAAATAAGCGTCTCTCTTCTACTAACTCTAAAATTTTTTTCCTGATGATATCATCAAGATACTTTTTTACGATATCGTCTATGTAATTTTTAGGATTGCTTATTTCAATAATATTGTTTATTTGATCATCAACATATTCTTTAGTGACTGCTTGATGCGGTTCATTGGGTCTACCAATATTGCTTAGACGTTTATTTTCCATGTTAAAATCACCAGAGGGTAAGAGTTTAAATCCTAATCCTGGAGGACCCACAATACCTTTGGTTTTTGGAGTAGGTTTGAAGTTCCTACCGAACTTGTCAACGTTCATTGTTTAAATGTTAAGTTTTATGTTTTGTATGATACTAATATATAATATTTGATTCCTTTAATTCTTCAATTATGGAAGTTATTTCATTCTGATGGTTATCGTTACCAGCATTTTTAGATGCTATCAAAAGTCGTAGCCTATCCACAAGTTCATTTGGATCATTCCAGTATACATATTCAATATTTTTGTTTGTGTATTTCATTTCAGTAATACTAGAATAGGATTTTCCTATTTTTGCATTATCATTTTTAAGTCCAGCGACAATAGCCTTTATTATTTGTGTATATTTCACACCTCTGTTACTCTTAATTCGAGAAGAACTATCATGATTCATTCTGTATGCATTAGTTTTTTGGAGGATTTTCGAATATTGTTCTAAGTCATCCTTAGTATATTTTTGCTTACAAGGTTTTTTCTTTAACACCAATTCAATGAGACCTGGAGTTCGAGTAAAAATTTCATCATCAATGATAATATTCTCATCACTCATTTTAAAGCTGCATTTTCCTATTTTTATAGATTGAGTGTTTGCATCAAAATATGGTCCATAGGCCGTATCACGATTCGACTCTGACAGCAGTTTTTGTTGATTGAAAGACGATGATTTATTAGGACTATCAAAATTTATTGGTGTACTGAATAAAAAAGTATTATCTGGACTATTCAATTCTAATGAAGGTGATTCTGCTCGCTCATGATCCTCCTCATCCTGTTCATTAAAAGATTTGAAATGTAGCTTCCGACGTTTAGGTGTTTTAATATTACCCTCTTGTTGTGATTCTTCTTTTTTAACATTCTCAACCAATTTTTTCAACGGCTCAACGATGGGTTTGAAAGTGTTTTCCAACTCAGTTTCTCGCATCATTTTACCAGTTTTTAGCTGAAAATATTTATTTTTTAGCACATTTCGCGTTTTTATTAGATCATTTAACACACTTTCATCCATTTTTTGTGGTACAAAATATGAGACAGTATTTAGATATTTATTTTATTATGATTATATGAAGGACTAGTGCCTCTAAACAGTGTTGCTGATGTAATGTGTTGCTTTCAAATGATAAATGTATATTTATAGTATTGCAATTTTGTGAAAACTGTTTTTATATCGACCTTTTTCAATGGTGCTTTCCTTGTCTATAACCAGAAAACCGAAATTATCAGCCCAACACTGAGAACATAATTCTTTAAACTGATTGAATGTCATATCAGAGTTTATATGATCTTTGTAAACATGCTTCAAATTCAATTCATCTTGTTTGAAAAGAATAATAAAATTAGCATTGTCTCTAATCAAATGTTTTGGTATATGCGTATAGGACTGACATAAGTAAAAACTATCAACTCCATTATGACGACCCATGCAAAAATAATCTCTTATGTTATTTTGTTTCTGGCATGCAACATCATCGAATATAAATATTGAATTATTTTTCGCGTCTGTTGGGGGCATTATCTCGGAATTATTTGAGAATTCATTGTATTCCATTCCTTTCACGGACGTAATCAGCTTTTTGAGATATAGGTATTTTGGTTGATGTAAGGATTTGGAATAAATATAAATATTTTCAAACTTTAATCCATTCGGGTCTAGAAGAATACTAAGCATAACATTTGTTTTCCCACAGTTTGATGGTCCAACGATAATTCCTCGAATACTGTTTGGGAATAATGAACCATGTTTTTTTTTTATTTTGACTTTGGAATCAAAGTTTTTTACTTTAATAACTTCTGACTGCTTTACGAAACGCATAATGACGACTGATAGCTTTTACAATAAAACATAACATTTTTATATGATTATATTCATATGTGTTTCAACCTCCAAGTAGGAAGGTACAAAAATTATAATATGATTGAGCATAACGTTCGAAATCATACTCATAATAAAAGAAAATCAATTGAAGGAAAGGGTCTTTTGAATACGGTCATAGACAAATTACCATTTGAGCTACATCTTCCTTCATATAACTATTGTGGCCCCGGAACTAAATTGGAAAAACGATTACGTAGAGGAGATAAGGGGGTTAATCAACTGGATGAGGCTTGTCGCTTGCATGATATTGCATATTCTAAGAGTAGCTCTGTCTCAGATCGACACGTTGCTGATAAAATTCTAACTGAGCAAGCTTGGAAACGATACAAAGCAAACGACTCTTCAACGTCTGAAAAGTTAAGCGGACTTTTGGTCACCAACATGATGAAGGCGAAAACAAAGTTCGGTATGGGTAATAAAGAGAATAAAAAAAAAACTAGCCGAGCTAGTAAACAAAAGAAGCAGCCTTGTAAGAAAAATATTTTTAAAAAGGCTATAACTGAAGCAAGAAATGCTATTAAAAGCAATATCAATTGTTGTGGTACAACATCTATGGCAAATATTGCTCTGAAAGCTGCAAAAAATGTTTTTAAAAATAAAAAAAAAACAAAATATACAAACTCCAAGAATAATCCCACTTCCAAAGAGAGGTGGTTTTCTTCCATTTCTAGCTCCTATTCTAGCTGGTTTATCAGCTGTTGGATCTTTAACAGGTGGAGTTGCTG
The DNA here is from genome assembly GCA_947049315.1 of Epistrophella euchroma. Classification (NCBI taxonomy): domain Eukaryota; kingdom Metazoa; phylum Arthropoda; class Insecta; order Diptera; family Syrphidae; genus Epistrophella; species Epistrophella euchroma. The sequence continues at coordinate 58,732,235 of OX346245.1, read as the reverse complement.
GAGTTGCAAAAGCACTCAATGACGTTCATGTTGCTAAAAGAGCTTTTGAAGAAAACAAACGACATAATAAGGCTATGGAGGCAGTCGCTATTCAAGGGAAGGGGTTATACTTGAAACCATATAAAAATGGTCTTGGTTTATTTCTAAACACACCTAATACAAAAAACTGATTGATTTGCTGCCTAAGAGAGCCTTAAATAATCATGATATTCTACGGTTTGGAAAAAAACATCTCAAGCACTTTAGAGGAGTTTTTATGCGAGACTCATTACCAAAAACCTCTACGGATCAAGAGTGTGGCGTTATAAATTTGGATAATGAAGCTGGTATGGGTACTCATTGGGTAGCATATATTAGAAATAAAAAAAATAATATTATAAAGTATTTTGATAGTTTTGGTAATTTAAGACCCCCAACTGAAGTAATAGACTATCTTGGTAATCAAATAAATTATAATTATATTCAAGAACAAGATTTTGATACATTTATATGTGGACATTTATGCTTAAGATTTTTATTAGAGCAATGTTGTAATGTTTTCAAAAGTTTAAATAAAAAATGAATAAAACCATGTGAACACATCAAAACTGTCTCATTTATCTTTTAATCAGGATGTCGCTAACATTAACATTAAGTGGGAATGAATCAAGTCTCAATGCAGAATATTTTCCACCTATTGTACTGAAATCTAATTATGTTTGCGGGCTTATAGATTTTCAAACATATAACTCTATACCAAATGTAGATGAGTTTAATAATTTGATACATGTGGGTTATAATGTTATCTCGCTTCCTATTGGTTCATATGAGATAGAAGATATAAATAATTTAATACAAACAAAACTTAATGATATTAACAAAAAGAAAAATTTAAAAAAAAGTGAATTTAAAATCAAGGCAAATATCAACACTCTGAAATGTGAAATTTTCAGCTCGGAAGATATTGACTTCTCTAAACCGAATTCAATTGGATCTCTTTTAGGATTTAGTAAGAAGCTGCTGAAGGCAAATAGGCAATATGAATCAGATCTTTTCGTCGATATAAACAGAGTTAATGCCATACGCATTGAATGTAATATTATAGATGGAACGTATATTAACAATCAACCTGCGCATATTTTACATGAATTCGCTGTTAAAGTAAGTCCAGGCTATAAAATCATAGAAGTTCCGAAAAATGTCATTTATTTACCCGTGAACGTCAGACGAATAACATCGTTGTGTTTAAAGTTCATCGATCAAGACGGAAAAGTTATAAATTTTAGAGGAGAGACATTAACGGCTCGATTACATTTACAACCGGAGCCATGATTGTATATGAAAATATAATTACCACAATTCCATATAAAAACACCGCTGAAAATAATTCATCACTCAATCAAGCTTCAAACTCTGCCGCGGTAACACATAATCTTACAAAACATAATCAGGATTTTTTACTCTCATTGGGGTATATCATAAGGTATTGAAAATCATAAACAAAATAAAACAATATGTTGAACATTTTCCAAGAGCCCGAAATCTATGAAAGTGTTTCTAAATATGAATATCATACTTACTCACCATATCAAAACAATTTTGAAAAAAATGACATCGTTCAGATTTGTATACAACACCAAAATCTTAATGTTCTTCCTTCGGAAAGTTTTTTATATGTTGAAGGATCACTTTCGAAGACAGATGGAAAAGAAATAGTCAGCACAAGACTTGTAAACAATGCAATGGCTTTTCTTTTCGACGAAATACGCTATGAGCTGAATGGAAAGGAAATTGACTACAATCGAAATGTGGGGATTACAACAACAATCAAAAATTATTTATCGTTGACTAAAAATGAGAGTGATATGCTTTTAAATGCTTCCTGGTCTCCTGATTCAGTTATTTATTTGAAACCATTTCATTTTAACTACTGCATTCCATTGAATAAGCTTTTGGGTTTTGCTGAAGATTATAAAAAAATTATTCCCAATGCTCGTCATGATCTAATTCTCACTCGTGCTAGGATGGATGAAAACGTTATAATCTCCCCAACTGATGAAAATGTACAAGTAAAACTACATAAGGTGCAGTGGAGAGTACCACACGTGACTTTATCAGATTCGATGAAATTAAATCTATATAAATCTATAAATGCAAATAGTTTTATGAAAATTGCTTTCCGAAACTGGGATCTCTATGAGTATCCCATGTTATCAAGCTCTGACCATCACATCTGGAACGTGAAAACAACAACGCAAATAGAAAAACCTAGATACATTGTATTTGCACTACAAACTGCAAAAAATAAAAAAATATCTGCTGATCCTACAACGTTTGACCATTGTGATTTAACAGACTTAAAAGTGTATCTAAACTCTGATGTATATCCTCATGAAGATCTTAATATTTCTTTCGAAAGAAATAGATATAGCTTGTTCTACAAAATGTATACGGATTTTCAAAGAAATTACTACAATAAAACCAACACTGAACCTTTGCTTTCTTGGGATCTATTTAAATCCCGTGCTCCAATTTTTGTTATAGACTGCAGACATCAAAATGAGACTTTGAAAACAGGACCTATCGATATACGCTTGGAGATGAGAACATCAAAAAACATTCCTACAAATACTTCAGCTTATTGCCTCATGCTTCATGATCGGATTATTGAATACAATCCGCTTGACCAAGTTGTTAACAGAATTGTCTAAGGATTATTATTATTATTTTTTTTTTTTTTTTAATGTAAACCTAAAATATAACCAGAAAATACATAAATAAAATGCAATATTATTAAAAAAAAGCGTATGTTTTTATTCAAGATTTGCTCATTCCATTTAATTTACATCACCACTTCAAAATAATATGGGGGAAACCATAACATTTGTATGTTTATTCATTTGCTATTAAGGGTAGGAAAATAGTCATATATGGGATATGATTATAAATGTCGTATTACACATTGCAAAAGGTTTCTTTGGGGTGAAAAGTATCTAATGAAAAGAAGTATGGGGTAATCCTGCATGCTTATATCATATTGATTGCTAATAGTAGAACAATAGAGTTTTCCCACATTCATTCATGTAGTTAACCTTATCATAAATTTGTATTGTTGACACTTCGGATATCATCGGTGTAAATAAGGAAGCAGTTGGATAAATTTGTGTATCATCATGAATGTAGATTTTAACTGTCGGCACCCATCCCTATAGAAAAAATAATGTGATGAGCTTATTGACATAAATTTGTCAATAAGCAATAAAAATAACCTTGGACCATTTTTCAGGATTTTAATGATAAAGGACAGGGTCTAGTAATATGATTGACATGATGCTAGCAAAGGAACAGATAAAGGAAGTCTAGTCCTATTAGACAAATGAACGATATGATGGTAGTGAGGTATTAGGCTTTTGTTATACTAATTATTACCTCAATCCTGGGAACAATCCTAAAGCAATAGATATAGAGGGTCAAGTCCTATTAGTTAGATGAGTGGAATGATAGCGATGCATCAGGGTCTTGATATACCAATGCACGTATCATAATCGTAAATTTTAATTGCCGGCATTCATCCTCATGGAAATATAGTGCTAGCCCTATTTGAATATTTTTATTTCCGTTGACTTTAAACATCCTTAAAATTTATTCCATTCAAAAATTCTAAAGCATCAGATAGAGGGGTCAAGTTCTATTAGTCCGATGATTGACAAGATGCTATTGATGCATCAGGGTTTTGATATACCAATGCACGTATCATAATCGTAAATTTTAATTGCCGGCATTCATCCTCATAGAAATATAGTGTTGATCCTATTTGAATTTTATTTCTGATGACTTTTAACATCCTTAAAATTTATTGATAGTGTGTTACGAAAATCAGAAGGTCTCTGAAAATGTGTGTGCGATTGTAATGGTCTGCATACAAATACTTATGTATGTATGTGTATTTTCTTGGCCACTTTTTTGTATAAATACTTTGAGCATTATCATCATAATCATCAGTTTATAGCAAAAGTAAATACAATCATCATGTGTCAGGAAGAAAATATAAAAATTTCAAAACAGATGGAAGAGTGGCTAAGAAAATATAGCTGTCAATGCTGGGAGTTCCAGCAGCTTCAAGATGCTGCTTGGGAGGAGGTTGGTAGTGTGGATACTACCAATTTTTACAGCCTTGTGGCAGTGGCCCACCTGCTAAATTCTTTAAAAATTAAGGCTGATAAAGGGGGGTTTGATGTAAGCCCCCTACCAGAAATATTGCTCCTTTTTTTAAATATTAAAATTTAATAAAAAAAAATAAAACAATAATAAAAAAAAAATACCATGACTTTTTACTTAAGGATTCTCTTCTTTATTCACTCATATGGGGCACCTTTTCTGAAAAACTTAACTCTTATACATCATGTTCTGGTCATGATTTTGTTCAATTTCCTATGGTGATTTTTGCGTTCCGAACGTGAATTTACGTTTTGGCGTTTTAACTTGAACGTGAATTTTACGTTTTTGCGTTTTAACGTGAACGTGAATTTTACGTTTTTACGTTTTTTTTTTACGTTTTTGCGTTTTAACGTGAACGTGAATTTTACGTTTTTACGTTTTTTTTTACGTTTTTGCGTTTTAACGTGAACGTGAATTTTACGTTTTTGCGTTCTAACGTACTTGCACCGAAGCAGCAGCAGCTGAACCCCAAAATTTAGTGGTTCAGGTATTGGCCACCGTTTCAGGGTATTTGCTAAGCATGCTCTAGAACCCAAAATAGCACCGGTGTTTAGCCTAGCATAGATCAGAACCCAAAATAGCACCAGTGTTAGCATCTGTATTTAGCACCGGTATTTAGCACCGGTATTGGCACCGGTATTTAGCACCGGTATTTAGCACCGGTATTTAGCACCGGTATTTAGCACCGGTATTTAGCACCGGTATTTAGCACCGGTAGCACCGGTAGCACCGGTGTTCTCGTACCCGCTAGTTACTACTACTAAGGTATAAGAAAAGTTTATTTGCAAAGTGCAAATAAACTGTTTTATCTTATCGAAATATCTACTTCTGTCAACATCCGAGATTTTCCGCTTAGCACTCAACTCCTCCTCCTCTTCATATTTCATGGTATTTGTTTCTTAAATATATGCCGGTTACTTCCTTTTGTCCCTAGGCTAAATATCCGATTCTAACATTTCAACCTCAAGCCCGTGGTTGTTGTCAACGAAAACAAAAACCAACGTGAAAAGGAATTTTTTGATGCCAATATGACAGCAATCATACTAATAGTGTTTTTTTTTGTCTTATACGTAATATATCTAGGTGGAGATAGAGGCGGATTAACCCTAAGGCAAAAAATACAGCTGCCTAGGGCCCCCCGCTTCTTGAGACAATTTTTTTTTATAAGTGAATTTGAATTTCTTCCTAAATTTTTGTTTAATATAAATTGAATTCAACAATCACTGTGACACGTTTCATAATTTCAATATTGTGAACTAACACAGGACACATTTTGAAAAATTTCTCCTTACTTTGTAGAATTGAAGACTGTTTTAACTACGCTTTCACTCATTTTAATACCTTCGTCGAGCTAAAATGGGATTGTTTTATTTGCACGATGCACGGTATAGTCTAAAAAAAAGAGATGCGACGTGACGCAGGCATTTAAAACTTTGCAACTTTCCTGACCCAAATAATGTAAATAAAATTTCAATAACTAGGTACTTTTTGTTTCATCAACAGAACTTGAAATTTGGTGGTCTCGGAGTATGAGGTTTTTGAAAGTTTGAGATTAAGTCTGATGCAGTTGGAGAAGATGGAGTTCATGTGACTCCTGTGAGTTTTATTATGAACCATGAAAACTTTTCCAGCAAATGAGAAAAGGGTTTATGATATCGAGCAAACGATTATAGCAGTACACAAAACCAAAAAAGGGGTCAAATTTATGAAAAAGGTGTTATTTTCAAACAAAATCAAACGGGCGTGGGCTAGCATTGCCTTGTGGCCTCTACATGTCTTAATCCGCCCATGGGTGGAGATAATATACGCATCAAAATGACGAGGGGTGACTTGGAATCAAGGATTTAAGATGTCCAGCAAAGAGTCACGTAATAAGCATTACGGTAGCACTTTTACTTTACTCAGATAGGACAACGCACCAACATTACCACCACTAACTGTGGGGATTCATTCCGCTGTCAATTAGGCTGAGTAGACTATTAGCTGCATATTTGAAATTCTACAAAAATATCCTCACGAGCCCTAAAATAATAATATGGATGAGGGATGGCGGGTAGTTTTTCATTTTAAGCTAATTTAATTGAAAAGCTGCGAAGCAAGGAGAAGCGAAAAATGGTCTTTAGAATTCTTTTCATAGGGTATGGGTTTTCTTCAGAAATAAGCCTTATGCTAATACAAAAGTTCAAGTCTTCATACAAAGGTTTTCCAAAGTTGATATTTTGTGCCATGAAATTTAAGTGCCAAAATTCTTCAATGAAATTCCTTAGTCGACTTATTTGCAGGAAAGTTTTCACAACAGTGATTCATTCTTTTAAAGTAAATTTTAGGTAAATTTTGTAATGAAATGATTGATGATGGTAGAGTTTCCCTAGACGATAATGAATTAAATCGCGGATATTAATCCCTGTTAAAAAGTGCATCAGAAGCTTCAATGCAATACAATTTCACAACAGCCAATCGATAAAATGTTTCGAAAAAATAAAACTATTTTAGATGTGTAATAATTGAGCGCTTAGATCAGGGTTACCTCCAAATATTCTTAAAAGGTGTCAAAAAAGGTGACCGAGAGGGAAAAAAAGTATCTCTTACTAAATTTCAACTACAACTCAATATAAAATTCAAATATTTGTTATAGGTATCCCTTTATGGGAGACGGACAGAATCCCGAAAACCAAAATCCCGAAAACCCAGAATCCCGAAACCCAAAATCCTGAAAACCCAAAATCCCGTAACTAAAATAGAAAAATGTATATTTTCTTTAAATTTTTTTAAATAAAAAAAGACTTCAAAATCGTCTGTTTAACTTTTATTTATTCATTTATTTATTTATTTATTCATCTACGGAACATCGAACAAAAACATAATAATATTATTATAAGAAACAATTGAAATATAGCAAAAATAAAGTTTCCCAGAACGGGCACAACCTGCCCTATCACCCGGTACCCGCTTGACGTTGAGTTTCGGGACACCCTGTATAGTCGAGAAGTGTAAAGGCAGTATTACATTGTCATATATATATGACAAGTTTGCCGAATAAATATGGCTCAAAAATGTCATATAAGTGTGATAGTCATATTTATATTACAAAATATACATGACTCCATATACATATATCTTTATCTTTATTGTAGCATAATTATTCTTTCATTTTTTCAAAATATGGCGTCACTGCACAATTTAAATAGATATGGTAATATTCTACCTTACTAGTGTCAATTATAAATTAAATTGTTTAAATAATTATTAATAGAAATTGTATTCGAAGGAAAAAACTACTCCATATATATGACACTCATAAATTATTTTGAGTTCAAAAAAAATATTTAATTTTAATGAAACGTGATTGGTCAAATGAATCATTTTTTTTAAATATTTTATTTTTCGTAGCTAGTGTGTCATATTTGTAAACACAAATTGACATAAAAAGCTTGTCATCATGTATATGGCATACTTTTATATGGCATAGTCTAATACTACTTGTCATATATACAAATTTTGGGCCATATTTTATATGACTAGCATTGGTCATATATATATGACAATGTAATATCACCTTAAGCAAATCAAGTCATATTTAACATAAATCAATATTGTAAGAAATTCCTTTATTTCTGAACGGTTCCTTAAGTTCTAAGTACATTTTTTTAAATTTTTTTCTTTCATCTAGTAGCGTTTTCTAATAACATACGGTAGCAATACTCATCTTAACTAAACCTTCAAATATGACACCCTTTACAATAAAATAATAATTTGGAAATTATAAAAGAAATATTAATATTAAAACTCACAGATTAATTTTAGTTTAATGAAATCTTTTCCTTCACAACTTAATAATATCAGAATAAAACCAACGTTAACAGGATTGTATAGTAATCTTCTTGTAAATTATTATTCCCGCAAAATTATTATTTTATATAATTTTTCTGGTTTTCGGGATTTTTAGTTTTCAGGATTTTGAGCTGTCGGGATTTCGGTTTTCGGGATTCTGACCCCAAACCTTTTAATATACATAGTTAAAAAAGAAAATTTAATCAAAGTAATTTTGCTTTAAAAAGAATACATTCAGGTAGCCGTGTGTTTTAGTGCATTTTCATCTTCGCTTAAGAAATAAGTATATGTTAAATATAAGAACATATTATTGTTGTATTTAACATAGAGCAGTCGTTTAATTTTGATTAGTATAAAAAGAAAACTGCATCAGGGCGTCTTATCAACTACAACTCTAGACAGCCAAAACCATGTCATTATTAATACAGCAACAAATTTTATAATAGTATAAGATCCCGCCTTAGAACGACCTACCCTAACCTCATCGAGGTACCAAATAAGAGGTATGCACTTTTGTAGGTACCGTGTCTAAACAAACATTTTGCGCAAGGGTTGCCTACCGTAAAGTGGTCAAGGCATAGGGTTGCCACGCTTCACTTTTTTGGGTTTTTACAATTATCTGACACAGGTCAGATGGTATGTCTGACAGACATAAACAAAATACCATATAAAAGAAAATTGTATTTAAAAAAGTTAAAAATAGGTGGTACTGTAAAAATCGTAATTCAGTAGGGTAAATTAGGGTAAACAAAAATAAAAGTCTAGAATCTATGACAAAGAGTTGCTTGTTTTTGTAATCGATAAACTCTTTTATTGTAGAAAAGTAATGTTTGTAAACAAAAAATGTGAAAAATCTACAACTTGATATATAAACGTTTGAAAGAAAAAATGATAGAAATAGTCGTTGCGGAAAAAAAATAATATAAATCAGGGTTATATTTTCTGGAAATAAATTTTATATTTTTGAAAAGAATATAAGAAATAAATTGACCAGGATTTGTCAAATTCAAAATTGGCTAACTTTAAGCTGTCGATATTTTGAAATTTCTTAATGTGTTAGAGGAAAAAACTTTGATAGTCTCAGAAGGGTGACAACAAATTTGGGGAGGTAAAGCGCCGTGAATTAAGTCCCCAGGAACTAAGTCCACCGAAGGTATTAGTTCCCACTAGGCGGGAACAGAACCCACTTTACGGCGGCGTGGCGTATAAACAGTAAGGTATGTATGGGGGGGCATGCTGCCCCCCCTGCAACCCCCCTGCTTGGCCCACTATAGGATTTGGGGTAGGTGCGAGGTTGGGTGTTTGCAGAGTTTCTTTTGCATTTAAAGAACCTGGATTTCAAGAAACTTTGAATATATCCAACTTTGCATACACCCAACCTCGGACATACTCTAAATCCTATAGCGGGCCAAGCAGAGGGGCAGCATGCCCCCCCCCATACATACCTCACTTAATTTAGTTCTCTTTTCGTATTTTCAAATGTGTATAAAATTCCCATTCGAAAGTGGACTTCGTTCTCACCTTGCTTGGGAATAAAAACAACTTTCAAAAAGTGGTTTCTGTTCACGCCTAGTGGGAACTAACACCTTCAGTGGACTTAGTTCCTGGGGACTTAGTTCACGGCACCTAAATTATAACCAAAATGTAAGTACGTGGGTTAATAGGTATACAAGTGGTATGATGTGACCACACCAAAAATCACCACAGACAACCGGGACGGAACACCCCGAGAACATCAAAGTCAACCGACTTTTAATTTAAGAATTTCATGTAAAATATATACTATTTTTATTTTTAGTTTAAGTCAATTTATAAAGTTAGGCCCCCTGTGTGCCAACAAATGTATTATGTTCATTGTATCTTTATAGTTTTAAGTTAATCAAATTGCATATATAAATGTTCAATAAAAAAATCTTGAATCTTGAAAGTGTTATGATGTCTAATACAACAATCTGGAAGTTTTTTGTTTGAAGTTTGTGGTGGATATGAAGAGTTGAAAATGGCGGGTAAAATGTTTTAAAGAAAACTTTTTAATTTTATTTAAACAAACGTTAAGAACAAAGAATATTTTAAGAATGAAGAAACTATTTCAATTTTCTAGAACAAAGAATATTTTAAGAATGAAGAAACTATTTCAATTTTCTAGAATTGATATTTCAATGATTTCATAGATTAATTTTCTTTTATATACAGCAAGTATTTGGACATACCATCCTTCCACACATAAGCTTGAACAAGGATTTATGTTACGAAGTCTTTCTGAACGTCTTAGCCGTACTTTTTTTCCCGCAGTCCTTTCTGAACGTGTCAATTCAATTTCAGATGGTTTTGTTGAAATTGGTAATTTGTCTGATGATTCTTGAAACGAAGGATCTTCTAAAAATTTTGTTTGAGTAAAATTTTCGTTGTTAAGAGTTCGACAACGAAGTTGATCCAAATGTCTTCGGATAACATTACCATCTTCTGTAGTGACACTGTATGACACTGGACCTCTCTGCTTTTCGATGATTGCTGGAATCCAAGCTGGACCCTTTGATAAGTTTTTTGCCCACACTGATTCATTAGCAGAAAGTTGTGCGACAGGAGCTGTAGAGGGATTCTTATTCGTAGATCGAAACGTGTTATTATCTGGTTGCAATTTTTGTCGAAATAAGTAGTTGGGATTCTTTTGAGGAGTATGGTAAACTGGGGCACATTCGTCTTCGGGGCACATTCGGCATTGCCGTTTTCACTAAGTTCGCTAATGTTTAAACCAATAATTTTAATGCTGAACGCAACGTTCTACAAAAATTCAGAGTGCTTTGTAGTTTGACAGTTCTAGTTAGTTGGCAAAAAAAGTTAGAAGTGTTTATGTGTATTTTTGGCCCTGGCTGTAATTTTGCCCTTAAGGTAGGTAAGCAATTTTAAGAGTTTATTTTTTCTAAACAAGAGAGATATTTTTTGAACAGTGTTGTTAACCATTAGTCTTACCATTAAACAACTCAAATCTGTTCAGGTTTCATATCCTTTTTCATAAGAAATTTTAAAAATAAATTTGTGACATTCGCCGTTTGGCAAAGGGCACATTCGGCACCGGATGGGGCACATTCGTCATCTTCCGATGGTGCCCTAAATCAAAAAAAAAACTGACGTAAATTATTAACACAAGATCTTTGGATTGAAGCCGATAGTGACAAAAATAAATAAGAAATTTTTATTTCATTTCATTCAATTCAATTTAATTGAATTCTCCCCTAAAAGACAGAAAACACAATTTCACACAATATCAATATAAGAAAATTAAAATATTAAGAGGTAATACTTTAGAAATTGTGATTAAAATTAAATCAGCTTTTAAGACGTAACCCTCCGAAATATATTTAGATTTACAAAAATATCGTGTTTATTGTTAAAAAGTCTCAAAATCTTTTAGTCAAAAACCCTCTGATAACTAAATGGGAAGAAGCGTTATAAAGATTTTTCCTTTTTTTAGTTTTTATGTTATTAAAAACTGAAATTGTGATTAAAATTTAATCAATTTTTAAGACGTAACCCTCCGAAATATATTTAGATTTACAAAAATATCGTGTTTATTGTTAAAAAGTCTCAAAATCTCTCAGTCACAAACCCTCCGATAACTAAAAGGGAAGAAGCGTTACTTATATAAATATTTTTCCTTTTTTTAGTTTTTACGTTATTAAAAACTGAAAATCGTCTTTCGGCTGCTGCACTGCTTCTTTTGGATCTTAAAGTTCTAACAAACTTCTTTTCAATGACTCAAAATGAGTCAAACGAAGTAGAAATAAGTTGCTACGTAGCAGATGCTTACAAAAACATAAATAAAGTAGATCTACTACATATGATTTACATTGGCAGCCCTGCTCTGGGGCTATGACAAAAAATTGTATCCCTAGATGCATACTATAATCCCGAAATCCAACTTCAAAAAAAATCTTCATGTTTTTGAAATTTGTAAAAATTCCATGAGCCCCCCTTTTTCAAAAATCCAAAATCGCAAAGTTGTTCCAAGTCAAACCTTGTTTTGTGTGTAATATCCCAAAATTGTATCCAAAAATATAAAATACTAAGGGCTTAACCCCAACAAAAACTAGTAAAGCACTTTTTTCACTCCCCTGACCACCCCCTTCAAAATTTCAAAAATCCAAAACTTGATTATGATTTCATTACCAATTATCTAAAAGGCTTCAAAATCTTGTTTATTTAAAACACACACCAAACAGACAAAATACCCAAAACCCCCCCCTGACCCCCCTTTTGAAAAAGCCTTTAATAAAAAAAATCTTTAAATAATAATTTAATAAGAACCCATTGTTCCAAAATTTCATCAAAAAATATCCAAATTTAAAGATTTTACAGCCAAAAAACGATTTTTACGATATTAAGCAAACATTTTTATTTTGCGGCCCGCTTTTGAAAATCGAAATACTGCCTCATTTTTTATACGGTTAACTTAACATTTAACTGAAGAAAAAATAATTACAAAACATACACATTAAATAATCTAAACAAATGTCCACCCCCCCCCCCACAAAAAAAAAAAATCCAAAATTTAAATTGTATTCCGAATTCGAACTGACGAACATAGACAAAAACCATTGTGATATGATTTCACACTAGTGCTCTTCTAAATTGTTCCAGGCTTTCGCTTCTTAAAATTGGTTTTTTCTATGAAAAATTTCAACAAAATGCTCCCCCGCCCGCCCTTTTCCAAAATCGAAAATCTAAAACTTGTTCCAAGTTCAAAATCGCTCAAATCCAATTGTTCCAAAGATTCATGCAAAAATATTAAAAATTGAAGATTTTAAGCCCAAAAAACACTTTCAATGAAAAATTGTTATTAGCCTTGCACTTGCCCCCCTTTTTAAGAATTTTTCATTTTCAGTGTTTTTGCACGGTACTTTGGAAGAATTGGATTTTGAACATGGAACAAGGGGGGCCTGGGGAGCATTTTGTTGAAATTTTTCGTAGCAAAAAACAATTTTAAGAAGCGAAAGCCTGGAACAATTTACAAGAGCCCTAGAAAAACCTGGAACAAGTTTTTGAGTTTTGGATTTCTTAAAAATGGGGGCGATAGTAGTTTTTATTTAATATCGTAAAAGGTGTTACATGCTTTTAAGATTTTATATTTTATTTTTTTGTGTGAAATCATATCATAATGGGTTTTTGTCTATGTTCGTAATTTCGAATTCGGAATACGATTTAAAATTTGGATTTTTTTATTTTGGGGGGGGGGGGGGGGGGGGGGGGGAGTGGGTGGACATTTATTTAGATTATTTAATGTGTATGTTTTTGTAATTATTTTTTCTTCAGTTAAATGTTAAGTTAACCGTATAAAAAAATGATTTTTAGTTTTTGTTGGGGTTAAGCCCTTAGTATTTTATATTTTTGGATAAAATTTTGGGATATTACACACAAAACAAGGTTTGACTTGGAACAACTTTGCGATTTTGGATTTTTGAAAAAGGGGGGCTCATGGAATTTTTACAAATTTCAAAAACATTAAGATTTTTTTTTTGAAGTTGGTTTTTGGGATTATAGTATGCATCTAGGGATACAATTTTATCTCTACACATGTATATATAGCCAAATAGTCGTAATCAAAGGTTTTCAAAAAAAAAAAAAAATATTGGAGAGCCGTATTTTGCATTTTTAAAAAAAACTTTGAAAGGCCCAAGGATAATACGAATTTTTCATTTAAAGTGTTTTTTGGGCTTAAAATCTTCAATTTATAATATCTTTGCATGAATCTTTGAAACAACTGGATTTGAGCGATTTTGAACTTGGAACAAGTTTTAGATTTTCGATTTTGGAAAAAGGGGGCGGGGGAGCATTTTGTTGAAATTTTTCATAGCAAAAATCAATTTTAAGAAGCGAAAGCCTGGAACAATTTAGAAGAGCCCTAGAACAACCTGGAACAAGTTTTTGAATTTTATATTTCTAAAAAGGGGGGCCAGCGCAAGGATAATAAGAATTTTTCATTGAAAGTGTTTTTTGGGCTTAAAATCTTCAATTTTTAATATTTTCGCATGAATCTTTGGAACAATTGGATTTGAGCGATTTTGAACGTGGAACAAGTTTTAGATTTTCGATTTTGGAAAAGGGCGGGCGGGGAAATTTTTCATAGCAAAAACCAATTTTAAGAAGCGAAAGCCTGGAACAATTTACAAGAGCCCTAGAACAACCTGGAACAAGTTTTTGAATTTTGGATTTCTTAAAAATGGGCGCGATAGTAGAGTTTTTATTTAATATCGTAAAAGGTGTTACATGCTTTTAAGATTTTATATTTTATTTTTTTGTGTGAAATCATATCACAATGAGTTTTTGTTTATGTTCGTCATTTCGAATTCGGAATACGATTTAAAATTTGAATTTTTTTTTTTGGGGGGGGGGGGGGAGTGGGGTGGAAATTTATTTAGATTATTTATTGTGTATGTTTATGTAATTATTTTTTCTTCAGTTAAATGTTAAGTTTACCGTATAAAAAAATGAGGCAGTGTGTATACTGTTCGATTTTCAAATAAAAATGTTTGTTTAATATCGTACAAATCGTTTTTGGCTGTAAAATCTTTTAATATGGATATTTTTTGATGAAATTTTGGAACAATAGGTTTTAATTAGATTACTATTTAAAGATTTTTTTTATTAAAGGCTTTTTCAAGGCTTTTTCAGGGGGGGTTTTTGGGTATTTTGTCTGTTTGTATGTGTTTTAAATAAACAAGATTTTGAAGGCTTTTAGATAATTGGTAATGAAGTCATAATCAAGTTTTGGATTTTTGAAATTTTGAAAGGGGTGGTCAGGGGAGTGACAAAAGTGCTTTACTAGTTTTTGTTGGGGTTAAGCCTTTAGTTATTTATATTTTTGGATAAAACTTTGGGATATTACACACAAAACAAGGTTTGACTTGGAACAACTTTGCGATTTTGGATTTTTGAAAAAGGTGGGCTCATGGAATTTTTACAAATTTCAAAAACATTAAGATTTTTTTTTTTGAAGTTGGTTTTTGGGATTATAGTATGCATCTAGAGATACAATTTTATCTCTACACATGTATATATAGCAAAATAATCCTAATTAAAGGTTTAAAAAAAAAAAAAAAATATTGGAGAGCCGTATTTTGCATTTTTCAAAAAAACTTTGAAAGGCCCTATCCTTAAAAATAAAATTTTTAAATTTTTAATTCTTTGGAACAATGTTCAGAACACTTTTGGGGGGGCTAGGTCAAAAATGGTTATTGGGGTCTAAAACCCCATTTTTGAATATTTTTCGAAAAAAATTGGACCAATGCGGAACAAATCCGGAACAACCGGGAACAACTTTCGAAAATAACAAAATCAAAAAAAAGGGGGCTAACTTCACACACTGCTTCATAACTACTAATTTCCTTATTGCTAACCTGCCTCAAAAAATCTTAGGTGTAGGTATATATATACCTATTGATCGCATCGAAAGAGGCAACTTAAGTTAACTTAAGTTAATTTCTTAATTTTATTTTTATTGATCAATAACTATATTTATTACCTACTTAACATTGTGTAGCTACTTTTAATTTTGGGCTTTTTTTTAAGTAAATTTATATATAGTTGTAAAGGAAAATAAAAACGTCTTTCCTTTCTGAGTATAAAACTAGATAATAAATCAGCCCAATAGGTAATGAATTCCACCAGAATACATCACATTAAAAAATACATACAAATTCCCATCACGAAGTAATTCGCTGATATATTTTTTTAAGAACTATAAAAGTTGTATGTCCTACAGCATTTTAATACAAATTTTTTTTAATAGAGAAATTAAGTGCCTTGTTATGGTTTGCGAATTGAACATTCCCTTGTATTTAAACTATATGGCCTGCAATGCTGATTGATTTTTCGCCGAAAATTCATTACTTTTTGCCGAAAGTTCATTACTTTTAGACAAATCATTTCATTTCATCATTCATTTTTTTTGCGACAAATATCAAAAGTGAATCAAATTTTTTTTTACAAAAAGTGAAAAAATAAATATATAGTCCAAGCAATTTTCTAAAAAAGGTTAAGAATAGTCGCAAAATTTTTAAAAAGGGTCAGAAAAGCCAATTTTTTAAAAAGTCGTCTCATAGTCGCATGAGGCTCAAAAAGGGGTCAAAATGCAAAATTAAATTGCATTTTAAATTATGTTATGAACAAAAAAATAAGAAAATTTCGACGGAATTGGTTTTTTAAACATATTTTCTTTAAAACATTAATAATTTAAAAAAAAGAAAAAAATAGCAAGACTTTGCCCCAGGATCTTGAAAAACATATTACCAAAAAAACGTATTTTTTTTGTTTTTATCCTAAGATCACTTTTATAAATATTTTTAAAAAATTGAAAAAAATTTAAATAAAACACAATATTTATTGAATTTAAAATATTCCTAATTTGGGAAAAATAAAAAAATGATATTTAAAATATGCCCCAGTGTGTCTCCCAACCCCTTCTGTAAAATTGTGGATATTTTATTTTCTGTAGCGGATTTTGTAGCGGATTTGATGTACAATGAATTTTTTTTTTTAATTTTTAAAGTAAAGAAATATTTTTGCCTAATATTTTTCAATCAAAATCCCTTTGTTTCAATAAAATATTCGAAAAATTGTGGATGCTATACAGCTAAGCGATTTTCAAAGGGTAGATACCGTGCATTCAAGAGGACACAAGCGTCCACAGGCTTTTTTTTCAAAGCGCTGGCTATCAACTCCTGCTCTCACCTCCAAGTGGTGAACATCGGGTGCCTAGTGCTTGTACCTTTACCTGAAGATGGAGTTCCAATCCCTGTGGACGGTTTTAGGCGGCAGAAAACGAGAGAGGGGGGGAGGAGTGTTCTCACTGAGCCACTTCTCCTTCATCCAGGCGGCAGCAGAAGAATTCCCCAGATGGAATAAACGGTGGCGTCTACAGTTCCAGTCAGTTTGAACTCAGTGGCGATTCCTCTCAGTTGGCTAGGTTGGCTGAGCCAACCCTAAAATAAATGAAAAACATTCAGCTTAAATGTAGACACCTAACTTCAAATAAAATGTTTGTAAAGTAAAACCCGCTTAATAGAAACCCGCTTAAGAGAAAAACCCGCTTATCTGAAACTTTTTTTTCATCCCCGAGTATTTTTCGACCAATTACCTTTAAAACACTCCGCTTAAGCGAAACTCGCTTAAGTGAAAAACCCGGATACCTGAAACATATTTTCAGTTCAATTTTATATTTTTCATTAAAAAAAACTCTCTTAAGTGAAAAAAAAATTGAATCGCACAGAACGAAAAATTTGCTGAATGCTTTCGTTTCTTCTGTATTACCTTTACCATTTTCACGACGAAAATGACATTTGAATTTCCGATTATGTATTTCACGCACGTTTACATTTACATTTTATAAACAAATTGCTTTGTCCTATCAAACAAAAATCCAAAACAACATTTCAAATGGCTCAAGAGGTATACGTATTTTGACATTTTATTAAAAAGAAAATTACATTTTCATAATTCAAAGAAAAATAAAGGAATAAATAAAGGATTTTGTGTGTTTATTTCATTATTGTGTTGTGTTTATTTCATTATTTCATAAACGAGCTTTTTATCCTATAAAGCAGTTCGAACCGATACATACACCCACGTTGTAATAATTTATCACTCCCAAATTTCTATCATGCATATTCTCAAAAATTCGAATTGGTAGTCCAATCAATAAAGGTGTTCATCTGGAAAAAATCCAACAGTTTTGAAACTTGGCACACTTATTAAGAGAGGCCTAGTGATGAAGTGTACAAAAGTCCCCGTGAATCCGAGGCGAGCTCTAGCGACAGGTATGTGTAACATGTCGTTTTTTTCGGTTTGCAAAAAGAGAGTTTTGCATTTTAAAGGCCTAGACATCCACACATACGTAGGTATGTGAGTCAAATAGATTTTTGTTACGATTTTATTCACAGAGCTTATTTAATATGCGCATAGATATGTATATGATCCCGTTCGTGTCAGACAACTTAATTTTTTTTATTAAAGTCTAGCATTATACATTTAATACGGGCTTATAATTTCTTGTTCTTTTACATTGATAAATAACTACCGGTAGGCAAAAAAGATGTAGGAAGCACAGAGTGAAAGATAGTTTCATATTATTTACAAAGCCTTACTTCGTGCATCACTCAACATTATTTGCCGTAAAACGAAAATGAAAACACTCATTCCATTCTATCAGTATGATGCAAATTTTGAAGTATTTTATAGAGAAACGAGTAAAATTATTTTATATGTCAGGATAAGTTAGAAGACGGGGTTGGTGGCGGGTGGTATAGAAGGAATCTCTTTATTAGACAGCATCTACGTAAGAAATTCCTATGGGTTGCATCTTTGTAGGTCCGTTCATACATCCTTAGCGAGAACTTGCAATAAATAAATATAAAAGTTAAGGCAATAAAACACTTTAACTTACCAACCCTCCCTTGAAGGCTACGAAGGATTTATTTGAATTTATTTTTGTTCCACAAACTTGAATTCATCGATCAATTTCCCATGGGACTAGTTATTTCCTAGCTCCTGACACTTGCCACTTCGGTTTTTTTTTGTGTCGTTTGCTTTTGTGCGAAGTTATTCTCATATTCTTAATCCACCTCCCTCCCCCTGAGCCTGAACCATGTGTATGGACCCTGTATCGATTGGGACAAGATATAAGTCTGGACATAGGTATCCATGGCCCAAACTCGCATGCAGTCATCTCTTTTGTATTTTAGCTGATTTATACTTTTACCAAAGATTTTTTTGTTGTTGTATTGTCCTTAGAGGCATTTCAGAAAATAACTATCGATTATTATTGGCACTGAGTCCATTTTCCTCCCTTGTAATTTTCTACAACCTTTCGATAAAAATTTCATTCATAAAAAGATAATATTCAATGGAAGTCAGATTATCGTCCTGTTCAAGGAAATGTGTGATGGATTTTGTTTTTTTAGTAGTTTTTTACACTAGAAAAGGAGAATTATTGAGGTAATTTCCGGTTGTGTAAGAAACTGTATGAAAGTTAATATTGTTTTTTTGTGTGCTTGACAGTGGGCTTAAGGGATAATGCGATATTGAGGTTTAACAGATATTTGAAATTTGGGTTCGTGTCTATGAAGGTATGTCACTTTTAAGATTTTGTTTTATAGAATTATATTTGACAGTATTTTTTGATAGGAATGATAAGAAAGTCAGTTAAATAAAACCTTAGAATATCAGTATTTATGTAGGTATATATTAATGTAGACATAACATACATAGGTACATGTTAATATCGGTTTTTGGTAAGTATACCAATGCAAGCATACCAAAAATTGAAAATTTTTAGATACGAAATAGTAATAGAGCTTTGAAATTTAAATATTCGAAAACAACTGTAAGAACACTATATTTTCTTACAGATTTTAGTCTGGCATTAGTGGGCAAAATAGTGTGCTGGATGCCTATGAATTATTAAATAATATGTCAAAAAATTTTTACTCCTTGTCTCATTTAAAAAATCTTAGGAGTAGGTAAACTAAGTAATAGGCATAGGTAATTGATATGAGTGTTAAGGGTTATTACAGAAACGAATGTCTAGCCTGGTTGCGTCTCAATTGATTAATAAAAATGGAAGGATAGAAAAAGAATATAAAAAAAATAAAAAAAAGATCTGAAGGTTGACTAGCCGTAGCGTGATGTTTAGTGCGATGGACTGTCATGCTGGAGGTCAAGGTTCGATCCCCAGCCTCGCCACCTAATAATAATATCAACATGAAACGGCTACTGCCTTTTGTGATGAACTGACAAAACCTCCAAGAGTATCTCTTGTCATAACAAAGTGCCACTCACACGTCACACTAGCCGTTCGGATTCGGCAATAAACTGTAAGTACCCTCCATTTTTGCAGACACGCACACAGGAATGATTGAGAGTTGTAAGCCACCAGGCCCTAGTTCTTCATGAGCTATTGTGCTTTGAATGAAAGAATAACAACTTGAGTGAGCTATCACCAAGTTTAATAGGCTGGGGTTAGAGCTATTTTACGGTCGCCAGGCCGACCATTAGATTCCTTTAGTGGTGCTCAGTCTATGTACGTTTGATTTTATTTGAAACACTATTTGTCTCACTGCGTTCGACCCATAGGCCAAGTGGACAACGCACTGCGCTTAGTCCAGTAACCTTGTGCTTGTCGTCTTATAGGAGGACGTGTTTGCGTTAGATCCGGTAGTTCTAATTTTTTGCTGAGACGTTTATGATATTGGCCTTATAAAAAACCCAAGTTTTCAAACTCGAGCGCCAAACGCATCATGGTCAAAAATCAAAAAAACTGCGAATCAGAACTACCGGATCTAACGCACGCGCTGATGTATAAAGTTACTGAACTATATTATATGGTTTTTTTCAAGTACTCATCGATAACTTAAGTTTGAAATTTGAACCCTTTTAATTTTATTTTTTCAATTTAATTTGAATTTAATTTCTTAAACAAGGCATTTAAATTGTTCATTAAATTTTCATTAAAAGATTCATATTTAGAAATTAAAATACCTACACATGCATATAAAAATTGACAAATATCAGAAATGAATTGTTTTCTTTTTAAACTGGAATGAAAATATTGAAATGTTATTTAAGTTTAAAATAATGTGTTAGATTTATTTCTTTTAGTGAGATGCAGATGGGGGTAAGGATTGTCCGGCGAGAGAGAAAAAAATGAGAAAAGTGAAGGAAACTGGTAAAAAAATAAAATGATTTTAACAATGTTATTTCGAATGTCAAATTAAAACTATTCTGGAATACACTATGAATACACAAGCAATAACCGCTTAAGTCGACTTAAGCGCATAGTTATTTTTTTTTTGTTGCATCGTGATACCGATGCTCTCGTTGTTAATGAAAAAAATTTCATGTAATTTAAACGCTCTTTTCATGAAATAAGAGCGAATGAAAAAAACTGCTTGTCATTTGCATTCTAAACAACATATTCAATAAACGCCTAACTCAAATAAGAAATCTGAAGTAATATAATGCAGTTTTTAAGTAGTTCCGTATATCGACCTTAGTTGTTTTTAGAAATCAAAAGTTCCTTGAACCACAACAGAGTATATGGAAGTCAAAAACAGATTATGACGACTTAACCGGTTTTCGAAAAACGTAAATGACATTTCCTTCATCTCCAAAATTATTTAAGTCGTTTTTCCAAATATTAAGCTACTATTGCAAAAAAAAAACTATATTTAAAGTAGAGGAGTTAAGCAAAATGCAGGTGGAAATTTTCAATGCACTTAAGTGTTTTTTTTAGGTGAAATAGTATACTGAGTTGTAGGTTGTATTCGATTGCTTGAAAAATAAAATGCACGACTGGGTCGCGCGAACTTTCTCTTGTAGTAAAAAATTCTTCAAATATTAAATATTGAGTGTAATATAAAACATATAGTTAATAATTCTATAGGTACGTATTAATCGGGAAACATACGTTATCTCCAAAAAACAAATTTTCAATCGGACGAATTCCCCACAAAAAATAAATCCAACACGCCAAAAACCCGTGGGGACAGGCGCCCAACAACAAAATCCTCAATATATGTATTTTTTTGCAATTATCTCAAAGTATCCAGTAATCTTCAATAATCACCAACATATTTTTTTTATTGCGTAAAAGTGGATGCAGTTCAGCGTTGCCACAAAGAAAAAATTATTGAGGGCCACTTTAAGGGCCATTTCCTTAAAGTGCGGGCCACAATCCGTCAGAGAATTTTTTTTTTCAATATGCAGGTCCTAAGACAAACTTTTTTATTTTCTTTTGTCGCTTATTTGTTTATATTAACTTTTTTCGTGTACTTTCCGAAACTACGAATTTACACAATTATTTTTTTTGTTTTATAAGTATTTTCGTTGAAAATTCGTAGAAATTCGTAGTTTTGGACAGTACACGAACAAAGTTACATATTATTATTAATTATTTTTATAGAAAATTTGTTTTCTAATTTAGAAAGAAACATCTGAGCGCTCAGGGATTTTTTAAGGGGGACAAAAAATCTCACATAAGAGCCGAGATATTTTTCGGAGCTTTCAGCTGCAAAAATGTTTGAATTGTTCTAACATTTAAACCTTTGTTCAGCAATTTTAACCCACTGATTTTGACGGATTAACTGGTGTTTAATTATATTGATATGATAAAAGCCAATAACATGCTTGTACCAGGGTTGAACCCACCGATTTCAGGTGGGTTTAAACTTTAATTTTTTAAGTCTAATCTAAACCACGGTTGTTGTACATCTGGATCTTGGTCAAAACGGCTGTTCGTTTTACAGCCACATTGTAATCTGCTTGTGATCTACAAATTAATATCGAAGCAGTAAATAAATATAAAACAAAATGGAGTAAAACACAATACAAATTAAAAAAAAAATTGAAATAAATTGAACTTTAATGTTTAAATCATTCCTCCAAGCTTTGTGCTTTAAACATAAAATATAAGGAAAGCTGAAATTTTATTTCCAGATGTTCGAAGTACGAGAATTTTTGCAAGTTTTTAAAATTTTAATCTTTTCTCGTGAAATGATTTCGCCTCCGTCAAATTTATAAAAAGCGCTCAATGATTGTTTTGTAGGGTACTCCCAATGAACCCAAAAAATATTTGTTTGAAAAAAATGTATATAAATATGAAGCTTGTAAGGACACAAAAAATTAAAAAAAAATCGTTAGAGCCATTTTTGAGATAAATAACTTTTTTCAAGATGGTTGTATGGTAAGTACCGTTATTTTTTGAGCTTAAAAAAAAATTTCCAATAGGGACTCACCCTAAAATCTTATGCTCCAAGTCTGAAGAAAATCGCTTCATTGGGTTAGGCTGTAGACCGTGGACAGACACACAGACGTACAGACAGGCAGACGGAATTGCGAGACCCACTTTCTTCGTGTTCTCTATCATCATAATGTCAAGTTTGATTGTTATCTCGAGTTCGGTTTATTGCACAAATCTAAAACTTGCCCTATAGTATCTATATCGCAAGTAAAAAATTGCTTGTTTAAGAATTAATTTATGAACTAGCATGAGTTTCCGTGCTAAGCTACCGTTAACCTTGCTAGAAAATCCTTTATCAAACGGAGTTATAAATTTTGTATTTTTTATATTTTTAAAGAGGTTATTTTTTTATTACTAAACAAAAAGCAATAACATAAGTGGAAAATGAGTGACTGTCATACAAGAGAAAAGAATTCAAGCAAACTTGTATTATTGCTTTTGATTCAAGTTTAATAATAATAACCTAAGGCCGATCTATATTTCTGAGATCTCTGAGATATTAGCAATGTATCCCAGTTTGTTGTTAATTGTCAAATACTGAAGAAAAACAGTAGTGTATAAGCCGAAATTTATTTATATGCCGCTTCCACTGATCATGGACGATTCTTGATGAACACTAGTAATTCATATGCATGATAATTTCAGAATTGAATAATAAAAACAATTCAAAATGCAAGTGAAATTTTTAAGCAAAAGTGATTATTTCAGTAAATAAGTGTAAACGGTAATATTCGAAAACTTTTTTCTTTAAAAAGTTATCTTATCTTGTGTTTTATATAAAAAATTTATTTTAGTAAGGACCCATTTATTTAATCGTCAGTTAGGCAGTCAATTAGTACTTCATCTTCAGATAGACCAACAATTAGTTTTTCAATAGTCAATTAAAATTATTCCTGAGAATAAATCTATCTGCTTAATTCACAGCAAGATAAATTTATTCCTAGGAATAAAAATTTTTGATGTCAAAAAACACCTTTCCTCAATATTGCTTTGAAATAAACTTTAAATAAAAATTAAATTCTTTGAAATGTATCAAAATCAAAAACAAACACTAATAAATTTGACGTTCAAATTATATTATTCTGTTGATTATTTTATTGTGATTAAAAAATTCGATTTAGTTATCCGACTGTTTAAGAGTCAATGGGCCATCTCACACTGGGTCAAATTTAAATCAGAATAACCCCAGAATAATTATTGCTTTAGTCGCACACGGGATAAACAAAGCTGACTGAAAAGTAAGTACACATACACATGCACCGGGTTTCATTGTAGTAGTGTTTTTCAATTTGACTTTTTCTTTTAAATTTGTGTGTGTATATTTATTTTACTTTTTGTTTTTTTTTTTTTTTCCCCCGGAGCGTATTAATATGAAACGAACGTTACTAACGACACGGCTTCCAAAATATAATGAAATGCGAATGGCAACCGTTTTTTGTTTTGCCTAGAAACAAACAACTTGCGTTTGTATTAGTAGTTCAACTTCGTTATTCTGCTCACAACAAGGAATAATATTTTGCCCTTTTTTTTCCGTACTCTTCACCTCCCTCGCGTACAAGCTTCAATTTCCCCAGGTTGAATTGCTCTCGTGTGTGATAGCCCAATTAACTTTATTCGTCGGGTATTTAACTGATCGTTTAACTGGTGATTGAAAAATCGGCTCTAAATAAACTAATGAGTAAAATAAAATAATAGTAGTTTCCAAAAAAAAAATATTTTTTTAAGTTTTGTATGAAAATTGTTTCATATTGAAATGCCTCATTTTTCGTGTAAAAGTGCCTCATACCATACAAATTTGCATTATTTCCAAAAAAAAATCATGCGATTACTACTTTTTCAGTTTGATATAAAAAAAACCAGTGGACCGATCGAAAAAAATTTGAAGTTAAGAAGGATCAATAACCATATTATTTTATTTAATTTTGTTAATGGTTCTTGTGTAAAAGGTTTTTATTGTATTTGTGTTCAAACGTCATTTGATCGAAACTAGGTTTTTGTCGTTTAGGTCACTTATATACTGAGGTGACGATATCTTACAAATAACCAAATCCATGTCGAGATATTCATACAAATCAGGTTGTAGATTGGATTATGGTGGTGATATTGGACATCGTTCTAAGATAGTGTTGTGGCGTCTTCACGAGAGAGCTAACAAAACTCTACGATAATATGAAAGATAGGTATATATGAACATGTTTATGTTTTGTTCTTTAGAAGATGCAGCATATTCTCAGTTCGAATTTTATTTTGTTTCAAAGTTTATTGGAACTATCCGCTCATGACGAACAATTCTGAAAAGACGTCAGAGCATTTTTTTTCGTTAAAGAGTGCATCCTATGTAACTGTAGTCTTGAAAAAGAAGATTTTATGATACTTAAAGTTTTCTAAGATTACGGTTGTCCTTTTACTAAACCGTCACACGGCTCTATAAATGATAATTGGAGTTTCAGTAAAACGATTAAAGTTGTAATGTTTATAAGCATGATAAACGGAGAGAACGGTAAGGTTTTAGTTTTACTTGTCGCTTCTGGAGTCGTGTCCTTTTACTGTCATTTTTATATAATGAAAACCGTAATAAGGTCGAGTATTTCTGATGCTGGATACATTTCTTAAAGTATTTTGAATAGTTCAAAAGCCCATATCAATAACTTTCCAGTCTGCGAAAAACGTTTGTTTGCAAGTACTTACATCATATTAGATTTGTATTTATTTGGTCACAATTTAAAAGCTTTTCTGTCAAAAGAATCCAACCGATTATATTCGTAATGGCTTGAAAACATTCTCTAAAATCTTCATTCAGTTGTGTACATTTGAAAAAATTTTTTTTTGCTTTTCTTTTAAATTGAAAGAACAAGAGCTTATTTCTTGAGCACTACCATTGAAGTAAAAGACCAAAGCCTGGATCATGCAAACATAGAGACAAAATTAAAAAAAATTATTTCATAAATAGCCCATTTTGATTGATTAAACTTATTTAAGTTGTTCTCTAGTGCTTAACAAGAGAAAAACTATATCAGCACGAAGAAGCTCATTCTCAAAGTTGAAATTTATGAAGTTCGATATTCTGTTCACATTTTTTAGCAACAATTCGACTTGGATCATACATGATGTGCCGAAAATCGGCAGACAAAAAATGGTGAGTTTTTTTCAAATATCAAAATGAAAGTTTAAAGTTCTTTTCCCAAAAATTGAGTTTTCCACAAATTACTTTTCGTCTGTGAAATCAATCTAAAATGACATATCAAACACAATTTTCGTACGCTTTTTCGCACACACATCTACATTTATACAGCATGTTTTAGTTTTTCAGTCTTGCAGTTTTAGCAATAAGTATATGGACCCTGCTTCTTTGCAGGAAAACTAGTTTTTCAAACACTCTGGTGTCTCCGATTGTAGCAGATTAAATAAAAAGATTATTTTGCTCGGAAACACGAAAGTTGGAATAAAAATAGTAAAGTTGATTTCAATAATAAAATCAAAAAGGGACTCATCTCGTTCATTGATTTCAGAACTTCCACATGTCCACGCATCGCTCCCAATCAGGAGGTTTAACCTATTTGATATCGCTTCCATTATTAAGCTGCGTATATTTTCTGGAGGCGACTGCCTGTCATGTGCTGAGTACGCAGATTCCAGAGTAAGTCGTCTGATTTTTTTCCTTCCAACCTGACGACTTTCAGATCGGGAGTACTAAAATTAGGACACAAAAAGCAAGCAAGCGTTTTTTAGCCATAATACAAGTTATAGGCCCTTGGTCTTGGTTTACGGCTGTATAAAACAGATTATATTGGCTGTCTTGGAGGCCTCTGACTCTGAAGCCATTTACCCACGGTTCTTGGTCAAATCGCATTGCTGGGGGTTGAACTATTGAGGAGTAAAGGAACACTTCAGCAACTCCACCTGACCTTAGATGATCACCATCTTGACAACCACAAGATAAAAGCTGTAGTGCTCATTACCGCCAAGCACCCACTAGAAGGGCTTGACACGAGGATTTTTGCCGGGCAAAGTTCCTAAACTCTATCCATTAATATTGGAATCCCAAAAAGGTTAATGGACTCGCTTAAAAATGAACAAAAGTAATTTCTGTACAATTAATTTCAATTTTGAATTATTCCTTCAAAAGAGCAGAATGTTTTGCAAAAATGTTTATAATTCGAGGTTGAGCTTTGTACGCCTGCTGCATTTGCAAAGAATTTACCTGTGGTCTGGAGTAAAAAATTTGCCACTGTGAAACCTTATTTTTACTGACCGAAAAATTGCGCATCCTGAAAAACTAGGTGGGTGACCAGATTCCTCACAGTTAACACATGAGGTATTTTCCTAGCCCATATCTGGGGTTACCTAGATGAAACACAGTTTGTTTCATCACAGAAATCAATTCCTTAAGAAAGTTTTTTTTAAGCTCGAAAAAAAAAAATTATGATAATTCAAAAATATGTTAAAATTTGGAATTTATACGTTTTCCGCAATTACATTGTGAAATTTATTTTTCTGATTTTCGATCCCTAAGGATTAAAGAAAATCAATGGTCTTATAAGGATTTTTCAAAGACGAATTCACACTCATTTAAAATCAAACGGGGGTAACTGTTTGCAATCAGTGTTTGAGCAAATGTGATTTTAAAATTCATGCTCAATTGAACTAAAACGAATTTTATAAATTACAGAAACCTGCGTGTTCCTAAGATTTCTAGATAACATAAAAAAAAAATCAGCTAAGGTAAGCATTTAAGATAAATTCATTTCAGAAAATAAGTGCTTTCGTCAATTTTTTTTTCCCTTCGCTTTTTACTCAAAACTTGATTACACCCAAAAGTAAAATCGAATTTTCACACCCATCACATGATTCCAAAGAGTACCCTATGTACCCTTACTCTGAATATAAAAATTACACTCTTGTGCTTGACATCATAGTGCGAAACATTTTCTTCTTTTCTTTCAGTGCGTGGATGAAACTGTCTACTTAAATTAAATTCATTCATATAGCTTTGAGGGCAAAAAAAAAAAAAAAGAATAGATTTGCATTTTCATGTTTGCCCTGATGTTTTCGTTGTTCTAGCCGATGAACACGATAACGAGACGAAATTCAAAAGAGGGGTTGATGGATGAGACGATTATGAACGCCTGCAAAGTTCTTTGACGGGGAGAACTTATGAAATGAAATCATATGATGTGTCGTTAAGGAAATATATATTTTTTATCCCGCCTCCCACTATAGAGCCCTTCTCACTTAGCTAATCTGCCTATATTGTTATAGAACACTCTACAAGATGCAAAGGAGGATAAAATTCATTTTCAAATAGGAGTTACTTTACTTATGGCGATAATCTCATCTGGAAAATATACATATACAAATACATTGGATGGATTCGCCCCACCACCTGCAGGCATTGTATAAAGTATGTACCCTCTGGAAAAGGCTTACAGATTGACTAGGTGAATGATGATCACTTAACGCGACTTCACCAAAGAATCCTACAAAAATGATTTAGTAGGTTAAAGCAAAGAAAACAACACTACCTGAGATTTGTTTCCACATGCTAACTCTTTGTGGAACACAATAATTGACGAATGTATGTATGTAGGTAGAAAAAGAAAGCCCTTAAATTTGCTGTTATAAATTACGATAAATATTGGGGGAGTGATATTGTGTGTGTTCTGTTAAATTGTCTCATCACTTACTCGTATTTATCAAAAAAGAAGACATTTATTTGTAATTTGCATGACAGCTTATAAAATTGAATGAATGTTAGGGGGTTTTATTGTGCCCCTATCTAGATCCAGATGAGATGCTCACCCTATAGCTCTTCCCTCAAATTTATATCTCTAAGGAATTTTAGTTAGTATTTGGAGTAATTTTAGAGAGGATAAGTCACGCTCTTCTACTACCTGGTGGCGTCCCAGGATTTTGTATCTTTGATGGATAAGTGTTTCGCATTCGCATTTGCCTAGTATGTGCTCCGGTGTTTCCTCATGTGTATTGTAGAATCTGCATACGGGACTGTTTTTTAGGCCAAGAATACTTAAGTGTCTTCTTAGTTTACCGGGGGCCGTGAAGATACCCGTTACTACTCTTAGGTTGTTCCTACTTAAGCTGATGCAGGTCGTGAAACGATGTTGGTTGTAGTTCCCAAGTAGTTGTTTAGCCTGCCTTAGGGGCCAGTTATAGCGATCAGGAAAACTCATCAGGAAAAAATTTTGTTTTGTATAGTTCAATGTTTTATCATACGATTTGAAGTATAAAAAGGATACGATTCGATAGTAAATCATTTAAAATATTTTTTTTCATGAAAAAAATTTATATTGGAGGAAATGCTTTGCATAAAACAAGTACTTATTCATTTTCCTGATGGAAATTCCGTACAGAAAACGAGTTCAACTCAGGAAATGCATTTTATAGAATAAATATTTATTCTAAAGAAATTTTGTTTAATGAAATAAATATTTCAAATGATTTATCACGGATTTGGTCCTTTTTATATTTAAAATCGTATGGTAAAACATTAATTTATCAAAAAGAAAATTTTTCCTGATGCGTTTTCCTGATCGCTATAAACAGCCCCTTAGCTTAGGGAGTACTTTCCAGTATTTGGATCTTTTGGCTCCTCTTCTTTTTTGATTTTGTTTTTGATCACGTTTTCTCCTAAACCGCAGTAAGGATCTGGTCCCAATAGGGGAGTTTTTGCACCTATTTTTGCCAAGGAGTCTGCCTCCTCATTACCCTGGATTCCTACGTGTCCAGGTACCCAATGAAGTGAGACATTATTGTTCTTACCAAGTTCGTTTAGCCTGGCTACACATTCCCACACCAGTTTAGAGTTAATAGTGTAGGAGCTTAGTGCTTTGAGTGCGGCTTGGCTATCTGACATTATGGCAAGGTTTCGATCTGCACATTTTTCTATGGCATGGACTTCTGCCTGAAAAATGCTAGAGGACTGTCCCATCGGTATGGAAAGTTTGGTTCTGGGCCCAATGATTCCAGCACCAGTCTTTTCAGTCGTCCTCGATCCATCAGTGTACCACTTGGCGTTGGTTCTGAGCGAGTAGTTTTCCGTTTCACCTACCCACTCTTTTTTGCTACTTAACTCTGTTTTAAAATATTTCTCAAAGTTATATTTTCTGATCATGCCACTTCTTGGTATGTCTATGAAGTTTGTTACTATTGACTTTGAAATACATTCTTTTTCCCTAAGGTTTATACATTTACCTCTTTGGCAAATTTGAAATTGGCCCCCTTAGTAGTACTTCCAATGACCTTGTGTATAGGGGACAGATGAAGGATAACCTCCATTGCTCCTGTAGGGCAAAAACTCATTGCTCCAGTGATACATATACATGCGAGCCTTTGAACTTTTCCTAGTGATTTCCTTGTAGTAATTAGTTCGGTTCTCTTGTGGCGAACAACCGCACTATAGGTCTTACCGTCATGGTCTACATACACCTAAGAATGTAAGGTTTGCAACCCCATGATTTGCCTGCAATCCTCCTGCATATCATGAGTGCCTTTTTGGCTTTCCCGACAGTTAAGGTCTGGTCAGACAGAGCGCGGTCTGGCGGTATTTGTAAAAATTTACAAACAAAATTTGACGGCCGCGTTTTTTCTTTCCCAGTAAAGTATTGACCACCCCGTCGGCCGCATTCTGTTTGAGGCCTTTAGTTCTACATGTTTATTCCAGAGGAGCTTAATATCTAGTGTGATTCCTAAATATTTTACTTCCCTCTTCGTTTCTATTACCTCTCCAGCTAACCTGATAGGTTTCATACACGGAAGAAGTCTTTTCATAGTAAATGGTATTAGCGGTGTCTTAGTAGTGTTGATTGATAGTCCTACAGATTGGCACCATTTACTTGTTATTTTGAGTCCTTTTTGGATGATATCACAGAAAGTTTCTTTAAACTTTTCAAGGGCTGTAATGACGATATCATCAGCAAAACCAATACAGCGTATACCTTGGGACGTTAGATTTTCTAACAGTTCATCCAATACAATACTCCACAGCAAAGGTGATAGCACCCCTCCCTGTGGACACCCACTAGTTGTGATGATTTTCTGAATATTTGGACGTGGTTTTGTCGCTGCTCTTATAGTGCCCAGCATCTCACGAATCCATCTAGTTATGGTGATGGGTACAAACTTCCTTACGAGAGCTTTATGAACAGCTTCATGGGAAGTGTTGTCAAAGGCACCTTCTATGTCTTTAAAGGTGGACAATGCCGTTTCCTTTGAATCTAAAGCTTTTTGTAAGGTATTAGTGAGTTCAAACAGGGTGGTTTCCGAAGGTCTTCCCGCTCTGTATGCATGTTGGCACATATTAAGAGGCCTATTTATTTAAACTTCTGATCTTATGAAGTTGTCAACAATTTTTTCCAAGGTTTTCAGTACAAAGGACGTTAGGCTTATAGGCCTGAAAGACTTTGGATGTGCTGTGTCTTTTTTCCCAATTTTAGGGATAAAGATTACCTTAACTAATCTCCATAGACCTGGTATATACCCACGAGCAATGCTGCTTTGGAATATGCTAATGATATAAGGCATAAGATCTTCCTTACCCTTCTGTAAAAGGGCTGGGAAGATACCATATACACCTGGTGATTTAAAAGGTTGAAAGGTGGTTATTGCCCAGTCTATCCTTTTACTTAAGCAGATAGTTGCAGCTAGCTTCCAGTCTTCTCTATTTGGATTAAGAGGTTTTCTCTCTAGAGAGGTCCCCGCTAAAGGTTGACTACCTGGAAAGTGCGTGTTAAGCAGCAGAGAAGACTTCTGCTCTTCATTTTCCGTAAAGCTTCCATCATCGAACCGAAGTCGTAATGATGTAAGTGTCTTTTCTTTTGCAAGAGCTTTGTGTAATCTTGCCGCAACAGGTGTTAAAGAAATATTTTCACAGAAAGATGCAAAACTATTTCTTTTGGCCTTTCTTAGCTCCTTATTATACTTTTTTAACTCTGTGGAGTAATTTTCCCATTCCCTGGTTTTTTTTTTGCCTCGGAGTTTTCTTACCTTGCATCTTAATTTAGGCAGTGTCTTGTTCCACCATGGGGCATCTTTATCCATATTTTTGGTTTAAGAGGGCAGCTGAGTTCGAACGCGTCTTGTATAGCCCCACTAAACTCATTAACTGTAAATTCTAACTCAAGGTTACTATTTGTCGTACTAGCTGGGCCTATATGCTCCAAGTTTGATTTTAGGACAGTTTTATAGAGGTCCCAGTTTGTTTTCCTAGGATTCCTTCCAGAGGTGTTCTCTGTGAGACGGCCTTCTAAGCTAAACTCTATTATTCTGTGGAGGGTTCATTGGATATTCTCCAATTCCTTATTAGACTGCCTACATTTAGGGTAACAAAGGTTATGTCTAAAACTTCTTTTCTTGTTCTAATAACAAAGGTAGGGGTATTCCCTACATTATATATTTCTAGATCTTTTTCCAACATAAAATCTATAAGGTACTCACCCCTTTGGCTTATGTCGATGCTACCCCAAGTTGTATGGTGAGCATTTGCGTCACATCCAATCAACAGTGGTAGTTTTCTCTTATTACAGTAGTCCACAAGCCTCTGTGCTTCATTCGGTGGAATGTTGGCTTCGTCCCCGGCGAAGCAGGCTGCTGCTAGTACCATTGTCCGTGTAATATCCTCGATGGTAATTCGGGCCTGTATTGGGACCAGATCTCTCGTCAAAAATTCTGAAAGACATATAAAGTTTATGTTGTTTCTTATCTTTATGCAGGTTCTGAACGAGTTTTGTCTCTTGTCCCATATTAATTTAGAGTCGCTGCTTGTCAGCCATCTTACCTGACGCCCGTAAATCCAGTGTTCTTGGATCAGTGCTAACTATAAGTTGTCCTTTGCGAACTTCCTTGCTAAGACATCTTATGCCGCCTTCGCGTGATGAATGTTCACTTGGACAAACCTGGTGCTGATCCCGCGTCCAGTCATTTTCATTTGTTTAGCAGATAGGGGCGAATGCCCCATCTTCTGCCAGCAGTTGCTCTTCCTCCTCAATTGTCGGAAGCTTTTCGTCACTGTCAATTCGGCTTGTAGAGAGGTCAATGCCTTCCGTCACCCTGCTTCCTTGACCTGTTACAACGTTTGCCAGTGAAAGCTGGCAAAACTGGAAGGGTTGGTGAGAATGTTGCAAAAGGAATGGGTAGGAAAGTGGTTTTGTTCGGTGATTGTGGGAAGGGTAGAGGTGAGAGGGTTAGGTTGGGTTGATGTGACTGTGGAAGGGGTTGGAAGGTTGGGTTTGTTGGCGGTTTGGATAGTGGGTTCCAGTTTTTCCTTAGCAGTGTTTCGGGCGTCAGCATTGTCTTTAAGCTTTAAGCTTATTGAAAGGTCTTGGCACCGTGCGTCGCCTTCTTTAGGCCTACGACTGCTATCTTGCCGAACTTGTATTGAAGTTCGTTGTTGGACTTACTGATTGCCTCAGCTGACTTCATGTCGATGCTGATTACCAGAAGTTGCCCCTTACCTTCTGCCTTGCTAATTATCACTTTCCAGGCCTGGACATTTAGTCCCTCGTTCTGGGCCTGGATTAGGGACAGGGATTTTTTGTCCTCATGTCCCATATAGACGGAGAGCTAGCAACAAAAAAAAAATGAGTCATCGGTACACGATTAATTTTTACTGGAGAGAATCATTCAGAGTGGGTGGGCACGGATTTGCACATCTGCCAGCGCGATTCAGAGGCTTAAAGCGGGGGCGGGGGTCAAAGTTGCAAAATTTTGGTGAAAAAAAGCTATAAAGTACATGGATTCTGACTACGCAAATATCTTCATTCCGTCGTAAATAAGCGTAAACAAAAATAGCAGACGGTTTGCGTGAGGCCAAGTAGCCGGCAGATGACGCTAAAGTTGCAAAAAATTAGTGAACAAAAAAATCATAAGGTGGATACCAATTTTTTTATTTTAATACTTATGTATCTAGAAGGATGTTCAAAGGGTAGACAACGCGGTGCATTCAAGAGGACACAAGCGTCCACAATCAATCTCTGTCTATCAACTCCTACTCTCCCCTCCAAGTGGTGAACATCGGGTGCCTAGTACCTTTGACTGAAGATGGGGATCCAATCCCTGTGGACGGTTTAAGGCGGTAGCAGACGAGAGAGGGGGGGAGGAGTGTTTCCACTAAGGCACTTTTCCTTTTTTCAGGCGGCAGCGGAAGAATTCCCCAGATGGAATCAACGGTGGCGTCTACAATTCTAGTCAGTTTGAACTACTTAGTGAACACCTTATATGGGCTACTACGACGTATTCGTAGCTCAGACCTATAAGGAGCGATTTATCCGGCTCCCCGTCCTTGGAGTTATAATAAGGATCTGGTCCTCCAGGCTAGAGGTTGTGCGTCGGGGTGAATTCCCTACCACGTAAAAAAAATTTCGGTTCCGAAACAACAACAAGCCTCGGATATGGATGATTTTAATGTTGACGACCCCAGCAAACGAAACAAGGACAATGAATTTCGGATCTGCACGTGGAATGTCCGGACCTTAAACAGGCCACGTGCAGCCGAACAATTAGTGGAGAACCTGGGTAGGCTAAAGGCTGATGTAACAGCCATCCAGGAAGTGCGATGGGATGGAGAGGGCATACGAAGGATGCAATCGTGTGACATCTACTTCGGCGAGTGCTGCAAGGAGCAGGGTCAGCGGCTCTTTGGTTGTGGTTTTGTGGTAAGGGGAAGACTTAGGCAAGAAGTCTTGGGCTTCAGAAATGTAAGCGAGCGCCTGGTCACAATCCGCATCAAAGCAAAGTTCAAAAACATCACGTTGATCTGTGCCCATGCCCCAACGGAAGAAAAGGATGACTCAACCAAAGAAGAATTCTACGATCTCCTCGAGGATACGTATGATAGGTGCCCCAAGTACGACGTCAAGATTATTCTTGGCGACTTCAACGCCAAGATCCCGCACCTCAATATACACAAAGGGACCTGGCAGTCTCCGGATCAACAAACCGTCAACCAGATTGATCATGTTGCGATAGACGCCAGACATGCTTCCAGTATCCTGGATGTCCGAACGTTCCGAGGTGCCAACATAGACTCGGATCACTACCTGGTGGTAGCACAAGTACGTATGCGGATATCCATGACGCCACAACGACGAGCGGATGCTGTAAAACGATTTAACGTCGCGAAGCTAAAATCGCAAGAGATGGCCAGGACTTTTGCAGACCACGTCTCTCTTAAACTCTCAACAAGCCCGCCACAAGCATCATCTGTAGAGGACCAGTGGAAGCACTGCCAAAATGCCATCAAAAGTGCCGCTACTGATGTACTGGGTTTCACTAGGCCACCACAACGAAACCCCTGGTTCGATGAACAATGCAAACTGGCGCATGAAGCAAAGAACGAGGCCTATCAAGCCATGCTGCAGGCTAGAACCAGAGCTGCTGAGAGAGCAGCCCGGGAGCTCTACGGGCAAAAACGAAGGGAGGAACGCCGACTTCTCAGGAGGAAAAAGAGAGAGCATGCGAAGCGGGCGGTCGAGTCTATTGAGGACTGTAGCGGCAGGGGTGATGGTCGGAAGTTCTACCGAAGGGTGAGGCAAACTACCCAGGGCTACAAGGCCAGAACGGAAGCCTGCCGAGACGAGAGTGGGAATATGGTGGTAGACACACAATCGGTGCTGAGGATCTGGAAACAACACTTTTCTAGACTGCTAAACGGCGAAAATTCCGCTGTAAGACAGAACACTCCATTCAACCTGGACGATGA
This sequence comes from Epistrophella euchroma, assembly GCA_947049315.1. Taxonomy (NCBI): domain Eukaryota; kingdom Metazoa; phylum Arthropoda; class Insecta; order Diptera; family Syrphidae; genus Epistrophella; species Epistrophella euchroma. The sequence continues at coordinate 58,696,704 of OX346245.1, read as the reverse complement.
TGGTCAAAATTTCCGTTCACCCGACCCAAATGAAGTGCGGTTAGCGATAGCCAAGCTTAAAACGTACAAGGCTGCTGGTGCGGATGGCCTGCCAGCCGAGCTATTCGAAGCAGGGGGAGATGACTTGGTAGGGAGTATACACCAACTTATCTCCAAAATTTGGTCGGAGGAAAGTATGCCCGATGAATGGAACCTCGGTATAGTGTGCCCTATCCACAAGAAAGGAGATGCTCTGACCTGTTCCAACTACAGAGGTATAAGTCTCCTCAACGTCGCATACAAAATCCTGTCATCGGTACTGTGTGATCGCTTAAAACCGTTTGTCAACGATCTGATCGGCCCCTATCAGTGTGGTTTTAGGCCCGGCAAATCAACCGTCGATCAAATGTTCACACTCCGACAGATTTTGGAAAAAACCCAGGAGTTTCAAATCGATACACACCACCTCTTTATCGATTTTAAAGTCGCATATGATAGCGTAGACAGAGACGAGCTATTCAGAGCCATGGCGCATCTCGGCATCCCTGCCAAACTCGTCCGCTTGTGCAGGATGACGATGGAGAAATCTCGCTGCTCCGTCAAAGTCGACAAGAACACCACCGAACCCTTTGATGTCGAGAAAGGTTTGAGGCAAGGCGACGCGTTATCATGCAACCTGTTTAACATCGTTCTTGAAGCAATTGTACGCAACTCGCATGTCAACAACAGAGGTACAATTTTTCAAAAGTCTGTTCAATTACTTGCTTATGCAGATGATATTGACATCATTAAGAGAACGAAGCGAGCTGTTACCGGCGCGTTTGCAAGTATTGAATCGGAGGCGGCGAAAATGGGTTTAGCTGTTAAAGAGGACAAGACGAAGTATATGCTATCATCGAGAAAGGAATCTCAACATCGTCGGCTCGGGCAAAACGTCACGATGGACAGATACAACTTCGAAGTCGTCAAGGACTTTGTCTACCTGGGCTCCACTGTAACATCGCAAAATGACATCAGCGCAGAGATCAAACGAAAAATTACTCTTGCCAATCGCTGTTTCTTCGGGCTAAGAAGGCATCTAAGTAATAAAGCCCTCTCTCAGAGAACCAAGGAGACCTTATATAAGACCCTAATCATCCCGATCCTGCTATATGGGGCAGAGGCATGGACCCTGTCAAAAACGGATGAGAATCTGCTTGGGTGCTTTGAAAGGAAGATTCTTCGGGTGATTTTCGGTCCAGTCTGTATCGATGGAGTATAGAGGAGAAGATTTAACAACGAGCTTTACGGGCTTTACAGCGACGTCGACCTGGTCAAGAAGCTGAAAATTCAGCGGCTGAGATGGCTGGGACACGTGGAGCGTATGGACACCAACGCACCAGCCCGACGATTCTTCGAATCTACCCCTGACGGTCTGCGCAGCAGAGGAAAACCCCACCTTAGGTGGCGCACACAAGTGGAGAACGACCTCAACCAACTTGGAGTGCGTAACTGGAGGCAGCTAGCTAGGGACCGAGCTGGCTGGAGGGGCTTGTTGGTTGAGGCCGTAGTCCATCCTGGGCTGTGAGCGCCATCTTAAGTAAAGTAAGTAAGTATGCATCTAGAAGGCAAAATCCAAAATGGCAGGCGAAAAAGTAGAAGCTAACACCGCGGCAGACAGGTTTGAAAAGTGCATTGTTAGCACAGAAAAAATGTAATTTTTACTGCGGAAAAATGTAAGTGAAGATTTTTATATACAATTATCTTTATTTTGACATAAGGAATATTGCCTAAAAAGTCAATTGGCTCATACAAAGAAATTAGGGTTTTATTTAAAAAAAAAACAAGGTTTTTTACATATAACTTTTTATCGGTAAAAGATAGAGAAAAGTATTTTATGAAAATATTATAGACCATTCAATTTTCTACAAAAAAAGTTATGACACTTTTTCTTCCGACTTACCGTTTCAAAAAACGGAAAATGACGAAAATGTTGGTTTTTCGCACATAACTTCTAAATCGTGTGTTGTTTTAAAAACATATTTAGAGAAATAATGTTAACTATTTGATTTGATTGATTATATAATAAATTATAAATATTTGTGTTCTAGCATTCACCGTTTTAAAAATATCATCATTTAAAAATATTGGTGAAAAGTCAAAAATACATGTTTTTTGCTTTTTACTCTGAAATGTCGAATTTTTTTTTAAATATTTTGAGCTTATTTTATAGAATATAATATTTCAAGATTTTAGGTTATAAGATATTGCTCCCTCAAAAAAGCAAAGTCCTAAAAATGTAGGTTATTCGCACATACATAACTCTTAAACGGTAACTTATTTCTATTTTTTGTTTCACAAAATTGTTGTGTTACCCTCAATAAAAAAAAATAAATTATTTCTTTTCATTAGACTATCATCTTTTGGAAATAATTATGAAAAAAATTGGTCAAAGTAAAAAAAACTTGGTTTTGAAGAAGTTTTTGAAAAAGAATTTGTACTCAAATCATGATAATCATATATTAGAATGAAAATAGTATGACACTTTTTTCCATATGGGTGACAATTTACAAGATATTGATATTTCAAAAATGTCAAATTTCGTGAATATAGGTTTTTAACAAAGAAAAATATACCTATTTTTCTAAACTAAAAAAACTAAAAAAACTAAGTGAAGATTCTTAAACGTTATTATCCCGATGTACCTGGAGCATCTTCCATTAGTACAGGAGATATTCTGCCTTGGCTAACGGTTGAACTGCCCGGTTCTTAGTTCGTAACTCCTTAAAATCACTACCGAATCTGATTTCTCCAAAACGGCAGATCAGATGAATCTTTGAAACTTAAGCCTACGCACCACAGCAAGGTTACTGCCTTCATGTTAATATGGGAAATAAAAATACATTTATATGTATGTACAATTGTACGAATAAAACAATTAAAATAATTATATTAAGTTTGACCTAGAGCAATTTATTTTTATTTTGTATACCTATTTGTAAAAAAAGTTGTTTTAATAAATTCAGAGCTTTCTTACTTACACATAGTAGTAAAATGTAATACCTTAACCACTGTTATAATATTTGAGTGGTTTCCTTTTTAAATGTTCCACATAGGTTTATTTACATGAAAAAAAGTGCTCAAAGGTCAATTTTTCAAAATTTATGGTTGAGAAATAGTTTTTTTTTCTAGCTGTACCAAAACATCACCGAAAAAATGTACTGTAGTTGTTTTTATTCTTTCTATGCACGCTCACAACATCAGTAGTTGTGAATCAATTATTGATTTATGTGAAAAATCCAATAGCTAAATAATTGCGATTTGAGCCATTATTATGAATAGCGAATCGAATATAAAACTTTGCAAATTCGTTAATTTCGTAATATGAATAGCGAATCGGTCAAATAAAGTAAGCTTTAAGGCTGTGTCACACAGAACGCGGGCCGACGGCCCGGTCAATACTTCACCACGGAAGGAAAGAACGCGACGGGCAAATTTTGTTTGTAATTTTTTACAAAGACCGCCGTGCCGGACCGCGTTCTGTGTGACAAGGCCTTTAAATGGTAAAACTTAAGTGAATTTGACTACCACTTTATTACAAATAGCGAATCTTCGATAATTTGTTTGCTCAGTGAGTCAAAACAAGTCGAACTAAAAAAGTTCTGTGATAAATTATCGAATTTATAATTTATGTAAGGTACTTCAAATCATTTGTTATTGTTTATTTTATGAATAACTCAATAAATAATCAAATAAAAAGCAGAATGCAAATACAAAGCATTAAAAAAAATATTATTGGGAGCATATACTGCCGTGTTAGCTCAAAATGACGTATCTACGTTTTTTTATGAACCTCAATGAATAATCAAATAAAAAGCAAAATGCAAATACAAAGCATTAAGAGGAATATTATTGGGAGAAAATACTGCCGTGTTAGCTCAAAATGACGTATCTACGTGTTTTTATGAATAACCCAATGAATAATAAAATAAAAAGCAAAATGCAAATACAAAGCATTAAGAAAAATATTATTGGGAGCATATATTGCCGTGTTAACTAAAAATGACGTACCTACGTTTTTTTATGATTTTTGTTTTGCCAATTTTTTAATAGTTATAAAACTATTTTTAATAAAAAAAGGATATGTTTCGATTGGTTAACTGCTCAAAAAGCGATATACAGCTTTAGTTGTCACTAAAAACCATCTCAAGGATTTTAAACTTGACCTGAACTAAAGAAATCGACAAATGTCAGATACGTCAATTTCAGTAAACACGGTAGAATTGATCTCAAATGCTTTGTCCGTCTTTATGTTGAAAGTAAAGATTCGCATCCGTCTATTCAGAGCTTTTAGCTGTGTGAGACGTCTTAATCTCGCTCGTGTGTTGATTAATACAATCATTCCTAAACGTGTAAGATCACTCAAACCCGAGGACACTACTGTCCTTGGATAAAAACTTTGTTCCAATATGGATAATTTAAATACGACGAAAAACAAGGATTCTAATAATTGGAAAGACTCCAGATATTGGAATCCATTACAGTGTCAGCTTGAAACTGAAAATTATGTTGACGATATTAGCTCGACAAATACAACAAAATGTATGTGCCACAAATCAAAACCAAAAATCACCAAATGATGAAATCTTAAACATTACAAGTTATTGTATTAGAAAACTATATCAATCATGATAAAAATAAATTGTGATTTTTCATACTTATGTAAATTGGAGCTTCCAACGAGAAATTAAAGGCAAGTTGACGCAATGTCATAACTGCCAAATGTTTGGCCACGGGTAAGGAAACTGCCACAATAAAACTTATTGTGCCAACTGTGCGGGTTCTCATAAAACTGCCGAATGTGACAATGTCTCAAAGCATAAATGTGCAAATTGCAATAAAAATCACAAGGCTACTGATGTCACGTCTTTTTCCTCTAAGGTCGACTTTCCGTCGCTCCCACAACCAAAGCGTGGTCACCCTGTTAATATGCAGAGTATCAATGTAAATAATACCCAAAGATTAAATGTATTGAAAGATCACTCTCCCGCTTCAACTGTCAACAGCATCTATACCGATGCAACCAACAGCGAAAAGCTTTTTTCCATCGAAGAACTAAATTCATTAGCTATGGAAATGATAACAAAATTATCAACTTGTACGATCAAGTTAGACCAGTTTAATGTTATCGCACATTTAGCCACTAAGTTTTTGTATTATCATGATGCGAATCATATTATTGGTAGATAGATATGTTCACCGCACTTATTGAATATTTATATTTCTGTCATTCTTATGGAAAAATAATCCAAAACAAGCAAAGTTCAAAGCCAATTCAACAGATTCTAGTAATTTTGTTCCAGTTAAAAATATTCTTGGCAGGACACATTTTTACGATTTCTTTTCTTTGTCTCAGTTCTAACATTTCTTGCCAAACCTGAACGGCTTCACCAAAACAATAGATGATTTGTCATTTTCTCACCAGAACTATCAGTGCCACTGACAAAAACAAAAAAAAAATTAGGTAAAATAAAGACTTGATTGGAACTAAGACTTCTGGTGTCCTAGCTCAACGTGCTGCTATAAGGCCGCACATGCAACTAAACAGTTTGGTTTAGATTTTGAGTGCTATAGGATTATATGAGAGTCCGCGCACATAAACCGGCGCGCCTCTCATTTCAGCCCATTGTGCTCAAAATCGAAACCAAACTGTTTAGTTGCATGTGTGCGCCTGGCCTAAGGGATACTACACAAAGTTGAAATGAACCTCATAGTTCCAAAAGCATAGTTCAGTATGATTACTTGATAATGTGAAAACTTTTGTTTCGTCTGCAAGGAAAGGAACGAATTCGTTTAGTTCCGGGCTAAGAGGAAAACTTCACCTGTAAATAGTAAAATTTATATTTTTTAATTGTAAGTAGGGATGAAACGATACCTCCAAAGTATTGAGTACTTGTACTCGATACCGGTATCGAAAGAAAGTATCGGTACATACTCGTGTATCGGTTTAAAAGTATCGATACCTACTTGGATTTTTTTTAAGGCTCTCCCAAACCAACGCGAATATTCAGCGCGACGAACGAAAACAACAATAACAACACGTGGTTGTCAAACAAAACAACACGTTGTTATTATTGTTTTCGTTCGTCGCGCTGAATATTCGCGTTGTGTCGGGTTAAACCAAAGTTAGTTAACTCTGGACATACATTTCTATTCACAGTTAACTCAAGAAACAGTTTTCAAAAGAGTCAACTTAAAAACATTTAGGATAAAACATCAAAAGCATCTGTTCAGTAAATACCGAGCTTACCCACCAAATTCGGTGAGTTAACTCGGGCTTTACTTTAATATCGGACTGAAAAAGTAGGACTACGCGGTTTCGGGTGATTGCTGCTCCCGCTTGCATGCTTATAAAAAGTAGTGGATTAGATTTAAACTAAAAAGAAACAGCAGAAGAAAAATACGAGAAACCAAATAATATGTAATATTGTAAATTGAAAAACATGGACTTAAGCTGAAACGATACTTCCATTCGATCCAAGTATGTACTTTCATTCGATACTTACTTGATATCGATTCCAAAAGTACTTGGTATCGATTCAAAAGTATCGGGTATATAAACTTGTATTTACTTGTATCGTTTCATCCCTAATTGTAAGAAACTCGAGTATAATAGCACGTAAGATTTTTGTCTTATATAATTTTGTTCTTTGTCTAATGTTAGAATTAGTTTAATATTTGCATGTATTTCTTATACATTTAAAGGTGTTATTTGTAAAAATAACTCTTCACTTACCTTACGTTCACATAATTAAAAAAACAACCCCACGAGTACCAATATAAATCTCAAACATTTATTAAGAGCATTGTTCATTTTTCAAAGTATCCGAAATTTTCTTCAATAAGTATTAAAAACATTTTTTTCCTTTCAAATAAAATAAAAAGTATAAAAACAGAATAGAAAAAAATTAACAATGCCCAAGGGCGTCGTTTGTTATGATTTGTCTGTGCGGTAGGTATAACAAATTTATTTACAAAACCCAAAGTTCAACCCCTACCCATTGTTGTTCTTATGAATATTATACAATTTTGTAAGTGAATTATGAGAACCTCAACGAAAGACATAGAAACTGCTTCAAAGTCATGAACGCCAACAAGATTGCTTTCCTGAATAAATATCAATTAAATGTTATTATCTTGCTTAACCAAGGTTAACCCAAAAATCATGCGGAAAATATAGATACAAATAATTGGATAAGAAATAAGAAGATAAATAAATACGAAGATATTCTTCATAATATACATACATACACTTGAAGGTTTCGAATATTTATTAAATCTTAAAGCTCTCAAGGATTTTACGGAAAAAAAAAGAAAAACAAAACAAGCAGTAATGGAATTTACTGCGAGGATAAACTATTAAAGCCTCTTATCCCGAAGGCCTACCTCTGTTTTAAAATTGTTGATATTTATTGCATCCATACCACTTGTTAATATACATACATATGAAAATTTAAGGTTTTGGGACCTTTTTTATTAAAATCATAATATCATACATACAAATAGGATAAACATGTACAAACATAATTTTTTATGCTGAACATGTACATATATTTATCTTAAATAAACTTTAGAAGTGGTTTAAAGTATATGTACATATTTTAAAGCAGCAGCGTTGCAAGACTATACGATGTCATAATGGGCCTTCGTATTTGGAATTTCTGTTTGAGAAATATGGTTCATCATTTGCTTATACGATTTGAGATAGGCCCACTTTCAAAATCAAAATAAATGAATGGCCAATGTGGTAGACTTAAGTGACATTGCCATTTACACACCTACAGCCCTATTAATAAAAAGTCACTGTCCGTTCCTTAACACACGTGTTAGCTAGCACACGGATAGAGAACTTTTCCGTTGAATAACTTTTATTATTAATAAACATACCTATCACAATAGTTCCAGTCTGTACCATTGAAAGTATACAGCAACATCAAATCGTGGAAGTATTCTTTTCCATGTATCACACGCATGCACTGATTGATGAAAAATATGCTTGTGGTTGAACCGGTTATTCGGCCCTATCGAGGTAACCGTGTCGGAGCGGAATTCTCTCCGATTTCCTACGAATCGGAGACACTTTGCTTCGGAGTAGTTCTCCGATCAGCAAAATGTGGCCGATTATGAAATGTAAGCATGTGTGGATTATGAACTATTCCATCGCTTAAACGCCAAATTTGACGAGTTAAAGTAATGCACTCGCTGTCACCATGTCATAGACCATTACATATTTATTAATAGTTGACAGTTGTGTTAGGCTTATCTCTCCGTTGTTTTTCGTTTATTGATACGGGGGCTACTTTTCTTATTGGAGTTTATACTCTTCAATTTTTTTTTCTAGTAAGACGAAATAGTAAATGTAAAAAAAATTGAATATGTAATTAAATAAAAAACGAGCTTTCTGACTTATCGTTGACTGCGGGACACCCTGTACTATTTTTCCTATCATTATTTCTAAGGTGTGTGTCCTTTTAATTTTTTTGAGATTTTAATATCGCGAGTTTACTTGTATAGGTTTGAGAGTTGATTTCCCGAATTGAAATTCTGCCAGCTAATTTAAATATTATTTATATTTTCGTATATAGTGATCAAAACACGTATCCACTTGCGAGGAACTATAAACAAATTTTGAAAGTAAAAAGTCAACTTTCCGTGAGGTACTCATAAGGTTGTGTCCAATAACGAGGTTGCGCTTGAGAGTTGCCTGAGAGCTGATATCAGTGTTTTTACGGTGAATTTTTGAAATTGCAAAAATAAACCGAACATTTTTCTAAGATGCGTACTCTGGAAACCTAGCCAAAACGATAGTTGCCATTCCCCTGATGACAAAAGACCACTGCTTTCACCTATACAGTGGTGGGAAGTACTGCTGCAAGAAACACAAAAAATTTGTCTAAGATGCGTACTCATGAAACCAGTTGCATATGTTAGTTTAACATTTAAGACGATGGAAAAACTTGTGCTTACACCTGTGGGGTAGTGCAAAGTACCGCTTACAATTAAAAGAAGTTGGGTCCCCCCTAGTGCATTGTAACCTATTTTTTTTGGGATTAAAACCTCGAGGAAAAAAATGTTGCAATTAAATTTCATAGATAATTGGACAAAAATTACGGGAAAAATAGCGCGCCCTTAAAAAAGTCATATTTTACCCTAAAAAGGGGGGAAACACTCCTTTACAAGTTTTTTTTTTTATATATCTCAAAAACTACATGCATTTTGATAAATTTGATAAAACGTTTATAGATTTCATACATAGATCAAATAATAAAATTATAGAAAAATAAAGGGGCTCGGGGGTAAAACTACCCTTTTTACGCATCTCAAAAATGAAATGCTATTTGAAGGCTTTTTTCTTCTGAGGTTTTTTTTTTTCATAAAAACATACATATATAATTATACATATGTAAAATGATGGGGAGGGGCAGAGGGGGCGAATACCTTACTCTTCTTCGGCTTGTTTGGTCGAATTAATTTATTAATGAAAAATCTTCATTAGTTTTCCCGACGTTTCGACTGAGTTTTCAGTCTTCTTCAGGGGCACTTTATTAATAATGAAAAACAAAAGATGAAACAACAATTTTTTAATTTTATAAAATAAAGTTAACATGTCAACTTACAATAAGATTGAAAATTTTAGAATATTTTATAAAAGTACGTAAAACATTGTAGGTACCAAAGAAAGTTAAATTACACTTTAAAGCACTTCTTTGTTAGAAGTTTAGTCTGAAACTATTACAAGTAAAAACAAAGCAAAGATGAAAAAGTAAGATTTAAATATGTATATATGTGTATACATGTACTTTTGTATATACATAATTACAGTTTTGCAGAGAATAAAGAACAAAAAACTGATGAAATCGATTGTGTGTCCTGTTTCCTGTTCATGTTATTTTCGTTGTTCAAAATGTGTAATGTTTCCAAAGTATATCTTTTCGATGTGTGTTTTTCGGTTTGAAGAATTTCTGTGTTATCGAAATCAAAAAACTCTTAATAAAAAAAAAAGAAAAATAAATCATGTAGTCCGGGTTATTTTTATAAGTGCAGGTCCAACATACTAAAAGTCCCCAGCCCAGAGCCGCGAGCTTAGGCCAGGAGAGAGGGTTAAAGGTCCCCTTTTTTTAGTTTTTCGTCAATATTTCGAAAACAAAGCGCTTAAGTGAAAAAGTCTGCACTAAAGAATTAAAGTAAATTGAATTTCCTACAAAAATATGTTTTGTTTATATTTTCGCTGGGAGCAACATTAAGAGAGATATGGGGTGTAGAAATGTCAAGAACTCTAAAAAATCGGTCATTAGCTTAAAGAATTAAGTGTTTATTGATCAATTTTACCCAGAAAAATTGTTGAGTTTGAAGAGAGTTTAGGGGGTTCAAAAAGGTGGAGAGGTTTAGAATTTCCTAATGCAATTTATTTGATACAGTGATTGCATTCATATATGCAAAATGCTGTTTCTTCAAAGGCAAAAAGTATACTGCATTTTTTCATGTTACTGATCATTACTTTGTAAAATAATTTTCAGACATGTACTAAGAAAAAAATCGTTTGGGAGTGGGGGTTTATGTCCTCCCGTTTATAAGGCAGGAACCATTTTCTAAAGCATTTGCGTAAAGTGGATAAAATTATTTAAACTCAACGAAAGCACCTATAAAGCAATACTATAGGTTTTTGAAAATTCAAAGACCTATTCTTTTGTTTTGTTGCTAAAACGGGTTGTTTTATTTAACAGTGTATGAAAAAATTGAATTTTAATTAAAAATTTTGAAAACAAAAATTTATAATGATTTTATTTTCAAATTTTTTTGTAGCTGAGTTCTAAATTTTAGTTCAGCATTTATTGCTGTTATTAAATTTTATTCGAACGCTGATTTTTCATGGTATTAATTTTTTTAATTTTTTTTTCTATTTTTAATTAATTATTCAAAATTTGGCCCCATTTCAATTTTTTTTTACGATTCGAAAAATCTGAAAATGCAATTCGATGCATAATCGTTTGTACACGTTTGTACAAAAAATATTTTCGTTTGTACACTTCCCGATTGGATTTTACACACAAATTTTTTTTTAAAAAACTTCTGTACGAATTTCGAAAAATATGCAAGCGTTTGAACATTTTTTATGATAATTTTTCATGCTGTTAATACTTTAAATTTGATCAACTTTCTATTTTTAATTAATTATTCAAAATTTTGGCGCATGCAGTTGGCCCCATTTTGATTTTTTTTACAATTTGAAAAATGAAAATGCAGTTCGATCTTCGATGGATAATCGTTTGTACAAGTTTGTACAAAAAATATTTTCGTTGTACACTTCCCAATTGGATTTTACACACAATTTTTTTTTAAAAAACTTCTGTACAAATTTCGAAAAATATGCAATCGTTTGTAAATTTTTTATGAAAATTTTGCATGGTATTAATATTTTAAAATTGATTAAGTTTCTATTTTTAATTAATTATTCAAAATTTTGGTGCATGTAGTTACTCTAAATTCAATAAAATGTTTAGGTAGGTAGGTATGTGGGTACGTAAACTAATATCTATTCGTACCTTTAAACTTTTTTTTCAAACTTTCTTTGAAATAGGTATCTACATACCTACCTACCTACCAAATTATTATATATTTCTACCTATTGGTACCTATAGATTATATAGAAGATTGTTGCAATACTGTCTTAAATATACTGTGACTTCTTTACCTATAGGATAGCTACATACCTACCTACATTATAAACATAAAACATTAGTTGATACCTACCTCTTAACATATACCTATGCTCAATTAATTTTTAAAAAATTTGGAAAATACCTATACCTACATATTTGGGGAACCTTATGTATGTTAAAGCAAATCATTTGGTAGTACACGAAAACAATAAAGAATGAAAATTAGTAATAGGTAGAAATAACTTTATTTTTCAGATAAATAACTAAAATTTTTGATTTGATGATTTTTGTAAGTTATTGGTAAAATTTATTTTTTCGTTTCAAAATGTTATTTAAATTGAAAATCAAATTTGATTGGTCGACAGTATCTAGTAGAAGATGGAGCCTGATTTTGCCACACAACATTTCTTTCTTGCCCAAAGCTTAAATTCATCTGAATAGGAACCATGCTAATAAATTATCATCTATCTGACCTTCCGACGAAAACTTCTGTTTGTATTGAGATTACTGAGCACCATCGCAGCCCCATTTGATCAATATTTCAAGATGTTTTTCGCCACCTTGAAGTTCAATTTTTTCAAGTTACCGAGCCAAGCAGAGTCGTTATGTGGTATGATGGATCGACCAAGCATTGAAGATGACTTTTAGCATAAGCTTCGGTGACATCAATTTCGGCGGGAAAACATTTCTTTTTCATAAGAAGAGAAGAGTCTTTTGCGTATAACTTGATACTGATATTTTGATAAAATACATCGGGAGACAGAGGTAGATGAGATCCGTTATCAGAACTTTGATTTAAAAAAAATGTTTTTACTACAGTACCTTTACCAGATGAGGCTTCCGAAAGATCCTTAATGATGTTTGCTGAGTCCTTGTTAACCATTTTGCGAAGCACCACTTCACCAGCTTTAATTATTTTATCAGGGCTGGATGGATTTATTATTTTTTGAACTTTGAGTGTTTTTGATTTTTCACAGCATTCCTCAAAACTTTTTCTTGTTCTTTCGATCTTTTTTTTTTTATTGAGCTCTGTACATTATGTCAGGCAACATGTACGTATCCTCTCTAACCAGTCTGAGTTCGTAGCTAAAAATCTGTTGACATACCTACCGCTTTTAACCCAATTTTCACTAATTTTAAGCAGCAAATTCTTGATAGGTGTACTTTTTCTTTGAGCATCTTGAGACAGTTCTGTTAGTTCAAGTTGGAAAACAACAAACGCTCTAACCACATAAACCCTTTTTGTTTTCTCAGTTTGCCGCCAAATTTCAAAAATTTGTTTACGCGAAATTGAGGAAACCATTCTAAAAGTGAAAATACTTGTATGGATGTCGCAAAAACGCGCAAAAAGTTTTTTTACCTGATAGCAAAGAATATAAAGTTACCAAGAATGCGCATCTCATACAAATTTTTTACTGCACATTTTTATATGGTGGGTTCCAATATTGCGACCTGTTCCCAGAGCGTTTGCCTTTTGTATAGGCTTTTCAAGGATAAAAAAGCAGACTGATTCAATGTGTGTGGTATCTCATTTTAAAAGCACAGAGAGAATTATTGAAAAGCCCATAAAAAAGTCAAAGTGCGGGTTCCAACATTGGAACCCGCCATTTTCAGTAGAAAATTTGTATAAGATGCGTCTTCTTGGTAACTTTATATTCTTTGCTGATAGCCAACACTCCACAGAGTCATTTTTTATAAATTATGAGCCGGAACTCAGCCGAACTATGCACTTTAACTCCACTTGGAAATTCAACAAAAAAATATCAAGCCCAATTTTTCACTTCGAACTTAAACAACTTAAAAAAAATTATTTAAGAAAATATTTATTAATAAAATCGTTTTTCTACTACCCATAAGCTATTCCTTTCAAGAAAAAAAAAATGATGGCGATAGATGCACCGTTACAATTTTAGTAGCTAAAAGAAACCACACAAAAAAAATACTTTCTCTGCTATCGCTAAGTAACTTTCATCAACTACTAACTTCTAAGCTTAATATTTCCTAATTAGTGAGAGAAATAAAAAAAATGATTTACAGTTACCTATTATATTGAGAAGCTATCCATTTCATTTTGAAGCAGTTCGCTTTACTTTGATTTTTACATTTTGTCCTTGAAGATATTACCGGGAAAGATCGTGGCATTTGGCACACGAAGGATCTTAAACCTTATAATTGTTCAGCCGAATATAATTGAGTCTTTAAGACCCAATAGTAACGTAAAGTAAAGTTTTTCTTTTTTCTCAATTTTGCAGTGACAACTAGTCCCCGACACAACTCATAACTAACAGACAGGCGATCTGTTAAAGCTTTTTCCATAAAGAAGCGCGGACGACACTTGGTCCCTGTCCGCTAGAAGTTACTCATCTGAGAATGGCTGCGTGCCCAACATATCTTACTAATGTTTATAAAAGATCAGTCACAGTCTGGCTCTCGTAGCGTAAACATCTCTGATCTGTGCCAACTACGGAGGTATAAGTCTTCTCAACGTCGCATACAAAATCTTGTCATCTATACTGTGTGATCGCTTAAAACAGTTTGTCAACGATCTGATCGGCCCCTATCAGTGTGTTTTGAGGCCCAACAAATCAACCGCCGATCAAAAGTTCACACTCCGACAGATTTTGGAGCTATACAGAGCCATGGCGCATCTCGGCACCCCTGTCAAAGTCGTCCGCTTGTGCAGGATGATGATGGAGATATCTCGCTGCTCCGTCAAAGTAGGTTAAAACACCACCGAACACTTTGAGGTCAAGAAAGGTTTGAGGCAAGGCGACGCGTTATCATGTAACCTGTTTAATATCGTTCTTGAAACAATTGTACGCAACTCGCAAGTCGACAACAGAGGTACAATTTTTCAAAAGTATGTTCAACTACTTTCTTATGCAGATGACATTGACATCATTGGGAGAACGAAGTGAGCTGTTACCGGCGCGTTTGCAAGTATTGAATCGAAAATGGGTTTGGCTGTTAATGAGAACAAGACGAATTATATGCTAATTAAACCATCACCGCTGTAAATACAGCGGCTGAGATAGCTGGGACTTGTGGACCGTATGAATAGCAACGCACCAGCTCGACGAGTCTTCGAATCTACCCCTGATGGTCTGCGCAGCAGAGAAAGACTCCACCTTATGTGTCGCACATAAGTGAAGAACGAACTCAACCAACTTGAAGTGCGTAACTGGAGGGAGCTAGTTAGGGACCGAGCTGTCTCGAGAGCTTGTTGGTTGAGGCCGTAGTCTATCCTGGGCTGTGAGCGCCATCTAAAGTAAAGTTAGTAAGTAAAAAAATAAAACTTCATATTAAATCCTAAATAAAATATATTTTTTTGGCTTTTAGCCTTTAAGGTATTTTACTCTTCATCATAAAAAAGAACTTAAACCAAAATACCACCACCAGTTGCGGATCTAGGATGTGGCTACGGGTGGCTGAATTTTAAGACAATCATTTTAAAACAGAATACTTTAGCCCTGTAATTGAATACTTTCTTTTGAAGCAATAGTACTTATTTTTTAAGAAAATTGTTTTAAAAATTACAAACTAAATCAAACAACGCAAGCCAACTATAGCTAATGACAAATAATCTCCAAACCCAAAACACTTTTGATCAAAAATATAAAAACCTTGTAGGTTAAACTCTCATTTATTAAAGCAAAAATTCTCAACTGTACTTATGTACACCTACTCCCAATCCGATAGTGTATCAATCATATTTTTAGAACAGTAGAAACAAATATTTAAAATTATATTATTTTCAAGTGAACTAAAAAACTTTAACTGATATATACATACACACATAAGGTTGGCACTTATTTTGGAAATTTTTCAATTTATTTTTTTTCCTTTAAAGTGATCAAGTGACTTTAAAAAAAATTCTGCCAAAACTTTGAAAATTACATACACCCGAGAAATCTTTTATAAAAAAATAAGTAGTTTTCACAGCATTGAACTCAAAATTTCGGTAGAAGGGTAAAAATTGATGGAAAATCTTTAAGCCCCATAGCTATCGCCACCCTGGATATGCCACAGCACCACCATGTTAATGGATTTAACTGATTTAACGACGCAATTTAAAAAAAATCATCAGAGTGCGTACTAATTAACATCAGATTTCCTTCTAACAAACGGAATTTCCCCCCATTTCAATGAACGCTACCTATCTGTATCCAATTTGTTGATTTAATTAAAAACCTAAAAGATATTTTCAGAGGTTACTTTTAACGAACTCAGAGGAAAGAAAGCTATAAATTATCTCTTTTTGAAACAAAACCAAACCTTGATGTTGTAACCATTTTAAATTTAGATAATTATTTTGATGTTAATATCTGAATTCTAAGGGCTGTTTGCGTATAAGGGACATTATTATAGAACACCTAAAATTAAAACTGTAAAACGAAATTTCACATCTTAAAACTGATACAATAATCCCCGCTTAATTGCACTGGCCTTTGTCTGATTTGTTGGTCAATTATCTGAGTGGTTCAATTTACAGATCCCTCTTAATTAACATCAGACTCGTTAAATAAAGCGAAAACCATTTAATTGCACCAGGGTCAATTAAAAGATACACTTTTCATGCAAACAAAATATTTTAGTAACAAATTTTGGACAACTAAGTTATCATAGATAGCAAAAATGTGTTTCTTTTAAGCTCAGCTGAGCAGTGGCGGCTTAAGCTTCTATGGGGCCAGGGGCGGCAATACTGAATGAGGCCCCTTAAATTTTCGGGCCTTCATTGTTAATGCAAAAAATGACAATGGAATATTGTTTATAATTTTTATGAAATAGAATCAATGTGCTGCGCAGGTCTTTAAATGAAAGATAATTATTTTTATTTAATTATTTTGGCTTTTATCACATACATACTAAAATTTAATTTCAGTTTTGAAAAGGACCTCTCACATTATTAGATTGACGGCCAGTTTTCGACAATATGGATACTTGGCTGAAACGTGTGTACCTACCTCAAAAACTTTCAGTAAAAGAAAATTTGTACATTTACCAAAAAATTACCTCTTTCAGCTCCAATTATTTCCATTTGAACTTGAAATTCGTAAAGTGCAAGGGCGTAGCTGAGTGCATAATGCTAAACTTAGAGTCTGCTCGTATTGTTTTTTTGCCGTTATAATTGAACACCCTGAAAAGCAGCAGCAATATATACCCGAGGCCACTCGCTGATTTTTCCTGCTGGATCATGCAACGAGCTAGTATAGCCGAGCATATTTGTTTGGCGAGAAATGCCTCAATAATTTAAGATTACGGGGTACACTTTTCCAAAAAGAAAATTGTTAGTAAATTCTTGATTTACTTTCGTAATGGCGCACAGTGTTTTGTCCTTTTATGAAAAATCAAAATTAACTTTTTTCAGTTTTACATTATTTTTATGATGGGAACATTATCATAAAGTGTCAACACATACCAAAACGGTATTTTGTTAAGATAATACGCTCAAATGTACATGCAATTTGTTTTGCAACATGAGTACATCAGAGAATGGGCAAATTTTAACGGATTTATGCAGATGTTCAGGGTGTATTAAATGAAGTTTGGTCAAGTTTTTAAGATTTTCAATTTATTTGTTTGATTTAACTAGTATTTATTGTGAAAGATATAAATACAAAATTTGAAGTTTATAAAAAAATGGGTGAGTTATCGAAACTTCTTTGTTGAGACCAAAAAAAAAAAGTTAATTTGGGATTCAAACTTCGTTAAAAAAAAACATGTCATATCATGTAGTTAATTTTTGTATATTACTTTGCTTTAAGTATCAGTTTTATGTTGGCAAAATTTGATCTGCCTTTTACTGCCTATTGCTGAGATATTTCTTTTAATTTGCAGCTGGTCAACGCCTCAAAAAGAACACCTGTTTTGAAAAATGGCTTCAGGCGGACCAAAAGAATAAAACTATCTCTGTTTTAAATCATGTTTATTTTATGAATTACATGAAGCTCCTGATGTTATTAAATCCAGTACCAAGAAGTCAGTCAATTTATTTGCGTTATATATATTCAATTACTGGGAATCATCTAACAGAACTGAGAATGCGTTTAGGAAAAAATATTCTGTCTTTTTGAATAGAAATTTTAAGTTGAGTGAAGATGTTTTAAGCTACTTAGACAACTGGGAACACGGAGAAACATCAGAAGCACATTGTTCTAAGCAAGGAAGGCCGTGCAAAAGTTTTGAGGAACTCAATCAAGCTTAAAAAAAGCAGAGAGTACCGGATTTACTACAAAATAAAAATCCTTGTGAATTAAAATTCACTGCTTCTGTATCTAGCAGAATTGAAGGAAAAGATAAAAAATCTATGTCGCCTTTAGAAGATTTAGCCTTATATACCAATCTCGATTTATCTTATAGAAAATATGAAAGATTATAAATAAATTACACCCAAATACATTGCCAAGTTACTATTCTATGATCAAAACTAGAAACGACATATTACCCAAAGATATAATATTAGATGAAATACAATCCGAGGTAAACTTGCAAGAACTTTTAAATAAAACTGCATCCCACCAAAAACATTTCATGTAAAAAAAGGTCGCCAAGACTCACATGCACATAACGCTTTCGCTGTGAAAAAGTTATGAGATCTCATGAAGAGCCAAGCCCATAACTCTACAAGGCCTAACTTTACAAGACCTAACTCTACCAACCCTACATCGTGGTCAAAAAGTATGGCTTGGCCGTTTCGCAGCCAAAACACAGACACTTCCATAGATTTTCGGTAAAATTAAGTCTGTCATGCTAAAGTTTTATGAAACGGCCAAGCCATACTTTTTGACCACGATGTAGGGTTGGTAGAGTTAGGTCTTGTAAAGTTAGGCCTTGTAGAGTTATGGGCTTGGCTCTTCATGAGATCTCATAACTTTTTCACAGCGAAAGCGTTATGTGCATGTGAGTCTTGGCGACCTTTTTTTACATGAAATGTTTTTGGTGGGATTTCATTTCTTTTTGTAGGATCAATTATTATCCAAAAGAAAAAAACCTGAACCTCCCTTAAATACTTCACGGTGGGATTCTAATTCCAATGAAACTACTTCCCAATTAATATTGTAGCAATAGGCCTAATACCTCGGAATAAAGTAACTACCTACATACCTAACCTTTATATTGAGCTAAGTCTCTTAGCAAAGACCAGAAATATGAAAATAATATACATATTGTTATATAATAAAACTACCTCTACCCATTACTTAGTGTAATTTCACCCTAAATTGCTTTCAACACAATAGGTTTTTGCTCAGCAAATACCTAGTGTGCTCATTAAGTTTAATAATTTCTCCAACCTTATCTTCTGTGAAGATAAAGCTGGAGAGAATAGCTTACTTATCTTTAGCCTAGCAACAAGCTACGATGACGCCAAGGGATTATTGTGTATACTATTGTCCAGTTAAGCTAAGTTCTGTTTTATAACTATTTTCCGATTATGAAGAGAGCTGTTCTTGAATGTCCCTCGTCGAAGACGCGTCTAACAAAAATTGTCACAACTATTAATAGTATTATGTAATTATCGTAGGAGTAAAATTGTAAACGTGTAAAGACTAAAAAAAAGAACTAGTGGAATAAATAAATTGTCAACCTCAAGACTCATAAATAAAACGTTTTTTTATTGTGTTTCCCTTAAACATGTAACTGGCGCAGTCGGAAAAAAAAAAAAAGCCTGGTGTGTGGAAATAAAGTATTCTTGTACAGTTTTTCCAAAAACAAGAAACAAAAAGGTGTCATGCTATCAAACAAAAATGTTGAAAATTAATTAAAATTACAAGCATAAATAGCAATAAAATACAAAAAATACAAATTAAAAGACAAACGGTATTATAAATTTCTTCATTTTAAAAGTGTTGAAGTTATAAAATTCATAAGAATAAACTCATAGTTAAAAATATTCCACCACCCTTCGAAGACGCTTCCCCCGTTCAGAATTACAAAAAAATAAAAAAAAAAGACATATTAAGACCCATTCAGTTGAACATTAAAAAAAAAAATAACGAATCTTTATACATAAATAAAAAAAAAAAAAAGAATTAAAAAAAAAAAAAAAAAAAAGACATTGAGAAACAAATTTGTGATGTCAAATGCAACTGTACTTACATACAAAAAAAAAACTCTTGAAGAACTATCGCTAATCTTAGATGTCAACTGTATTCCCGAAACCGAACTCAACATACAGAAATAAAATTTAAATAGAACTACCTAGATTTATCGTCGCTGAGTGAGTATACAATTCCGAAACACAAAAATGGATGCATTAAGCCCAACAGATAAATTTAAATTAGCATTAGATCTTATAACAAAAATTCCAGAATTTGACGGTGATAATAAATGTTTAATTGATTTTCTGGACAGAGTAGATTCTATTTCTTTTATGATTAGTTCTTTTGAGGAAGCTGCTAGAGCAGTTCTCACAGGTTACATTAAGGACAAAATTGTAGGTAAAGCTAGGTTTCAACTACAAAAACATGGCAGGCTCACGACATGGGCTGAAGTTAGGGAGGTCTTGAAAAATAATTTCGGAGAACGATTGTCAGTCGATAAGCTCATTGATAACATTCGCACGGCAAGAGTAATGACAAATATAGAAGAATATTATAATAAAATTAATAATTATTTAAGTAGAATAAATAATGTGTACTTGCTTGATAATAACGCAAATGACATAAGTCAAATGATCGAGTCCAATAACAGAATTGCACTCGAAGCATTTAAAAATAATCTACCCGAACCTACTAAGTCTATAATACTGAGCCGGAACCCTAATTCTTTGAGTAGCGCTTTCAAAATTATACTTGAAATAAACCACCAACGAATCGGTCCTAACATTCGCTTTAATGAATTAGGAAACAGTCGAGGTAATTCTAACCACAGATTTAATCTTTCACAAAACAGTTTTTATTCTAGAGGTCAAAATAGTCAAGACAGTAGGTTGAATCAGGCAAGTCAATCAGGTCGAAATTTCCCTAACAATAATACAGGACAATCATTTCAGAATAATACTTATAACTCTAGTCGTCAATCACGTCACAGTTATAATTATAATCCTAATAGTCAATCACGTCAGAGTTATAATCCTGGTGGACAATCACGTGAGAATTCCAATAATGATCCGAGTCGTCAATCGAGTCATAATAATAACAATCGAAGTGGACAATACCGACATAACAACAACAGTGGGCAGTCTCGAAACACAAATAGATCTAGAGAGTCTATGGATATTTCACTTAATGAACGTTGTCAACAGCAAAATGATCATACTGGATATCATGAAAATTTTTCATCTGCTCAAAGAAACGACTTCCCTATATAGTAATTAAAAACCCTATAAGACCTCTTAAATTCATAATCGATTGTGGCGCCGAATATAGTATAATTAATAAAGAAATATGTCATCCAAAGTGGAAAATACCCTCAAAAAAAATAACCCTTAAGGTTCTTGATCGCAACGTAGACACTGATTCTGAGTATCGCATCCCAATTTTTGAAGAATTCAATAAACCGCATTATTTTATCAACTTAATAGAATTTCGTTTCCATGATTATTATGACGGTCTTATAGGAAATAATATCCTTTTAGATCTTAATCCAGTAATTGACTACAAAAACCGAATTTTGAAAACAGACTCTGCTATAATTCCACTTTATTTCAATAGGGAAGAAGAAATTTATGGTGGACTTTGTTTTGAAGATGATTCTCTTAAGATTTTTTGTAGCGAAGTTTCTAATTCCGAGATCGACAGTAGGATTTTCGCTCAACATTTAAGTTCAAATGACGCTTCTAAACTCAAATCACTTATTCGTTCTTATCAAAATATATTTTACAAAGAAGGGAATGACCTCTCTTTTACAAGTGAAATAAGGCATGAAATAAAGACAAAAACAGAAATTCCAATTTACAGTAAACTGTACCGTTATCCCGAAATACACACTGATGAAGTGGAGAAGCAGATTTGTGAAATGCTTAAACAAAAAATAATTGCACCAAGTAATAGTCCATACAATTCCCCAATTTGGGTCGTGCCTAAAAAAGACGATCGTAATGGCAATAAACAATGGAGAATTGTAGTTGATTATAGGAAGCTTAACGAGCAAACGATCGATGATGGCTTTCCTATGATTAACTCGGATGAAATTTTTGACAAACTTGGTAAATGTAATTATTTTTCTGTAATTGATCTTGTAAAAGGCTTCCATCAGATCGAGGTACATCCACGAGACAGAGCAAAAACTGCATTTTCGACTAAAACAGGTCATTACGAATTCTTAAGGATGCCTTTTGGCTTAAAAAATGCGCCGAAAACCTTTCAACGCTTGATGAATCATGTCCTCAGAGACTTTATCAACAAAATTTGCGTTGTATATTTAGATGATATCCTCATTTTTTCCACAAGTTTCGAAGAGCACTTACAATCTCTCAAAAAGATCCTTCAAGTTTTAAAAGATTCCAACTTAAAAATACAGATCAATAAATGCAGTTTTGCTGAGGTTTCAACTTCTTACTTAGGTCACATAATAGTAGCCAACGGAATCAAAGCGGACCCAGTTAAAATTAAATCTATTTCAGAAATGAAAATTCCCACGAATGTCAAAGGTATCAAACAATTTTTAGGTATAACAGGGTATTACAGAAAGTTTATAAAAGATTATGCTAAAGTAGCCCACCCTATGATAAAATATTTGAAAAAAAACGAAAAGTTAAATGCATCAGACCCACACTATATTAAATCGTTTGAAACTTTAAAAACATTGTTAACTTCTGACCCAATTTTAAGAAGCCCTGACTTCAATTTGCCTTTCGTCCTCACCACTGACGCTTCAAACTATGCACTTGGAGCAGTCCTGAGCCAAAATAGCCACCCTATAAGCTATGCTTCTCGAACCTTGAACAAGCACGAGCTCAGCTACTCAACCATTGAAAAAGAACTCCTGGCAGTTGTTTGGTCAGTAAAGTATTTTCGGCCGTACTTATACGGTAGACGGTTTACGGTCAGAACGGACCATAAACCTCTTGTTTGGTTAAGTGGCATTAAAGAACCCAATATGAAGCTTCAGCGGTGGAAGATAATGTTGAACGAGTACGATTTCACCATCGAGTACCTCAAAGGAAAAGAGAATTGTGTAGCGGATGGGTTAAGCAGGTTTATTGACCAGATTAAAAGTAGTGATTCCAAAGATAACGAAGAAGTTACTACGGGACACGATTTGAAAAAGACGATAGGTGTTAGTAACTTTCCAGATCAAAACGCAGAAGTTTTTTTTGGAGAGTTGTTCAACAATGAAATGACCCCTAACGTCGACCAAAGCGGAAACAGCACTGACGTTGTAACCGTGGATGCAATTGTTGAGAATAATAATGATATTATTTCTACAGATGCAACTATCCACAGTGCTGCGGAAGATGAGTCGCTTCATATTTTCATGACCGAAAAACCTGTTAATGTTTTCAAAAACCAAGTTTATTTGTCTTACGGTTCCAGAGAAAGAACTGTGTTAAAAATCGTACACAAGAAAATTCAAAACCATATTCAAATCGACAAAAAAAAAGCAATTTATTAGAAATTATGAAAAAGGTTCTCATAGATAAAGGTCTGATTTGCATTTTTTGCGAAAATCTGCAGTTATTTTTAAATTTTCAAAAAGTATATGTTCAATACTTTACATTTAACAAAAATTTAAAGATCCTGCGATCTACGAAAAAACTTCAAGATATCACAGATAAAAACGAGATACTTACCATAATTAAAAACGAACACCTCACGAAAAACCACAGAGGTATTAACGAAATATTTTGTGAATTGAAAACAAAAATATATTATCCGAAACTACAAATAGAAATACAAAAATTTGTAAATAATTGCGAGGTTTGCAACGTAGCAAAACACGATCGCCAACCGCTTCGAATTCCACTGCAGGTAAGTGAAACATCCCAACAAATAAATGACATACTTCATGTAGACATCTGGTTTCCCGAAAGGGGCAAGATGTATTTCACTACTATCGACAAGTTCTCTAAATACGCAACAATTCATCCCCTCCAAGACCGGAACTGGATTGCAATTTTAGATGCAATCAAACAAAGAATACAGTTCTTGGGAAAGCCGAGGAAGATAGTTTCTGACGGCGAAACTTGTATCTTACATTCCGCAGTGGAACAATTCTTAAAAGACAATGACATTAGCTTTCACAAGACTACGGCAACAATAAAAACGGGCAATGCGGATATTGAACGACTTCATGGGACACTAAATGAGCATCTCAGAATACTTAATACAACTAAGGACAGTTCACAATTAAACGAAAAACTATTTAAGATAATAAATATTTATAATAACACGATACATTCCACTACGAAATATAGACCCATCGATTTTATCTGTAAAAATATTCCGAAAGAAGATATTGAGAACTTGGCAAGGGTTTTTAAACGCGATAAGGAAATTCGTATCATGAAGTTGAATAGGCTCACTGACAACAACAAGACAACCCAATGTCTTGACGTAGTTAAAAATCGAACGGTAATAAAAAGCCAACCGAAATACAAAAGATTAAGTACATTTTCCACTGAAGGGAATTACGTTATAGATAGATCCACTAAGCGAAACACAAAGTATTATAAAAAAACAACTAAAACGGAGATATAAACACCAAAAATCTTAGTTTTCACTCCAGACAATAGGTACAATTTAGTCTCACCGTTAAACAACAGCTTCACATTTCGGTCATTTTTGCTCATTTCTAAAAAAAAAACTTGTTTCACAACAAAGTAATTCTTTATTTTTTATATTTTTCACAACTTCGATGTCGTGCGAACCCCGATTTTATTCAAAAATTCAATTTAGATTGCAAAATAAAATTGATAAACACCTAGTTAAATTTAAAACAGTAAACATCACAGACACAAAAAAAAAAGTTCTTTCTTCTATGTTTTCTATGTTTTGACATTTCGTAGAGTGCATCCTATTCTTGTGCAAAAATGAGATCATCCGATGTTCGTTCGTTGGTTGCTTAGGAAAATGAATGCATTCAGTTTGTAACTCGGTATTATTATACTTTTCGCAATTATTATTTATCTACTACTATAAGAAAGTAAAAGCTGTTAAAGAACTACTCTGGTCAGAAATTAAAGAATTTGTAATGATAACGTTATTTCAAAGAAATAATTATGTAAAATTAAAGAAAAAATGTTCTGTTAAGTAAAATAAGAAATGTTGTTATTGATTTCATAAACAAAATTTAATGTATGTATATTTCACTAGATAATAGCAATATTGTTGATTTAAAGCTAAAACATCGATGAACAACGTTAATTTATGTAAAACATTGCCATTTACTTAAAAAAAAAAAAAACAAAACAAAACAAAACAAAACAAAACAAAAACAAAAACAAAAAAGGAATACACAAATGAAAAAAAAATTAAGTTAAAATTAAGTTAAAATTAAGTTAATTTCGTTAAATTACAATGTAAAAGTAAAAATGTTAAGAAAATAAAATTGATGATTTAAGACATAATTATTGTATAAAAAAGTTAAATTATGTTTTTGGGGACCAAAAACACTTAATGGGGGGAGGTGTTATATAATAAAACTACCTCTACCCATTACTTAGTGTAATTTCACCCTAAATTGCTTTCAACACAATAGGTTTTTGCTCAGCAAATACCTAGTGTGCTCATTAAGTTTAATAATTTCTCCAACCTTATCTTCTGTGAAGATAAAGCTGGAGAGAATAGCTTACTTATCTTTAGCCTAGCAACAAGCTACGATGACGCCAAGGGATTATTGTGTATACTATTGTCCAGTTAAGCTAAGTTCTGTTTTATAACTATTTTCCGATTATGAAGAGAGCTGTTCTTGAATGTCCCTCGTCGAAGACGCGTCTAACAAAAATTGTCACAACTATTAATAGTATTATGTAATTATCGTAGGAGTAAAATTGTAAACGTGTAAAGACTAAAAAAAAGAACTAGTGGAATAAATAAATTGTCAACCTCAAGACTCATAAATAAAACGTTTTTTTTATTGTGTTTCCCTTAAACATGTAACTATATGTACCTTACTACGCATTTATTTAGAAATTATATAAGTAAAAGTAACGCGTATATTTTTATCTTCGCTAAAATTAAGGTAATAAGGTACTTAAACCTAAAAAAAATGATCCGTCAATGTAAAATCTCTTTCTTTATTTTGACCGAAGCGAAAAATAAAAGTTCATTATTTTTTCCTATCGCACACCCCTGAATATAAGTACATACATACATAAAATTCCAAGGACACTTCATACTGAACGAGACGACAGTTCACCGATCGTGGTGAACATCATACAATATAATATAAACAACCCTTATTTCAAGCAAAGCCATATTGTGCATTGTTTTTTGTGTTCGTGAATATAAAATAAAAAAAAACAACCCTCACATCAATTATAGGCGGGGTTTGCATTGCATTGTTGTGTGTGATTGTGAAAATTGTTGTTGTTTTTGAGGTTTTATTATGAACCTCCACTTTTGGGGTGTTGGAGGGTGAAAGTTACAGATTTCTTAATTTTTTTGTTGTTTGTATGCAAATCCTAGTCTACATTCCAAATTTCAGCTTTCTAGCACTTCGGGAAGTACCCTTTAGGTTTTGATGAGTGAGTGGTCAGTGACAAAATCGACGTTTTTGGCTATTAATAACATCCAAACTATAAAAGCTAGAAATATGAAATTTGGTGTGTTTTATAAGGCCGCGGACTACATCTAATCTTGAAAATTTGAGCTCTCTAGCTCTATCTATACCGAAGCTATGAAGGCTTGAAAATACGACGAAACGTTTCGAGAAAATATATAGTAGTGCTAACCGCTCGTCTTGGCGGGCGCACTACCGTGCGCCTAGATCATCTATAATAAGTTCCGTTGAATATAGTACATTCAGTACCTCTTCCCCATTAAAGCTTACTTGCAAATGGGGCTTCGATGGTTCTTCAGGCCACAGTAGATATATACAAAAATTTACAGATTCAAATCCAAACGATGAATTTTTGTTTATAACTGCCTTAGTCCCTCTACAATTGGTTGAGTCTAATACTGAATTAGTAAAATGGAGAAATAATACACCTTCTTCTACATTTTTCTGTCGACCTATACATTTAAGTTTTGTTAAAGAGTCAAAATATGTGGTAAGAAACGAATTACACAGGATGACAATTTTAATTAATAACTTGGAACAAGTAAATTTACCGTTAAAAGATACTGAATATTTTGTAAAAGTACATTTTGAAATGATTTTTACTATGATCGATGAAAGTATATGTAACACTGTCAATGAAATCAATTCGACACAAACCTGTTACATATGTGGTGTTACCCCAAAAATGATGAATCAAGAAAATGTTGAAAATAGGCCTCGAAACGTGAGTTCATATAAGTAAGGATTATCAACTTTGCAAAACTGGATTAGAAGTTTTGAATGTATCTTGTATATTGGGTATAGATTGCCCTTAAAGTGTTGGCAAGTACGAGGTCCTGAGAACAAGGATATATTTAAACAAAGTAATAAACAAATCCAGCGAGATTTTAAAGAAAAAATGGGTCTTCTTGTTGACAAACCTAAGCCCGAATATGGCGAATTTCAAAAATAAATAAAATCCTTTTTGGCGTAAATAATTTCAAAAGGTTAAAAAATACAAAAACTAATTTTATTAATTCCTTTATATTTTATAATTAGATCGCACGATCCTACTCTTTTAGTTTTATTTTGAGTTTTACCTAATCAGAACTGCAAAATAATAAAAAAAATCACTACGGCCATTAAAAAACCGAAAATTAATGACATTTTGTCACATAAAAGTTGCATTGGAAATTTAAATAAAATGCCTCAGATCTTTGAAAAGGGGGACATTTTTAAGTAAAGAAGGATGGGAGAATGGGAGATAGCGGGGAAGCCCTTCTTGGACCACCAATTGTCGAGCCCTGGACGAGACGTTTTTGGCTAATTTTTTATAAGTTTTTAGCACTTAATTAAAAATTGAATAGAGCGTTGAATGTTCAAACAAAACTAGTACTTAAAAATGTAAATTTTTGAGAAAAAGTAGTGTAAAAAAGATAATTAATTTTTTAAAATTAATTATATATTATAAGGTCAAGAATAATTTTTTTCAAAAACTATCAACTATAGGTAACAATTTGACTAAAACAGAAAATTAACGAATGGGTATCTCTAAATTCCGGACTGAGCATTTACCGAAAGATTTACATGCTTATGCAGCTAACTTTTTTAAGATCAGCTAAGCGAGTAACAAAGCGGGGTTCAATTAACCATATAAAAAGCTGTACGGGAAATTTTCATACGCGATTTTTTGTTCAATTAAGCGGGAAAATCAATTAATCGAAATGCAATTAAACGGGGAATACTGTACTTCTCCGCAATAAGCAATAATTAAAGTACCTCTATAAAACCAATTTTAGATAAATAAATCATTTGCTGATTTCTTCGTTCATTGTCATGATTTACCAAATCGTTTGCTTTGTAAATTTAATAAATAAATCATCTAGAGTTGATTAATTTATAAACACAACTTATTTAAATACCATTCCATAGAGGTGTTATTACAAATACCCACAACCATAATCCTTAAATTATATGATACCGAAATCACCGTAGGTACTCTAATATTAAAACACTTCCAACCCTTTTCGACCTAAAAACCAACAAATTCTATATTCAGCAAATAAATTCAAAGCCGTGCGTCATTGAACATAAACTCGAACAACATAAACATTCAAGCAAAGGTTAGCCGGAGGCTCTTGCCAACAATCAACATAGAGCACATTATGTGTAGGTACCTATATAAAAATCTTTATGTACCTACAAAACACAATAGAGGTAACCAATCGACATTCAAGAATTGCTTATCCAGATACAATTTCTTGGCCTACCACCAGTATAATGTTGTTTTAAGGATTCATTATGTCAATTGGAAGAGAAAGGATCGATTTCTCATGCAAGAAGAAATCAATTTGAGTGGCAGCAAACCCAATCCCTATGTATATGTTATGTACGTAAGTGATGTTCAAAACTTCCAAGCCCTAGCATCAATGAGATTTGCACGAGAAGATATACGAATTAAGGTTAGTTAAGCCGATACCGATACCAATGCCGTCCGGTCGGTGCTTTGCCGATTTGTAATATTACCCATGGGAAATTTAAGAAAATCTGTCTTTTGCACACGAACTGGCATCATTCGAACCTCGAATGAACTTGTATTAAAAAATAATTATGTGGTCAATTGGATTTAATTGATTTAATTTCTGAACAGAATGACCTTTCTCAAACACAGATAACATAGAATTTAAAGGCTAAAATGCTTTAAGTTCATTACTTTCATTTTTACATCATTGTTGAATCGAAACACATTCTATACGAAGATGAAAATGCTTACTTGCAGGAAAAATTATGAAAATTGATCTGAAACACATTATCACACACCTACGTAAACCAATAAACTCTTTTTATTTTTTTATATTTATTTAAATAAATAATGCGAATAGACTCTACTGCAAAGGTATCAAATCCTATGAATAATAGGAAATATGTAGTAACAGAATATCGAAAGACAACGTTTCGAAAGGACAAAGATTCGAAAAGACAAAGTGTCGAAAGGCAAAGGTTCGAAAAGAAAAAGTTTCGAAAAGACAAAGCTTCGGAAGACAAATATACGAAAGACAAAGTTCCGGAACACAAAGTATTGAAAGATAAAAGGTTTGATAAACAAAAGGTTCGAAATTTCAAAGTAAAAAAAAATTTATCTAAACGAGGATTTCTTTTCGATCGAATTAGTACAAAATAGAGATAATTATTTCTTATATTCGTGACCTTTTTCTTTAAATCTTAACACCTCTTATGGGCTTCAGGTCAGTATTATTTTTTATTTTATATATGTATATGACGTTTCAGGCGTATAACATGTCTGAAAAAGGGTGCAATCACGCCTGAAACGTCACATACAAATATAAAATAAAAAAGAATACTGACCTAAAGTCCACAAGAGGTATTAAGAGATAAAATAGAGATAAGCAAACTCAGATAAAAATATTGCGCTGATACACTTACTCAAGCGCAATGCTTTACCGACTTTGCGCCATAAGCGCAATTTTTATTTTTTCTTCGTTTAATGGAGTCATTATACTGATGGTCTTACAAAATGCAAAAAGGCCAGAATGCAGACCAATAACACGATATGGACTTTTAAAACTGATTGCCGTTCTCATAACTTTAGTGGGGTATAAAGTATCCCACCCCACCGTAAATAATTACTATTACAATTATTCATGGGGGCAAAGGCCCCCAAAACGATTTCTCATAATTATAGCCAAATTCTGGTCTTCCTCTTCCGCGAAAAATTATTTTTTTTTTGAAAGCCTAGATGAAAGGTATTAGTACTTAATTATATTTAATAAAAGAGCTGAGAGTACTTTAGCCATGAATATGGGGTCCACGACCTCTTAGGTATGCAAGACGCACTTATAAATTCATTTTATAGTGTCTACTGAATACCTTCAGTTCATTTATTTAATATAATTTTTTAAGTGATATAGCTTTTATATGGGCTTTCAGAAAAAAAAAATCCATTTTTAATACAAGCATTAGCTTCTGGCCTTTTTGCAAGTTCATCAGTCTATTCACTTCATTAAAGTCATGACTTCATTACTAACTTACTTTAGATGGCGCTCACAGCCCAGGATGGACTACGGTCTCAACCAACAAGCCTCTCCAGCCAGCTCGGTCCCTAGCTAGCTGCCTCCAGTTATGCACTCCAAGTTGGTTGAGGTCGTTCTCCACTTGTGTGCGCAGTGCACCACCTAAGTTGGGGTCTTTCTCTGCTGCGCAGACCATCAGGGGTAGATTCGAAGACTCATCGGGCTGGTGTCCATATGCTCCACGTGTCCCAGCCATCTTAGCAGCTGTATTTTAAGCTTTTTGACCAGGTCGACGTCGCTGTAAAGCCCGTAAAGCTTGTTGTTGAATCTTCTCCTCCATACTTCACCGATACAGACTGAACCGAAAATCACCCGAAGAATCTTCCTCTCAAAGCACCAAGGTAGATTCTCATCCGTTTTTGTCAGGGTCCATGCTTCTGCCCCATACAGCCCGGTATGATAAGGGTCTTATATAAGGTCTCCTTGGTTCTTTGAGAGGGGCTTTATTACTCAAACGCCTTCTTAGCCCGAAGAAACAGCGATTGGCAAGAGTAATTCTTCGTTTGATCTCTGCTCTGATGTCATTTTGCGATGTTATAGTGGAGCCCAGGTAGACAAAGTATTTGACGACTTCGAAGTTGTACCTATCCATCTTGACGTTCTGCCCGATTCGACGACGTTGAGATTCCTTTCTCGATGATAGCATATACTTCGTCTTGTCCTCATTAACAGCCAAACCTATTTTCGCCGCCTCTGATTCAATACTTGCAAACGCACCGGTAACAGCTCGCTTCGTTCTTCCAATGATGTCAATATCATCTGCATAAGCAAGTAGTTGAACAGACTTTTAAAAAATTGTACCACTGCTGTTAACTTGCGAGTTGAGTACAATTGGTTCAAGTACGATGTTAAAGAGGTTGCATGATAACGCGTCGCCTTGTCTCAAACCTTTCTCGACATCAAAGGGTTCGGTGGTGTTTTTGCCGACTTTGACGGAGCAGCGAGATTTCTCCATCGTCATCCTGCACAGGAGACTTATACCTCTGTAGTTGGTACAGGTCAGAGCATCTCCTTTCTTGTGGATGGGGCACACTATACCGAGGTTCCATTCATCGGGCATACTTTCCTTCGACCAAATTTTGGAGATAAGCTGGTGTATACTCCCTACCAAGTCATCTCCCCCTGCTTTGAATAGCTCGGCTGGCAGGCCATCCGCACCAGCAGCCTTGTATACGTTTTAAGCTTGGCTATCGCTAACCGCACTTCATTTAGGTCGGGTGGACGGAAGTTTTGACCATCATCGTCCAATTTGGATGGAGTGTTTTGTCTTACAGCGGAATTTTGGCCATCTTCGCCGTTTAGCAGTCTAGAAAAGTGTTGTTTCCAGATCCTCAGCACCGACTGTGTGTCTACCACCATATTCCCACTCTCATCTCGGCAGGCTTCCGTTCTGGCCTTGTAACCCTGGGTAGTTTGCCTCACCCTTCGGTAGATTTTTCGAACTTCCCTTCGCTTGCTCTCTCTTTTTCCTCGAGAGAAGTAGGCGTTCCTCCCTTCGTTTTTGCCCGTAGACCTCCAGGGCTGCTCTCTCAGCAGCTCTGGTTCTAGTCTGCAGCATTGCTTGGTAGGCCTCGTTCTTTGCTTAATTCACCAGTCTGCATTCTTCATCGAACCAGGGGTTTCGTTGTGGTGGCCTAGTGAAACCCAGCACATCAGTAGCGGCACTTTTGATGGCATTTTGGCAGTGCTTCCACTGGTCCTCTACAGATGATGCTTGTGGCGGGCCTGTTGAGAGTTTAAGAGAGACGTAGTCTGCAAAAGTCCTGGCTATCTCTTGCGATTTTAGCTTCGCGACTTTAAATCCTTTTACAGCATCCGCTCGTCGTTGTGGAGTCATAGATATCCGCATACTTACTTGCGCTACCACCAGGTAGTGATCCGAGTCTATGTTGGCACCTCGGAACGTTCGGACATCCAGGATACTGGAAGCATGTCTGGCGTCTATAGCAACATGATCAATCTGGTTGACGGTTCGTTGATCCGGAGACCGCCAGGTCCCATTGTTTATATTGAGGTGTGGGAACAGAGTGCTTGCTATGATGAAATTTCGCCCTGCCGCGAAATCAATGAGCCTGAGCCCGTTACCGGAAGTGTTTTCATGCAGGCTGTGTCCTCCGACTATCGAATCAAAGATGCCCTCCTTTCCAATCTTGGCGTTGAAGTCGCCAAGAATAATCTTGACGTCGTACTTTGGGCATCTATCATACGTATACTCGAGGAGATCGTAGAATTGTTCTTTGGTTGAGTCATCCTTTTCTTCCGTTGGGGCATGGGCACAGATCAAGGTGATGTTTTTGAACTTTGCTTTAATGCGGATTGTGACCAGGTGCTCGCTTACATTTCTGAAGCCCAAGACTTCTTGCCTAAGTCTTCCTCTTACCACAAAACCACAACCAAAGAGCCGCTGACCCTGCTCCTTGCAGCATTCGCCGAAGTAGATGTCACACGATTGCATCCTTCGTATGCCCTCTGCATCCCATCGCACTTCCTAGATGGCTGTTACATCAGCCTTTAGCCTATCCAGGTTCTCCACTAATTTTTCGGCTGCACGTGGCCTGTTTAAGGTCCGGACATTCCACGTGCAGATCCGAAATTCATTGTCCTTTTTTCGTTTGCTGGGGTCGTCAACACTAAAATCATCCATATCCGAAGCTCGTAGTTGTTTCGGAACCGGAAATATTTCCCGTGGTAGGGAAGTCACCCGGACGCAAAACCCCCTAGCCTGGAGGACCAGATCCTTATTATAACTCCAAGGACGGGGAGCCGGATAAACCGCTCCTTATAGGCCTGAGCTACGAATACATCGTAGTAGCCCATATAAGGTGACAACTAAGTAGTTCAACCTGACTGGAACTGTAGACGCCACCGTTGATTGCATCTGGGGAATTCTTCCGCTGCCGCCTAGATAAAGGAGAAGTGCTGTAGTTGGAACACTCCTTCCCCCCTCTCTCATTTGCTTCCGCCTAAACCGTCCATAGGGATTGGGACCCCATCTTCAGTTAAGGTACTAGTAGGGTTGCCAGATTTTTTTCGCAGCTCGGCGGGACAAAAGACAAAAATTTAGAAAAATACCGGGATTTCAATTTTTTTCCCGGGACAAAATAAAAAGTCATTATATTAAAATTAATAAATTTTTTTATATAAAAAATATTGACTGCCTTATTTATAAACAAAAAATGGTTATTTTAGCTCTTGTGTTCAGGGTAACTACACCATGGAATAGGAATTGTTCGGACTCAAACTAAAGCCAATTTCTTACTGTTCCATTTGACTACGGAAAATGTTTCATAGGTACAAATTTGGTTAGTCCTGGTGCGATTCGAATAAAATTTCGATTTAAAATTTTATCCGAGATTTAATTTCGAAGTTCCCGTGTACAACTCATTAGAGTCAAAGATTAAACTTCGGACAAAATTTAGCTCGATTTAAATCCAATTCATACATAGCCTTACTAAATTCGCACCGCGAAACAAATCTTATCTTTCTAAGAAGAAAGAAGTGACTTTTGACAGCCGTCAAAGTTATGCAGTAAGCATTTTTTATTCGGCAACAAGCAGGGATGAATGGACTTTGGGCACTTGGAATCAGAATTTATTAATTCCGTTCATTGCTTCTCCACTTATCTGATGAATAAAAACATATTGTTTTAAATCTATTTAAACAAACGACGAATACTTTTGAATATTTGTACCGCGGTAAAAAGCTTTAATGTCCTGAGAAATGTAAAATCTCCGTAGCGTTTATGCAAGTTCCCGTAGATCTTGCTATAAAAACGAAAAATTTACTTTGTCTAGAAAAACTGAGTTTTTGCTAAACAGACTCGATTTTTTGGTTGCATGAAATTCGACATAGGTATTTCATATTTCTACGACATATTTCAACTGTCTAGCTTGTCAAAAATCTAATAAATATGACTGCTAGTTTTTAAACATATCCAATTTAGTTTTTTGTATTAATTTTGGACTAAAATTGGTAGTTTCGGGAACCAAACGAGGAAATCCACCCGTCCACGTCCAAAAAAGGCCAGCAATTTATCTAGAAGAATTTTAAGAACATATTTTAAAAGAAACTAGACATTTTTGCCGCCAATATGTTACAGTTTGGGTTTTAAGGCCGTGTGTGAATTGGATTAAATTTGATCCCAAAATTAAATTTTGACACTATTGAGGTGAATATGAGACGTCAAAATTTAACATGGTCCGGGGGCATGTTAAATTTCTGCTGCTAGATTAGATTTTGACGTTTCCCACTTTTGGGCGCCTTTTTTGTTTTTTTTTTTTTCACGGAAAATTATAAATTTAATGGAGAAATCGGTTAAGAGAGGAAGAAATGTGGATAAACCATACATAAAATGTAAGTAAAAAAATGTTTTTAAAAACATGGTATATATGTTTTATATTTTAGGGTCTCATGCCGAAAAAATGAAGCTGATTGAGGCGAGAATCAGCTGCGACGAGATGTTTACATCTAAAAACGCCAATATTAACCAAGGATGGAAGTATGTTTTATAATTTGTATTTCATTTTCTTTGTTTATTTTATATTATCCTATTAATATTATAATCCTTCCTATTTATATTATAAATGTGAAAGTTTTTTTGTCTGTCCGTTTGTTCCTCTAAATCTCCGAACATACCTTATTGATTGTAATGAGAATTGGTAAAACGAGTGCTTGAAACAATTGCTTACAAAAAAGTAGTTAAAATATAAGAAATAAGTGATGAATTGTTTGAAATTTCCGATCTTCAAATATAAAAATATCAAAAAACAAATACAAAAGTATTTTACCATCATGAAGTTATTTAAACATGCGAAGCAAGGCGTGCACGGGCCTGCTAGTATAATATATTATATAACTTCCTCTTATTTGTCGAAACATACAAAATAATAGTTTTTATGTTTCGAATCACTAACACTGGCTTTAGGATTTCATTTCCTTTTGGGAATCATTTTTACCAAACAATGATTTCGATTTGTTATTATTATTATTATTTATTATAACATTCGTAGCGCTAAAACAATCGCTAAAAACTTTTTCATTTAAATCTTAGCTCCTGCCCATCCTCATGTTCCAATCTCTCGCTCTACCAATTCTCATTTCAATTACAAACAGACAGAAAAAAAAAACTTTCACATTATAATAATTGGACGAATTTCACAGTCTAATGCAAACAAAACTTGCAACTTAACAACCCAACTAAAACCTTATTAATGACCTCGTTTCTATGTAGGTATTTAAACAAAGAGATACATACATATACGAAAGGCTCACAGATGTACCGAAGCAAGTCATACAAAAAAAAACTCTAAAACTAGTTTTAAATAATAACATAAATATAATAATAATAACATAAATATAAATAATAACATAAAAATAAAGAACTTTTCTCAAAAAACTCAAAATTTCCGATATGTGATTCTGATTCTTGCTCAGTGCAGTACTAAAATTAGTGGTTATTATTTGATAATTACGGTGCTAAGGACCAATACTATTTTTTTGGAATTTCATTAAGACTTCGATGTTTGTTGTTTTATTACACGATTCAAGCGAGCGCAAATAAAAATAGACGAAGTTTTATTGAAAAATGGTTATTGACATCTTTTTACATTTTATCAATCAAATTCATAAAATTTCCAACATACGATTAGAAATTGAATGGATACCTACCAATAAAAAATTATTCGTCAACATTAAAAAATTAAAATCCGAAATTATATTCATCACGTGCGGCCTAACCTTAATTATGTCAAGTTAACACAGGGCCTTAATGACAAATAAAAAAAAATCCCATTTATTTCAATTCACACAGCAAAAAGATGAAATTGTATTCACCACTGAAGAAACGTCAAAATTTAATGTGGGATCAAATTTAATCGAAATTTTAAACGAATTCGCACACGGCCTAAGTCTTCAATAACTGAAAATAATTTGAGTTAGAAAACTTGGGTTATTCAGTAGGCCAACATCATCAGCAAATCAAAGCAGAACTCTGACGAAAGGTCTGACTGAACAGAATGGTGACGGAGATGGAACTGGAGCCGGAGCTGGAATAGCTGTCAAAATATTGAATACACGCAAATTCAATGTTGCGAACACAATGGAACGTAGACGCATACGGAGCTGCAGACGCAGACGGAAGAGTTCACCAACTTTTAACTTTTCACGTACGGCACTTTTGACGTTTCAATTTGTATGAAGAAAAAAAAACAACTTTTTGGGTCGGAAAAAAATATTGTGGTTATTTGTATCGCGAAAAAAATTATTTATTAAAAGAAAAAGTATTGGAATCAAAAAATGTGAATTCTGAGTTTGTACACAATAATATTCTTGTGTTTTTCTTCAAAATACTTTCAAAGCTGTACAGCTCCATTGTGGACATGTAAAAAAAATAACGTACGACACTATTGGTTTTGAACAAGATTTATGTAATATTATAAACAATACACAAGATTTATCATGGGTTTATTATAATTTATTTATTTAATAAAACAACACAAAATAAATGAAATAGGTATCTTTATGAACAGATCAGCGATGGGCGAAAGCTAATTGGAAAATTGGAACACTTTGGCTTTATTTTTATTTCTAACATTGTTTGTTCACTTTCACAAAAAGATAATATTGAAATATGTACACTTTAATAATAAATACGGAGGATAACAATTTTTCATTCACAACAAATTTACAAAAGCTAATATTTTGACAGATCTTTATAGCCGTAAACAGTGATGGGGGATCATGGAAGAAATTCCTTTTTATGGGATATTCCACATTATGTGTGAAATCAAGTTCTTGTAAATAATCTCAGTTGTTGTCATGAAACGATTTAATTTATCACAAATGGAGTGATATACCAATTTCATAATAGATTTATGTTCCATTCGCGTCTACAAAAGGGAATAATTTCGAAATATCCTTTGACAACGCCATTTTTTCGGGTGTACCAGTTATGTTTTTTAATTTATTAATCTGAATTAAAAATCTAATTGTATATTTAATCAAACCTTTCTTGCTGTGGGACATTTGAGAAAAATTAAACGAATCTAGAAAAAAGGAAGTTTTCGGTGTTGGTTGATCAAATTAAAAAAAAAAAGTCCATCAACACTGGAACAGGGTTATTTGTACTTAAAAAAAATTATTCTTCGATTTTATCTGGCAGCATTTTCTTGATTGAATTCTCGTTTCTCATAATCGCTCTCGCCGTGACTATCGTTTCCATGGGTTTCGTTTTTTCTGCCGTTCGTTTCGTAATACATAATACGGACCCTGATTTTAAATTTGACAAAAATACATAAGCGTAAATTGAAAATTTATCAAGAAAAATAAACACACAATCTTCTTGATTTATTTATTATAAGATCCAAAGGATTTGGTGGAGCTTGAAATGTTGAAACTAAACATAAAGATGAAAACTCAACTAACACAATTATTTGCTGATGAGGTTACAGAAGATTACTCAAAGTGAATGTAAAGATGACTTGTTTATTGCCGAGGCACCATCAAGCTCACCCATTGCTGACAATACTTGCGGCGGCGAGCGGTGTATTCTTAAAACTTAGCTTGCATATATCTATAGGTAGGTATAACCACACAATTTATGCAACAAGTTCGTATTTTATCCTTGTTCCAACAACTCCTACTCAAGTATAGTTGTGGTTTTACGAAATTCTTATTTCTATGGAACTTAGGGTAAGGTTAAGTTATACATACGGTGACCATATTATTTTTGAGAGCAAAACCCGGAACAAAAGTGAAAAATTAAAATGTGTGAAAAAATAAAAATTTTTTCATTAATTTCATTTAGATATTAAAAGAGGGAAAACATAATAACAGAAAAAAAAAAAACAAACGGAAAGAAATTCTTAAAATAATTAATTATATAATACCTTCACAAACTCAAAACTAGAAATTAAAACTTAACATTTTTAATTTTTTTTATTAAAATAATAATATCTGTTGACAAAGCAAATAAGTCTTTGAATAATATTAGTTTAATATTAGTTATGTAAAATTACAAGAAGCATAACATTTCGTAATGTACATCATGCTAAGTTTAGAACGCAAAATGTTTTACTTTTTCTTTAATAATTCATTGCTGAAAAAATTTCGTTTACAATTTTGTCGTTTTCTTTTAAATAATTTTTAAATTCATTAAATCGTAATTAAATTAAACAATTGACATGGATTTTAGAGTTTTGACATTTAGCTGGGCTTTTTCGCTTGTTCACATATTGTTCATTAAGCCTAGTTTTTAGATCGAAGAGGACAATTGTTTCGAAGTAAAAATGTCTACCCATTATTCATTTACTTAAATTTATTTTCCGTCCATTTTCTAATAGTACCTATATTTAAACTTAAAAAAGATTTTAAGCAAACAAACTCATCAAACATTAATTTTTGTCTCGATTCGCTTTTGTAAATTTCTATTATTTTTAATTTTTCTAGTTTTGCTGTAACCAACTAGTTTACGGTATTCAATCTCAGAAGTTCTTAAGGGGACATTTGCACCCTCATACCTAAGTTTATCAAACATTTTCTTTTATAAAATACAAAAATGTTTAAAAAAAACAGAAAATGTGCAAATACGGGACAAATACGGGACAGATAACTAAATACGGGATACTTACACGTCCCGGGTTTCTTAAAAAAGAACCCGGTACAAGCTATAGAAATACGGGACAATCCCGGGAAACCCAGGACGGATGGTCACCGTAGTTATACACAACCTCCACCCATCGTCACAAACCCAGAGGCAGAGAGTATAATTAATGATGCTTAAAAAGTCATCAGTGCACAATTTACGATGACATATTGAGCTGTATTCGGGCGGAAGTTTTTAATTCATTGTATAAGTTGAAAGTTTTTTGGGGCAAAAAAAAAATGTAAAATATTCCCTGAAGTTCTCAAAATTAGATTAAGTGTCAATAGTTTTTCTGAATTAAGATCATAAGTTTTTCGAAAGAGAATTAAAGTTGATCCAAAAAAGAT
The DNA here is from genome assembly GCA_947049315.1 of Epistrophella euchroma. Lineage (NCBI taxonomy): Eukaryota > Metazoa > Arthropoda > Insecta > Diptera > Syrphidae > Epistrophella > Epistrophella euchroma. The sequence continues at coordinate 58,657,304 of OX346245.1, read as the reverse complement.
TTTGAAGTTGAACTGAATCTCAGTTAAGAGAATTTATATTTCATTTTACTTTTTTTTTTAAAGCTCCGGCTAGTCCATTAAAAATACAACTTTAATACTTCGAGTAGGTATGTATGTATAACGTATTGTATGCTATGAAATTGCTCATGGAGGCTTCTTTTAGTATTCTTACCCAAAAGAAATTTTGATCCTTTTCTTGTGGATGTTAACAAAATTAACAAAAGATCAATTCTACCAACTTCATAACTTTGCGTGTGAAATTTTTGAGAAAATGAAATAATGAGCTGTGTAAATGCCCAACCAATATTTTATGGTGTTTTGTTTTTCTATCAAAAGTAAAAGATGGTAATCTATAAAATATTTCAGGTAGAGACCCGGTGTTATGTGTTAAAATAAGTACATATACAGTATAATGAAATTATTATACACACGCAACATGGAGACAACACCTCAAAAATATATACTGTATAATTAAGGTATTTTGTACTGAAAAATTAAAATAAATTTGGTGGCACAACGGCTCACGAAGAACCATGGCCTAGTGACTTACAACTCCCAACCATTCCTGGGGGCGTGTCTGCAGGTATGGAGGGACCTACAGTTTATTGCCGAATTCGAACGACACTTTTCTATGACAGGAGATACCCTTGGAGGATTTGTCACTTCCTCGCAAGAGGTAGTATCCCTGAAAAAAAACTTGGTGGAAGCGGCTGGTATTGAACCCAGACCACTGGCATGACAGTCCAACGCACTAACTAGTACGCAACGGGCTACTGTGTATACGTTTTTTACACACATTTTTTGATTGTTTAAGTTATTGTTTTCAAACATTTGGTTAAGAAGAAATTAGTTCAGTTATTATTAATTTATTTGCTCTGTTAAATATCAAATGAACCAATGCATAAAAATTGAAGAATTAAGGCAACAATAATGAAGAGAAGCGGCTGGGTTTGACCAACACTGATAACTTCCAAATGGTTCCCTTTGAAACTTGACACCCGACCCGATGTTATTTGTTATTAGAAAATTACCAATTAAAAATCTTCGAAAAACTTATCAGTTGTGCAATCAAGGAAATGCTGTTTGCTCTAAATATATGCGAAAAATTTCAACAATTACATATTAGCAGTTTCTTTCGCAGTTTTCTTGGCCTAGAAAAAAACCTAATAATGGCATTGTGTGTAGACTAAAATTATCCCGGAGTTGATATCATTGGGCCATCACACACGAAAGCAATTCAACATGGGAAAATTAAAGTTTGTTGGCGAGGGAGTTGAAGCGTGTGGAATGAAAAGGGCAAAATGTTCTTCCTTGTTGTGAGAGGAATAACAAAGTTCAACTACTAATACAAACACAAATTGTTTGTTCCTCTTCTAGGCAAACAAAAATCTGTTGTTAGGCGGAATTTAATTGTTATTTTTCTAAAATCGAATAATTTTTTGTTGTTCTAAGCGGCTAATTGAAAAAAAAAAAATTGACCAGTGTGAGATGGACCATTGATTGTTTTTAAGATATTCGAGCCGAAAAATATTTATTAACAATTTTTAGAAAATCTCATTTTACTCAAAAATGGCTCGACAGATTTTTCTATAAAAAAATCAATAAATTTTATTAGGTATGTATATGCCACCTTTTTGTAAAAATTAAATTTCCGAAAAATGGTTTTAAATGGTACTTCCCATAGAACCATTTTTTTTTATTTTCGTTTTTCTAGAAAAGGAATAAACTGATTTTGATAAGTTTTTTTATGGAGAATCTTCTGAAAAAATTAAATAGTATTGTATACCAAAATTTTCAAAATTTTTTTTTTTTGATTTTTTAAAAAAGTTTCAATTTTTTTTTTGAAAACCAAATATTTCGAAAACGACTTTGTTGATTTTTATAAAACTTGGTAACAAGCATTTTTTTAACATTATCTAAAATGTGCCGGAGGTCTAAGGTTCGATCCCCAGCCTCGCCACCTATTTATTTAAAAGAAAAAACGGCTACTGCCTCTTGCGAGGAATTGACAAATCCTCCAAGAGTATCTCCTGGCACAGAAAAGTGCCGCTCGTTAGCCGTTCGGATTCGGCAATAAACTGTAGGGCCCCTCCATTCCTGTAGACACGCACACAGGAATGGTTGAGAGTTGTAAGTCACTAGGCCCTAGTTCTTCATGAGCTGTTGTGCCATCAAATTTATTTATTTTTTTTTTAATATTTTGAACAAAAATTTTTCTTATACTCAAAATTAACGGTACCTTTCATATAAATGTTAAAAAACCGTTACAGGAAATATAAATTATCCCGAAAACGACTCCTACGATTTTGATTAAAATAAAATTCTAAATACAGTAAAACCCGATTAAGAGAAACCGCAAATTGTCACAGTCTTTCTTTCACTTACGCGGATTTAAAAATTCTATTTATGAAATGTAAACGATTGTGAAATAATCAGAAATTCAAATGTCATTTTCGTGTTGAAAATGGTGAAGGTGAAAATAAAGAAGAAACGAAAGCATTCAGCAAATTTTTCTTTCTGTGAGATTGAATTTTTTTTCACTTAAGAGAGTTTTTTTTTCAATGAAAACTATAAAATTGAATTGAAAATATGTTTCAGGTATCCGAGTTTTTCACTTAAGCGAGTTTCGCTTAAGCGGAGTGTTTTAAAGGTAATTGGTCGCAAAATACTCGGAGATGAAAAAAGTTCAGATAAGCGGGTTTTTCTCTTAAGCGGGTTATACTGTACCAATATTAGTTTGGTCTACGATCTGCCATAAACAAAATTTACAGTTAGCCATTATTAACAGTAACTCTCATAGAAACATTTTCTTTATTTTGGACTACCTCATTATGTGTGTTCCCGATTTAAATTAAATTTTGTATACAAAAGCTTCTTAAAAGTTAAAATAATACTGCATATCAAAATTTTCAAAAAAAAAAAAACAAATTTCGGATTTAAAAAAAAAAAAATTTCAAATTTTTTTTTTGAAAATTCAATATTTCAAAAACGGGTAGATAATTTTTTTCGAAATTTAATTTTTAATTCAACATAAATAAATACTAAAAAATTGTGTACCAATTTTTTTTTCTTAAAAATGTTTACAAAATTTTATATACATATAAAAAATTAATTTAAAAATAAACCGTTCCTACGATTTTAAATTTATTTTCTCCAAAACTAAGATTAGTTAAAGAAATCAGATGGTGTAATTTTTTTAGCTCTCAAAATAATGTAAGAAGACTTTTTTAATAAATTAATTTCGAATTATGTTGATTTTTAATAATTTTTCAATTTAAGCTCTATAATGTATAATAAGTACTAGTTTAAAATTAAGGCTCCCATAAAAAAAATGATTTACTTTTATCACACTCAATCTTTGAAATTCGAAGAAACTTTTACTACAAGAGCAAAATTGTGCGATCCAGTCGTGCGTTTTATTTAAAATTACTGTAATAAGAAAACCGCTGATTGAATTTTCCTGAAAATCCTCTGTGCACGTAATGGCTTTATTATCTGTAGAATAAATTTTTTTTTGAAGTCGATATCTCTATGCGTTCTCGAGATATCGTCGGCGAAAAAAGGCTTCCGAACGTACGAACGTACATGGTACACAGACATCTCTCTACGGTTAGGCGCATATTGAGAATCATGCAACGCGTGTGACGTGACCTGACGCGTGTCACATAAAACGATTAATCTAAAAGTGTCATGTCGTTATCCGCATATTGAAGCTCGTGTCTCGTGCCAAAATATTATTGACAACATTTTTTTTCCACATACAAATAATATGTGAACAAAATTCGCAACGATTTCTTCTTAATTGTATTGTCAATTTACGATAAATAAACTTCCAAACTTACGATGTAGTTAACTGACAGTTTGTTTAATATTTTTTATATTATTTGACAGGAAATGAATAAAACACGTGCACGTGCAAGTCTCGCAAGAAAAACTGTGTTTGAATCACTGTGTCACGTGTGTTTTGTAAAACGAGCGTCAGGTCATGTCCGTCGCCTTATCAATTTGATTTATATTGTTTACACAAATTCGTGCTGTTCTGTGTCACGTAACACACGCGGCCGGTCGCGTCTCAATATGCGCCTAGCCTAAAAACAATATAATCCGATTCCAGAGACGTCGAGAAATGTCAAAATTTTCAATTTCACAAATCGGACCGATTACAATAACTTCCAATGGGATGTTAATAATGCGTTTAAACATTTTAATTTTGTGTATTTTAATAATATTTAGCACAGAAGTTTTTTAGTTGACTGTATGTTTATATTTTATAATTTCGCGTACCGTTAAACTGATTCCTTTGAATTCTACAGAATAAATTCGTATTATAGTAGTGGAGGTTTTTGTGATGTGGTTTGAGTAAAAACCACCCTCTAGCCGCCCAAATAAAGGGTCTTCCAATAGGGACTTCCGAACTTTGACAGTTGATAGCGGACGTATTGTTGGAGCTACATCTGTCAAATTGGCAGTCTTTTATTAAGGCTATGTGAGCATTATTTAAACTTCGATTTAATTTTATCCGAGATTAAATTTCGACATTTTTAGGTACAGATCTACCTAGGGTTTCCAACTTTCTTCGAAATGAAAGGAGGACACAATTTTTTTAAATATGTACATAAAAAATAAAATACGGTAGGCTCCTACCTATTTTTAAATTCGTAAGCTCATTATAAATAAAATCCTTGCCGCCTGGAAAACCAATTTAGTTTTCTTATACAAGGCACTAGCAAAGCAGGTACTTTCAAAGTCAACCAGACCCTCGCCAGTTGTTACCGTTCCACTTTAAGAGAAAACAAAAATTGGTTTAATTTAGATTCGGTACTAAAACTTTCGGCTACTAGTCTAATACGCTAACTACTGCACTGGCTACTTTGAAATATAGACGTTCAATGATGAAAATGAATAACTTTAAACTTAAAAGGGGTATTTCTGAAGCTATAGGAAAACTTGCATAACAATTTTTCAAGCAAGGGCCTACATTATTTGCCAAGTTTTCCCTTATGAAAATTTTCAAGACATTCGGTAAACTTGACAAAACTTACCATTTTTCCAAGTGGGTGGGTTTTTGGCATAAATTATTGAAAAAAAAAATAAATAATAAGGAAAACATAAATACAAATTTTATCATGCTATTCCTTATATTAAAAAAAAAAAATAATTAAAATCATACAAAATTAGCATTTTATTGCCATAATAACAAAAAAAGCTTAAACTCAAAAAATTCAAAGGGAAAGTTACAAGTATTTTGGTTGAACTGTTCTTATTCATCACAATATAAAATGCATTTCAAAACTAAAGATTTTTTTTTTTTTGAAAAAAAAAACTTGAAATTTTGTCAGTGTGTGGCAAAAAATTTGCATTCCTTCCACTGGATCTTGCAAAGTAGTATAGTAGTACATTTTCACGAGTGACAAAATTTTATTTGGTAGTTTCTTATCAAGCTGAATTTTGACCAACATTTTAATAAAATGGCAGAAATAATAACATATGAGATTTTCATAAATACCTATCTTATTTTATTACTTTATCAATACACGACATTTTACAAAAGTAATCCATACGTCTTGGAACATATTCGCCATTAAAACACGGTTCTCTTCATAATTCGCCTCAATATCTGATATGTTGATATAAACCCATTTAATCGCTCCTCATCAGTCTTGTAGTCGTATATTCGTTTTTAATTTGTGAATAAGACAAGAGAAAGACCTTTCGCTTGAAGCCACAGATACGAGAAGGGTTGCACCCAGCGCTGCCATCCACTTTGGGCAAAATAATGCCTCAAGTGAAAATAAGTCATGCCTTTTCCAAAGAAAAAAAGCCTCACTTTATTTTTCTTTTAGTTATCGTTAAATATAAAAAATTAAACACCAATTTCATTAAGTAGGGCTAGGCAAAATATTTTCAAATGAACAGTGCATTAATCACTTGACTTTTTTATTCAACTTCAATTTGGTAGTTTTTAATTTTCCCGCTTCGCATGTTTTAGAAGACACAATATGACTTTGAATGCAAAAGTGCGATGTTATCTTTGAACATTTTTAGGACGATTTATTTTTTTATGTCAAATCTAAAAATAATTAATGAAATTCCAAGAAAAACTGAAAATTTAGTTCCAAAGTTATTTTAGCAAAATATGTATAACAGCACCTATTTAAAAAATAAAACTTTCTTGTTTTTGTTTCATCTCGATTATACCAAAAAACATAATTAAAAATTGTTGTTTCCTTAATTTTGTCCAGCAGTAGCTCGTGCCCTTCAAAGTGAGGGGCCGTATGCGGTGGCACAGACGACAGACCGCACACCTCTTGCGCTGCTTCTGAATTATGGCTGACCACGTATCTTTCACGTTAAAATTGAAATTTCACTGTAGTCTTGATTCAGCACAACTTAGTCTCATCTAAAGTTCGTCCAATTATTTTTGTCAGTACAGGGAAGATAGGACGTTTGCATCTCAGTTTGGTTGCAGCGTATTGCATAAGTCTATCGCATGTAAAAGCTCTAATCGCGATGCCGTAGTATGCATAATAAATCATTTCAAGTTTAATTGAAATTGATCAGCGTTGCCATCTAGTAGGTAAAATTGCACAAATACAATTATGAAAACTAAAAAAAAAAAAAAAATTAAAATAGGTGCGTTTTTGTAAGGGTATTTCCAGTAGGCCTAATCTATTAAAAAAAAAAGAAGAAACAAATAACAAAAAAATACCACTTCATTTATTTATTTATAAATAGTTCATTGGGCAATTAAAAAACAGAATCATTTTAACAATAAAAAATAATATGTGCATTGAGTTATAAATTGACCAAAAAGCCTACCTACCTAAATAATTTAAAATATAAAATAACAAAATATTTAATACATTAATACCTTACATAAAAATGTGCTTACAAATTTTGTGTAGGTTCCATGAGCCGTTCTCAAGACATTGGTTGCGTCTTTTTTTTTAAGATAGCCGACGCACAACACCTACAGCCGCGCTATTTTATTTTTATACTAAAAAACAACACACACACTAATTTGTATCATAAAATTTGACCATTATATTTTTGCAAAAAAACTTCTGCCGGCCGACTGGCCTAAACAGTTTAAAACAACGACGAACGACCACACTTAGTGTTTTTTTGATCCTAAGAGCTTTAAAAAAAGATTTAATTCTGAAAGCTCTTGCACATAAGCAATAGGAAAAGGAGTCTTTTATGTGAGTTAGCTTACCAATGGTCACACTATATTGTGTGAATACTTTTAATAATACAAACAGCAAGAGATCATGTTTGGTTATTCATTGTGCCTACGGCTGTGGGCGAGATAGGTCGTGAGGGATGTATGTCGCTTGAAAAAGAAATTACAAAAACAATGCCGTGGGAAGTTAGTGGCTATTGTGTATATTTAAGTGGCATTTTGTTTCGTGGAGTGCCTTAGGATATCAGTAGGTCCCACTGATTTGAAAAAAGCTTTCCCGTAAGGCCTGTACTGACAAGAATAGTTGGACGAACTATAGGTAGGTACTTGCATTGAATAAATACAAATAGAAGTAGACACCGGGAAAATTCGCCACTACTCTTTGCAGATAGAGCTGCTATCGCATGATAGGTTGATGTATTCAATAAAACAAACTTCCTTAATCATAAAAGGATTATGAATTCGAATGGAAATTTTTTTCTAATTACTATGGAAACGAATGTTGAATTTGTTTTGTTTTCATCATTTTTGTATATTTCTATGAAAATGAGAGTGGTTGTGTTTAGTCTGAAATTTAGAATTTGTATAGAATTATTTATGTATGTAGATACACATACATATTTGTGTATGAAGACGAAAATTAATTTCGTAGCGATTTCAATTCCTAACTTAATATCAAAACAGGGACTATATTGATATTTACTAGGGCAATCAAAAATATGCTAGAGAGTATTTTTTCAAGCAACACTTTTAAAAAAAGACTGTTAAAAATAGGTTTTTTTTTTTAAAGCGCATATTTCATCGAAAACGTATCGCATGGCATATTTTTGGTTGGCCTATTCATTAAAATCTGTGCATTGTTTATAGTATACTTTCAAAAAAGATTCCCGTCCGATTTAAAATAAAAAGAGGAAACTTACAAGTTATAATTCGTTTTTTAAGAAAAATCGAACAACTGCTCAGGTCGACGTCTGGATTACAATTCAAATGATGTTTTAAGTTTTAGAAAAAGATAGCTATATAGCCTTTAAATTTATGTATAATAGTCTTCATTTATACGATGCAATTTTCAACATATACCGTACTCCTTTAACTCTACTCAGCTCTATTCATCTGATATTTAAAGTGAACATCGCATTAAATATAACAACATAATGTATGTACGTACATACTTTCATTTTGGTAGGTAACAATATTATTTTTGGTTCAGAGATAGTGGGTAGGATCTGGGATGTTGTATACCAAGGCACACAACACAATACACATATGTAATTTCGAAACATGTCGAAGACTGAAGACGAAATAAAAAACTGCATACAGGGACATGTAGGTACATACATACATACATATGTAATGTAAATATTTCAACTTTTAGAAATCTCAATAAGGGAGAACCACAACATAGCGAAACACCTTCCAACTAGGGTTCCCAACTTTCATCGAAACTAAAGGAGGACACAATTTTTCTAAATATGTAGGTACATAAAAATGAAATGCGGTAGCCACCTACTTATTTCTTAAATTCAAAAGCTTAAAGCTCATTATAAATAAAATCCTTGCCGCCTGGAAAATCAATTAAGTTTTCTTACAAGGCGTCAGGTACTTTCAAAGTCAACCAGGTCCTCCCCAGTTATTACCATTCTATCTCGAGAGCAGACAAAAATTGGTTTAATTTAGATTCAAAACTCGAACTTTCAGCTTTCTAGTCTAATACGCTAATCATTGCAATGGCTACTTTGAAACAAAGACGTACAATGATGAAAATAACTTTGAACTTAAAAGCGGTATATCTGATGGGATACCAAACTCGCCTTACAATTTTTAAATCAAGGGCCTAACGAGTATTTGCCAATTTTTCCTCTACAAAATTAAACTTGGATTTTTAAACTAACGATTTTTCCAAGCGGGTGTTTGGCATAAATTATTTAAAAAAAATAAATAATAGGGAAATATAAATACAAATTTTATCATGTTATTCCTTATGTTAATAAAAAATATAAAAAAAAAAAAATCATAAAAAAATTCGCATTTTGTTGCCATAATAACAAAAAAAACTTAGACTCAAAAAATTCAAAAGCTTTTGAGGAAAGTATTTTGGTTGAAATCATCTTATTCATCACAATATATATTGCATTTCAAAACTAAATGTAATTTTTTTTTTTTGAAAAAAATTACTGATATTTTGTCAGTCGTGTGCAGCAAAAAAAAATAGCACTCCTTCCAATGGATCTTGCAAAGTAGTAGTAGCACATCAGGACTACATTTACCATATTGAAAGTGAATACTATAATGCTTCTTTTTTATGAGTGACGAAATGTCATTTGATAGTTTGTCATAAAGCTAGATTATGACCAATGGCAGAAATAATGACATTATGACACATAACAACAAAGGTACATACTAACAAAATGAACTATTGAATATAGCCTTTAGATTATTGAAAAGACATTCCAACCCTTCCCCTGAACTTATCTGCAGAAATGGAGGAGACCTCTAATTTATTACCGAAAATAACTTCCATTATCATTGATAAATACTGCCGTGTTAAAAACGTATCTCACATTTGTCGATTTTTTTAAATCAGGGCAAAGTTTGAAATCCTTGGGATGTTTTTTTAATTTCATTGAATGCTGTATCTCGCTTTTTGAGCAGTTAACTAAGCAGTTATAACTAAGTATGTATTAAAATCAAATGCATGACTGAATCGCACGAACTTGCTCTTGTAGTAAAAGTTTCTATGAATTTTAAATATTGAGTGTATCTATTATATCAATTTATCATATATGTAATAAATTAAAGAATATATCGAAAAAAGCATGCATGGACTGGGTAGCAGTAAGTTGCTCTTAAATACGATCACACTGTGGTTTTAAAGTCTCAATATCTACATAAGCCTATTCATCCGATTTTAAGAAATATATTTTTTTGTGGAAGCCTGAGTTGAAGGTATCTAGTATTTTTGTGAGTATACAAAAATAAACAGTATTACTATAGCACATTGCACATGTAAGTATGTAAATAGGTACCTTATACATACGGTGACCATATTTCTGAGAAAAAAACCCGGAAAAAAAGTAGAAAATTAAAATGCATAAAAAAAATTCTAAGTTTTTTCATTAATTTTATTTAGATATTAAAAGAGGGAGGAATAATAACATTTTCTTCTAATATCTAAACATAAAAATTTTTTTAAGCAAACAAACTCATTAAACCATTAAAAGTCATAATAAACCTAACTTAAAATTTCAAGTTCTTTATGTAGCCCGCTGATTTCGATATTCGTAGCAAATGTTATGAAATTTAAAAGGTATTTCCTTCAATTTTCTTTTGTTCTATCATTTTTTCGACGTATGTACATATTATTATCAGAGGCGTTAATCGTTTCTCTCTTCTCTTCTTTAATTTTAAAATATAGTTGTATATAATTGAACATGCAAACTTCTTACAATGTTACCATGGAAAATTGAAGCCTCTAAGTAAATGAAAAATAGCAAGACTTCAAAGGAAGGGTTGTTAAACAATCTTTCAAGACAGTAGGACACTTGTTTTGCGATGTTTAAAAGTGTTTTAAACACATATAAATTAATTGTATTTTTATTTAGTTTAATAGTTTTGCTGGTAATTAATTAGTTAACAGTATTCACTTTCGGACGTTTTTTGTTTTATAAAACCAAAAATTGTGCAAATACGGGACAGATAACTAAATACGGGACACTTGTACGTCCCGGGTTTCTTAAAATAGAACTTGGGACAGGTCAAAGAAATACAGGACAGTCCCGGGAAACCCGGGACGGATGGTCACCGTACTTATACAATATACCTTAATGGAACTAAACATGGAGTTTAAATTAAAAAATCTATTAAAAATCTACATAATTCGAGATCATTTAAGTAAAATGATCTTCTTAAATTGTGTATTCAAGAGGACACAAGCATCTACAAGCTTTTTTTCAAAGCGAACCTCTGTCTATCAACTCACCTCCAAGTGGTGAACATCGGGTGCCTAGTACCTTTAACTGGAGATGGGGTTCCAATCCTTGTGGACGGTTTTAGGCGGCAGCAAACGACAGAGGGGGGAGGAGTGTTCCCACTAAGACACTTCTCCTTCATCCAGGCGGCAGCGGGAGAATAGCCCAGATGGAATCAACGGTGGCGTCTACAGTTCCAATCAGTTTGAACTACTTAGTGAACACCTTATATGGGCTACTACGACGTATTCGTAGCTCAGGCCTATAAAGAGCGGTTTATCCGGCTTCCCGTCCTTGGAGTCATAATAAGGATCTGGTCCTCCAGGCTAGGGGATGGTGCATCGGGGTGACTTCCCTACCACGGAAAAAATATCGGCTCCGAAACGACAACAAGCCTCGGATATGGATGATTTTAATGTTGAAGACCCCAGCAAACGAAACAAGGACAATGAATTTCGGATCTGCACGTGGAATGTCCGGACCCTAAACAGGCCACGCGCAGCCGAACAATTAGTGGAGAACCTGGATAGGCTAAGGGCTGATGTAACAGCCATCCAGGAAGTGCGATGGGATGGAGAGGGCATCCAAGGGATGAAAACGTGTGACATCTACTTCGGCGAGTGCTGCAAGGAGCAGGGTCAGCGGCTCTTTGGTTGTGGTTTTGTGGTAAGGGAAAGACTTAGGCAAGAAGTCTTAGGATTCAGAAATGTAGGCGAGCGCCTGGTCACAATCCGCATCGAAGCAAAGTTCAAAAACATCACGTTGATCTGTGCTCATGCCCCAACGGAAGAAAAAGATGACTCAACCAAAGAAGAATTCTACGATCTCCTCGAGGATACGTATGATAGGTGCCCCAAGTACGACGTCAAGATTATTCTTGGCGACTTCAACGCCAAGATCGGAAAGGAGGGTATCTTTGGTTCGATAGTCGGAGGACACAGCCTGCACGACAACACTTCCGGTAACGGACTCAGGCTCATTGATTTCGCGGCGGGGCGAAATGTCATCATAGCAAGCACTCTATTCCCACACCTCAATATACACAAAGGGACCTGGCGATCTCCGGATCAACGAACCTTCAACCAGATTGATCATGTTGCGATAGACGTCTCGCTTAAACACGTCTCTCTTAAACTCTCACAAGCCACAAGCATCATCTGTAGATGACCAGTGGAAGCACTGCCAAAATGCCATCAAAAGTGCCGCTACTGATGTGCTGGGTTTCACTAAGCCACCACAACGAAACCCCTGGTTCGATGAAGAATGCAGACTGTCGCATGAAGCAAAGAAAGAGGCCTACCAAGCAATGCTGCAGACTAGAACCAGAGCTGCTGAGAGAGCAGCCCGGAGCTCTACGCGCAAAAACAAAGGGAGGAACGCCAACTACTCAGGAGGAAAAAGAGAGAGCATGCGAAACGGGCGGTCGAGTCTATTGAGGACTGTAGCGGCAGGGGGGATGTTCGGAAGTTCTACCGAAGGGTGAGGCAAACTACCCAGGGTTACAAGGCCAGAACGGAAGACTTCCGAGATGAGAGTGAAAATATGGTGGTAGACACACAGTTGGTGCTGAGGATCTGGAAACAACACTTTTCTAGACTGCTAAACGGCGAAGATGACCAAAATTCCGCTGTTGCACAGAGAACTCCATTTAACCTGGACGATAATGGTCAAAATGTCCGTCCACCCGACCTACATGAAGTGCGGTAAGCAATGTCTACGCTTTACTGGCTGAACAGAATAGAATGACGGAACTGAAGCCTCAGACGAAACTGGAAGAGCTTTGAAAGTATTTTGAAGAAAAACAAAAGAATATTATTGTGTTCAAGCTCAGAATTCACATTTTTTGTTTCCAATAATTTTCCTTTTAATAAATAATTTTTTTTCGCGATACAAATAACCACAATATTTTTTTCCGACCCAAAAAGTTTTTTTTTTCTTCATACAATTTGAAACGTCAAGAGTGCCGTACGTGAAAAGTTAAAAGTTGGTGAACTCTTCCGTCTGCATCTGCAGCTCCGTATGCGTCTACGTTCCATTGTGTTCGCAACATTGAATTTGCGTGTATTCAATATTTTGACAGCTATTCCAGCTCCGGCTCCAGTTCCGTCTGCGTCACCATTCGGTTCAGCCAGTAAATCGTACAAGGCTACTGGTGCCAGCCGAACTATTCAAAGCAGGAAGGGAGGACTTGGTAGCGAGTATACACCAACTTATCTCTAAAATTTGGACGGATGAAAGTAGGTATGTCCGATGAATGGAACCTTGGTATAGTGTGTCCCATCTCAAGAAAGGAGATTCTTTGACCTGTGCCAACTACAGAGGTATGAGTCTCCTCAAGGTCGCATACAAAATCCTTTCATCTATACTGTGTGATCACTTAAAACCGTTATCATGCATCCCTTTTAACATCGTTCTTTAAGTAATTGTACGCAATTCACAAGTCAACAAGAAACAGAGGTAACATTATTCCAATTTCCGTTCAACTAATTGCTTATGCACACATCATTGGGAGAACGAAGCAAGCTGTTACCGACGCGTTTGCAAGTATTGAATCGGAGGCGTTGAACTGGGTTTGAGGAAAAGACGAAGTATAGCCCTCTTTCAAAAAACCAAGGAGAACTTATACAAAACCCTAATCATCAGGTCCTGCTGATTGGGTGCTTCGAAATGAGTCTTCGAATCTATCCCTGATGGCCTGCGCAGCAAAAGAAGACACCACCTTAGGCGGCGCGCACACAAGTGGAGAACGACCTCAAGGAACTGGGAGTGCGCAACTGGAGCCATGTGCTAGGGACCAAGCTGGCTAGAGGGGCTTGTTGGTTGAGGCAGTAGTCCATCCTGGGCTGTAAGCGCCATCTAAAGTAAAGTAAGTAAGTAATATTTGTTATTTAGTCAACTTTTTAGATGTGAATTTTTACTCTTGGTATATAAATTATGGGAGCGGTTCTCTTAAAAGAAGGCACATCTCCGGTTTCTGTTTTAAATAATTCTTTTTACCTTCAGTTCCACTCATAGTATTGTTGCCAAGCAGATAATTCTATTCATATATATGTTCTCATTGTAAATTATACCGATTTTCAAAAAATAATAATAACACCAATTTCGTTGAGTTTTGTTAAGATTTATTTTTCAATAGAATTTTTTGTAGGTATTGCCACTCAGTGGCAACTTCACAATATCAAACAGTTTTTTAAAGATTCTAAATATTTGTTCTTATTATTATCTTTTTTAATTCTTCTGAATTAATTAGCGACATATATTTATTTTAATTTAGTTTCACTGAATTTTCAAAAAATATTGCTTCAATGCTCTATTTATACACTTTGTCTACATAAAAAGATAGTTTTAATTTATATTCTTTCATTTCTGGTAAAATTTGGTACATGAGGATAGTCTTAAATTTAATTTTGTATCTCTTTTTTTATAAATTTGTATTTACATTCTAAACATAAAAATGATTTTGTTGTTGCTTTCTTTTGAAAACAGACTATTACAAAAACATTTACATCACATTTAAATTTTTATCAATTTTTGTTGGCTCTATAATTATATTGTATATTGCTTTTATCTACGATATGAAAAGATTCAATCTACTTTTCTACATTACTCATACACTCTTATAAAATAATTGTTACTGGCAAGAGTCTTATAGAACTTAAAGATATTGCTTACTGCTTTTGGAATGGTCTCATTGATTGTAGTATTGCTCTATGCTAAGAAATAAACGAGATAAACGTATAGGTACTTAAAAGGGCTCAGATTCTAACTACGGGGATGGGAGTGCATCTTGTTAGGACGAGGTGTCGGGAAGGACAAATATTTGATCCGATGCTGGATCATCTAGTGATATGGTTGATTTGGGAGCTACTTCCATTGATTTCCAATTACCAGTCGTAGAGGCTTGATTGAGATTGGCCCGTGTTTTATTTGGTGAGCTTCCTCGATCGTCCGAGGTGCCTTCCTCCAGGGCACTCAAGCTGCAAGTGGGAAGGACTCGATGGGGGAATCGTGGTGATCCTCGAACCCGTTCTCGAAGTGTTGGTTGAATGATAGCAATTGACGGCCGTCTATTTGCTGGCAGCTGGAAGTTGACTTTGGTTTCAGGAACTTTTATGTATTTCCCAATCTCCCCCACTGAACTGGATGGTCTTTCTATAGTCACTTTGTCATGCAGAAAATGCAAGTCAATGGGAGTTACATCAATATCAGTTCCACTTTTGGCCATCGATAGCTTCTGGATCGGCTTCAAAGTACTCGGGGTGCTGTATAGGGCATTACATGAGGCCGTTTCAGATGACGGTATCAACCGGGAGAACATTCCCATGTGGCTTCGCAGAGCTGCCTTCAGTCCTTTTTGTTCGCCTAAACTAATGGTGGAACCCTTATTGCTTGATGTCGTGCGCGAGAAGATACCTCGTATTCGATTCATGAAACCAGTTTTTGCTTCTGTTGCTTGTTGATGGGCAAGTCGAAGGTTAAGAAGATCTGCAGCTGGTAGACAGGATTCATTAATGGTTCGATCTTCGAGTTGCGGCTGGGAGGCGAATGTTACCGAACGACGCATCGTCATTTGCATATATTCGGCAGATGGCCAACTGGCACGTGGAATAACCGGTGGTAAAACTGAGAGCAATAGATTAGGTATGACGCCACTAATGCTAGGAGTTCGAGATTTACGTTTGGTGGGTGGGATGACTGTCACCTCAGGCTGAAAAAAAAAGTTTTTTTTTTTCAATTTTTTAAGAAGAGTGTTTTTGTTTAGCATGTTATTAAAAATCTAAAATTTCATATTTTTTTTTTTTTTTTTGAAAATACATTTCGTGCAATTTTAATGCGAAATACAAAAAATATAATAATACGATGGAAAAATTAATACTATGATTGACATTTGATTATACAAAACTAAGGGCCAGTTGAACAAACGTGGTTCAAAATTTATTCCGTGGTTCAACAATTTTAACTCACTAATTTAGATGGATTAACTATGGTTCAACGATGGTTCAAGTATTATGATAATATCCAATTACATGCCAACATTACAAACCACCAAAATCGGTGGAACTGGCCCTTAAATTTAAATGGAAAATATAACGTTTTACAAAAATTTCGAATATGATTTTTGGGAACCTTATAAAATATTTCAACAATTAGTCCTCATAAAAGAGCATAAATAACTTTTTCCTTTCCTTAATATGTACGATTATAGCCTTTTGTAAGGCTTGTTTCACAAATATTCGGTTTCATTCGGTTCGGTCTGTATTCGATTCGTTTTCGGTCTCACCTTAGACCTTTTACACACATTATCAGGTAAACTGCTCATTTTTAATTTTAAAAAATAACAACAAACCTTGGGACAATGTTCACAAGTCAAAATAAAACAAAAAAAACGAATACGTATGTATATGTGTTAAAGCTACAATTATGGTAAACTGGGGCACATTCGTCTTTGGGGCACATTCGGCTTTGCCGTTTTAACTAACTTCGCTAATGAATAACCCAATAATTTAAATGCTGAACGTAACCTTTTACAAAAATACAGGGTGCTTTGTAGTTTGGCAGTTCTAGTTAGGTGGCAAAAAAAGTTGGAAGTGTTTATGTGTATTTTTGGTCCTGACTGTAATTTTTCACTTCATGAAGGTAAGCAATTTTAAGGATTTATTTTTTTTAAACAGTCTTTTTGGTTAACAGTCTTGTTAACCATTAGTTTTTACATTAAACAACACAAATATCCTTTTTCAAAAAAAAAATTTAAAATAAATTTATGACATCGGGGCACATTCATCGTTTTGCAAAGGGGCACATTCGTCATCTTCCGATGGAGCCCTAAAGTAAAATATGTTGACGTAAATTATTATTGATGCAGCATCTTCAGAAGAAAGTGACGCTATGAAACATAAAACGGTCAGACCAGTCAGATAATTCATTTTTGTAGAAGACTAAAGTTGTAGAGAGACGAAGAGACGCTAGCTTCTGAAAATTGTCTGACTAATGAAGACTCTATGGCTATGAGAGATTACTTTTTTCAGTTTAAAAAGTACTTAAGAAATCAATCCTTCTACAATGTTCACAACGGAACGTAGCCGTATACGGAGCTGCAGCCGCAGACGGAAGAGTTCGCCAACTTAACTTTTCACGTGCACCACGTTTTACGTTTCAAATTGTATGAAGAAAAAAAAAAACAACTTTTCGTGTTGGAAAGAAATATTGTTGTTATTTGTGTCGCAAAAACAATTGTTAATTAAAAAGAAAAATATTGGAAACAAAAAATGTGAATTCTGAGCTTGTACACAAGAATGTTTTTTTATTTTCTTCAAAATGCTTTCAAAGCTGTACAGCTGCATTGTAGGCACGTAAAAAAAATAACGTATGACACTTTCGATAGCTCTTCCAGTTCCGTCTGCGGCTCCAGTTCCAGCACTCTATTCTGTGCAGGCAGTTAATTGAAGACATGAAATTAAATTGAAAGTACGGACCTCATCTTCCGAATCCGGCAGCGACATTGCGACATTGGAATAAATATTACTTTAATATATTTACCAATGAACTTGACTCACGAGAAACGACATAGATGTGTGATTTATATATTAAGTTTTGTGAATCATTGTGTTAAAAATATAGTTTTTCTTTTTATTAAATAAATATAATGTTTGAAAGATTTGAAATAATTTTATTTTGCAGTTTACATCCAAAAATTTTGTGTGCCGAAATTTCTTAAATTATAAAAATATATATGTTTTGTAAATGATCTCAAAAACTACTTTATTTTATTTTGATTATTAAATGTTAACGTTTCATAAATTTTATAAAGTTTATCAATACATTTATTAATTTCGTGCCGAATGTGCCTCAGTTTACCATATTTTTGTGCCATAGATAGGTAGTCCATTGAAATGTTTGATACATTAACCTTGGATTTTACACAGGACAAATTTTTTTTATGGATCTGTAGAAGGGATCAGTATGAGAGAAAAAATGAGTTTTCGGGGTTGAAACCCCCCTCCCCCCATTCGGTCACCATTTTGGAAAAGGGGGTGTAAAATGTATTTCCTGATATCTTGAGAGCCATAAATCTGCCAAACAAAATTTTAGCACATTTGTGTAGAGAAGATATAGCGAAATAATTTTAAGGCACCTTTTTCCAAAATGACGGCCGTATGGGGGGCTCTCAACCCCGAAAACTCGTTTTCACCCTTACCACTGATCCCTTTTATAGATCCATCATCCATGTCCTGTATAAAATGCAAGGTTCTACATAAATTTTGTAACATTTTGATGAACTAAGGCCCGAATTCTTGCCGTTTTGAAACCGAATGAAACTGATTCATGTCGAGGGGCCGCGGCCGTTCAGTGCTATTTGGTTTCTAATTTCTATTAGGTTTTAATTCTTGTGATTTTCATCGGTTTACACTTATCAATATGTCTGAAACAAACCTAAATCGAAAAAGCAATATGTCACAAGATGAAATTATATTCTTAGTCCTAGTTCCACACTATTCATGTATCTTCATCCAGAGACTTTTCTATTAACACTACAAAGGTAGGCTAAATACTGTTTCTTACCTTATGCTGACCCATAATTGACGTGCTCGATGAAGTCGCTGTTGACGTACTCGTCTCCAACAGTTTTTCCAACTTTTTAATTTCGGCATCCAAAGCAATAACCTCTTTCTTGTAGACTCGATTTTGAACTTCCACTCGATATTGTAATTCTCTTCGGTCATCGACAACGAATCTTCTTGTGTTGTACTCCATTTTGAGACCCATGCTATGAATAACCGGGTCAATAATGTCATCTGGATATAATAATAAAACGATAGATAGAAAATTAAGCATAAGCCAACAACCAACAAAAAGAGACAATCCCCTCCCCACTTTAAACTTACTTCTTGCCCAAATGTCATGAAGTTTTGGTATAAACAGCAGACATAATGTGGCCGTTGTTGACGTCAAGATGAGAGCTGTGATTGTGATGAAGGCCAGCGTGACACGTTCCGAGATGAGATTGGCTAGGACAACAACAATACCACTGGTTATAACCACACTGTACACAGATACCCCAATGTATTGGGAATCGTTGAGGGCGGGTATCTTCACATGTCTCGTCTCCCAGGCCATGTACACCCCAACAACAAGCAGCAGTCCCTTGTACGCATACAATGCTCCCAGCCAGCTCTGGGTGTGCTGGGAACGACAAACTTCAACCTGTTGAATATACAAGATGGACAAATGTCCTTTGAATGTAGGTAGACCTTAGCAATATGAATACAACAGTAACTGATTGCCTATCGATGCAGGTTTGGGTCTGGTATCGCCCTATAGAGTATGGTGTTGTGGGTACAAAATCAATTTAACGAAACGAACAGAACGTAATTACATTTTAAGCTTTCTCTTCTGTTAATGTTGAACCTACCAACAGTACATCCCCTTCCCCTCGAAAAAATAGTTTTTTGGGGCCAATGTAAGAGACATGTGATAGCTTTTGTATTGCGTGGACTTTAATGTTTCATAATACTATCATAGAGAAAAATTCAAGGTATAGTATTTAGATTTTATAGAGGTAAATCTAGATATAAGGTTTCATGAAATATAATGGCTGTTTTTTACAATTTAGAATTTTAGATTCAATAGATTTTTGAATCCTATAGTAGGCCAATCGCCAGAGGCAAAAAAGATTTTCCAGAATGCAAACAAATTATAAGTCGTTTCTAAGTATACTAGAAAAAATGGCGCAGCTATAAGTGTTGTGCGTCAGCCGCCATTTTGAAAACGCATTTTAGCCAATTTCTCGAAAACGGCCCATAGCACACAAAATTTGTTGGCACTTTTTTTTATAGATTATTTGATCATATTTCTTTTTTTCATAGAACATTTTTTTGAATGATTTATACTTCTAGAGTTAAGGCGCCTTGCAGTTTTGTTTTAGATTTTTTTTTTCATAATATCAACCGTTAAAGAGATATTGGGAAAAAAACTTAAAAAAAGCATACTTTAATGCACCTTAACTTTGAGTGTATAAATACAATAAAAAAAATGTTCCATGAAAAGAAGAAAGATAATTAAATTTCCTATGAAAAATGTGCTTACAAATTTTGTGTATCGTGAGCCATTCTCAAGATATTGGTTACAACTGGTTTTTAAAAATTGTGGCCGACGCACAATTCCTACAGCTGAACTATTTTATTTTTATACTCAAAAATAACACTCCTACTAATTTTAGTCATAAAATGTGGTCAATATATTTTTGCAAAAACAAAACCTCTGCCGACTGGCCTAAAAGGTACAGGGCGTTGGCCATAAGGTGTCACAAAAGGCTAGGGCGTGTAGGTTAAGTCAAGACAAGAAAAAATCGTAGGGATAGGTGGGTCTTTTTCCCTCCGTTTAGGCGGGAGGGGCAATTTTCTATGGAATCAACAACAATTCCGTCTGTCTAGTCTGTATGTCTTTTTGTAACTCGGCCGACAGCCTCAAACACTGAAGCGATTTTCTTCAAATTTGGAGCATGAGATTTTTCGGTGATTCCCTAGAGGGAAAATCGAGGCTTTTTAGCTCAAAAAATAACGGGACTTGCCCACACAACTGTTTTGAAAAAGGCTATTTATCTCTAAAACGGCTCTAACGTTTTTTTTTTTAATTTTTGTATACTTTATGAATATGGTAGTATTTGATGGCGACTACCGACTGCTTAGATTATATATTTAAATGAAAAGCCAAATACAGTCTGCGTTTTAAATCAATATTTAATAAATATTTTCCGTCGTTTCGATTCTTGTTTGAATCTTCTTCAGGGCCTTTAAAAGGTACATGCAGTGAACCGTTTTTTTTTTTTTTTTTTTTTGACTTTCTCGTTAACCACTCACCGATTTTGATCAAAATGTTTAAAGTTCCTATCAAATGTGAATAATACTACATACAAATATTTTCAAAAAAATATTTTTTGGATTATTAAAAAAAAAGTCACAAATGTTTTTTTTGCAAAATCATTTTTTTGAAAACGGGTTGATGAATTTTTGGTTTTAGTTGTATAATAACATTATATTACTAAAAATGCCATACCAATTTTTGTTTCTAAAAAATTTCAAGAAATTTAATACATACCTATACATAAAATTATTTTTAAGAAAACCGCTCCAACGATAAACGATGTTTAAAATTTTGTCTACATATATGTACTTATTTATATTTTTTCAAGAATTGAGATATTGTTCTTCATTTTGAGATTAAAACATTTTAAGTAGGTAGGTACTTGTTTTATCTTGTTTCATGCTTTTTTTCCATCTTCAAATTTCCATTTATCAATTTATTAAACATGTAAATACATATGTATATGTATAGTTATTAATTATACATATGTATGTACTTATATTATATACTCAATCTTTAAAATTCGAAGAAACTTTTACTACAAGAGCAAGTTCGTGCGATCCAGTCAAGCATTTTTGTTCAGTATATTGTGGTTCATTATAAATGCAAATGGACAGGGTTGCAATTATCAATAACCAGTTATTATCCGGTCGGCCTATTCCTAGCACTTCTTAATGAAATCCGAGGGGAAAAACACTTCTAAATCAGCACTCCGAACCTGAACACCTAATGGAAGGTTTTTGGAGTGTTGGGAGTACAAAAGTAGTGAAGAAAATGACTATGTTTACTCCGAAGTTCATCTTTCGGCCAGTTTTTTTCCGGAAGTGGTGTCTTAAATTTTCACGTGTTACATCACATTTCTTCTTACATATACAATATATACGCTTCCTGCATAGGAATATGTACATTTAATCATATTTTTCACTGCCATCTCAAATAAACTGCAATTTGCTTCCCCTAAATATCCAACCAAAAAAAGTAAAAATTCAAATCAATCAATCAAGATATTGAGTGAATAAAAAACTATCACTCAATCAATTTTGCGGAACCGTATCATTTGAAACGTCAATTGCAATCGAATTGAAATTTCACTAAAAGTTCATTTATACGCGAAGAAGAACCAACACCCAAATCACTTAAACTGCCAGACCACATCATAAGCACAAACCAATTCTGGAAAATGTATGTGATGGTGATGGATGTCCTGGCACTTACCTGCGGTTGATACAAAACACTTCTGTCACTGCTACTGATTTCCAATGTTAAATTATTCAAATGCCTCTCCATGGGATCCGTGAAGACCCAAAGTGTCACGACCAATCCATCAAGCAGTAGCAATGCTCCAACAAGCGATATCAATTGTGTGTCCTGCAGCATTTTGTCTTTAAACACACTGCTAGTGCGGGTGAATATCCTGTGGACTCGGTAGGTTTTGGCAAACATC
Source organism: Epistrophella euchroma (assembly GCA_947049315.1). Lineage (NCBI taxonomy): Eukaryota > Metazoa > Arthropoda > Insecta > Diptera > Syrphidae > Epistrophella > Epistrophella euchroma. The sequence goes on along the minus strand of OX346245.1, from coordinate 58,634,848 downwards.
GAACCGAATGCGAGCGAAAACCCTGCCGATAGCAGATACACTCGAGCCTATAAAACAAAACAAATTTATTAAAACGCAAGTCACACATTCATCGAAGAAAGCGAATATTTAAAATATGCCAAAAGGGATCACAAAAAAAGGATACGAAGAGCAAAACCATGTTGAAAGGGTTGTTTAAAAATGGCAATTTAATTTTGCCTGGCACAAAGAACAAACATTAAAAGGTCGAAGTACTATTAACGGTTGGTTGGCCATTGTGAATGGTTAATAAATTGCTGCAAGTTTACTCCATTGATATTTCCAAAAACAAAAACGGATAACAAATTTACTTCCCATTTCCCTAATCCTATGCCTAGAAATATTTATACATTTATCTATATATGTATGTACATAAATTTGTATCTACACATTTTTGATTAAAAACAATCAATTTTTCAAATGCAAACCTAAAAGCTTAAACGTTACAAGGAGAATAAGCAGATTAGATAAATAATGAGACAAACCGAACAGAAATATCCCGACGACGCTTCCTACGTAATTTCACATTTTAAAATTTATTATTAAAGAGGCTGAAATATCCTGAATAGAATTGAAATATTTTGACAACCTTTGTCAGCACGATGTTTTTTTTTAGGAATTTAAAAAATTAATATTTAAAAAAAAAATGTTCCATGACGATTTATGGTTTTAATGAAAACATTAACAAAATTTGAAAAAGTTTTCATCAGAGAAACGATTGGCATGAACGTTATCGTTATCGCAAAGAGCCGACTCACTTAGACCATGATTTGGTCCATTGTGATACCACATTAAATCTAGGGGGACTTCCTCACTAGTCGTTAAACCACTTGCAGCTTCTTACAAAGCGAGCGAGATTAACTATATTTTCCAGATCACTAGGACCATTGTAGTAGAAGTCTCCCAGATGGAGTCTGCATCTTTGAGATAAAGCAGGGCATGTGCAGAGAAGGTGAGGAATCGATTCCTCTTCCTCTTCGTCCATTCAGCTTCTGCAAAAAACATTAGAATAAACTCCAAGCCATGTTGCGTGCTTGCCTATAAGGCAGTGTCCTGTTATGACACCTATTACGGAGCCGATATGCGATCTGCTTAAAGATATCAAACACTTAGAGCGCTTCAGATTGAGTGTTGTCCAAATCTGTTTTGTCGCCAAACAAGTGGTGATATTGTTCCACCTGAGGTTTGTTCTCCGTATAGCATCCTGCTTCGGCATTAGTTTATAATGTAGCGATGGGAATACCTCTGGCGAGTTCGTCAGCCATACAATTTCCTGGAATGTCCCTATGACCCGGCACCCCGCACCCAGCTGTTATTGCCGAAATGATCGGCAATTAAAGGCTGTTATTGAGTTGGTAGAGACAGACTCCAGTGATTTAATGGCTGTCGGAAAAGATGCGGATATCCGTATTTAATATCACGTTTTCCTTAATCCAAGATAGGACTTCTTTTATCGCCCAGAGGTCTGATTGGGATACGCTACAGTGATTGGGAAGGCGAAAAGAGAGACTTAAATTTAGTCTGTTTGAGTATACATCTTCACCAACCCCCTTACTAGTTTTTGATCCGTCGGTGCGGTGTAGAAATTAAAAGATTCATTATTCATAAATGCCGCATCTTCCTAGTTAGATCTGGAAGGGATGGTTACCTGGAAGTTTTTATCAAACTGTAATTGTGGGATGGTGTAATCGATGTTACTGGGAATTGATCCAAATGAGTTTAGAATAATGGAGTGACCAATCCCGTTATTGATCCACTGCGAAGAGGCCGTAAGACGAATGACTGTACTTGCAGCTGTCTGTTTGCCAAAAATAGCAAGGGGTGTAAGATGAAACAGAATGTCTAGTGCAGCTGAAGGATTCGTACGAAGTGCTCCGCTCAATTTATCACAATTGATAGAAGGGGGGTCTACAGGGGGAATTTTATATTTTCTGGAGAGAAGGACAAGATCTGTTTCGTGGGGGTTAACATCCAGTCCACGATCGGCCCATTTTGTAAGCTTGTTTAGAGCATATTGTAAAAGATCTTTTAAGGTTTCAGGATGCTTGCCTGATACGGCAATAGCAATGTCATCCGCATAAGAAATCACTCTGTACTGTAACCCTCCGACTCCAGACATCTTATTCACTACCAAGTTCAAAAGAAGGGGGGGTAGGACACAGTCTTGCGGCGTACCTCTACTGACACCCCTTCTTGCAGAAAATCCGCCCAGCTTTGAATTAATAATCCTGCTAGTCAGCATTTGATTTATCAATTCTCCAAGCGAATTATCTACCTTCAAAGATGACAGTGCAGAGCAGACGTGATTGCAGATGTGTCAACATTGTTAAAGGCGCCTTGTATATCTAGGAAAGCAAACATAGTATACTCTTTGTGATGTAGGGAGTACTCGATGACACGCACCAGTGTGTGGAGAGCTATTTCCACTGATTTCCCTTTGCAGTATGCATGTTGAGCCGTAGATAAAAGTCTGGCATTGGTGCTTGTTCTTAAATGGATATCAATTATCAATCAGTCGTTCAAGTTTTGAGAAGGAATGACGATAGAATAATAGGTCTGAGATCGTTTGGTTGTACATGGGAGCATTTTCCCGCTTTGGATGGGCTTAAATTAACAATAAATCAATTCTTTTTACTTCAAATAACTTTGCCCTGTGAAATTTTTGAGATTAATGAAATAGCAAGCTCTGAAAATGCCCAACCAACTTTTTATGGTATATATGTATGTAGGGTAGGTACATGCTATCATTTTTTCCTTCTACCAAAGTGATCGATGGTAATCTATGAAATATTTCAGGTGGAGACCCGGTGGTTAGGTCTATTTTCTAATTTCTAATTTTCTTTTTTTTTTCTTTATGTTCTGCCCATTTTATGGCTCTATCTGCTATCCCACTTTGAAGGTAAATAAGGGCTTTTTGCGATTTAAAAAATTCAATTACAGGACTCCGTGTAACCAACCCTTTTAAGTGCCGATAGCAAAAAAATAAAAAATAATATTCATTCTATACAAATACATAATAGGTATAATTGTTAAAATTGTAAAACAAAATTTTTACAAAATTCTGCAAATAATACAAAAAGCTTAAATTTTTTTTTTAAATTTTTCAAAACATTTTTTTTTATTATTATTCGCAAAATTTTGTTAAAAAGAATTTTGAAAAGCAGAATATTGAAAAGCAGAACTTTGTAATCAGAATTTTGGCCAAGACAACCCTCGCAATAACGTAGATATAATATTCAGTAATTATAAAAAAACTGTGCTTCGTTATTTTGACTGAAAAGGTAAATTTTGGGTTGGGGTCCAAATACTGTAGGGTCAAAATACTGTATTGTTGTAATTCAAAATTCCGGTTACGCAAAATTCTGTATTTTAAAATTCTATAAGAGTAATGTCGAATTCCTTTTAAGAAAAAAATCGATTTGTTTAGAAGAAAAAATCGACTTTTCTGTATTAAAAAATTATTATTATTAATCGACTTGTATTAAAAAATTTCAAAAATCTGTATTTAAAAAAAATTTGTTTGATAATGTAAAAATGTATGCACAAATTTTTTTAAACACAGAATTTTTAAAAATGGAATATTAAAATACAGAATTTTATTCATGCAGAATTATTTAAATACAGAATGAACATTGAAAGTTTGAATTAAATGAAGTCTTATATACAACAATTTTCCTTGTACTGTCTAAATTTCTATATCAAATTGTAAGGAAAACAAGCGTATAGTGATATTTAACCGAACAACCGAAACAATCAAAAATGATGGGGTCATACAAATTTTGTCGATAAAATATTATCAATGTTTTGTTGTTGTTGCTTTTTATATACATTTTTGGGGAAAATTTTCGTTTTTTGTTTGGGATAATTTTTCAATGGAGCCAAATTTCATGTAGCCCTCTCTCAGAGAACCAAGGAGACCTTATATAAGACCCCAATCATCCCGGTCCTGCTATATGAGCCTGTCAAAAACGGATGAGAATCTGCTTGGCTGCTTTGAAATGAAAATTCTTCGGGTGATCTTTGGTCCAGTATGTGTCGATGGAGTATGGAGGAGAAGATTCAACAACGAGCTTTACTGGCTTTACAGCGACGTCGATCTGGTCAAAAAGCTGAAAATACAGCGGCTGAGATGGCTGGGACACGTGGAGCGTATGGACACCAACGCATCAGCCCGATGAGTCTTCGAATCTACCCCTGACGGTCTGCGCAGCAGAGGAAAACGCCACCTTAGGTGGCGAACACAAGTGGAGAACGACCTCAACCAATTTGGAGTGTGTAACTGGAGGGGCTTTTTGGTTGGGGCCGTAATCCATCCCGGCTTGTGAGCGCCATCTAAAGAAAGAAGAAGAAGATACGTTTAAAATTTTCTTGAATTTTTAACAAAAAATAAACTTGTTTTCTGAAATTAGTACGAAAATGCATCCGATGCTGCATTGTTGACAAACTGCTAGAAAATTTTTGACCAATAACATACAGAAGACACTTTTGACCAAATACACACTGAAACGTGCTCAGGCTTTGACCTTAAATTTTCTTAAGATTTGAACAAAATCGGACCGTGTTTTCCGAAATTAATATAAAATGCATGCGCTGCTGAATTGTTGGTAAACCGATTTGGACAAACAAACACAGGAACACTCTTTTAGTTCCACCTAATATTTTATGTAATTTTGAACAAAATTGTAGCCTATCTTCTGAAATTTTTCCGAAAATGCATGCACTGCTGCATCTTGCTGGCATACTGCTAAACCGACGCACGTTGACCAAATATGCAGCGTGACACCCTTCTACTTTCAAGTAAGATTTCCTGAAATTTTGGACCTAATCGGTATGGTGGTTTTTGAATCTATAAGGAACATCGATAACATATACATCCATTTTTATATATATAGATTTTGCAAATAAAACATTTCAGTCTTGTACCAATATTGCTGAAGAATTCTATGTTTCATCGTTAAGTTCTACAATTTCCACTTATTGAGGTTTAACAGAAATATATTCACGAAAATAAAATTAATAAAACGTTGCAAATATGTCTTTTACTCGTTTTTAAAGAGACTGCTTATGTATGCATATTAGGGTGTCTGTTATTTGTTATTTCCCAAACTAACTTTTTGTTTGAATTAAAGTTTATGCCCTACAGTAAATTTGTGGACCTAAAATAAAACTTGACCGAACTCACTAACCCGTGTCTCTATAGCCATAGTCTTCCCATACAAATTTTTATGGAATTTATGCATTTTTTTTTAGTTCCCGAACAGCTGCAGATATTCTTAATTTTGTTTTTGTTGATTTTTATTAAAATGATCATGCTTAAAAACCACCATTCCAAGTTTATGGCAGAAAAAATCTAAAGAAAATATTTTCAAAATTATTTCTCTATTAATTTTCTTTTAGAATTTGTTTGTAAATAAATTTTTTGTAACATCGAAGATAGTTTTTTGAAATTAATATTGTGCAGTACTAAACAAAAAAATGTAGCAAAGTAATATTTACTAGGGATGGGGGGGGGGGGGATAAATGCCCCCTTGAGCGAAAGGTAGAAGGTAAATGCAAAATGTTATCAATAAACCAAAGTTTCTCCAAAGAAGGTGGTTTAGCGAAGGAATAAGAACCAGATGTGTGAATTTATTCTGCGATTATAAATTTAATTTTGAATAAAAATAATAATGTCCACTATATTTATCAAGTTTTTAAATCATTTGCAACTATTTGACAATCAGCCATCAACAACAACAAAAAAAAAATATGTAAAAGCAGATAAAACCAAAATATAGGTTTTCCAAGGAAAATAAGAGGAGGCAATTGTTGATGATGACCTAAACTAGGAAGTAAATGGTGTACACTCCTTTTTCTTCTTGTAATTAAACTTTTCCATTTTTGAAATAAAAACAAAACAAAAAGAACAGATACAACCCAAATAATGATTGAAAAATGATAATAGTTCTGACAGAAATTCTTAGGTGTGTTTTTGGTAACTTGAGCTTTATTTTGTTGTTTTTTTTTTTTTTTGTTACAGATTATCACAATACGCTGTCAGAACACATACGGAGTTTGCAAAACTTTGTGAAAATGTCAAGTTACCAAACAGGCATCTCACTTATTGTAGTAGATTTTCTTAAGGGATTTTCAGTAAACGTCACATTGTTATTCCACGAACATTTTGTTTTTATTTATGGAAAATTTTAATCCCTAGTTTAACTCTTATTCCATGGTGTAGCGAACTCGTGGAATAAAGGTGGAATTAGCGTTTTTTATTAATATTGTAACGTTTTACCACGGTTCGATATAAAACTTATTTATTTTTAACTGTCAACCGTCAATTATTTCCTTTTAAATAAAACACACTTTACTTCACTTCAAATATTTTATTAATCACCAATCTCAATAGTATGCAACTTAAATTCACTTCCGGATACTTTTAACTTCGAACTTTACACTTTCGCTTTCAAAAATAAACTGTATCTGTGCTCAAAAAGTTTCTCCTTATATAGTGAGCTGAGAGGTTCGGGACTCTACTCGAAAGTACTGGCACATAAGCTTCTGGAAGGTTCCATTCCAATGAAGAGAGATGGCGTTCTCTCCACTCTTCCATTCAGCGCATTTTCCCCCTAAGAGAGATGGGCGCGCTCTCTCGGGATTTTTTATAAATGGTTGTTGTCTTCGATAAGGGTATTTTTGTACTTGGCTCTTTGTTTGTTCCGAAAGTAGTTAGGTGCTGATTTCATCGTTACATTGCCCCCCTCCTAAGATTGATCGTCCCGAACAATTTTGTCGCTCCTTTCACCATTATAACGATGCAAACGGTCACAATGAACTACTTTCAGTTTCCCTCTTACTCCTCTCTGTATACGGTAGACCACATCATTTAGTCTCGTCACAACAGTGTAGGGTCCTTCCCAGTTCTGTTGAAGCTTTGGTGACAGTCCCTTTTGTCGATGGGGATTGTAAAACCACACGAGGTCTCCTTCTTGAAATCCTGTTGTTGTTGCTCGGGCATCATAACGTGTTTTCATCCGATCACTAGATGTTTTTATGAATGCTCTGGTTCGTTGATGAATGTCAATGAGCCTTTCTTTGAGGTTATCCACATATTCTTCTGTTCGTTGTGGCTCAACTGTCCGGCATCCAAATTTCACCTCACTAGGCAGTCGTATTGACGTTCCAAACAAGATTTCCGATGGTGTATGTCCTGTCGAGCTATGTACTGCACTCCTATATGCCATTAGGAATAATGGAATATGTCTATCCCAGTCTCGTTGGTAGTCGCCGACAACCTTAGATAGATGTTCCTTTAGCGTCCGGTTGAATCGCTCGACCATCCCATCAGATTGTGGATGAAGCGGCGTTGTCCTCGTCTTTTTAATGCCAAGGAGCGAACAAACTTCCTGGAAGATGTTAGATTCGAAGTTCCTTCCTTGGTCGGAATGAAGTTCCATCGGTACGCCGAACCTGCTCACCCAATTGAAGACAATCTGATCCACAACTGTTTTGGTTTCTTGGTTTGGGATGGCAAATGCCTCAGGCCACTTGCTGAAGTAATCCATGACTACAAGGATGTATCGGTTTCCACTGTTGGTCTCAGGAAAAGGGCCTGCGACGTCTACTGCAATCCTTTCGAAAGGCGTGCCTACGTTGTATTGTTGCATTTTACTTTGAAGCTTCCTACCTGGGCCTTTGCTAGCAGCACAAGTATCACATTTTCGGCACCACTTTTCGACGTCCTCTCTTGCATGTAGCCAGTAGAAGCGTTGTCGTATCTTTTCCAAAGTCTTATTGACTCCCAAATGACCTCCGGAAGCTCCGTCATGCATCTCTCGAAGAACGTCATTAACCTTGGACCGAGGAACGACCAGCTGCATCACATAGGACTTACCGTCTGCGGATTCCCACTTACGCCTTAGAACACCTTCCTCCACATGAAGTGAGTCCCATTGTGCCCAATATGCTTTCAGGGCCGGACTTCTGTCGGAGATGTCACACCACTCTGGTTTTTCTTGGTGTTCTTTCCACGCAAGAATGGGCTCTATGTCCGAGTCTTCTTGTTGGGCAGTCCTAAGTTCTTCATTACTCCAACCGTAAATGGGATCAGCTCTTATTCGTTGGACGGCAATCATTTCCTTTTCTTCTTGGCGTGTGCAATGTTTGCAGTCCTGTTTGCAAGGCCGTCGAGATAATGCGTCTGCGTTTGAATGCAACTTTCCTCTTCGATGTTGAATTTGGTAGTCATATGTCTGTAGTCTCTCGATCCACCTTGCTACTTGACCTTCAGGATTTTTAAAGTTCAGAAGCCAATTGAGTGCTCCATGGTCTGTTCGGAGAAGGAACTTCTGTCCATAGATGTACTTATGGAAGTGTTTTGTTGCCAATATCAGAGCTAGAAGTTCCCTTCTGGTCACGCAATAATTCCGTTCTGGCTTCGAGAGTACCTTACTGTAGTAGGCGACAACCTTTTCTTCTCCGTCGTGGACTTGTGACAGTACAGCTCCAATTCCGACATTACTTGCATCCGCGTCAATAATAAAAGGTTTCCCTGGAGTAGGGTAGGTAAGCACAGGAGCATTGCATAAACGCAGCTTTAACTCCTGGAAGCTTTTCTCACACTCACCTGACCATTTGAACGGCTTTCCTTTTTCTGTAAGCTGATGCAAGCTTTTGGCGATTCCAGCAAAATCCTTCACAAAACGCCGGTAGTATGTGGCTAGGCCAAGGAAGCTTCGGAGTTGATGTTTGTCCTGTGGTGTTGGCCAATTCTTCACAGTGTCAACTTTTTCAGGATCAGTCTTTACTCCTTGGGATGAGATGATGTGTCCCAAATATTTAACTTCGGTCTTGAAAAGAGCACATTTATCTGGATTAAGCTTGAGGTGTGCTTCTCGAAGCCTCTGGAATACAGCTTTTAGGTTGTCACAATGTTCGTCAAATGTTTTCCCATACACGATGACATCGTCCAAATAGACCAGGCAAGATTTCCAAGTAAGTCCTTGTAAAACGCATTCCATCAAACGCTCAAATGTAGCCGGAGCGTTGCACAGTCCAAATGGCATCACTTTGAACTGCCACAGACCGTTTCCTGTGGAGAAAGCTGTCTTTTCACGATCTTCTGGATGAATTTCTACCTGCCAGTAGCCGCTCTTTAGGTCTAATGTAGAGAACCATTTAGCACCTTCCATTGCATCTAAAGTATCGCTGATTCTGGGCAGAGGATAGCTGTCTTTCTTTGTCACATCGTTCAGCCTTCTGTAGTCCACACAAAATCGAGTGCTTCCGTCCTTCTTTTTGACAAGGACCACTGGCGATGCCCAAGGGCTTTTAGAGTTTTCGATCAGCCCATCTTTCTTCATGCTTGATATCATCTCTTCAACTTCGGCTTGTTTGGCTAGGGGGAGACGTCTTGCTGGTTGACGAATCGGTCTGGCGTCTCCTGTGTCGATCCGATGCTGCACAAGTTGTGTTCGACCATACTGCCCACTTGGTGAAGAAAATATGTCAGCATACTCATGAAGAAGACTACCAGCAATACTTAGTTGATGTTGACTCAGATTTGTTGAGTTAAGGACTTTTGCCTTTAGTTGTTCAGAGTTCGCAGGCTTCTTCGTGTCCTCTTCTGTGATCTTAGTTATCGCTGACACAGGTTCACATTTTCCGACTATTTCTCCTTTTCTCAACTTAACTTCGTAGGGTTTGATGTTCAGAATCCGTACAGGTACCATGTTGTTCTTTGGTGCCACAAGAGTCTTCCCAACGATGATGTTTTGGGAGCCTTGGTCAGTATCTGGTTCCACCATGAGGTATCGATGACCACCCAATTCGCCTTTTATTTTAGCCCAAACGAACACTTCAGAAGAAGACGGCAAGCATATGTCTTCTTTGATGACACTTCTTAGAGTTGAGGATTTTTCGTCACCATAAACCATAGGAATCTCTACATTTTGGTAATTAAGAACTTGCTTACCGATATCCAGAATTATTCCGTGTTCTTTCATGAAGTCGATTCCAATGATGCACTCGTCACATATATCTGCTACCAAAAACAGATGTGAAAACTCCAGTTCTGCCAAACGAATCGGAAGACGAACTTCTCCGTACACTTTAGCTGCCTCTCCTGTAGCAGTTTTCAGACGATAGCTATTGGTGTTATGCAGCCATGTCATCTTGACCAAGTCCCTTCTTACAATGGAGGCAGTGGCACCAGTGTCGATTGTAGCCACGTGTTTCTTCCCGTTTAATGTTGCCTCCACAGTCAGACTTTTGTTGTTTCGTTTAGTCTGTGAGACCTGGATAGTGGTTCTGGGGCCATCGATACCAGAAACCAGCTTCTGCCCCTCGAAGTTGGTTCTTACTCGTTTCCCGGCTGGGAAACAAGCTTAGCAGGAATGTTGGTGTTATTGCTTACCTGCTCTCGAGTACTATTTCTACTTCCACAATGTTGACATGCAGGTCTTCTTGGTGGCAATCTGCACTGGCGCTGGAGATGTCCGGTCTTGTTACAGTTCCAGCATCGAGCAGGTCCGTCTCGCTGACTTCTTTGGAATGCGGTTCTCTGACAGGAGCATTCTTCAACTTCTATTTCTCTTACCCGATGGATTCCTTGTGAAGCCTGTTCTGCTGCTTCCATAGTTAGAGCGAACGCCAATGCTTCAGGAAGCGTGCGTTTTCCGGCAGTTCGAATCGCTCGCTGAAGGTTGATGTCGGATACAGCGCGGACAAATGCTTCTGTTGCGAACTGGTTTATTATTTCCTCTCCCGCAGTTGGATATGCCAGGTGAGCCAGCCGTTCGATATCTGCTTGAAGTTGTTGCAGACTTTCTCCTCTTTTCTGGACTCTGGTATTAAGTTGGACTCGGAAGACTTCTTGCATATAGCCATCTCCAAAACGTTTGTCAATGGCCTGTACAAGAGCCGTGAAGTTGCCGTTCTTGTCTGCTGGTATAGTTTGCAATAATTCAGCAGCAGGTCCTCTAAGGGCAAGCGTCAGAGCTATAAATTTGTCTTCGTCATCCCAGCCATTTGTTGCCGCGGCTGCCTCAAACTGCTTCTTGTAGATCGACCAAGAAGTTTGTCCATCAAAGGTTGGCGGATGCATTTCCTTTCGCTTTACAAAGTCGCCAGAACTTTCTCGAATCTTCATTTTTCGAATTTTATCTAATTCATCAGTAATGTTTCGAATTTTGTCTTCCACTTTTTCGAATTTTCCGTGAACATTCTCGAGCTTTGTGTCTACATTTGAAAATTGTTTTTCGACGCGATCAATACGTCCATCTAGAGTAACGAACTTATTCTCAAATGCATCAAGCTTACCTTCGATAAGGTTTTTCTGTTCTTCCAATCGTTCTAGAAGATTCTTCTGTTCACTCCTTTGTTCTGTACGTTGTTCTTCCATACGTTTGAGAAGATTTTGTTCTTGATTTTCGAGAAGGTTCTTTTGCTCTTTTCTTTGCTCTTCGAGAATATTCTTTTGTTCTTTTCTTTGTTCTTCGAACTGGGCGAGCAGCAGAGCCATCATATTGGTCATATCTGAACTAGTACTTACTTGCTCTTCCTCCATTTCAATCGTGAAAATAAACGTGTCTGGGTTTTCACCTTGTTGTCTTAAATGTTCCTGCAGACGAATAATGAGGTCATTTTTTGATCCAGCAGTAGGAAGACCTCGTTTGTTTAGTTCTGCTTTAAGTTCAACACAATTTAAATCATTCAAAATTTTACCCATTGTCTGTTTATTTATTTAAAAACACACACGCACTTTTTATTTTAAGTTAATTTACTTAAATGCACAGATAAAATAAGTTTTATCCCTTATTCTGACACCAATGTAACGTTTTACCACGGTTCGATATAAAACTTATTTATTTTTAACTGTCAACCGTCAATTATTTCCTTTTAAATAAAACACACTTTACTTCACTTCAAATATTTTATTAATCACCAATCTCAATAGTATGCAACTTAAATTCACTTCCGGATACTTTTAACTTCGAACTTTACACTTTCGCTTTCAAAAATAAACTGTATCTGTGCTCAAAAAGTTTCTCCTTATATAGTGAGCTGAGAGGTTCGGGACTCTACTCGAAAGTACTGGCACATAAGCTTCTGGAAGGTTCCATTCCAATGAAGAGAGATGGCGTTCTCTCCACTCTTCCATTCAGCGCATTTTCCCCCTAAGAGAGATGGGCGCGCTCTCTCGGGATTTTTTATAAATGGTTGTTGTCTTCGATAAGGGTATTTTTGTACTTGGCTCTTTGTTTGTTCCGAAAGTAGTTAGGTGCTGATTTCATCGTTACAATATGTTTAACCTTAAAAAAGAAACACTTGTATTTGAACTGTTTGAGTGCAGGTGGTTTGTTTTTGTAGCGAATAATTATTTATATGAATTATTTTATTTATATGTATATACATACAAGCATATATTTTTGAATAGAACTACTATGTTTCAAAATTTAATTATGTATTTAATTTCATCATCATAAAAGTCTTCATGTAGTTATTTTCTACAATATCTAGAATCTATATATTGTAACGATGAAATCAGTACTTTCGGAACAAACAAAGAGCCAAGTACAAAAATACCCTTATCGAAGACAACAACCATTTATAAAAAATCCCGAGAGAGCGCGCCCATCTCTCTCAGGGGGAAAATGCGCTGAATGGAAGAGTGGAGAGAACGCCATCTCTCTTCATTGGAATAGAACCTTCCAGAAGCTTTTGTGCCAGTACTTTCGAGTAGAGTCCCGAACCTCTCAGCTCACTATATAAGGAGAAACTTTTTGAGCACAGACACAGTTTTTTTTTAAAAGCGAAAGTGTAAAGTTGGAAGTTAAAAGTATCCGGAAGTGAATTTAAGTTGCATACTATTGAGATTGGTGATAATAAAATATTTGAAGTGAAGTAAAGTGTGTTTAATTTAAAAAGGGAAATAATTGACGGTTGACAGTTAAAAATAAATAAGTTTTATATCGAACCCTGGTAAAACGTTACATTGGTGTCAGAATAAGGGATAAAACTTATTTTATCTGGCATTTAAGTAAATTAACTTAAAATAAAAAGTGCGTGTGTGTTTTTTTTTTTTAAATAAATAAACAGACAATGGGTACAATTTTGAATGATTTAAATTGTGTTGAACTTAAAGCAGAACTAAATAAACGAGGTCTTCCTACTGCTGGATCAAAAAATGACCTCATTATTCGTCTGCAGGAACATTTAAGACAACAAGGTGAAAACCCAGACTCGTTTATTTTCACGATTGAAATGGAGGAAGAGCAAGTAAGTACTAGTTTAGATATGACCAATATGATGGCTCTGCTGCTCGCCCAGTTTGAAGAGCAAAGAAAAGAACAAAAGAACCTTCTCGAAGAGCAAAGAAAAGAGCAAAAGAACATTCTCGAAGAGCAAAGAAAAGAGCAAAAGAATCTTCTCGAACGATTTGAAGATCAACGCAATGAGCAAAAGAATCTTCTCGAAAAACAAGAAAAAAATCTTCTCCAGCGATTCGAAGAACAAAGAAGTGAACAAAAGAATCTTCTTGAAGAACACAAAAATCTTCTCGAAGGTAAGCTTGATGCCTTCGAAAACAAATTTGTTGCTCTTGACGAGCGTGTCAAAAAACAATTTTCGACAGTAGAAGCCAAATTCGAGAAGGTCGAAGACAAATTTGAAAGCATTACCAAGGAGTTGGAGAAGGTTCGAAAAATGAAGATTCGAGAAAGTTCTGGCGAACTTCCAAAGCGAAAGGAAATGCATCCGCCAACCTTTGATGGACAAACTTCTTGGTCAATCTACAAGAAACAGTTTGAGGCAGCTGCAGCGACAAATGGATGGGATGACGAAGACAAGTTCAGTTCCAACTCAATACCAGAGTCCAGAAAAGAGGAGAAAGTCTGCAACAACTTCAAGCAGATATCGAACGGCTGGCTCACCTGGCATATCCAACTGCAGGAGAGGAAATAATAAACCAGTTTGCAACAGAAGCATTTGTCCGCGCTGTATCCGACATCAACCTTCAGCGAGCGATTCGAACTGCCGGAAAACACACGCTTCCTGAAGCATTGGCGTTCGCTCTAACTATGGAAGCAGCAGAACAGGCTTCACAAGGAGTCCATAGGGTAAGAGAAATAGAAGTTGAAGAATGCTCCTGTCAGAGAACCGCATTCCAAAGAAGTCAGCGAGACGGACCTGCTCGATGCTGGAACTGTAACAAGACCGGACATCTCCAGCGCCAGTGCAGATTGCCACCAAGAAGACCTGCATGTCAACATTGTGGAAGTAGAAATAGTACTCGAGAGCAGGTAAGCAATAACACCAACATTCCTGCTCAGCTTGTTTCCCAGCCGGGAAACGAGTAAGAACCAACTTCGAGGGGCAGAAGCTGGTTTGTGGTATCGATGGCCCCAGAACCACTATCCAGCTCTCACAGACTAAACGAAACAACAAAAGTCTGACTGTGGAGGCAACATTAAACGGCAAGAAACACGTGGCTACAATCGATACTGGTGCCACTGCCTCCATTGTAAGAAGGGACTTGGTCAAGATGACATGGCTGCATAACACCAATAGCTATCGTCTGAAAACAGCTACAGGAGAGGCAGCAAAAGTGTACGGAGAAGTTCGTCTTCCGATTCGTTTGGCAGAACTGGAGTTTTCACATCTGTTTTTGGTAGCAGATATATGTGACGAGTGCATCATTGGAATCGACTTCATGAAAGAACACGGAATAATTCTGGATATCGGTAAGCAAGTTCTCAATTACCAAAATGTAGAGATTCCTATGGTTTATGGTGACGAAAAATCCTCAACTCTAAGAAGTGTCATCAAAGAAGACATATGCTTGCCGTCTTCTTCTGAAGTGTTCGTTTGGGCTAAAATAAAAGGCGAATTGGGTGGTCATCGATACCTCATGGTGGAACCAGATACTGACCAAGGCTCCCAAAACATCATCGTTGGGAAGACTCTTGTGGCACCAAAGAACAACATGGTACCTGTACGGATTCTGAACATCAAACCCTACGAAGGTTAAGTTGAGAAAAGGAGAAATATTCGGAAAATGTGAACCTGTGTCAGCGATAACTAAGATCACAGAAGAGGACACGAAGAAGCCTTCGAACTCCGAACAACTAAAGGCAAAAATCCTTAACTCAACAAATCTGAGTCAACATCAACTAAGTATTGCTGGTAGCCTTCTTCATGAGTATGCTGACATATTTTCTTCACCAAGTGGGCAGTATGGTCGAACACAACTCGTGCAGCATCGGATCGACACAGGAGACGCCAGACCGATTCGTCAACCAGCAAGACGTCTCCCCTTAGCCAAACAAGCAGAAGTTGAAGAAATGATATCGGGCATGAAGAAAGATGGGCTGATCGAAAACTCTAAAAGCCCTTGGGCATCGCCAGTGGTCCTTGTCAAAAAGAAGGACGGAAGCACTCGATTTTGTGTGGACTACAGAAGGCTGAACGATGTGACAAAGAAAGACAGCTATCCTCTGCCCAGAATCAGCGATACTTTAGATGCAATGGAAGGTGCTAAATGGTTCTCTACATTAGACCTAAAGAGCGGCTACTGGCAGGTAGAAATTCACCCAGAAGATCGTGAAAAGACAGCTTTCTCCACAGGAAATGGTCTGTGGCAATTTAAAGTGATGCCATTTGGATTGTGCAACGCTCCGGCTACATTTGAGCGTTTGATGGAATGCGTTTTACAAGGACTTACTTGGAAATCTTGCCTGGTCTATTTGGACGATGTCATCGTGTATGGGAAAACATTTGACGAACATTGTGACAACCTAAAAGCTGTATTCCAGAGGCTTCGAGAAGCACACCTCAAGCTTAATCCAGATAAATGTGCTCTTTTCAAGACCGAAGTTAAATATTTGGGACACATCATCTCATCCCAAGGAGTAAAGACTGATCCTGAAAAAGTTGACACTGTAAAGAATTGGCCAACACCACAGGACAAACATCAACTCCGAAGCTTTCTTGGCCTAGCCACTTATTACCGGCGTTTTGTGAAGAATTTTGCTGGAATTGCCAAAAGCTTGCATCAGCTTACGGAAAAGGGAAAGCCGTTCAAATGGTCAGGTGAGTGTGAGAAAAACTTTCAGGAACTAAAGCTGCGTTTATGTAATGCTCCTGTGCTCACCTATCCGACCCCGGGAAAACCTTTCATTGTTGACGCGGATGCAAGTAATGTTGGAATTGGAGCTGTATTGTCACAAGTCCACAATGGAGAAGAGAAGGCTGTCGCCTACTACAGTAAGGTACTTTCAAAGCCAGAACGGAATTATTGTGTGACCAGAAGGGAACTCCTAGCTCTGATCTTGGCAACAAAGCACTTCCATAAGTACATCTATGGACAAAAGTTCCTTCTGCGAACAGACCATGGCGCACTAAACTGGCTTTTGAATTTTAAAAATCCTGAAGGTCAAGTAGCAAGGTGGATCGAAAGACTGCAGACATATGACTATCAGATTCAACATCGAAGAGGAAAGTTGCATTCCAACGCAGACGCATTGTCTCGAAGACCTTGCAAACAGGACTGCAAACATTGCACACGACAAGAAGAAAAGGAGACAGTCGCCGTCCAACGCATGAGAGCTGATCCAATTTACGGTTGGAGTAATGAAGAACTAAGGATTGCCCAACAAGAAGACTCGGATATAGAGCCCATTCTTGCGTGGAAAGAACACCAAGAAAAACCAGAGTGGTGTGACATCTCCGACAGAAGTCCGGCCCTGAAAGCATATTGGGCACAATGGGACTCACTTCATGTGGAGGAAGGTGTTCTAAGGCGTAAGTGGGAATCCGCAGACGGTAAGTCCTATGTGATGCAGCTGGTCGTTCCTCGGTCCAAGGTTAATGACGTTCTTCGAGAGATGCATGACGGAGCTTCCGGAGGTCATTTGGGAGTCAATAAGACTTTGGAAAAGATACGACAACGGTTCTACTGGCTACATGCAAGAGAGGACGTCGAAAAGTGGTGCCGAAAATGTGATACTTGTGCTGCTAGCAAAGGCCCAGGTAGGAACCTCAAAGAAAGGCTCATTGACATTCATCAACGAACCAGAGCATTCATAAAAACATCTAGTGATCGGATGAAAACACGTTATGATGCCCGAGCAACAACAACAGGATTTCAAGAAGGAGACCTCGTGTGGTTTTACAATCCCCATCGACAAAAGGGACTGTCACCAAAGCTTCAACAGAACTGGGAAGGACCCTACACTGTTGTGAAGAGACTAAATGATGTGGTCTACCGTATACAGAGAGGAGTAAGAGGGAAACTGAAAGTAGTTCATTGTGACCGTTTGCATCGTTATAATGGTGAAAGGAGCGACAGAATTGTTCGGGACGATCAATCTTAGGAGGGGGGCAATGTAACGATGAAATCAGCACCTAACTACTTTCGGAACAAACAAAGAGCCAAGTACAAAAATACCCTTATCGAAGACAACAACCATTTATAAAAAATCCCGAGAGAGCGCGCCCATCTCTCTCAGGGGGAAAATGCGCTGAATGGAAGAGTGGAGAGAACGCCATCTCTCTTCATTGGAATAGAACCTTCCAGAAGCTTTTGTGCCAGTACTTTCGAGTAGAGTCCCGAACCTCTCAGCTCACTATATAAGGAGAAACTTTTTGAGCACAGACACAGTTTTTTTTTAAAAGCGAAAGTGTAAAGTTGGAAGTTAAAAGTATCCGGAAGTGAATTTAAGTTGCATACTATTGAGATTGGTGATAATAAAATATTTGAAGTGAAGTAAAGTGTGTTTAATTTAAAAAGGGAAATAATTGACGGTTGACAGTTAAAAATAAATAAGTTTTATATCGAACCCTGGTAAAACGTTACAATATATAGGAATACTTTTAAAAATCTGTGTAAACAAATAGTATAAGGGTTGATTGCACACATACTCTAAACTGAAATATCTATCAAAAATTGACAAATTAGAATGCAGCCAATCTGAAAAAAACGGAGATACCAGAAGTAAAAAAAAAATGCTGGACTTTGCATTTTAGATTCATTAAATCTTTCTTTCACTTCTTTATATAAGCTTATCTACATATATCCTATATAATCCAGTCGAAAAGTGTCGTTTGACCTTGTGCGCAGATGCATGGTCCGTTTTTTTTCCTGGATCATTAAGCACATATAAGAAAAGCTTAAAACCAAATTTGCACCACCTGCAAAATTTTTATTACCAAATATACTGGTAAAAACGTAACTTTTGGCATTTTTTTATCGACTCCAGTATGTCGCAGAGTAGACTAGACGACGTGCCCACAACCCCCCTCCCCCCCACAAACTGGATTCCTAGATCCGCGTCTGGCTGCGTTATTATAATTGACATTTCGACTTTTGTTCTTTGAAAATGAAATACAGTCGTGCATTTATTTTTCTCCATTCTTTTCCTTTTTTCTTTTCAAAAACTTTGTCGTATAATAAGGTAGTTATATTTTTAAAACAAGTAGATAGTAAGATATCACTCTTACTTTTTTTTCACAATTTAAATTAACGACGACGCTATACCTACATCGTTTCATTTTAAGTTAAACAACATGAGTTGGAATCAAAAAGAAGCTGCGAGCAGTGAGTACTTTTAAATGACAACGCTCTAATGAGGAGTCACATGAAACGCATACATCATTATCATTACAATAATGATAACATAATTGGAACAAAAAAATTATAATTGTATCCAACTTCTGTAAGTTCACTTAGGATCAGGACATCCAAAAGGTGAAATTATTTAAAAGAATATTTTATTTAGTTCAGTTGGAATATTTATAAGCTCGAGTTAGTAACAAAAAATATGCACTGCTGGCTGAGTCGCAAGAACTTGTTCTTGTAGTTAAAAACTATATAGGTAATAAAGCAGCTTCGCAAATTTATGAAAATGTTATGATATTGTAACGTTTTACCACGGTTCGATATAAAACTTATTTATTTTTAACTGTCAAACGTCAATTATTTCCTTTTAAATAAAACACACTTTACTTCACTTCAAATATTTTATTAATCACCAATCTCAATAGTATGCAACTTAAATTCACTTCCGGATACTTTTAACTTCGAACTTTACACTTTCGCTTTCAAAAATAAACTGTGTCTGTGCTCAAAAAGTTTCTCCTTATATAGTGAGCTGAGAGGTTCGGGACTCTACTCGAAAGTACTGGCACATAAGCTTCTGGAAGGTTCCATTCCAATGAAGAGAGATGGCGTTCTCTCCACTCTTCCATTCAGCGCATTTTCCCCCTAAGAGAGATGGGCGCGCTCTCTCGGGATTTTTTTTATAAATGGTTGTTGTCTTCGATAAGGGTATTTTTGTACTTGGCTCTTTGTTTGTTCCGAAAGTAGTTAGGTGCTGATTTCATCGTTACATTGCCCCCCTCCTAAGATTGATCGTCCCGAACAATTCTGTCGCTCCTTTCACCATTATAACGATGCAAACGGTCACAATGAACTACTTTCAGTTTCCCTCTTACTCCTCTCTGTATACGGTAGACCACATCATTTAGTCTCTTCACAACAGTGTAGGGTCCTTCCCAGTTCTGTTGAAGCTTTGGTGACAGTCCCTTTTGTCGATGGGGATTGTAAAACCACACGAGGTCTCCTTCTTGAAATCCTGTTGTTGTTGCTCGGGCATCATAACGTGTTTTCATCCGATCACTAGATGTTTTTATGAATGCTCTGGTTCGTTGATGAATGTCAATGAGCCTTTCTTTGAGGTTATCCACATATTCTTCTGTTCGTTGTGGCTCAATTGTCCGGCATCCAAATTTCACCTCACTAGGCAGTCGTATTGACGTTCCAAACAAGATTTCCGATGGTGTATATCCTGCCGAGCTATGTATTGCACTCCTATATGCCATTAGGAATAATGGAATATGTCTATCCCAGTCTCGTTGGTAGTCGCCGACAACCTTAGATAGATGTTCCTTTAGCGTCCGGTTGAATCGCTCGACCATCCCATCAGATTGTGGATGAAGCGGCGTTGTCCTCGTCTTTTTAATGCCAAGGAGCGAACAAACTTCCTGGAAGATGTTAGATTCGAAGTTCCTTCCTTGGTCGGAATGAAGTTCCATCGGTACGCCGAACCTGCTCACCCAATTGAAGACAATCTGATCCACAACTGTTTTGGTTTCTTGGTTTGGGATGGCAAATGCCTCAGGCCACTTGCTGAAGTAATCCATGACTACAAGGATGTATCGGTTTCCACTGTTGGTCTCAGGAAAAGGGCCTGCGACGTCTACTGCAATCCTCTCGAAAGGCGTGCCTACGTTGTATTGTTGCATTTTACTTTGAAGCTTCCTACCTGGGCCTTTGCTAGCAGCACAAGTATCACATTTTCGGCACCACTTTTCGACGTCCTCTCTTGCATGTAGCCAGTAGAAGCGTTGTCGTATCTTTTCCAAAGTCTTATTGACTCCCAAATGACCTCCGGAAGCTCCGTCATGCATCTCTCGAAGAACGTCATTAACCTTGGACCGAGGAACGACCAGCTGCATCACATAGGACTTACCGTCTGCGGATTCCCACTTACGCCTTAGAACACCTTCCTCCACATGAAGTGAGTCCCATTGTGCCCAATATGCTTTCAGGGCCGGACTTCTGTCGGAGATGTCACACCACTCTGGTTTTTCTTGGTGTTCTTTCCACGCAAGAATGGGCTCTATGTCCGAGTCTTCTTGTTGGGCAGTCCTAAGTTCTTCATTACTCCAACCGTAAATGGGATCAGCTCTTATTCGTTGGACGGCAATCATTTCCTTTTCTTCTTGGCGTGTGCAATGTTTGCAGTCCTGTTTGCAAGGCCGTCGAGATAATGCGTCTGCGTTTGAATGCAACTTTCCTCTTCGATGTTGAATTTGGTAGTCATATGTCTGTAGTCTCTCGATCCACCTTGCTACTTGACCTTCAGGATTTTTAAAGTTCAGAAGCCAATTGAGTGCTCCATGGTCTGTTCGGAGAAGGAACTTCTGTCCATAGATGTACTTATGGAAGTGTTTTGTTGCCAATATCAGAGCTAGAAGTTCCCTTCTGGTCACGCAATAATTCCGTTCTGGCTTCGAGAGTACCTTACTGTAGTAGGCGACAACCTTTTCTTCTCCGTCGTGGACTTGTGACAGTACAGCTCCAATTCCGACATTACTTGCATCCGCGTCAATAATAAAAGGTTTCCCTGGAGTAGGGTAGGTAAGCACAGGAGCATTGCATAAACGCAGCTTTAACTCCTGGAAGCTTTTCTCACACTCACCTGACCATTTGAACGGCTTTCCTTTTTCTGTAAGCTGATGCAAGCTTTTGGCGATTCCAGCAAAATCCTTCACAAAACGCCGGTAGTATGTGGCTAGGCCAAGGAAGCTTCGGAGTTGATGTTTGTCCTGTGGTGTTGGCCAATTCTTCACAGTGTCAACTTTTTCAGGATCAGTCTTTACTCCTTGGGATGAGATGATGTGTCCCAAATATTTAACTTCGGTCTTGAAAAGAGCACATTTATCTGGATTAAGCTTGAGGTGTGCTTCTCGAAGCCTCTGGAATACAGCTTTTAGGTTGTCACAATGTTCGTCAAATGTTTTCCCATACACGATGACATCGTCCAAATAGACCAGGCAAGATTTCCAAGTAAGTCCTTGTAAAACGCATTCCATCAAACGCTCAAATGTAGCCGGAGCGTTGCACAGTCCAAATGGCATCACTTTGAATTGCCACAGACCGTTTCCTGTGGAGAAAGCTGTCTTTTCACGATCTTCTGGATGAATTTCTACCTGCCAGTAGCCGCTCTTAAGGTCTAATGTAGAGAACCATTTAGCACCTTCCATTGCATCTAAAGTATCGCTGATTCTGGGCAGAGGATAGCTGTCTTTCTTTGTCACATCGTTCAGCCTTCTGTAGTCCACACAAAATCGAGTGCTTCCGTCCTTCTTTTTGACAAGGACCACTGGCGATGCCCAAGGGCTTTTAGAGTTTTCGATCAGCCCATCTTTCTTCATGCCCGATATCATCTCTTCAACTTCTGCTTGTTTGGCTAAGGGGAGACGTCTTGCTGGTTGACGAATCGGTCTGGCGTCTCCTGTGTCGATCCGGTGCTGCACGAGTTGTGTTCGACCATACTGCCCACTTGGTGAAGAAAATATGTCAGCATACTCATGAAGAAGACTACCAGCAATACTTAGTTGATGTTGATTCAGATTTGTTGAGTTAAGGACTTTTGCCTTTAGTTGTTCAGAGTTCGCAGTCTTCTTCGTGTCCTCTTCTGTGATCTTAGTTATCGCTGACACAGGTTCACATTTTCCGACTATTTCTCCTTTTCTCAACTTAACTTCGTACGGTTTGATGTTCAGAATCCGTACAGGTACCATGTTGTTCTTTGGTGCCACAAGAGTCTTCCCAACGATGATGTTTTGGGAGCCTTGGTTAGTATCTGGTTCCACCATGAGGTATCGATGACCACCCAATTCGCCTTTTATTTTAGCCCAAACGAACACTTCAGAAGAAGACGGCAAGCATATGTCTTCTTTGATGACACTTCTTAGAGTTGAGGATTTTTCGTCACCATAAACCATAGGAATCTCTACATTTTGGTAATTAAGAACTTGCTTACCGATATTCAGAATTATTCCGTGTTCTTTCATGAAGTCGATTCCAATGATGCACTCGTCACATATATCTGCTACCAAAAACAGATGTGAAAACTCCAGTTCTGCCAAACGAATCGGAAGACGAACTTCTCCGTACACTTTAGCTGCCTCTCCTGTAGCAGTTTTCAGACGATAGCTATTGGTGTTATGCAGCCATGTCATCTTGACCAAGTCCCTTCTTACAATGGAGGCAGTGGCACCAGTGTCGATTGTAGCCACGTGTTTCTTCCCGTTTAATGTTGCCTCCACAGTCAGACTTTTGTTGTTTCGTTTAGTCTGTGAGACCTGGATAGTGGTTCTGGGGCCATCGATACCAGAAACCAGCTTCTGCCCCTCGAAGTTGGTTCTTACTCGTTTCCCGGCTGGGAAACAAGCTTAGCAGGAATGTTGGTGTTATTGCTTACCTGCTCTCGAGTACTATTTCTACTTCCACAATGTTGACATGCAGGTCTTCTTGGTGGCAATCTGCACTGGCGCTGGAGATGTCCGGTCTTGTTACAGTTCCAGCATCGAGCAGGTCCGTCTCGCTGACTTCTTTGGAATGCGGTTCTCTGACAGGGGCATTCTTCAACTTCTATTTCTCTTACCCGATGGATTCCTTGTGAAGCCTGTTCTGCTGCTTCCATAGTTAGAGCGAACGCCAATGCTTCAGGAAGCGTGCGTTTTCCGGCAGTTCGAATCGCTCGCTGAAGGTTGATGTCGGATACAGCGCGGACAAATGCTTCTGTTGCGAACTGGTTTATTATTTCCTCTCCTGCAGTTGGATATGCCAGGTGAGCCAGCCGTTCGATATCTGCTTGAAGTTGTTGCAGACTTTCTCCTCTTTTCTGGACTCTGGTATTGAGTTGGACCCGGAAGACTTCTTGCATATGGCCATCTCCAAAACGTTTGTCAATGGCTTGCACAAGAGCCGTGAAGTTGCCGTTCTTGTCTGCTGGTATGGTTTGCAATAATTCAGCAGCAGGTCCTCTAAGGGCAAGCGTCAGAGCTATGAACTTGTCTTCGTCATCCCATCCATTTGTCGCTGCAGCTGCCTCAAACTGTTTCTTGTAGATTGACCAAGAAGTTTGTCCATCAAAGGTTGGCGGATGCATTTCCTTTCGCTTTGGAAGTTCGCCAGAACTTTCTCGAATCTTCATTTTTCGAACCCTATCTAGTTCCATCGTAATGCTCTGAATTTTATTTTCCACTGTCTCGAACTTATCTTGAACGTTCTCGATCTTTGCATCTACTTTCGAAAATTGTTTTTCGACGCCTTCAAAACGTTCATCAAGAGCAATGAACTTGTTTTCAAATACAGTTAATTTACTTTCGAGGATGTTTTTCTGTTCCTCTAGAAGATTCTTATGCTCAACACTTTGTTTTTCCATTTGTTCGAGAAGATTCTTCTGTTCATTCTTTTGTTCTCTTCTTTGCTCTTCGAGAAGATTCTTTTGCTCTTTTCTTTGCTCTTCGAGAATATTCTTTTGTTCTTTTCTTTGTTCTTCGAACTGGGCGAGCAGAAGAGCCATCATATTGGTCATATCTAAACTAGTACTAACTTGCTCTTCCTCCATTTCAATCGTGAAAATAAACGAGTCTGGGTTTTCACCTTGTTGTCTTAAATGTTCCTGCAGACGAATAATGAGGTCATTTTTTGATCCAGCAGTAGGAAGACCTCGTTTATTTAGTTCTGCTTTAAGTTCAACACAATTTAAATCATTCAAAATTTTACCCATTGTCTGTTTATTTATTTAAAAAAAAAAACACACACGCACTTTTTATTTTAAGTTAATTTACTTAAATGCACAGATAAAATAAGTTTTATCCCTTATTCTGACACCAATGTAACGTTTTACCACGGTTCGATATAAAACTTATTTATTTTTAACTGTCAAACGTCAATTATTTCCTTTTAAATAAAACACACTTTACTTCACTTCAAATATTTTATTAATCACCAATCTCAATAGTATGCAACTTAAATTCACTTCCGGATACTTTTAACTTCGAACTTTACACTTTCGCTTTCAAAAATAAACTGTGTCTGTGCTCAAAAAGTTTCTCCTTATATAGTGAGCTGAGAGGTTCGGGACTCTACTCGAAAGTACTGGCACATAAGCTTCTGGAAGGTTCCATTCCAATGAAGAGAGATGGCGTTCTCTCCACTCTTCCATTCAGCGCATTTTCCCCCTAAGAGAGATGGGCGCGCTCTCTCGGGATTTTTTTTATAAATGGTTGTTGTCTTCGATAAGGGTATTTTTGTACTTGGCTCTTTGTTTGTTCCGAAAGTAGTTAGGTGCTGATTTCATCGTTACAATATTATAAAACTGTTAAAAAGTCAAAAGTAGTAATATAAATTACTTTTATGTTTCATTATGTTTTTTAAAATTATTTTCAAAATTAAATGTAGATAATATCGTTTAAACTACTCAGAAGCACCAGATTGCAAAATTATATAGAATTCGGTCCACCCATTCAAAAGATATACGTGAATAACTCAAAATGAAGGCCTTTTTCTCTAATCTGAATCTGCAAAAATACAATGAAACACAAACTTCAGAATCAATAAAAGTTTTACAGCTTATTTGGCATTCCGGATCGGAGAGTTCCGGATAGTTCTTTCTGATTACCAAATGAAAACGCAATAAAATTCATTTTTAAAAAGAGGATATGCTCTGTAATTTTGCATTGGTCCAATGACTTTAATGTAACTCAAGATTTGTTTTATTATTTATAATTTTTTTTGTTTTTAAATGAGGAAAATATAAAAATGCCTAAGGCCGCCCGCACTGTGAATGTGTTAGGCCGGCCGCACATTGGATGCATCAACATACGAATTCATATCGTACTTAAACGTGTGAATACTGGTCGTACGAATCGAGTGCGCACACTGAATACATTTTTCTCCGTCAAATACGCAGTGTCCTGGTGACTCATCGCTTTCACGAAGTCCTCTTTGCACACATTTCAATGTTTCAACGTACGAAAGTGTATCAAAATCCCAACAGGTTCGGATTCATTTCGTACGTCGGAAGTAAGCGTACGTATACGTATGACTCCCTCGTACCCAGTGTGCGCACTCTCATAGTACTTAGAAGGTTGGGATTGTTCGTGCGTGTTTGTACGTATTCGCACGAATGAAATCCGTACGATAACGCATCCAATGTGCGGCCGGCCTTATTGTACGAATTCTTATCGTACGTAAACTTATGGATACTGTTCGTACGAATTAAGTCTAAGGCCGGCCGCACATTGGATGCGTCAACATACGAATTCATATCGTACTTGAACGTGTGAATACTGGTCGCACGAATCGAGTGCGCACACTGAATACATTTTTTTCCTTCAAATACGCAGTGTCCTGGTGACTCATCGCTTTCGCGAAGTCCTCTTTCCATACATTTCAATGTTTTAACGTACGAACGTGTATAAAAATCCCAACAAGTTCGGATTCATTTCGTACGTCGGAAGTAAACGTACGTATACGTATGACTCACTCGCACCCAGTGTGCGCACTCTCATAGTACTTAGAAGGTTGGGATTGTTCGTGCGTGTTTGTACGTATTCGCACGAGTGAAATCCGTACGATAACGCATCCAATGTGCAGCCGGCCTAAGTGCACACACTAAATACGTTTATATATCATATTATGGAAGACTTTAATGACCGTATACTGTTTCATATTATCTACGCATGAAGAAAGAAACTTTTAAATATATATTAAAAAACATACCTATGACCTACCCTGACTGAAACTACATGACTACATGACGAACGATTAACTGTAACTTTGAGGAAAGGATTAAGATCTCTTTATTCAAACCAATACTGCCGTGTTAACTGAAAATGACGTATCTGCATTTTTGGAGTTTTTGAGTTAAGACCACTTTTGATATCTCTGATACAGTTATTATTTTATTCTATTATAATATTAACAATATCTTGCTTCATTTCGGCTTAAAACGCTAAAGAAAAATGACGTATGTGCAAAGAACCATCCTATTTTTAAGAGAAATTGACGTATCTGCACATTTTAAAACAAAACGACGTAAAGCTGATGAAAATCGGCATTTTAATTTCCTCCAATCATTTTTCTCTTTTTATTATAATATTTTGAAACGTTTAATTTTTTATTTATTTTATTATTTGAATTTATGAATATATTATTTTTGTCAAAAAAAAAAAACTTTTAAAAGCAACTGGGATAAAAGTGTTTCTCTTTTTATTATTATTATTGTACTATTAATTCTAGAATGTCAGTATATTAGACTTGACCATTCTTTATTCCGTCAATTTCATTGAATTTGTGTTTCTCTTTTATTATTATAGACAATAATTAAACTTAAATGCCATAACTACACGAAAAGCTTAAGACAAAATGACGTAACTACCAAAACCTACGTTTGTATTCAATACAAGCAAATACATTTTTGGTCAAAAAATAATAACTTCTCTACTTATTATTTTGTCAAAATATGAAAGACATTCATCCAAAAACAAAAAAGTTACAGATAAAAACAGGAAAACGCATTTATCTTAAAATGCCAAAAATGTAGATACGTCATTTTCAGTTAACATGGCAGAATACATATTATGTACAGTAAACGTTTGTGTTTGGATTGAATTGCATAGTATATTGACAATGGTCGCCATCTGACAATATTTGGGGTGGAGGCAATTTTGCTCGTACCATTAATTTACGATGTTTAGGAATATTCTTTAAAAATGGTAGAAGGCTCATTATAAACTGGGCATTAGGGATCATTTGCACTTTCTTGAAATCACTTTAACTCTTCCTCTTCAAACTCCAATAGTCTTGCATAGATTTCATCTAACTGACGTTTTTTTTAACTTTTTTTTTGTTTTGAACTTTTGCGAAATAGCAAAAGCCTAAGATAAGGCCATTTGGAGTCAGGTTCTGTATCAGCTGCTTGACCAGATTTTTTGTTGACAAGTTTTTTGAGTTCTTTCCCGAAAGTGTCTCGTAGTACGCGCCACTTTTTATTTAGCTGATCGACTGAAAAAAAAAATGTTTTTATTGTTACAGGTACTTAGATAGTAACTGGTTCATCGTTCAGGACAGGATATTCATTTGGAATTTCAGACAATACTATTGGTTTTATAATATATGAGACTTGTAACGCTTTTTGGGAAAATCTTTCTGAAATGTATTCTAAGTTTCCATCGACCGAAGATATGGTCAATACATCTAATGATTTTTGGACAAAATGGATGTTTCGTAATTGCCTTGGCATTATTTATGGAAAACACGTAGGGATTAATGCACCAGCGCACTCTGGCAGTTGTTCCGTTATAATTACAAGTCCTTTTTTTTTCAATTGTATTGAAATCTGTTGTCGATGCAAACTACATATTTATGTCTATAGACGTAGGAGCCAATGGAAAAGAAAGTGACGGTGGAATATTTTTACGATCAAACCTCTCAATACATTTGGAAAATGGTGCCCTCAATGCAAACCTGTAAAAAGTATTACCAGACACTAACATACCTTTGCCTCACTTCCTAGTTGGTGATGAAGCTTACCTTTAAAAAACATATCTAATGCGCCCTTATCCTCAAAGACATTTGGGTCCAGAAGAGGAAATATTTAACAAACACTCTTATCGAATGCAAGACAAGTTGTCGAGTGCGCCTTTGGTATTCTGACTGAGTAGTAAGTGGAGACTGTTATTAAAAGCAATTGAAATAAATCCCGACCGTGCCGATGTCATAATAAAATGTATCTGACTTATTTATTTAATGTATCTGACAGGGTACCTAACTACACCATGGAATAAGACGTCAACTTAGCAGGACACCCATTTTTGCACAAACCAACGGAGAAATTAATTTTTTTTTGCGTAACTAATTAGCAATTAAGTAGCAAATAATCAATATATAGTTTTTAATCTGCAACGGAAAAAGTGACCTGCTTAAGCCGAAAACAGATGTGCAGCTTTTTTCAATGCACAGGTTCTTATGAGAGCTGACATATTCCAGGCTCTGCATGCAGCCTTTGCTGCACGATATCTCTATTTCTAAATTTGCTGCATGGGGAAAAAGCTGCACATCTGTTTTCGGCTTAAGTTGATGTAGGTTTTTGTCGGAATAACAATAACGGGTTCGCACTCGTACTATAATCTATATATAAATAGCCTTAAATAAAGTATTTGACCGATTTCGATAAATTTTATATGGTTGGAAAGCCACAATTGCGGAGATGTGCAGAATATACTTGAGACACTCATTTCCACACTGTGGGTCATTTTTGTTTTTGTACTGTCGAACACTGTGCATATTAATGTTTTTTCCCTCAATATTTTCAAAAATAATTGTTTGCGAAATTGAAAGTTTTAAAAGTTTTTCTTCTTCCTAGAGTGTCGGTTTTTGCTGGCCGAGTTTCGTTCGGCCACGGGGCGATACTAGTATATAGTATCTATACTATTATATAAAAGAGTAACTTTTTTTGGTTGTCAGTCTGGCTGAATGTATGCACTAAACTCACAAACAAACAAAAAAACTCTTTTAAAAAATAGATATAATACAAATTTCACTTATCTGGTATGCTATAGGATACAGCAGAAAAGAAAATTTTTGTTAAATACCGAATAATAAACAAATTAAAAACTTACCACAAAAAAAATCGTATGGAAATTTTCTAAAATCAAGCATGTAGGTATTTTCCTTGCAAAATACTGCTTTATAGATTTTCAACTCACATTTACTTCAAGCTCAATTATTTATAAGGAGGAGTTGTTTTGCCATGGAAAATTGCCTTTTGTGGCATGTGGATTTGACGATAAATCGTCAAATTCCATATTTTTGGTGGGCTGATTCCTGGAATCGGCTCAAAAAAAGAGTTTTTTTTTTTTTAGGTAGGGTAGTATTTTTGTTTTTTTTCTTTTTTTATTTTTAGGGAACATTTTTGGTGAAAATTAAGTGGTGGGTAGTAAAAAATCTTCATCGAAAAAAAAAAAAACGATTCAAGCCATGTGCAGTATAATGTGCCTTGGTAGGTGGGAGCGAGAAGTGAGTTTTGTTTTCACCGGCGACGAATTGTGTTGATGTTTTTGTGTAATAGGGAAAAGTTCAAATAAAAAAAAAAAAAAAACATCAACGGTAGGGATTTTCTCTTTAGTAAGAAATAGTGGTATGTGAGAGGTAGGTATAATATTTGCAGCAAAAATAAATGTTTACTACTGAAATTGTTTGGTTTGGTGGTGAGTGTTTGCTGGATATGGTAAATGGAAACGAACTATAGGCAAGGGCGTGCACAAGGAGGGGTAATGGGCATTTAATGCACCCCTAATAAAAATTATTTTTAATTTTTTTTCTGAGTAAATTAAACGATCTCAAGAGCGCACGTAAATAGGATGGGGGATGCTTATATTACATGTAAATCGGCTTAGTTAATTCACAACTTGAGTTCAATTTTTGGATTTTAAGGTAAGACTGAAATTGGTTGGTTTGGCGGTGGGTGGTTGGTTTTTTAATACTTTATTTAGGTTAGGTACAAATTTTTTCATGAGAATAAGTGATGGTGGGGTGGTAAAAATATGTATGCAGGTTTTTTGGCAGTGAATTATTCTTCATCGTCAAGAAATAAAAAAAAAAACAAATCAAACCATGTGCAATGTGCCTTGGTAGGTGGGAGCGAGATAGTGTGTAGAGTTGACTGTTTTCGCGTTTCGCCGTCGACGAATCGTGGTGATATTTTTGTGTATAGGAAGGTATGGTAAAACAAAACAAAACATAAACAGTCGGTAGGTATTCTCTATAGTGTAGTAAGAAATGATTGGAGTAGGTATAGGTATGAGTAGGTAGGTATAATAGGTATTTGCAGCAGAAAAAAAATGTTGGTTTATTAGCGGTGGGTGGTTGGTGATGGTGAATAGAATCGAACTTATTTAGAGGCAAAGGCGTGAACAAGGAGGGGTAAGGCGGCATTTGCACCCCTTATACAAATTATTTTCATTTTTTTTTTCTGAGTAATTACACAATCAAGGACGCACGTAAATAGGATAGGGGGATGCTTATTACATGAAAATCGACTAAATTTACAACGTGAGTTCTAATTGTTGGATTTTAAGGTAAGACAGAAATTAGTTGGTTTGGCGGTGGGTATTGGTGAAGTTAAATGGAAACGAACCTATTTAGAGGCCAATGTGTGCGCAAGGAGGGGTAAGGGGACACTTGAATCACTAATACATTTGTTTTTCTAATTCATTTTGTTGAGTAACTACACAGTCAAGGGCGTAGGTAAGCAAAGGTGATGTGGGGGTGCTTATTACATTCAAATCAGCAAAATTTACACCTTGAGTTCTAATCATCGGATTTTCAAGGTTCGAGATTTTAAACGAAGATTAAATGTAATGTGGGAACACAAGAAGACAAAAACGTGCGCAAGGAGGGATCTGGTTTCCAGAATCGGCTCAAAATTTTTTTTTTTAGGTAATACCTACCTACCTAAATATGTATTTTTATTTTAATAGGTAGGTACCTACTTTATTTAGGTAGTACAAGTGGTAAAATTTTTTTTAATGTTGATAAGTGGTTGGTGGGGTGGTAAAAAATGTATTCCGGTTTTTTGGCACGGAATTATTCTTCATAGACGGCAATAACCCTTGCTGGGAAAAAATGCTTCGTTTTAAGAATATGATAGGTATATGGTAGAGAAGAAGAAAAAATTTATCTTTTCATTGATAAATTATTAATTTCTTTGTCAAGTGGTTACTAACAAAATTCACGGTCGTTCGTTCCTTAGAGGGTAATGGGAGGTAGGTATAACATAACATACAAATAGTCTGATTTTCAAAGTTGTCTTAAAATTACACTATAGGCAGGCAGGTAGGTTCATAATTAGGTGCATTACATTTTTATTCAAATGCAAGCCCACACAACCCACACACATAATTTTAGGAAAATAATTGTCAATGTTCATTGATACGTGTGGAGGCTTATTTTCAATGTTACCTGACAAAAAAAACGTCAATGCTACCTGACAAGTAACATGGATGGTGTGTAGCGCTCTTTAAGCTGAACATTTTTCGAGTGCTGATTTTAAATCATCTTTTTGGTCGATATTTGGTTGTCAAAGGTTTTACTAAAGAAGACCCGGGCAACGCCGGGTTTTATCGGCTAGTACTATTATATACAGAATAATAAACAAATTAAAAACTTACCACAAAAAAAATCGTATGGAAATTTTCTAAAATCAAGCATGTAGGTATTTTCCTTGCAAAATTCTGTTTTATAGATTTTCAACTCACATTTACTTCAAGCTCAATTATTTATAAGCAGGAGTTGTTTTGCCATGGAAAATTGCCTTTTGTGGCATGTGGGGTAAGGGATCGGGGATTTGACTGGTTCCGGTGTAATCCGGTTCGTCAAATCAAATTTTTGGTGGGCTGATTTTCTGGAATCGGCCCAAAAAAAAAATTGTTTTTTAAGTAGGGTAACATTTTTGTTTTTTTATTTTTAGGGAAAATTTAATGTGTAGTTAAAAATCTTCATCGAAAAAAAACAATTCAAACCATGAGCAGAATAATGTGCCTTGGTAGGAGGGATTTTCTCTATAGTAAGAAATGAGTGGAGTAGGGTATATATATGTATGTAAGGTAGATATAATATTTGCAGCAGAAATAAGTGTTTGCTACTGAAATTGTTTGGTTTGGTGGTGGGTGTTTGCTGGATATGATAAATGGAAACGAACTTATAGGCAAGGGGCGTGCACAAGGAGGGGTAATGGGCATTTAATGCACCCCTAATAAAAATTATTTTTAATTTTTTTTTCTGAGTAAATTAAACAATCAAGGGCGCACGTAAATAGGATGGGGGGTGCTAAATCGGCTTAGGTAATTCACAACTTGAGTTCTAATTGTTGGATTTTAAGGTAAGACTGAAATTGGTTGGTTTGGCGGTGGGTGGTTGGTTTTTTAATATACTTTATTTAGGTTAGGTACAAATTTTTTCATGAGGATAAGTGATGTGATGGTGGGGTGGTAAAAATATGTATGCAGGTTTTTTGTGGCAGCGAATTATTCTTCATCGTCAAAAAAATAAAAAAAAAATAATTCAATTTCTGAATAATTACACAATCAAGGGCGCACGTTAATAGGATAGGGGGATGTTTATTACATGAAAATCGACTAAATTTACAACGTGAGTTCTAATTGTTGGATTTTAAGGTAAGACTGAAATTTTTGTTGGTTTGGCGGTTGGTGGTTGGTGACGGTGAATGGAAACGAACTTATTTAGTTGCAAGAGCGTGCACAATAAGGTGTAAGGGGGCACTTGAATCACTAATACATTTGTTTTTCTAATTCTTTTTGTTGAGTAACTACACAGTCAAAGGCATAGGTAAGCAAAGGTGATGTGGGGGTGCTTATTACGTTCAAATCAGCAAAATTTACACCTTGAGTTCTAATGATCGGATTTTCAAGGTTCGAGATTTTAAATGAAGATTAAATGTAATGTGGAAACACAAGAAGACAAGAACGTGCGCAAGGAGGGATCTGGTTTCCAGAATCGGCTCAAAATTTTTTTTTTTAGGTAATACCTACCTACATATGTATTTTTATTTTAATAGGTAGGTACCTACTTTATTTAGTGGTAAAATTTTTTTGATGTTGATAAGTGATGCGTGGGGTGGTAAGAAATGTATTCCGGTTTTTTGGCACGGAATTATTCTTTATAGACGGCAATAACCCTTGCTGGGAAAAAATGCTTTGAATATGGTAGGTATATGGTAGAGAAGAAGAAAAAATTTAACATTTCATTGATAAATTATTAATTTCTTTATCAAGTGGTTACTAACAAAATTCACGGTCGTTCGCTCCTTAGGGGGTAATGGG
The DNA here is from genome assembly GCA_947049315.1 of Epistrophella euchroma. Classification (NCBI taxonomy): domain Eukaryota; kingdom Metazoa; phylum Arthropoda; class Insecta; order Diptera; family Syrphidae; genus Epistrophella; species Epistrophella euchroma. The sequence continues at coordinate 58,601,368 of OX346245.1, read as the reverse complement.
AGGTAGGTATAACATAACATACAAATAGTCTGATTTTCAAAGTTGTCTTAAAATTACACTATAGGCAGGCAGGTAGGTAGGTACATAATTAGGTTCATTACATTTTTATTCAAATGCAAGCCCACACAACCCACACGCATAATTTTAGGAAAATAATTGTCAACGTTACCTGACAAAAAAACGTCAATGTTACCTGACAAGTAACATGGATGGTGTGTAGGGCTCTTTAAGCTGAACATTTTTCGAGTGCTGATTTTAAATCATCTTTTTGGTCGATATTTGGTTGTCATAAGGTTTTACTAAAGAAGACCCGGGCAACGCCGGGTTTTATCGGCTAGTTGTGATATATTTCAGGTCTGCGTACTTTATACTGTTATAAAGAAATATATATGTAGTACGCAAAAGAACTATGTATGTATATGTATGTACATATATTTCAGTTAAATTAGTCAATCATTCTCTTGCAATATATTATGTAGAAAGTAATAGACATAAAGTTTCATTTGATTAATTTAAGACATTATTATTAGATGTTCTAAATTTAAACGAAAAGATTATTAAAATGGAATTTTAATACCAAATGAAATCTTTGCCAAAGTTAAAGTATATTCAAAAAAAATATCGAAAATGGCTAACCAAATGTACATATATAAGATAATTTCATTATCGCTACTTCTGCATTCACATAAATAATGTTTTCAATCATGAAATGGCGAGAAGAAAGAAACAGAGCGAGTACCTATCCTATTAATAGAAAATGAACTTTTGGATTTTAAAATTGAATTTGAATGTAATAAAGCATAATGACATTTTTATTGCGAACAAAAATTATTAAAAGATGCGAGAAGTGAAAAGAAATATAGATTTTATAAAAATAAAGAAGAAGCAATCATATTTTTGGCCTTTAGCCTATATTTTGTTTATACTTTATTCTGAAAATTACCTAAATCCATCGAAAAAAACTTGGGAGCCCTAATAGCAACCCAACTTATGTATGTATATCTGTTTGACTATAAATAAACGTGAGCTTTACTCACCAGGTGTTTCCATTTCTTTGGATATTTCTTGCAATGCCTTGCGGTGAAGTTCACTTAAGTGATAGCTTAAATCACTTTGATCCCATAAGAATTTGTGTCCGTAAACCAAGTTAATGCACTTTTCAACATCCATATTCGATGCTTGCACGCAAACCACAGTACACATATTCAGGTAATATATTGCGCATCTCCGAAAATTACAGTGACCTGCCTGTCAGAATTTGCAAAAACAAAACACAAGTGTTTCCGAATCGCAGTAACCCTCGTCCACAATTTACAAAAACAAAATACACGACATGCGCAGAACTGAACAAAAATGAAAACTCGGAAGATATTACCTTCTATATGTGTACTGTGCACGCAAGCAACTATTTAAAAATCCCAACAAGTTTGGATTCATTTTGTACATCGCGTTCGAAGTAACTGCCTGAACAGAATAACGACGGAGACGGAACTTGAATAGCTGTCAAAATATTGAATACACACAAATTCAATGTTGTGAACACAACGGAACGTAGCCGCATACGGAGTTGCAGTCTCAGACGAAAGAGTTCACCAACTTTCAACCTTTCACGTACGACACTTTTGACGTTTTAAATTGTATGAAGAAAATCAAAACAACTTTTTGGGTACGACACTTTTTGACAGCTCTTCTAGTTCCGTCTGCGGCTCCAGTTCCAGCATTCTATTCTGTTCAGGCAGTAAACTTACGTATACATTAGACTGATTCAAAAAAAGTAAAATGTCTACGATTTTTAATGCCACTAGCTTCTTATTTAGAGTTTAGTGAAATAATAAGCCTGCTAAACTTTCAGCCGCTTAGATTAATACACCAAACCTCGCACCTACCCCAAATCCTATAGTGGGCCAAGCAGGGGTATTGCAGGGCAGTTGCAGGGCGGCAGCATACCCCCCCATACATGCCTCACTATTTATACGCCGTAAAAAAAAAAATATGATGATGCGCCAGTTTCAATTAATATTGTCGTACCTACAATTAAAATTAAATGCTATAAAAATCTGTTCTATATTTTTTTCTTAATCATAATACATAATAACAATAATAAATAATCCTCACAGTTCTGGATCAACTAATAATTTAATTTTTTTGTCATTGCTGACATTGAACATTCTTTCTTCTTCGCATTAAATGTCAAATTTCAGAAAATAGCGTTATTCATTCCGATTTCCATTAGAATCAAGAAATGAAAAAGTGATGAAAAACTACGTTAGTACACATACCTAACATACATACATATACTTTCATGGGAAGAGTACGATAACTTAGGCGCCAAGAAATGATAACAGTGTTTTGTAGAACAGTTCAATACAAGATTTTTTTTACTATGGGAGAGGTCTATCTCCCCCCGTTTCGTCCTTACAATGATGTCAATATCATCTGCATACGCAACTAGTTGAAGAGATTTTTGAAAAATTGTACCTCTGTTGTTGACTTGCGAGTTGCGTACGATTGCTTCAAGAACGATGTTAAACAGGTTACATGATAACCCGCCGCCTTGTATCAAACCTTTCTCGACATCAAAGGGTTCGGTGTTGTTTTTACCTTTTTTGACGGAGCAGCGAGATATCTTCATCGTCAGCCTGCACAAGCGGACGAGTTTGGCAGGGATGCCAAAATGCACCATGGCTTTTAAACAATTTTTCTTTAATAATATCATAACATTATCAATAATAAACGAATGTAGGCAGTAAAGATTTCAACATGTAATGAGTAAGAAAGTCATGTGTGCAGAAATCTCTGCTATGAGTAAATATATTTATGTATACTAGTATCGTCCCGTGGCCGAAACTCGGCCAATAAAAACTTACACACCTAGGAAGAAGAAAATTTTCAATTTCGCAAACAATTTGTTTGAAAATATTGAAGGAAAAAAACATTTTTTTTATTTTATTTTTTATTTTAAGTATGCGCAGTGTTCCGACAGTACAAAAACAAAAATGACCCACAGTGAGTAAATGCGTTTCTCAAGTATATTCTGCACATCCTTAAAATCGTGGCTTTCCAACCATATAAAATTTACCGAAATCGGTCAAATACTTTTTGAGAAAATGGTACCACAAAATTTATCTAACGCTATTTATATATAGATTTATTTTTGTTTTATGTACATAAATATATTAACGTACTTTTTTACCTCTTATGGATTAAGGAAGGACGGATTGAAAGTAGGTTTCCACTTTACATCAGAATAATTAATATCGAACTATTTATAGAATTTGTGATCCAATTGCTCGCAACATCATTCATTTTAATTTGAGATGACTATCTAACTAATTAATTAGCTGATTAAATATTTCAATATTTATTAACCAAGATGCTTGCAAAATGGCTTAGGTGGTGCTTTTCTTCTATACAAACAAAAACTTTATACAAAACTATGTGGAACTTATTGAAATTCCATACCAGCACCAACCATCAGCCAAGATATCAATGGAGAGGAGGTACAAGTTTATAAAAGCCACAGTAAAAAATAAATTTAAAAAAAAAAAACGATAATAACTTACCGTACAAACTGTTGAGAATGAGTCCTCGGCCGATGGCAATGTTGAGTAGTCCAATCCCAGGAGTATAACTGCTGTATACACAAGAATACAACCGACAGCGGTAATGTTGCTCAGCTTCGGACTTGAAAGTTTGATTGCTCTGAAAATGTGCAACCAACCAATAAAGAGCTTTCGGATTGAAAGAACGTTTTATATTTTGTGCGGAAAAAGCCCCAAAGGCATACAAAGACCTTAAACGTCAGAGTGGGCATTTTCAATTACACCCACACCAAAATTTACAAATATAACATCGGTACATATATTTTTACTTATATGACTTACTTTAATTTTCGAAAGTGTAGGTTAAAGGCTAAAAAAGCTATGGCAAGTGCTATTCCCACCGACGAAAGGGTGGCGATTGTATAGAAGGCCAATGGAGCAACCGTTGCCACTCGAACTTTGAACACTCGCTTGGCAATTGGCACCTGTCCTGTGTGCCATTTGATGGCATAGCACTTGGGGCAATTGAAATCTAAAAAATCCTCGGCTGGATAGAACAAGGCCACTTGTTCGAGGAAGCCTCTTTGAATTTGATAGAAGGCTGTTGTACCGATTCGATCAGGGCCACTAAATGATACTGGACCCTGTAAATAGAAAACAAAATGGAATTTTTTAACATTAAAAATCTATTTTTGCAAGGACAAAAATAAAAATTTATGTAAAAAGTACTTGAGGATTTTAATAATGGAAAAATGGATTTATTTTTAAATAAAAATTCAATAAGGATTTTGGACTGTAATTTTGACTATAAAATTGTTTGAGTTGAATTAACACTGAGGTCAATTATAAAAAGAGGTATAGCATTTGGTATAAAGTCCAAAAAGAAAGAATTTTGAGAGAAACAAAAATATTAATCATATGCCCACCTGGAAAAATAAACTAGTATTTACCGAGGCTCTAGAAAGTTTTACATAGATCATAATAAGTGGCTAGTGGGATTTACTATAGAAATTAGCTAGGCTCTTACTAGTTACGTACCAAAAAATTAAAAAAAAAAGGTTTATTTATTCCTAATTCAATCCTGGGATATTCTGTTTACTAGTCCAATAAGCTGACCACTGAACTATTTACAAAACAGAAGTACCTATATAGCTGCATACAATGTTGAAAATGAATAACTTTATTATCTAATATTTCATTCAACCAATACACAGTAGGGTGGAGCGTAAAATGTTTGTTTTCGATTATCATTTTCGAATATAGCATTACAAAGATGCAAAATTACGTTAACCATGTGTAGTAGCCGTGGCGTGATGGTTAGAGCGATGGACTGTCATGCCGGAGGTCTAAGGTTCGATCCCCAGCCTCGCCACCTATTTATTTAAAAGAAAAAACGGCTACTGCCTCTTGCGAGGAATTGACAAATCCTCTAAGAGTATCTCCTGTCACAGAAAAGTGCCGCAACGAATTCCAAATTCGTGAGGAGTTTACAAAAAAAACTGGCGTTCAGATGTCACACAACAAAACTTGAACGATTCGAGCTTAGGAATCTAATCTCATTAAAAAGGTACTCAGGGTGTCGGGTTTGAAGAATATCAGAAAAAAAAGTAATAGTTCGATATTTGAGAAAGTTTTCAAATATCATTTCAAGAAATTGTCTCACGTATTGAGATATTCGATCAAAACGTCTAAGCCCATAAACATAACGAACAGCACAGTTAAAAACGACAGTAAGTTTTCTTTTGCTTTCAAAGTCAAGGTTGCAGAAGATTTGACAACCATAAGTTAATAAAGGCAGAAACAATGTTTTTATTAAAAGTACTCTGATTTTTATTGGAATTAAATACTGACATGGCCAAAACATACGAAGGACACCATAACTCTTAGCCACAGTATTATTAATATGGTTCTCCCAAGTAAAGGGTCCTATTGAATAAAACACCGAGGTTTATTGCTTTGTCGACATACATGATAGCGCTTTCTTTGAGGAAAACTTGAGTAAAGCATGACACATCAATCAATAGCAAGCAATTTTCTAATGACCATTGATCGATTCTTCTTAAATCTTCATTTATACCTGCTACATCCTACATTGTGGTCAATCATCCCCAAAGGGCAACTTAAGTATAGCTGAGTGTCGTCAGCAAACATGCGAACGGAGCAATTATTTACAATATTAGGCAACTCGTTCACATACATTGAAAAGAACAAGGGACCTAGTATCGACCCTTGTGGAACGCCATTTGTTACAAGTAAAAAGATCGATTTTTGTTGATTATGTTCAACGGCCTGTTCACGATCTGTTAAATAAGAAAACAATAGATTGATTGCAGAAGTAGAAAAATTGAAATAATTTGAGAGCTTAAGGCAAAGAATGTTGTGATTTACCATATTGAAGGCTTTAGAGAAATCGAGAAGAATTAGAAAAGTAACGTTGTCCATATCAACTGCTTTTCTTATATCTTCAGAAGTGGAGTAGTGAACTTAAGAAACTAAGAACATCGGTCAGAAAATTTTTCAACAAAGCCAAACTGAGCAAATTAGAAAAAGACTGGAATTTATATAGAGCTGAACTTAACTCATACTTCAAAGAGTTAAGGAAAGCCAAGAAGATTTCATGGGCTAAACATTATAAATCCATTGAGAATACAAGTGAGGCAGCGAGGCTTCGCAAGATTCTTGCTTCAAAACCGGCGATTCCGGGGTATATCAAACATCCCGACGGATAGTGGTCGAACTCGAGGTAGGAAACACTTGAACTCTTTATGGAAACGCATTTCCCTGGATGTAAGAGCCCTGAGGACTCAGGTTATATAACTGATTTATGCGAACTATCGAACGAATTCATTCATTCATTCATTGGTTCGGACGAAATTGTAAAGTTTTATTAATATTTTATGATTTTTGGGCTTTTTGGTTTTTTTAAGAATTCCCAACGTTTCGTTTCGTATAAATAAACAATTTATTGTCCAATAAAAATTAAAAACCCTTGAAAATATTGGAAAACATAAAAAAATGGATTGCTTGTAATCGTACAAAAAACACAGATCAAAAAGCCCAGTTAACAAAAATCTTAAGCAGAAATTGTTTTTAAATACTGATTGTGTATAACAAATGAGCTTTTATTGAAAAATAATAATGGTATTTTTCGTTAGAATATTTATTTTCTATGTTGTAACTAACCTCAAAAGTAACGGAAAATAAATACTTTAAAAAACATTAACAATAAAGTACCTACTAAATTCTATTAAGGATGTACAAAAAACTAAATCTTCTAACCAATAACAAATATATATAGTACAGAATCCAATCCAAGGAATATAAAAAAGCACATTAAAGATAAAAATGAACATCAAAACAAAAATATTAGATACGCAAAAACCTTTTTTTTTAATATTTAATAAATAAAAAAACAAAAGGATAAAAACTCTTAGGAACTTAGCGAAAAGAACAAAAATATTAAGTATATAATATATATATTATAAAAGGATCATAAATTCAAGTATATAAGAATCACAAAAAGAAAGTTAATTAAAATAGCAAATTAGTTAAAATAAAGTAAATAAGTAATATAATAAATAAATAATTATAAAAGGAACATACATATATTCAAAGATATTAAAAGCACACAAAAGAAAGTTAATTATAAATTCAAATATCGTAGTTGCTATTTAGAAATATTATTTTGTTTAATTTATCTCCTTTCAAGCCATTCCTTCTCTCATTAATAATCTGACCAGCTTTTGAGAAAACTCTTTCTGAAGGAACCGATGTCGCTGGAACACACAAGTATTTTTGGGAAAGCAGAAAAAGCTCAGGATAGGAAGATTTCCTATCGTTCCAAAATTGTGGAGGGTCTTGAGAACGATGTAAATGTTCTGCTCGTAAGTACTGCTGGACTTGCTCTCCAGCTACAACGCTGGGTGCATTTGCATATGTTGTTTGCACTTCAATAATTTTTTGGTCCAGCAAAGCCCACAGAGATATAGGATTTGGATTCCGTGATGCATTTCCTAGGGCTTGATTTCTTCTTTCATCGTTACGAATTACTTCCACTTCGTTGGAATTTTGTGTGTTTTTATTCAAAATATATAAAACCTCCTCACTTATCCATTTTTGTGCATTGACGGCATTTGTATCATTTCCAAAAGCAATCTTTTTAAACCTGGGATCCAAAAATGTTGCCTTTGCGCAGGTCTTGTCGGATTCCAATTGACCAAGTCGTCTTCTTACAACATCAATTAACGACTGTTTTAATGAAATCCCACACGATGTGTTCATTTCTTGGTGGGATAGTGTGAATTGCATGCCTCTTATTAAAGGAATTATAAGAGACATTGTCGGGTATTTCTCTGCAGATAATTCTATAGTCATGGACTCTACTGGTTTAAGAATAGATATACAATCCGGAATTATCTCCCACTCTTCAACATTCAAAAACGTAGGGGCATTTGCTAGCGATGTAATAATAGCAGAAAGTGGTTCTTTGACTAAAAGTAATCGCTCTAACATATTTAGCGAAGAGTTCCTTGTGGAAACATCTTGTTTCAGTTTTAATTCGCTTAATCCCATCTGCCTCTGCATGCTTTTTAATTTTTCTGAAGCGGCAGTGCTATGGCTAAAATGCGAAACTATTGCTCTGCATTTTGTTAAGATATTCGCAATGTCTTCATTAGTTTTGACAACATCAACTACACATAAATGCAAGGTGTGAGCAATGCAGGGATGGTGATGTTTTCTTAAAACTTCTGTTATGGCCTTTTTTATATTTGCGCCATTATCACTTACTACAGTTACTACTTTTGTTGCAATGCCCCATTCCTCCAAAATTGTACTTAAAACATGGCCAATATTTTCAGCAGTATGTTTTTCTCGTGTGTTTTCGACGCAAGGGGTCATTTAAGTTTGAAGTATTTCCCGCAAATTTAAAAGTTTTCTTGCATATATTGCAAATAACAGATTCTCCCGATTTCTTGAAATGTTCCCACACATGGGATCTTTTAATTCCTGGACGCATTTTCTCTGGTGTAATCACTATAAAAAATAAGTTTTATTACAAAACAAGTCATAGAGCGAAGGTGAAACATCAAACCTACATATGGTATTAGTTCTAACGTACTTATGCTTTTAATATGCATATCTATCATTACACCCCTTATATGGTCGTTTACCTTATGCTATTTGCGTTGTAAAAATTATAGTTTGCTAAAATTGCAATCTACATCACAATCATACAAACAATCAGAAAATGTTATTCAAATCAATTTATTCAATTGCAAGAAACAAAGGTATTATTAAAGTGGTGTAATACCAAAACCACTCAAATTTTTTGTCACTCATGAAATGAAAATAAACCTTGTTAATTTTATCTAAATCGTTGAAAAGTTATCAAGAAACCAAAATATAATACGAAATACTTTCTTATTTTTTTACTCATAGGACCAAGTATTGAAAACATTATGAAAATCGTTATGGTTGTAACTGAGAAACCAAGATATAATAACAGTGGGCGTGGCAGCAGGCATAATTTGCCAAACGAAATTTCAAATTTGTAAATTCCTTCATAAGAACAAACTTAAAATTGTATCCAAATCGTTAAAGGCACTTCTGAGAAACCAAAAATTAATGAAAGTAGGCGTGGCAGTGGGCGGATTTTAATAAAAATATTTTTAAAATTCTTTTATTGGTCAAAAACAATGCAATTTCAGTCAAAACGATTGAGTCGTTTCTGAGAAATTGCGGAAAAAAGTGGGTGGATTCTATACTAGCAAAATTTAAAATTTTTGTATTGTTTATAAGAACAAACTCCGAAAATTTCATCAAAATCGTTAGAACCGTTTCCGAGAAATCAAACAATAATAAAAAAGGGCGGATATTACTAAAAAATTTTGTCTTGCTCAAAAGAAAAAACTGAAAATTTCAATCAAATCGATTGATTCGTTTCCGAGAAAGACCAATTAATAATAAAAATGGGCGTGGCAGTAGAAGGATTTAACCATAACAAATTTCAAATTTTTTTTCTCGTTCTTAAGAACAAACTCGGAAAATTTATCAAAATCGTTAAACGCGTTTCCGAGAAACCAAATATTGAAAAAAGTGGGCGAATATTACCTCAAATATTTTCTTAATTTTTCTGTTGCTCAAAAGAAAAAACTCTGACAATTTCAATCAAATCGATTGATTAGTTTCCGAGAAATACCAATAAATAACTAAAGTGGGCGAATATAACTAAATTCAAATATTTTGTTTCGTTCATAAAAACCAACTCTGAAAATTTCATAAAAATCTTTAAACTTCCTTTTCCGAAATGGTAGCCAAATAATGGTTTTTTTTTCAATCCTGAAAACGCATTTTATGCTCACACTGGCCCCTACTACACATAAAATAAAAGAAAACTTTTTTTACCCAAACCGTAAGGTCAATGTAAATTGTAATGTACTTAAAACAAACAACAATTCTCAAGACGTTTCTCTTTTGCTTAGTTAAAGCAACTTAAAAATTCTCCGTTTTGTCGGCAAAATAATTCCCGTGAGGAAAACTAAACCTCAATTTTATCTTCCAAAAATACCTACAAGTGCAAAAACTGAAATCTTAAAACTAAACCTGAAAAATAAACCTACAACTAGAATATTCTTAAAAAAAAACTTACCAAATCTCACAAATCACAATAATATTCAAATTTTATTTTTTTAATTGAAAAACAATACATAAGAAAACTAAAAACAAACCAGAACTGAAAACCTTTACAAGAAATTAAAACATAATTAATATAACTGAAAGATAATGAATTGAATGAAATAGTTACACATATATTATACAAAAATAGTAACTCACTATCAACCATGAAAACAAATTATAGCATGAAGAGGGGGGATAATGAAATAACTTATATATATATTATAATATATATAATAATGAAGTAACTTACTATCAAGTAGGTAGCTATGCACGAACAAAATTAGTAGCATGGAAAATCATTCACAAGAAGTAGTATAGTTGAACATAATAAACGAGAGAGAATAAAATGAACGAAATAGTAACATACAAAAATAGTAACTCCCTATATTAAGTTTCAAGCATTAAAAAGTATACAGTTGTTTGAAATGATTCAGCTCCATGCTCCACTATCGGTTGAAAGAGTAACTGAACGAAAAGCAAAATAAACAAAAACAAATGTCCAAAGAGAACTACTAGATGTGTCTGTCGAGTGAAAAGTATATTGAAATCGTTCAAAGCTACTATCGAGTGGAATAGTAACTGAACGAAAATTTCATTAATAAGTGAATGTATAATGAATGAGTGAATGACTAGGTAAAATCGAATAACTGAATATTTAGCTACAATCGATAGTTTTTATTCGATAGTTACCATTACTACAGTCGTATATAGATTACAAAATAACATACATTCCAATGACCAACGTCAGCAAATAAAATAGCAAATAAGAACCACGTGACGGACGTCTGAAATTGAAAGTGTAACGAATGGCGATTATTATATACATAACAAGACAGAAAACATAAAAAATAATGTTATCCATTTCTTTATTAATCTTTTGTGATGTTAGTATGCATGGGTTGTGTACGCCCTTAAGAAAAACCAAGAGTTTTTGAATACTACACAGGAAACATTTGAGAGGAAAATTCAGGTATAAGAATAATTTAACTTTACAATTAATCCGTCCAGATTTCCCCCAAACATCTCGTCCCCACAAATTTCCCCCTGACGATGAAAAAACCCCCTAAATCTGGGGGGGAAAACCCCCAAATTGGCAACCCTGCCGGAAAGCTGGATTTTCGGATACAACCCCCCGATGGCGTTTGTAAGAAACCATTAAATGTTCCTACTGATAGGAACGCTGCTTATCATTTTATAGGGGGAAAAGGCCCCTAAAACTAGGTTTTCAAGAATATCTCCTCGATGGTCCTTTGCACAGAAAAAGTGTTATAACTAATTTTTAGCTTAGAAAATTTCAAACAAAAAAGATTATGAGTGATTATGACATTTTTCTTGATAAAAAAAAAAAGAATTAAAGAAAAAATTCAATCGGTAGAGGCAAGTTTCTTAGTTCTCTACACAAATGGAGAATGCACAAAAAAATATGTACACTGCAGGGTGATTCGCATACGATATGACAAAAAGCTAGAGCGTATAGGTTGAGTCGAGACAAGAAAAAAAGTCGTATTGGAGGGAGATCTATTTCTCCCCGATAAAGTGCGAGGGATAATATTCTAAAAAAACGAATAGAAATAGAAAATAAATCATTAAAATACAACGACAACACTTACAACGTCACGCTATACTTTTTTTTAAATCAGGAAGTTTGTTCTTTTGTTTTGTTTTAAATCAAATTATTTAGAAAATAGTTTTTTAAAAATTAATTTTCAAACTCAAAATTAGAAAACTTGTGTTCCAACTAATTTTTTTTTAAATTTTACGTCATCAAATAAATTATTTTAAATATTCGATGCTCCTATCAATTTCTAGTAAAACACTAAAAAACCGAATGCCCAAATGTCTTTTAGTTTTTGAGAAAATCGAAAGCAACACAAATAAGTTTTTCTTAAATTCGACTTCCATCGGTTATTTTGTGGCTCCAACTTATTTTAATCTAATTAAGCAAGTACCTATTCGTTAAAAATATGTAATGAAATATATTGGAAATAAGTATTTCTTATACCAAAGAATCAGGTTTCTATATCGACCAAAAGTCACTATTATATCGTCTCTAACAGCAAAAACAACAAAAGCCGAAGTTAAAATACTATCGTTTTAATGGAACATCCTATTCATTTAAACTAAAGGTGAGCATGAGCATATTTATTTTCCGTTAAAATTGAATTGTTTTTAATCATAAAACTCACCGAAACTCCAAGAAAATCCAGCCGTCCCATCTGCTGTAAGAATTCCCAAGCCATATCACTGCGGGTATAATCGAACCGATCCAGTTTCGATTGAATCGCATCCCGCTTCCAATGCTCCTCAGCACCGCGTAGTGCCAGTGCGATAGCCCAAACTGCATCATAGGTCTGTGGTGCATATTTTGATACCACATTGCTTATATCAAACTGTGTCATAAGTTCATTGTTAAACATGGCGTTGTTCTGCGGGTGAGTAGCTATTTTAATTATGTCTATCACACGTGCAGTTCAATGTCAGTAGTTCCCATCAACACTCACCAATCCACTGAGACTGCTGTTGTTGCCAACAATACTATTGTGGCTGGACACAATTATGAGATTCTCGACAGCTGTCCGTAACTCTGGAACTGTGCACGCTTGTGGGACTCTATCCCACCACGGTGGACCCATACTCTCTTCGTGCAGAATCCAAACATAGTCAGAACCGAACATACGAAGTTTGTGTGCTTCACAAAAAATCCGAGGAGCCAGTTCTTGAGAAAAACTTCCAATAATAATTCTAGTATCCAGCTCCTGCGGGATATACGAAGTTAAATTGTGTGAATTTGTAAAAGTGGAAAATAAGATTTGTTATGTAAATTTGTTTAGGTTTTTTTATTTCCATTTTGAGTGCGATGAAACATTTTTTTCGTCACAATTTAAATTTAAGGAACGTTGTATCTATTTTTATTTTAAGGACATTTTTCCTTTTTAAAGAGGATCTTTAAGAAAAAAAAATATCTTTTGATTCACCCATACACCATTTTTGAATAGGTATCTTTAGTGTACTTGCTTATAAAGAAACATTTTAATTTCGTTTGATAAAAAAATAGTAAGACTGTATCGCACGAACTTATGCTCTTTTGATTCAAAACTATAAATTGGAAATTTATGTTTAAAGAACAAAAATTGACTGTAAACTTTGAATCCTGTGCAGTGTTATTGAAAGACTTTATTGATCATAGGTTCAAAACAAAGCTTAGCAATTTTCAAGAAAATTTGATAACAAAAAATTAAAATGCTAATTTATATCTTAATAATATAAATCAGTACAAAATTTTCAATTCTTTTGTGGAATTATAATTAGAAGTACAATTACCGGTACAGGTACTTGGAGATTTAAGGTACAACTAACATGGGATTGTACTTGTACTTAAAAGTTTAAACTACAATGTAATTGTACTTAACTTGTACTTAAGTTACAACATATTTAATTATCTTACAGCTCTGATCAGAATATTCTTTCTATCGATGTAACTAAAAATGCAGTATAAGGAACTATTAAGATCATACTCAGTAATTTTTTTACCAATGCAAAATATACTTAATATTTAGGAATGAAACACCAGAAATTGGAAATAGCCTGAAATATGTTAGACATATATAGAAAAAAATCCAGAAACTATAAAATTACGCCGGAATATATTCTGACGTAGTTTCCTAAATTATTTTGAAAAATTTCCACAATATATTCTGGCGTGTCGTTACCAAAATGAATTTTGGAAACTATGCCAGAAAATGTTTTTACTTAAAACATAACGTACCTAAAGTAAACAAAGTAAAGACAGAACAAGACAGAACAAGAAAGCACTGTGATGCAATTTGACCTACCGCACTTACCCTCCACAGATACACCCCCGATAACGCGCTACCCTGATGCAGATGGCAGCATCACTATTGCGAGACCAAGGCCATTTTGAAATCTTTGACCCATTAGATTCCTTACCAGTTCTTAAATTTAATCGATTAAAATACTTTTCTTTTTATTGAAATTCAGTTGCATTTCAACAGAAAAAATCTAATGGAAATCTAGTGAAAATATTCAATTCATCAACGTAAAAATTTATTTTCCGACAAAAAAGTTAAAAACGTTAAAGCATGACAACTTGCACTTTGCTTGCACTTAGCTGAATTACAAAATGTTCAAGCGCATCATTACACATTAAACTATCCCAAAAGCATTTTAAAGCTTAAATTTAATTCCAAGAAGAGCATGAAACTATACGACGCGACGTGAGGTACTACACACCAGCACCACCATATTGCACTCTGTCTGATTCCACATCACTTAATGTGTGCCAAAAGGATTCTTCCTTGCAAGTCAAGAACCACTAAACATTCAGTACGACTGTGTCCCATTAACTTACCCTCAGCAGAAGCAATTGCTCTCGAAAATCCGTTTCCGCAAACGTGATAGTTGCCGCACACGATATATTCGCTGCCTCGAGTTCTGTAACCAGGTCGTTTACGGCCAACGAGTGTACCTCTTCGTTCTGGGAAAACGTTGTCACCGTGTCCCAACCAAATCGACGAATAAATGCAATTCTCGCCGGATTATGAGATGAATCTGGAGCAACAGTGCGATAGAAATATGGGAATTCCTGACGATCACTAAGTGCTGGCGATGTCGACCCAAAAGATACCTGCAAGAATAGAAATATGAAAACGTTAATGCACCTTCCTATAAAATGTTGAACATATCATATTCAATGTCATTCAAGAAGTTTCCGAAGTTGTTCGTTCCAGGAAGGGCAGGGTGGTGTGCAATTGAGTGAAATAATTCTAAAATAATGTAATGCATGCACACATAGTTTTAAGGAAGAACAGACAAAAAGGATGCTTCCTCTATGACTTTTGTTTTAAGAATTTTGAAATGTGGAATACCAAAAGGACGAACCTTTGCATTCCTGAAAAGGGATATGGAATATGTTGTATGTATATGGACAATTTTATTTTATGGATTACTTGAGGAAGTGAAGCATATATATAAGTTAGGGTAATTGCGCTTTTTGAAAACTTAATTTAACGGTTTGTTATTAATAAAAACTAGTATCGCCCAGAGGCCGAAATTCGTCCAACAAAAACTAACACAGTCTAGCAAAGAATATAAAAAATTAAATTGTAAAAAAACTTTTGGGATTTTTATTTTTATTAGTAAAATCGATAAAGTACAGTTGCTGACCCCCATTTATATCAAAATTTAAACCATATAGTATATTTTTGATCTACCTTTTCAACATTAAAAAATTCATCTCAAACAAATACCACCCTGATTATTGGTGAATTATATATGAAATTTTTTGAATTTGCTGATATACACTCCGCTCCACTTTAATACAAACAAACTTTTTGTTTATTATCAGAGCGCGTAGCACTTTGGTAAATATATAAATCCACCTTTTTGTTTATGTTCTTTTAATAGGGATCTATTGCGAATAAAACTGCATGGACAGAATAATTCAGAAAAATACCATTCGGTTATTTTTTACCAGTTTTCTAATTAATTCATTAAAAACACTGTTTTTTTTTTTGCGTCACTTGAATAGAAACAATATGCGATTTTTATCTATATGTTACGGTTAGAAGAAAAAATATTTGTTATAATAATGAAAGTGTGGATTAAAGATAATAATTGTTTGATCAAAGAAAAAATGGGCCACGGAAAACGATTAAACGCTGCAGAAAAAGCTCAAATAGAAGTACACGCGAAAAACAAGCTTACCCTACCCACAATTGCCAAACAAATAAGAATAAGTGTACAAATTGTTTGGTC
Source organism: Epistrophella euchroma (assembly GCA_947049315.1). Classification (NCBI taxonomy): domain Eukaryota; kingdom Metazoa; phylum Arthropoda; class Insecta; order Diptera; family Syrphidae; genus Epistrophella; species Epistrophella euchroma. Next base: position 58,585,373 of record OX346245.1, on the reverse strand, counting down.
GTTCGTTAGAAATAAAGAAAACTATGGAAAAAATATGAAAGATAGACAACTAAGAGCCACAACAGAAGCAGACCGAAGAAAGATAATTAGACTGGCTTTCAATTTAAGTGACTCTGCTGCTAAAATCAAGGCGAAGAGTGAAATTACAGCTAGTCTTAAAACTATTAGACGTGTTATTCGTGGGTCACAACATTCAAAGTGCCTAAAATTGAAGAAAAACCACCGTTATAGCCAATACGAAGACAAAATAGAAAATATTTTTGCAGGAAGAATATGACATGGAAGGAAGAGTGGAGAAAAGTGGTATTTTCTGACGAAAAACAATTTGATTTAGATGGTCCGGACGGAATTAGTATTTTTATGGCATGAGGAGGGAACCAAAGTTTTTGGAGCGCCACCATAGCCAAGAAGGTAGTGTAATGGTAAGGAATGTGATTTCCTGTGATTTGGAACAATTAATCTGGAGTTTCCCACAATGAAAATGACGGCAAACTCCTACAAGCAAATATTGCAAGAACACTGAGCCAAAAAACATCGTAAAATCAAAGTAAACCACTTTGAATCAAAGTAAAATCAATATGTTTTTAGCCTAAAGTGGAAAATCTTTGAATCAATGCACTTCCACTTTGAAAACAGTTAGTTTTAAAAAATATTTAATTCAAATCAGTTTCAACTTTCAATCAAAGTGAAATCAATATGTTTTTAGCCTAAAGTGGAATTACTTTAAATCAATGTCGTACAACTTTAAATAAAGTTTATCTTAAATCATATTGATTTCAATTGAATTCAACTTTGAAATAAAGTAGTAGCTTATTACATTTCAATACGTTTCGCACTTATTTTAAGCGCGTTTGCTATTTAAATTAAATATGAAGCTGAATTAAATGAATAACGATTACACTTTAAATTAAATATGAAGCCGACATAAATGAAATACGCCTACACCTTAAACTAAATATGAAGACGACTTAAATGAAATACGGCTGCACCTTAAATCAAATACGAAGCGCAATTGAATGAATCACGTTACCACTTTAAATTAAATATGAAGCTAAATTAAATGAAATACGACTACACTTTAAATTAAATATGAAGCCGAATTAAATGAAATACGACTACACTTTAAATTAAATATGAAGCCGAATTAAATGAAATACGACTACACTTTAAATTAAATATGAAGCCGAATTAAATGAAATACGACTACACTTTAAATTAAATATGAAGCAGAATTAAATGAAATATGACTACACTTTAAATTAAATATGAAGCCGAATTAAATGAAATACGACTACACTTTAAATTAAATATGAAGCCGAATTAAATGAAATACGACTACACTTTAAATTAAATATGAAGCCGAATTAAATGAAATACGACTACACTTTAAATTAAATATGAAGCCGAATTAAATGAAATACGACTACACTTTAAATTAAATATGAAGCCGAATTAAATGAAATACGACTACACTTTAAATTAAATATGAAGCCGAATTAAATTAAATACGACTACACTTTAAATTAAATATGAAGCCGAATTAAATGAAATACGACTACACTTTAATTTAAATATGAAGCCGAATTAAATGAAATACGACTACACTTTAAATTAAATATGAAGCCGAATTAAATGAAATACGACTACACTTTAAATTAAATATGAAGCCGAATTAAATGAAATACGACTACACTTTAATTTAAATATGAAGCCGAATCAAATGAAATACGACTACACTTTAAATTTAATATGAAGCCGAATTAAATAAAATACGACTACACTTTAAATTAAATATGAAGCCGAATTAAATGAAATACGACTACACTTTAAATTAAATATGAAGCCGAATTAAATGAAATACGACTACACTTTAAATTAAATATGAAGCCGAATTAAATGAAATACGACTACACTTCAATTTAAATATGAAGCCGAATTAAATGAAATACGACTACACTTTAAATTAAATATGAAGCCGAATTAAATGAAATACGACTACACTTTAAATTAAATATGAAGCCGAATTAAATGAAATACGACTACACTTTAAATTAAATATGAAGCCGAATTAAATGAAATACGACTACACTTCAATTTAAATATGAAGCCGAATTAAATGAAATACGACTACACTTTAAATTAAATATGAAGCCGAATTAAATGAAATACGACTACACTTTAAATTAAATATGTAGCCGAATTAAATTAAATACGGCTACATTCTAATTGTAATCTTGAAAAAAGAAAATTTTATATAGTTTAATAGAGATTAGCTTTAATGTATGCATTAAAATCAAACTCATCTACATTAAATGCAGATGAAATTCACTTCCACTCATCTATAAATAAAAAATAAAAACAAAGTACATTTCAATGCAATTATTATAAAATTAAATTAGGTTTGAAGAAAGGTAAAAACATATTTGTTTAAAGTACTATTCTAATTCAATAAAATGTATTTTGTTTTTATTTTACCTGATAAGATTACCTTATTTTATTTGAAGAATGTCGGTAATGATCCTTTTCTGAAAATTAAAAAAGGAAAAACAACCTTTGCTGAAAATAAAACAAAGAAAAACAACCTTTGCTGAAAAATAAAAGAAAAAACACACTTTCCTGAAAATTTTGCGAAATAAAACATACAACAGGATTTTCTGAAAAAATAAACGATTGCTATTTTATTGTTAGATTTGTATTATACTTTTTTTTACAATGCTTACATTGAAACTTTTTTGTGATTAAAGTCTTTCTGATAGTTTTATAATTCATATACATATTTTTCAGATAAATCTTTTTATCTTAATAAAAGTACAGCTGAGAGCTTTTTGTCTACACTTACAAATATTTATTTCTGACAAAAGTTTTTCCATTATTTATTTGATATAAGTGAAGTGGAGGACTTGTGAAAAACATAATATTTTTTAGAAGTAAGTTATTGATTTTTTCTCCGACCTCATATGCTTGAAAGTGTTTGTTAAAAATTTTAATTTTAATTTCATAGCAAAGAATTAAAAACTTATCATTAACAGAAATCATATCAATTATTTTAAACAGTTTAAAGGAAGAATCATTAACAGCTAAGTAATAATTATTTTTGTAAAGTATACCCTCATACGTCACACAGTTTGAAAATCTGATACTATCTAAAATGATATTAGACGAAACTAGTTCTGAATAATATTCCTTACTAAACAAATCTTGGCTTTTAAAACTACTTTTGTCAAAGGGTGGCCTAATTCCTTCCTTATATTTAGTTAGAAAATACGAAAATTGGAGTGATGCCTTAATGGCAAGTGAATGGGGTGGATTTAATCTAGATGTAATGTTATTCAGGTAAGCTTTACCTTCCTTATGTTTGGCTTCAAACCGCATTACCCAAACATATTTTAAGGGTCCGCACTTTTTAATTGCTGTAGGATAATGTACCAAAAAGTGGTGTTTAGGTTTCAGGGTTGGGCCATATAAACTAACATATTGTGAATGATGTTCAGTAATCAACTTTTTTAAAGTTATTAATTCACTGTCGCTAAATTGAGTTTGAAATAACAAATCAAAAATTTGGACAAGCTTTGTCAATAATGCCCAATGTTTGTTTTTTGGGTAAATCAAATCGCCTACCATAAGTGGCAAAAAATGAAGAAAGCATAAGACTTCACTAGCTGTCATTTTTAAATTACAGGTTTTCAATCTTTTCATATCAATTGGAGAAGAAAGGTTTCCTATTTCGGTTTCTCCGTAATGAAAAAGTTGTTTTCTGCTATTCAAAATATCTAGAGAAATTGCTTTCTCTTCAATTAAACCCATTAAAATATTACATACATCATAAACTACAACTCCTTCAAGGATGTCATGCATTAAATCGAAATAAAAATTCTGACTAACGTGAAAACTGCCTAAATTATTAAAAATACAATTGCTCTTGATTCCCGTTTCTAAAAAGTTGTCTTCCAGGAGATCATTTTCATACTTTTCTTTTGTTCGCAGGTTCTGCAAATTTTCTGTGTTATCGGCTTTCATTTCAGAACGGGTCCTCGTACAAGCACGACAGTATCGTTTTGCTGTAAAGGACTGTACAAATCCGAAAAGGCTATTTAGTCCTAAATTATCCCCTACAATTAATCCTAAAACAAAATGCACACAGACTTTCCCTTCATTTGTTTGTATTTCAATTCCATTTTCTAAATGCTGTAACTCTTCAATCAAGTGATGGAAAGCTATTTCATTTCCACACTTTTTTAAATAACTTGATGAAATAAAAGCAGCATGGAATAAGAAATCTAATTTGGATTGTAAATATTGAGGAAGTGTTGGAAATGTATAATAGCAGGCACAGATAGAAGACGTGTGGCTACCAAGGGGGTTATTTATTTGAAAATCATCAAAATATAAAGTATACGGTATTATTTTATTTGATTGAAACATCTGTTTTTTTTGTTTAAAGACTTCTCCATTGATAAAATTTTTAAGATCATCCTGATTTAAATATGATTCTTGATTTTCTAAAGTTAGTTTCAAAACACCTGGTATTTCAAAGAGTGATTTAAACTGAAACTGAAGTGACATCATATAAATATTAATAGATTTAGCTTCCAAAGAAGGAATTCCTTTTACTACTTTTTCAGATATTTTATTTTCTATTACAAATGATTTTGGAGCCTCAAATATTTTCTGTTCCCTTAATATTTTAAACATTTTATGTTCAGTTTTCATTTCTTCATAAGGATCACTGCAGAAGGATAATAAAGTTTCAAAGTCTTTGATAATTTCTTCAGGAATTTTACCTAAAGTAATCACTTTAATTGAATCAGTTATAGTAGATAAAAAACTTGAAATCATTTTCTGAATTTCAAGAACCTCTTTCCGAGGCATGAAAGTCCTTGCATAAAGTTTCAATGATAAAGTTAAAGCTTTACTTCTTAAGTCATCAATAATTTCGTCAATAGCATAGCTCTTACGAATTTCAATATTTTCAACAGGCTGACTTGAGAATATTTCTAACTCACTAGAAGGATTAGTAGTAACACTCAGGTTTGATTGAGGCTGATCTGTTAATATTTGTGGAATTTTATGCAAATTTTCCAAATGCCGTCGAAAATTTCTATAACTAGAAAATTTTTGATGACAATCATTTTGTTTACATTGAAAACTGCCATTTTTTATTAAATGGTCATATTTTAAGTGACGTATGAGAGTATCTGAACTTGGAAATTTTTTTAAACATTTAAAGCAAATATACATGTTTGATTGTGTTTCATAAATCGATGTTGTTTTGAGAAATTAAAAATCTTGACACCAATGTCACAATGATTAGTATTCAAATTGGCTTTCAATACTGAAACAAATATTATTGCATTAAAAATCAAAGTATATAAAGGAAAAAATTTCAAATGTTTTGAAAGCAAACTTGAAGTAAAGAACAACAAAATTCAAATTTTTATAGGTATATACATATATTATCATCACAGTTTTAGATTAGATTATATTACATACAAAGTTTGAAACCTTATCAATTTAATGTTAAAATATGTTCAAATGAAGAACCTAAAGCGGTGAGCATCTAAAGGTTATAAAGAAAAGAACTATAAAACTTTGAAAATACGACTAAAGTATTAATTTTGTTTGTAACTTACGCACTTTTCTTAAAAACATAAAAAGGATTTCAAATGTTTTAAAAGAAAATTATGTATTATTTAAAGGATATTGTTGCATATTCAATATGTACGAATTGCAAGATAAAGGATATGTCATTGAATGAAATACCTTCAAAGGTTTTGAAACTTAAAGTCATCAATTAAGTGTTAAAAAAACATTATTTTTCAGTACCTAAAAAGTTAAGTTATTGTTTCACACTGCTAGATTTAAAGTCAATGTTGAAACAATGTTTTTGGATGAACAACCAACATGGCTGACAAGCTAATGGGTATTCTAGGGATAGGACTTGAAAAGTTTTAAAACACAAGTTAAGGGCTTCTATAAAATTGTCGAACTGATACAATATTTTGTCTAAATAAATATAAAATGAATCAAGATTGTAATCATCTTGACCAACGCAAATAATAAATGGCTGAATTGTTAAACCTATGTTATAATATTTGTTTACCAATTCGCCGATCTTTTCTTCATAGCGATCAATGGAAGTGATTCTCAAAATAAAACGCTCCTGGTCATCAGCAATGGTGACCTTTCGTTTGTCGCTACCACTTTTATCTCTGAATCTTAATACAGGAGGAAGGACTGAATTAAATTAAATTGACAAAGATTTAAAACGCTAGCGAAGTAAAGCAAGCTTAAAATTTGAAACAAACGTTATCAATTTTTGTGAAGGATAGTAAGGAATTAATTTAAATGTTCTGAAACATTAGCTTGGAATTTTTAAAATTAAAATAATGTTAAAGTGTATTAATATAAACACTTTGAAACTAAAAATGAAAATCTTGATTTGATAGGGAACAATTTGAATATCTGAATATATTGATCATTAATACAGGAATATAAACAAGATTAAACAACCGCCAAGAGAACTTATATATTGAAATCCATTCACTTGCAAGTAATTCGTATGTATTAATGTATACCTACAGAGGAAATAACTTTTAAAAGTTTTGAAGAAAAATTCAACAATTTTATTGAAATAAGTATTATTGGATTAGCAGCCAACAAGTTTGAGGATATAAGGCAAGAGGAAAAACTAAGAATTAAAACTCTTCCAAAGGTTAAGGAAGTTTAAGAATCAAAACAATAGTTATCGTTGTTATCAAGAAAGGTTAAAATTTGAAGTAAAAGATATCAATTTTTAAGAAGAGTATAAAGGAATTAATTCCAAAAACATAAGCTTAAAATTTTTTAAAATTATTATTGTATGAATAACCAACACGCTGACAAGCTGAAGGATATAAAGGAATGCATTTGAAACGCTTTGAAATGAAAGTTATCAATTTCATCAAAGAATGTAAAGGAAATTACTTCAAAAACTAACAATTTTATTTATGAACACACAAAAGGGCTGATAATCTTAAGGATAATATAAAGGAAATAGCTTCAATAATTTTTAAACACCAGTAACCTATTTTTTTAAGCATTTTATTGAGCACCTACTTAACAGAGTTGTTACGTTATTAAATGCTCGCCTTTCATACTGAACAAAATATTTTTGCATACACAACCAACAATGCTAAAAAGTTAAAGGATATAAAGAAAGGGATAACAAATATTTTGAAAGAGAAATTATCTGTTTTATTTAAACAATACTTTTACATAATCAATATGTACGAACTACAAATGAAAGGATATGTCACTGAATGAAATACATACAAAGGTTACATTAGTTGTCAATAAAATTAAAAAAAAAAAAAGTTTGCATGAACATCCAACGAGGGTGGCAAACTTAAACTAAAGGATATATAGGATAGAAAATGGAAAGTTTTGAAACAGAAGTTAAATATTATTTTTGAGTACTTAAAAAGTTAAGTAACGATGTTACACTGCTGGATTTAAAGTCAAACTTGCTTTCAATGTTGAAAAAATATTTTTGGATGAACAACCAACATGGCTGACAAGCTAATGGGTATTCTAGGGATAGGACTTGGAAAGTTTTAAAACACAAGTCAAGAGCTTCTATAAAATTATCAAACTTATACAATATTTTGTCTAAATAAATATAAAATGAATCAAGATTGTAATCATCTTGACCAACGCAAATAATAAATGGCTGAATTGTTAAACCTATGTTATAATATTTGTTTACCAATTCGCCGATCTTTTCTTCATAGCGATCAATGGAAGTGATTCTCAAAATAAAACGCTCCTGGTCATCAGAAATGGTGACCTTTCGTTTGTCGCTACCACTTTTATCTCTGAATCTTAATACAGGAGGAAGGACTGAATTAAATTAAATTGACAAAGATTTAAAACGCTAGCGAAGTAAAGCAAGCTTAAAATTTGAAACAAACGTTATCAATTTTTGTGAAGGATAGTAAGGAATTAATTTAAATGTTCTGAAACATTAGCTTGGAATTTTTAAAATTAAAATAATGTTAAAGTGTATTAATATAAACACTTTGAAACTAAAAATGAAAATCTTGATTTGATAGGGAACAATTTGAATATCTGAATATATTGATCATTAATACAGGAATATAAACAAGATTAAACAACCGCCAAGAGAACTTATATATTGAAATCCATTCACTTGCAAGTAATTCGTATGTATTAATGTATACCTACAGAGGAAATAACTTTTAAAAGTTTTGAAGAAAAATTCAACAATTTTATTGAAATAAGTATTATTGGATTAGCAGCCAACAAGTTTGAGGATATAAGGCAAGAGGAAAAACTAAGAATTAAAACTCTTCCAAAGGTTAAGGAAGTTTAAGAATCAAAACAATAGTTATCGTTGTTATCAAGAAAGGTTAAAATTTGAAGTAAAAGATATCAATTTTTAAGAAGAGTATAAAGGAATTAATTCCAAAAACATAAGCTTAAAATTTTTTAAAATTATTATTGTATGAATAACCAACACGCTGACAAGCTGAAGGATATAAAGGAATGCATTTGAAACGCTTTGAAATGAAAGTTATCAATTTCATCAAAGAATGTAAAGGAAATTACTTCAAAAACTAACAATTTTATTTATGAACACACAAAAGGGCTGATAATCTTAAGGATAATATAAAGGAAATAGCTTCAATAATTTTTAAACACCAGTAACCTATTTTTTTAAGCATTTTATTGAGCACCTACTTAACAGAGTTGTTACGTTATTAAATGCTCGCCTTTCATACTGAACAAAATATTTTTGCATACACAACCAACAATGCTAAAAAGTTAAAGGATATAAAGAAAGGGATAACAAATATTTTGAAAGAGAAATTATCTGTTTTATTTAAACAATACTTTTACATAATCAATATGTACGAACTACAAATGAAAGGATATGTCACTGAATGAAATACATACAAAGGTTACATTAGTTGTCAATAAAATTAAAAAAAAAAAAAGTTTGCATGAACATCCAACGAGGGTGGCAAACTTAAACTAAAGGATATATAGGATAGAAAATGGAAAGTTTTGAAACAGAAGTTAAATACTATTTTTGAGTACTTAAAAAGTTAAGTAACGATGTTACACTGCTGGATTTAAAGTCAAACTTGCTTTCAATGTTGAAAAAATATTTTTGGATGAACAACCAACATGGCTGACAAGCTAATGGGTATTCTAGGGATAGGACTTGGAAAGTTTTAAAACACAAGTCAAGAGCTTCTATAAAATTATCAAACTTATACAATATTTTGTCTAAATAAATATAAAATGAATCAAGATTGTAATCATCTTGACCAACGCAAATAATAAATGGCTGAATTGTTAAACCTATGTTATAATATTTGTTTACCAATTCGCCGATCTTTTCTTCATAGCGATCAATGGAAGTGATTCTCAAAATAAAACTCTCCTGGGCATCAGCAATGGTGACCTTTCGTTTGTTGCTTCCACTTTTATCTTTGAATCTTGATACAGGAGGAAGGACTGAATTAAGTAGAATTGCCAGTATATAATCTTCTGAATCTATAAGAAAATAGAGAAGGTGATTAGTTTTTTCTGTGTAAAGCTTTGCAAATAAAATAAAACTTAAATGATAAATTGCTTGCAAAATTGAAGAAAAAAATGGTTCCTTTACCAATTGTTGAATAAAGTTTATATATGAATAGTTATTTACTCTAAAAGCAGATCAATTATTTGAAGTTTTTTAGATAGAATTATGAATTATTAAGATCTAAGTGAGTGAAAAATTGGAAAGGAAAAAATGTTTTGCAATTTCTAAAGAATTTCAAAATTATAAATTTTTAACTTTTATTTAATATTTTTTTTAATTAATTGATTTTAAATTTTTGTTTTACATAAATAAAAAAAAAAAACAAACCATTATTTTTTTCAGCGGATTTTGAGTGAGAATTAATGAAGAGCAACTGCTTTTTGCAATTAGGGTTGTGAACGTGTACTTCGTAGTACTTTTTGACATATATTTTGAACTGTTCCCATTTGCTCAGTAAAAGGTGCTGTTTTCCAGGGTACATAAGTTCAAAATCAATTTTTATCTAAAAATGAAAATTAAACGAAATTAAAAAAAACTTTTAATTTGTATTTAGCTTTTAAAATGAACTTAAAATTGGTCAACAAAATACATGCTGAAATAAAATGCATTTAAAAAAATATATTACCAGTTCCGGAGCCCTTGCATCTGTAAACTTTGGCCAAGATTTTAAAAAATCTGAATGGTTATATGCCGTTATTAGATCTCGTTGACGAAGTGAAAAAGTTTTTTTCCACTTATCACAAACTGAATTCCAGTCGGAGCTATCTCGACTCAAGGTAGTTTTCAATGCTAAGGCTATCGAATCATCCACTTCGTCCAACAGCTGTGAATCAGGGGAATCTATATGTCTTATACCTTCTTCGATCGCTATCTTCGACCGCTTTGACCTTGAATTGCCAAATCTATAGTATAATTTACCACCAGGATTTTTTTTTCCTTTTCGGGGAATGAAATAGTAATCCTAAAATAGGAACAAAGAACCTTATTAAGTTCAAGAGGAGGAACAAAAATAAAAAAATAAATTCCAATTTTGAAAATAAAAATAAATAAAAAAACCATACTATAACCATTTGTATAATTTTTGTTTATCAATATGATCTCAATTTTAAACGATAAATTCGCAAATAAATGTTTTCAGTGAAAAAAAACTTAATATTTGTCGGGTGTGTACTTACAAGATAGCCAACTAGTAGCATTAAATATATGTTGCCCTTTGAGTTATCTGCCAGTAGCTCTTCAAAGGTATATATCATAGACCTTCATCGTCACTTGCCACTAATAAAAAGCTTCTCAAGAGCAAAAAAGTGCTCTCAAACTCACTGAATTAGCTGTAAGTTAGCTCGACATTAGCTCTAAAGGCGCATCTAGAGCTCTTTCTAAAACAAACGAGCTTTAAGATTAGCTCTGGAAGCGCTATTAAAGCCTTTAAAGAACTAAAAATGTTTCTTGGGCTGGTACGTACTCCGTAGCTCAAATTCATAATTCAAACTGAATATTCAATTACCTACTCCAAATTATTGTTAAAAGTAAGAAAACAATTTCGTCTTTCCTTTTAAATTTTATAAAACGCAGTAGTACAAAAAAAATTAAAACTCAAAAAAAATATTTCTAATTTTTAAGTATACAAAATAAAACATTTTTGGATAGTTCTGGTATGTAAACACTACTAACACTTTGATAATTCAGTCGGATTCCAATTACCTTCATTATACATGACTCATTGAGGTGTTCTTCAAAGTTAACCCAATTTTGTTTGCCGTGTTTCCATTTGTATTTACTTTTTAGACGTTTTAAAAATATTGGTAGCTACCTAATATTTGAAATATTTTTACCGTTTCATTTTATATTTCCATTTTTCTTTTCTAATGTAAAAAAGTTTGTGTAATTATAAAACTTTTTTGAAAACTAAAAGATATAAATAACCTCGTTTTCAGCGTAAGGTTGAAAATTAAAAAAGTCTTAGAGCAAAATAGTATTTGATGTATGTATATGTACATTTTTGAAAATGTTTTGCAAACTTTTGTTACTTTTTAAATCATTTTAATAAACGATATGCTCTTACCTTAGCGTCCTTTTCGTTTGGAAAAATTAATAATATTTCTTCAACAATTCCTTGGATATCACTTGGCTTTAAAAAAACGTTCGTGCAGTTCGCTTCTTCAACTATTATTTGTATTATTGTATCTCTATGCACGTTTTCTAAATGATTGTTGGTTAAGTAGTATTCAACCAAAGACTTCCCTTTGGACGAAGAATTTAAAAGTTGCAAGAGATTCTAAACACCAACCCATATTAAGAGCACACATATGTTACAACAATAAATTATACTCACAATTTTACTACACCTTGATTTTAGGCTTGAACTTGGTGTTTCTGCCTGTGAATCACTTTGATTTTGCCAATTTTCAACTTTTGTAGTGAGCGATATTGTGTCGTCATCGATGCCCTGCAAAAATAGTTTTATAAAACAAAATAAACGTCAAAAAATGTTCTCTTTTAATGTATATGTCGTTTTATATACAATACAAAAAAAAATCTCTTGTATAAAATACACAAACAGTTTTATAGTGGATTTAAATGTACATAATCTTCATATTCAAATTTCAACAAAAGTATAGTGGGAATTCTTGCCAAAAAATAGAATGTGTCAAAGAATACCATTATAAAGATATTCGTTTACTACTCTCTCTCTCTGTATTTAATAAAATGTTTATTTTATATCTTACAATCCTTTTTTCAGAACTCGAATGAAGGTATAAATTTAAATCCACTATAAGTTGAAATATAAAGTTCTAGTAATCCTATGCTTGCTCACCTGCTCCTTTCTCCAACGGAAAAGCTTTTCGCGGAATTCAGCGCGCAAACCAATATCTTTTATGACATCATTAATGTCACGTCCTGTTAAATATTTCAAAGATCTAAAAGTGACGTGTTTTTCTAAATTAAACAAAAAAAAACAGATTATTATCTAATAAAACTAAATTAAAAAAACGGAAAGGCTGAAAGGCTGAAAGGCCGTTTTATCTTATCATAATACGTCTTTTGTAATTCGAACTGAAGAAGGACGTATTTTGACAAGATTTCTGTTGACTTATTCTTAAAATGCAGTTTGGTTAGTTTGTTTCAAAAGACAATAAATTTTTGCGTCATAGAGGAAAAAATAAGAAGTATTTAAAACCAAACTTTTCATTATTTCGAACGCAATTCTGATCAGTTTTATAAATTTAATTATTTTAAACTCGGCATACATCTCACGTTTGAATCTCAGATTAAATTAGTAAATTGTTTAGTTTTTAGACATGATAAAAGGTCATTGCGAAACAAAGTTTAAAATTTGTTTGTTTTCAACGATAATGAATTAATGTTTTGTCACAAAATATTTTTTAATTTTGTTGTCTGATCAAAGTATTTGAATTTATAAATTTTTTCTCTTCGTTTTTATAGCCTTCAGATTCTTTGAAATACCACACAATCACCTTTTAGCGCGGTTTTAGTTATTAGACAAAAAATATAAATCAAAACTTATTCTGGTTACAGGTAGACATGGAAATGTCATTGAAAAATATTTAATATTTCGTCCGTTTACATAAACGGATTAAATGTTTTTGTTTAGTGCGATATTTTAATGACATGTATGTCTTATAAAATATCTTCGATATTGTTGTCTTATAATAACTTCGACGTTAGTTGTTATTAAGAACTTAAGTCAAAAATATATATTTTCAAATATATATATATATATATATATATATATATATATATATATATATCTCGTCTCTCAATTCAATTTATAAAAAAGTTTTCTTTTGTCAATTCGCAATATAATAAACATAAAATGCCGAAATTTAAACTTGGAACCACGATAAGAGTTTTTTTGTAATAGAACTTGACTTAAAATGTCTTTAAATTGTTTAAAAATTGCAAACATCAAAATCCTTAAATTTAAACTAAATAATCCCACGCCTCTTTCCCCCCCAGATACCGCACGCGCTGGGGTCCATCTTTACCGAATTCGACGGCAAGTACGATTGCCAGTCGAATCGGAAATTATTTAAATTATTTGATGTTATTACAATAAAACCAGTTATTTTGTTATGATGATAAATTGTAAATTTTATAACTAAAAAGTTAAACATTAAAGGAAATAAAAACACAATTAAATAAGAAATAATTTTTATCAAAAGAAGTTTCTGTAGGTTTGTATCTTTAATACTAATCAAAATAAAACAAATCTTGAAGCAAATCCAATCAAAAAATAACATTTAAAATACAATTTTGTGACCTAAGTCCTTTCACACTGGCGTCAAAATGAATGTAATTTTCAATGTTCAGTACCTACATAGTTATTCATAACCATATCATAGGTCATAAACACTTCTTATTTTTCAGAACCAGATAAAAATAATCCTACCCATCCACCTACATTTTTTAACTTTTTATCACACGAAAGGAAAACTTAATGGGCCTAGTTTATGCATCAATCAAAGTGAAATGTTGATAGCAAAATTATTTTGTTTATCTTAATTAAAAACCAATATTAAATGAAATGAGATTCTTTTTTACACAAGGAAAAACATAAATAATCAAACATATTCCAAAAATTGGAATTTGCTTTGTTGTACATAACATAAACCATTTGTGAAATAGAATTTTAATTAAAACACTTGCAAACGTTTTGCAAAGACTTTTTACGTCAAAATCTTTAAGCAATTTTATCAAATAATATGAATCAGCTTCATCAGACGTAGAAAATATAGTTTCTATAATTTTTACATCACTATCAAGGATTTGAGTGGTGTGGTCTAGTAATATCGTTTCATTATTTTCTATTGAAATCTTTTTTTAGCATCATATAATACCGTAGTTTTTATTACTCAATTTAAAATACCTTTTCAAAAGAAAATAACTCACTTTTTATTAAATGTATTTAATTTTTTTTTGTAGCTACTCTACTATTTCTCCCAGCTTAAATCTTACGTTTGAAAAATCTAGATAGACTTTCCAGATTAAAAGCCTTGAGTGAATTCCTTGATATTTTTCAAATGCAAATAAAATAATTAATTGGCAGTGTGAAATGAAGTGCTTTTGCACCTACTTTTTTTTTTAATTTTTACCGACGAGAAAAAAAATTGATAAGCTTAGTTTATGCTTCAATCAAAAGTGAAATTTTGATTCAAAAGCAAATAATTCACTTCTTTATTAAATTTATGAAATTATTTAGTAGCAAGAGAAACTAACGACATGATAATAAGGAAACCAACAACCTATTATTTAAAAAAAAAATTTCACACACAAGGGAAATTAATGAGTCTAGCTTATGCATCAATGGAAAGTGAAATTTATATAGAAAAATTATTTTTTTATCGTAAAAACCAATATTAAATGAAATGCAATTCTTTGGCAGACAATGGAATTATATAACTAATACGTATAAGTACGACATTATTTATTTAGTAGTGCACAAATTTTCTTCATTTCACTTTGCATTGAAGTAGAATTTTATTTAAAACATACCTGCCAAAATTTCACAAAGACTTTCCAGATCGAAATCTTAAAGCAATTTTTTCAAGTTATACTAATCGGCATCATCAGACGTAGGAAATATAATTTCAATAATTTTTCCATCACTATCTAGGATTTGAGTGTTATGGTCTAGTAATATCGTTTCATTATTTTCTATTGAAATCTTTTTTCAGCATCATATAATACCATAGTTTTTATTACTCAATTTAAAATACCTTTTCAAAAGAAAATAACTCACTTTTTATTAAATGTATTTAATTTTTTTTGTAGCTACTCTACTATTTCTCCCAGCTTAAATCTTACGTTTGAAAAATCTAGATAGACTTTCCAGATTAAAAGCCTTGAGTGAATTCCTTGATATTTTTCAAATGCAAATAAAATAATTAATTGGCAGTGTGAAATGAAGTGCTTTTGCACCTACTTTTTTTTTTAATTTTTACCGACGAGAAAAAAAATTGATAAGCTTAGTTTATGCTTCAATCAAAAGTGAAATTTTGATTCAAAAGCAAATAATTCACTTCTTTATTAAATTTATGAAATTATTTAGTAGCAAGAGAAACTAACGACATGATAATAAGGAAACCAACAACCTATTATTTAAAAAAAAAATTTCACACACAAGGGAAATTAATGAGTCTAGCTTATGCATCAATGGAAAGTGAAATTTATATAGAAAAATTATTTTTTTATCGTAAAAACCAATATTAAATGAAATGCAATTCTTTGGCAGACAATGGAATTATATAACTAATACGTATAAGTACGACATTATTTATTTAGTAGTGCACAAATTTTCTTCATTTCACTTTGCATTGAAGTAGAATTTTATTTAAAACATACCTGCCAAAATTTCACAAAGACTTTCCAGATCGAAATCTTAAAGCAATTTTTTCAAGTTATACTAATCGGCATCATCAGACGTAGGAAATATAATTTCAATAATTTTTCCATCACTATCTAGGATTTGAGTGTTATGGTCTAGTAATATCGTTTCATTATTTTCTATTGAAATCTTTTTTCAGCATCATATAATACCATAGTTTTTATTACTCAATTTAAAATACCTTTTCAAAAGAAAATAACTCACTTTTTATTAAATGTATTTAATTTTTTTTGTAGCTACTCTACTATTTCTCCCAGCTTAAATCTTACGTTTGAAAAATCTAGATAGACTTTCCAGATTAAAAGCCTTGAGTGAATTCCTTGATATTTTTCAAATGCAAATAAAATAATTAATTGGCAGTGTGAAATGAAGTGCTTTTGCACCTACTTTTTTTTTTAATTTTTACCGACGAGAAAAAAAATTGATAAGCTTAGTTTATGCTTCAATCAAAAGTGAAATTTTGATTCAAAAGCAAATAATTCACTTCTTTATTAAATTTATGAAATTATTTAGTAGCAAGAGAAACTAACGACATGATAATAAGGAAACCAACAACCTATTATTTAAAAAAAAAATTTCACACACAAGGGAAATTAATGAGTCTAGCTTATGCATCAATGGAAAGTGAAATTTATATAGAAAAATTATTTTTTTATCGTAAAAACCAATATTAAATGAAATGCAATTCTTTGGCAGACAATGGAATTATATAACTAATACGTATAAGTACGACATTATTTATTTAGTAGTGCACAAATTTTCTTCATTTCACTTTGCATTGAAGTAGAATTTTATTTAAAACATACCTGCCAAAATTTCACAAAGACTTTCCAGATCGAAATCTTAAAGCAATTTTTTCAAGTTATACTAATCGGCATCATCAGACGCAGGAAATATAATTTCAATAATTTTTCCATCACTATCTAGGATTTGAGTGTTATGGTCTAGTAATATCGTTTCATTATTTTCTATTGAAATCTTTTTTCAGCATCATATAAAACCATAGTTTTTATTACTCAATTTAAAATACCTTTTCAAAAGAAAATAACTCACTTTTTATTAAATGTATTTAATTTTTTTTTGTAGCTACTCTACTATTTCTCCCAGCTTAAATCTTACGTTTGAAAAATCTAGATAGACTTTCCAGATTAAAAGCCTTGAGTAAATTCCTTGATATTTTTTAAATGCCCCTAAAATAATCAATTGGCAGTGTGAAATGAAGTGCTTTTGAACCCAACCCACTTTTTTTTTTTAAATTTTACACGAAAATGAGGAGCCGACAAAGTACATTAAAAAAAATCCAAAAACCACGGAAATTAATGAACATAGTTTATGCATCAATGGAAAGCGAAATTTTGATAGAAAAATTATCTTTCTATCGCAATATAAAATATCAAAGAAATGCAATTCTTTTGAAGACAATGGAATTTTGTGACTAATACATATATGTACGACGGAATTTATTTAATTGTGCACAAATTTTCTTCATTTCACTTTTCATTAATATAGCAACTTATATAATTTTCGAAGTAAAATTTTAATTAAAACATACCTTCAAAAATTTCGCAAAGTCTTTCCAGATCGAAATCTTTAAGCAATTTTTTCAAGTTATACAAATCCGCAGCATCAGACGTAGGAAATATAATTTCAATAATTTTTCCATTACTATCTAGGATTTGAGTGGTGTGGTCTAGTAATATCGTTTCACTATTTTCTATTGAAATCGTTTTTTCAGCATCATATAATGCCATAGTTTTTATTACTTAATTTAAATTACTTTTTCAAAAGAAAATATCTCACTTTTTATTAAATTTATTTAATTTTATACAGCATCAAAAGAAAGTCACGACACGACAATGAGGAAGCCAACAATGAAAATGAAATACCGAAACACAATGAACTTATGTGGAATGACCACGCACACAAGAATGTGTATCACGTATATAGAAGCGGGAACGTATGGATTTTGTGAAGGTGTTTGCAAAACAATACATGTAAATTAATCAGCGAGGGTTGATAGACATGTACACTCGGGTAGATATACCAAATATGAGGGAGACAAAATATGACGCTAACAATGCAACTGAACTTTAGAATGAAACACATGAAAAAGCGTAAATAGAATAATATGTGTAATTACATATATTTTAAGAGAAGTGAAGTCGCTTCGTGTTTGAATTAAATAGCGTTGCCACCTTAATTTATAGTTTTTCGTATCGAATTCAAAGTAGAATTTTGAGTTTCGACATTGTTTCAAATTGGAAACGTATTTGATCTTTTATTTAAAGGGGAGCTATCTTAAATCAAAGTGGAAACCTAATGATTTCAAATTATATTTCTAATTTGGCGCTCAAAATGAATATGAAATGCCGATACACATTGCAAAGTGGACATTAACAGTGTTGCCACTTTGAGTCGGTTTGCTTAGTAAAAATTTCGTAAATTAAATATGCATTATGTCTAAAAGTTGTTTTTGTTTTTAAGTAAAACGTTAGTTAATAACATTGAAAAATTATTTTTTAATGTATGTTTGATAAAAAAATCTATAAATAGTTGATTTCAAAAGCAATGTTGGTTTTTGTGAACACTTAAAAGTAATTTTTTCCATGAATTTTGTAATTTCTAGATAGACTTTTTAGATTAAAATCCTCGAATATTACTTGATATTTTCCAAATGCGAATAAAATAATCAATTGGTAGCGTGAAATGAAGTGCTTTTGCACCTACTTTTTTTAACAAATTTTTACACAAAAGGAAAAATGAATATATACCGAAGTTATGCATCGGTCGAAAGTTAAATAACTCGCTTTTTTTAATTTATTTTATTTTATTTTTTTTTTCTGCAGAAAGAAAAATCATGACACGTCAATAAGAAGCCGACAAAGTACATTAAAAAAAAACTCAAACACCAGGGATATTAATGAATATAGTTTATGCATCAATGGAAAGTGAAATCTTGATAGAATTTTTTTTTTTATCGCAATAAAAATACATATCAAAAGAAATGCAATTCTTTTGAATACAATGGAATTTTGTGACTAATAAACATATGTACGACGAAATTTATTTAATTGTGCACAAATTTTCTTCATTTCACTTTTCATTAATATAGCAACTTATATAATTTTCGAAGTAAAATTTTAATTAAAACATACCTTCAAAAATTTCGCAAAGTCTTTCCAGATCGAAATCTTTAAGCAATTTTTTCAAGTTATACAAATCCGCAGCATCAGACGTAGGAAATATAATTTCAATAATTTTTCCATTACTATCTAGGATTTGAGTGGTGTGGTCTAGTAATATCGTTTCACTATTTTCTATTGAAATCGTTTTTTCAGCATCATATAATGCCATAGTTTTTATTACTTAATTTAAATTACTTTTTCAAAAGAAAATATCTCACTTTTTATTAAATTTATTTAATTTTATACAGCATCAAAAGAAAGTCACGACACGACAATGAGGAAGCCAACAATGAAAATGAAATACCGAAACACAATGAACTTATGTGGAATGACCACGCACACAAGAATGTGTATCACGTATATAGAAGCGGGAACGTATGGATTTTGTGAAGGTGTTTGCAAAACAATACATGTAAATTAATCAGCGAGGGTTGATAGACATGTACACTCGGGTAGATATACCAAATATGAGGGAGACAAAATATGACGCTAACAATGCAACTGAACTTTAGAATGAAACACATGAAAAAGCGTAAATAGAATAATATGTGTAATTACATATATTTTAAGAGAAGTGAAGTCGCTTCGTGTTTGAATTAAATAGCGTTGCCACCTTAATTTATAGTTTTTCGTATCGAATTCAAAGTAGAATTTTGAGTTTCGACATTGTTTCAAATTGGAAACGTATTTGATCTTTTATTTAAAGCAGAGCTACCTTAAATCAAAGTGGAAACGTAATTAATTCAAATGATATTTCTAATTTGGCGCTTAAAATGAATATGAAATGCCGATACACATTGCAAAGTGGACATTAACAATGTTGTCACTTTACAAAATTCAAGGAATTGTAAAGACTATATTAACAAAATTTCCAAATTTATAAATGCGAGATTCGACAAAACAAAAATTCACATGGAAATACTTTAATTCAGTTTGTTTAGTAGGAATTTCGTAAAACAAATAGGCATTATGCCTAAAAGTTGTTTTGTGTTTTTTTTAAGTTAAACGTTAGTTGATAACATTGAAAAATTATTTTTTAATGTATGTTTGACAAAAAAAAAACTATAATTAGTTGATTTCAAAAGCAATGTTGGTTTTTGTGAAAACTTAAAAGTAATTTTGTCCATGAATTTTGTAGGTATCATTATTTTAAAATATGATATTATAGTTAACTTTTAAAATTTCACAGAGACTCTAGGTTTTCTAAGTAATGCAGTTTTGGAGAAATAGAAAAACAAGAATTTGAAATATTTTGTGTTATGACAATTTATTTCAATTTGTTATAAAAGAACTACCTAATTTGGTTTAATGTTGTTGGTAATCGTGAATTGATTTAAAATTTCGAGCACGAAGTTTAAAGTGACCATTTTTATAAGAAATTTTATGCAAAAAAAAATGTCAGTTTAATAAAGAAATATCACGGCATGCCAATTTGCATGGAGTAATATAGATAAACTTAAAATTATGAAATGGATTATGCAACTGACGTTTTTTTGTTTAATTTTCAATATGTGATATTTGTACCTACAGGTTAATACTTATACATTCATTCGTCGGATTATTTATTAAAATGATAAATGGGAGTGAACCTTCCAAAAACCCAATGAAAAACGGCAATAATTTAAAAATACCAATTGGTAGGATAATTTTAAAACTTTGGGAACATTATTTTGAGTAGAAAATTAGAATATTCTATTCAAACATGGACGTACAAATCGTACCGTTCTAATTTTTTGATTCAAAAATAATTTATAAAGTCTTTCCATTTTGTACACAAAAACAATTTTCAGACGAGATAAAACAGTAGCATTTTGTTCAACAAAGAAGCAAAATGTTACGAAAGTAGCAACTTCAACCACATGTGCATCAATATCAAGTAGATACGACGCAAAATAATATGCATACATATGTAGGTATTATGTATATGGGTATTCTCATTGAGCGTCGGTGAATATGTATACACATACACACTCGGGTTGGTATGCCTTATATGAGGGAGAAAAAAACAGGCGCCAACAATGCACAGTTCTTTTAAGAGAAATAAAGTCGCTTCGTGTTTGAATTAAATAGCGTTGCCACCTTGATTTAAAGTTTTTCGTATCGAATTCAAAGTAGAATTTTGAGTTTCGACATTGTTTCAAATTGGAAACGTATTTGATCTTTTATTTAAAGCAGAGCTACCTTAAATCAAAGTGGAAACGTAATTAATTCAAATGATATTTCTAATTTGGCGCTTAAAATGAATATGAAATGCCGATACACATTGCAAAGTGGACATTAACAATGTTGTCACTTTACAAAATTCAAGGAATTGTAAAGACTATATTAACAAAATTTCCAAATTTATAAATGCGAGATTCGACAAAACAAAAATTCACATGGAAATACTTTAATTCAGTTTGTTTAGTAGGAATTTCGTAAAACAAATAGGCATTATGCCTAAAAGTTGTTTTGTGTTTTTTTTAAGTTAAACGTTAGTTGATAACATTGAAAAATTATTTTTTAATGTATGTTTGACAAAAAAAAAACTATAATTAGTTGATTTCAAAAGCAATGTTGGTTTTTGTGAAAACTTAAAAGTAATTTTGTCCATGAATTTTGTAGGTATCATTATTTTAAAATATGATATTATAGTTAACTTTTAAAATTTCACAGAGACTCTAGGTTTTCTAAGTAATGCAGTTTTGGAGAAATAGAAAAACAAGAATTTGAAATATTTTGTGTTATGACAATTTATTTCAATTTGTTATAAAAGAACTACCTAATTTGGTTTAATGTTGTTGGTAATCGTGAATTGATTTAAAATTTCGAGCACGAAGTTTAAAGTGACCATTTTTATAAGAAATTTTATGCAAAAAAAAATGTCAGTTTAATAAAGAAATATCACGGCATGCCAATTTGCATGGAGTAATATAGATAAACTTAAAATTATGAAATGGATTATGCAACTGACGTTTTTTTGTTTAATTTTCAATATGTGATATTTGTACCTACAGGTTAATACTTATACATTCATTCGTCGGATTATTTATTAAAATGATAAATGGGAGTGAACCTTCCAAAAACCCAATGAAAAACGGCAATAATTTAAAAATACCAATTGGTAGGATAATTTTAAAACTTTGGGAACATTATTTTGAGTAGAAAATTAGAATATTCTATTCAAACATGGACGTACAAATCGTACCGTTCTAATTTTTTGATTCAAAAATAATTTATAAAGTCTTTCCATTTTGTACACAAAAACAATTTTCAGACGAGATAAAACAGTAGCATTTTGTTCAACAAAGAAGCAAAATGTTACGAAAGTAGCAACTTCAACCACATGTGCATCAATATCAAGTAGATACGACGCAAAATAATATGCATACATATGTAGGTATTATGTATATGGGTATTCTCATTGAGCGTCGGTGAATATGTATACACATACACACTCGGGTTGGTATGCCTTATATGAGGGAGAAAAAAACAGGCGCCAACAATGCACAGTTCTTTTAAGAGAAATAAAGTCGCTTCGTGTTTGAATTAAATAGCGTTGCCACCTTGATTTAAAGTTTTTCGTATCGAATTCAAAGTAGAATTTTGAGTTTCGACATTGTTTCAAATTGGAAACGTATTTGATCTTTTATTTAAAGCAGAGCTACCTTAAATCAAAGTGGAAACGTAATTAATTCAAATGATATTTCTAATTTGGCGCTTAAAATGAATATGAAATGCCGATACACATTGCAAAGTGGACATTAACAATGTTGTCACTTTACAAAATTCAAGGAATTGTAAAGACTATATTAACAAAATTTCCAAATTTATAAATGCGAGATTCGACAAAACAAAAATTCACATGGAAATACTTTAATTCAGTTTGTTTAGTAGGAATTTCGTAAAACAAATAGGCATTATGCCTAAAAGTTGTTTTGTGTTTTTTTTAAGTTAAACGTTAGTTGATAACATTGAAAAATTATTTTTTAATGTATGTTTGACAAAAAAAAAACTATAATTAGTTGATTTCAAAAGCAATGTTGGTTTTTGTGAAAACTTAAAAGTAATTTTGTCCATGAATTTTGTAGGTATCATTATTTTAAAATATGATATTATAGTTAACTTTTAAAATTTCACAGAGACTCTAGGTTTTCTAAGTAATGCAGTTTTGGAGAAATAGAAAAACAAGAATTTGAAATATTTTGTGTTATGACAATTTATTTCAATTTGTTATAAAAGAACTACCTAATTTGGTTTAATGTTGTTGGTAATCGTGAATTGATTTAAAATTTCGAGCACGAAGTTTAAAGTGACCATTTTTATAAGAAATTTTATGCAAAAAAAAATGTCAGTTTAATAAAGAAATATCACGGCATGCCAATTTGCATGGAGTAATATAGATAAACTTAAAATTATGAAATGGATTATGCAACTGACGTTTTTTTGTTTAATTTTCAATATGTGATATTTGTACCTACAGGTTAATACTTATACATTCATTCGTCGGATTATTTATTAAAATGATAAATGGGAGTGAACCTTCCAAAAACCCAATGAAAAACGGCAATAATTTAAAAATACCAATTGGTAGGATAATTTTAAAACTTTGGGAACATTATTTTGAGTAGAAAATTAGAATATTCTATTCAAACATGGACGTACAAATCGTACCGTTCTAATTTTTTGATTCAAAAATAATTTATAAAGTCTTTCCATTTTGTACACAAAAACAATTTTCAGACGAGATAAAACAGTAGCATTTTGTTCAACAAAGAAGCAAAATTAGTCCAGTCAACGAAGACCTAAAATCATAAAATAAATGAAATAAACCGTGTAGTCCGGGTTATTTTTTTAAGTGGTAGGGGTGACATTCAGGTCCAACATACCAAAAGTCCCCAGCCCAGGGCCGCGAGCTTAAGCCTGGAGAGGGGGTTAAAGGTCCCCTTTTTTAGTTTTTCGCGAATATTTCGAAAACCAAGGGCTTAACTGAAAAAGTCTGGACCAAGGAATTAAAGTAAATTAAATTTCCTACAAAAAATGTTATATTTATATTTTCGCTTGGAGCAACACTAAGGAAGATGCGGGGTGGAGAAATGTCAAGAAATCTAAAAAATCGGTCATTAGCCTACAAAATTTAGTGTTTCTAGATCAATTTTATCTAGAAATAACAGAAAAATAAGTATATGTATTCAAAATTATTCCATTGATGATTTGGAAGAAAGTTTATGGGGTTAAAACAGGTGGCGAAGGTTAGAATTTCCTGATTTAATTTATTTGCTACAGTGTTTGCATTCACTATGAAAAATACTGTTTCTTTAAAGGTAAAAAGTATAATGGATTTTTCCAAGTTACTGACCATGACTTTGTAAAATAATTTTCAGACATGTACTAAGAAAAAAATCGTTTAGGATAGGGGGGTCTATGTCCCCCCGTTTATAAGGGGAGGACCATTTTCTAAAGCATTGACGTAAAGTGCATTAATAATTATTTAAAATCATTGGAAGTACCTATAATACAACACTATAGGTTTTTGAAAATCCAAGGACCTATTCTTTTATTTTGTTGCTAAAAAAAGTTTTTGTATTAAACAGGTTATAAAAAAATTGAACTTAAATTTAAAGTTTTGAAAAAAAAAATTTATAATGATTTTATTTTCAAAATTTTTTGTAGCTAAGTGCTAAATTTTAGATCAGTATTTATGGCCGTTGTTAATTCTTAGTCGAACGCTAAAAATTAGATTGCTGTAGGTCTTTCAGTTTTTGAAAAAATCAAAATATATGGAAACTACTACTTTTTTAGAAAATTATTTCTCTTTTAAAACCGTCACTTTGCCAACGAAAGAAAAATCATGTAGTCTGGATTATTTTTTCATAAGTTAGGGGTGATGCTCAGGTATAATATACTGAAAGTCCCCAGTCCAGAGCCGCGAGCTTTAGACAGGAGGGGGGTAAAGGTTCTTTAGAAAAAATTTCTAAGAAAGTAGTAGTGTTCATAATTTTTGTTTTTCTCAAAAACTGAAAGACCTATAGCTTTCTAATTTTTAGCGTTCGACTAAGAATGAACAACGGCCATAAATACTGAACTAAAATTTAGCACTTAGCTACAAAAAATTTTGAAAATAAAATCATTATAAATTTTTTTTTTCAAAACTTTAAATTTAAGTTCAATTTTTTTATAACCTGTTTAATACAAAAACTTTTTTTAGCAACAAAATAAAAGAATAGGTCCTTGGATTTTCAAAAACCTATAGTGTTGTATTATAGGTACTTCCAATGATTTTAAATAATTATTAATGCACTTTACGTCAATGCTTTAGAAAATGGTCCTCCCCTTATAAACGGGGGGACATAGACCCCCCTATCCTAAACGATTTTTTTCTTAGTACATGTCTGAAAATTATTTTACAAAGTCATGGTCAGTAACTTGGAAAAATCCATTAAACTTTTTACCTTTAAAGAAACAGTATTTTTCATAGTGAATGCAAACACTGTAGCAAATAAATTAAATTAGGAAATTCTAACCTTCGCCACCTGTTTTAACCCCATAAACTCCCTTCCAAATCATCAATGGAATAATTTTGAATACATATACTTATTTTTTTCTGTTATTTCTAGATAAAATTGATCTAGAAACACTAAATTTTGTAGGCTAATGACCGATTTTTTAGATTTCTTGACATTTCTCCACCCCGCATCTTCCTTAGTGTTGCTCCAAGCGAAAATATAAATATAACATTTTTTGTAGGAAATTTAATTTACTTTAATTCCTTGGTTCAGACCTTTTCATTTAAGCCCTTGGTTTTCGAAATATTCGCGAAAAACTAAAAAAGGGGACCTTTAACCCCCTCTCCAGGCTTAAGCTCGCGGCCCTGGGCTGGGGACTTTTGGTATGTTGGACCTGAGGGTCACCCCTACCACTTAAAAAAATAACCTAGACTACACGATTTATTTCATTTATTTTTCCTTCGTTGACTGGACTAAATGTTACGAAAGTAGCAACTTCAACCACATGTGCATCAATATCAAGTAGATACGACGCAAAATAATATGCATACATATGTAGGTATTATGTATATGGGTATTCTCATTGAGCGTCGGTGAATATGTATACACATACACACTCGGGTTGGTATGCCTTATATGAGGGAGAAAAAAACAGGCGCCAACAATGCACAGTTCTTTTAAGAGAAATAAAGTCGCTTCGTGTTTGAATTAAATAGCGTTGCCACCTTGATTTAAAGTTTTTCGTATCGAATTCAAAGTAGAATTTTGAGTTTCGACATTGTTTCAAATTGGAAACGTATTTGATCTTTTATTTAAAGCAGAGCTACCTTAAATCAAAGTGGAAACGTAATTAATTCAAAAATAATATGCATAATAATATGCATATGTATGCATATAGGTATTATGTATATGGGTATTCTCATTGAGCGTCGATGAATATGTATACACATACACACTCGGGCTATTCCAACCCGATTGTGTATCTGTATACAATTTTCATCACCTTATATGAGGGAGAAAAAAAACAGACGCTGATAATGCCAATAAATTTCAAATCGAAACACGTATCCATTTATAGTTCTTTTACAAGTAATAAGGTCATTCGGCGTTTGATTTAAGTAGTGTTGCCACCTTGATTTTAAATGTTATGTGACTGATTTAAAGAAGAATAAATTGATTACCTAAATAATAGGTATTATGTTTCTGCAATATTTTTAAGACGAAATTTTTAACAGAGTTGAAAATTAATTAAATCGAAAAAATTACATACATAATTGATTTGAATAGTTTTGTTTTTAATTACTTTCTTAATTTCTTTATTTTAGTTAAGCATATTTAAGTCTTTCGTCTTGTTTTTGTCTCTTTGTTTTGTCTAAGTTTTTTCATATAACGACGTCTGTTAATATAAGGAAAACGGATTTGATTCAGAGGTTCCAAGCATTTGATTTGACGAAGTTTCAACTTTGATTTTAATAGACTCACCTTTGAATGACAAAGTAAATTTTCTATTTTAAATCAAAGTGGTTTCGTATTTAAAATTACTATATTTTGATTATTTGTTTTTTTCATATTATAGAGCATAAAATTAAAAGGAAAACTAGTTTAAATTAAAATTGTTTATCACTTGATTCAAAAGGAACAAAGCATTTAATTTGACGAAGTTTCAACTTTGATTTTAATAGACTCACCTTTGAATGACAAAGTAAATTTTCTATTTTAAATCAAAGTGGTTTCGTATTTAAAATTACGATATTTTGATTATTTGTTTTTTTCATATTATAGAGCATAAAATTAAAAGGAAAACTAGTTTAAATTAAAATTGTTCATCACTTGATTCAAAAGGAACAAAGCATTTAATTTGACGAAGTTTCAACTTTGATTTTAATAGACTCACCTTTGAATGACAAAGTAAATTTTCTATTTTAAATCAATGTGGTTTCGTATTTAAAATTACGATGTTTTGATTTTTTTTTTTTTCATATTATAGAGCATAAAATTAAAAGGAAAACTAGTTTAAATTAAAATTGCTCATCACTTGATTCAAAAGGGACAAAGCATTTGATTTGACGAAGTTTCAACTTTGATTTTAATAGACTCACCTTTGAATGACAAAGTAAATTTTCTATTTTAAATCAAAGTGGTTTCGTATTTAAAATTACGATATTTTGATTATTTGTTTTTTTCATATTATAGAGCATAAAATTAAAAGGAAAACTAGTTTAAATTAAAATTGCTCATCACTTGATTCAAAAGGGACAAAGCATTTGATTTGACGAAGTTTCAACTTTGATTTTAATAGACTCACCTTTGAATGACAAAGTAAATTTTCTATTTTAAATCAAAGTGGTTTCGTATTTAAAATTACGATATTTTGATTATTTGTTTTTTTCATATTATAGAGCATAAAATTAAAAGGAAAACTAGTTTAAATTAAAATTGTTTATCACTTGATTCAAAAGGAACAAAGCATTTAATTTGACGAAGTTTCAACTTTGATTTTAATAGACTCACCTTTGAATGACAAAGTAAATTTTCTATTTTAAATCAATGTGGTTTCGTATTTAAAATTACGATGTTTTGATTTTTTTTTTTTTCATATTATAGAGCATAAAATTAAAAGGAAAACTAGTTTAAATTAAAATTGCTCATCACTTGATTCAAAAGGGACAAAGCATTTGATTTGACGAAGTTTCAACTTTGATTTTAATAGACTCACCTTTGAATGACAAAGTAAATTTTCTATTTTAAATCAAAGTGGTTTCGTATTTAAAATTACGATATTTTGATTATTTGTTTTTTTCATATTATAGAGCATAAAATTAAAAGGAAAACTAGTTTAAATTAAAATTGCTCATCACTTGATTCAAAAGGGACAAAGCATTTGATTTGACGAAGTTTCAACTTTGATTTTAATAGACTCACCTTTGAATGACAAAGTAAATTTTCTATTTTAAATCAAAGTGGTTTCGTATTTAAAATTACGATATTTTGATTATTTGTTTTTTTCATATTATAGAGCATAAAATTAAAAGGAAAACTAGTTTAAATTAAAATTGTTTATCACTTGATTCAAAAGGAACAAAGCATTTAATTTGACGAAGTTTCAACTTTGATTTTAATAGACTCACCTTTGAATGACAAAGTAAATTTTCTATTTTAAATCAAAGTGGTTTCGTATTTAAAATTACGATGTTTTGATTTTTTTTTTTTTCATATTATAGAGCATAAAATTAAAAGGAAAACTAGTTTAAATTAAAATTGCTCATCACTTGATTCAAAAGGGACAAAGCATTTGATTTGACGAAGTTTCAACTTTGATTTTAATAGACTCACCTTTGAATGACAAAGTAAATTTTCTATTTTAAATCAAAGTGGTTTCGTATTTAAAATTACGATATTTTGATTATTTGTTTTTTTCATATTATAGAGCATAAAATTAAAAGGAAAACTAGTTTAAATTAAAATTGCTCATCACTTGATTCAAAAGGGACAAAGCATTTGATTTGACGAAGTTTCAACTTTGATTTTAATAGACTCACCTTTGAATGACAAAGTAAATTTTCTATTTTAAATCAAAGTGGTTTCGTATTTAAAATTACGATATTTTGATTATTTGTTTTTTTCATATTATAGAGCATAAAATTAAAAGGAAAACTAGTTTAAATTAAAATTGTTTATCACTTGATTCAAAAGGAACAAAGCATTTAATTTGACGAAGTTTCAACTTTGATTTTAATAGACTCACCTTTGAATGACAAAGTAAATTTTCTATTTTAAATCAAAGTGGTTTCGTATTTAAAATTACGATGTTTTGATTTTTTTTGTTTCATATTATAGAGCATAAAATTAAAAGGAAAACTAGTTTAAATTAAAATTGCTCATCACTTGATTCAAAAGGGACAAAGCATTTGATTTGACGAAGTTTCAACTTTGATTTTAATAGACTCACCTTTGAATGACAAAGTAAATTTTCTATTTTAAATCAAAGTGGTTTCGTATTTAAAATTACGATGTTTTGATTTTTTTTTTTCATATTATAGAGCATAAAATTAAAAGGAAAACTAGTTTAAATTAAAATTGCTCATCACTTGATTCAAAAGGGACAAAGCATTTGATTTGACGAAGTTTCAACTTTGATTTAAGTATAGATTCCCCCTTGAATGACAAAGTAAATTTTCTATTTTAAATCAAAGTGGTTTCTTATTTAAAACTACGATGTTTTGTTTAATTTTTCTTTTCCTATTATGACTTGTATAACTATAGGGAAAACGAATTTTATTTAAAGTCGTCACCACTTGGTTCAAAAGGTACATATCATTTGATTTGAAGAAGTTTCAATTTTGATTTAAATAGTGTTCACCTTTGAATGACAAATAAAATATTCGATTTTAAATCAATGTGGTTTCGTATTCAAAACTACGTTGTTTTGCTCAATTTTTTTTTTATATTATGACTCATAATAACTATAAGGAAAACGAATTTGATTTAAAGTTGACATCATTTGGTTCAAAAGGTACATATCATTTGATTTGATGATGTTTCAAATTTGATTTAAATAGCCCTACCTTTGAATGACAAAGTAAAGTTTTCTATTATAAATCAAAATGATTTCGTTTTTAAAGTGAAGTTGTTTTTCAATTGATTTTATTTCAAATCGCTAAAAACATTGATTTAAAGGCGTTTCAGTTTAATTTAAATGCGTTTCATTGTAAAAATCTTAGTTTAATGATTTTCTTATTTAAATCATAGTGGTTTTAGTTTGATTCAAATACGTTTTTTCAAAGTGACCCACAACGTAGATTTAAGTGCGCCATCGTTTAAATTTACGTTGCGATTTTTCCCTGAGTGAAGTTTTCCCTAAGTTTACCGATGTTTTTCGACCAATACCATGGGACATTTCAACAAGACAACGCGCCAATCCACAACGCAAGGATCATTAAAAGTTGGAATTCCAAGAAAAATGTTACCTTGTTTCAATGGTCACCGTACTCTACGGACCTAATTGTTATCGAAAACATATGGAGATGGATGCTTCGTAGGGTGGACGATTCTGGACGTCAATATGACGACAAAGAATCACTTACTGCTGGCAATCAAAGAAGCACAGAGTGCAATTTCTTTAAATTACATAAAACAACTGGACGATTCACTTTCCCACAAGGTTTTTGAAGTTATTTCAAATGAAGGTGGTACCACAAATTATAAGAATATGATTATTAATAAAAAACTACCCTCTTTTACTGCATTTTTTAAATTTGTTTCCTTATTTAAGAGAGTGTTTCTATTCAAGTGACGCATAAAAAACAGTGATTTTAATGAAGAAATTAGAAAAGTGGTAAAAAATAACCGAATGGTATTTTTCTGAAATATTCTGCCCATGCAGTTTTATTCGCAGTAGATCCCTCTTAAAAGAACATAAACAAAAAGGTGGATTTATAAATTTACCAAAGCACTACACGCTCTGAAAGTAAAAAGAAAGTTTGTTTCTATTCAAGTGGAGCGGAGTTTACATATAAACTTATATTTTAATGGTCTTATTAATTAGATTTTTGGCTATTTAAACTATGTCTACGTATTTTGAAACAGTCGTAAATATGCTTTTTTAATAACAAAAATATTGCATTTCTCTAGGTTTAGACAATAGATTACGTTGTCTAAAGCAAGATAAAAAGATAGATTACTTTAGCAAAAAAGGTTTTTAAAAAACTTGCACGGCTGTCCAAAGTTAGACAATGTTTATTAATAAGACATTAAGTATCTATAGAAAAAACAAATCTTGTAGGCATAAGGCTGAAAACAAAGCGTCTTGGACCTACAATTTGATAATCAAAAGATCCTTCCTGTATTTTTGGTGTATCGTTCATTTAAGGTTTTTAAGGGTTTTTGTTGAAAAATGCATTTGAAAGTACTAAAGTAGCACCTGGCAGGCATAAGGCTGAAAATAAAACGTCTTGGACCCAAATTTTGGTGATCAGGAGAATTTCACTAAATTTTTGGTCTAGTTATAGTTTATTTGTTTATACCTATCTCAAAGGAAAGAAGTTGAATTTCTGCAAACTTAAGAGCCGTCAGCTAACCTGTTTAATTGAAATCGCTCAAGAAACAACGAAGATTACTTTTTTATGAACCACCCTGACTTGAAAATAATTTGTTTCTTTTATAACTTTGTCTCAGCTATATCCTGATTCCTGTGTCAGTTATATTAAAATCGCTCAAGGAACAAGAACAACGAATAGATAAAATTTTTCGATTTCGACCCTCAAAAAGTGTGGCAGATGCCGCTTCGTAAAAGTACTAAAAAAAATATTTATTTCCTATAAAAGGCATACTTTTACCTTTTATTTCACATACAGAGTCAATACAACTGACAAAGCAGTTCCTTTTTGTAAATTGTGCAATTTTTGTCAATTTTTTTTCAAGAATTTTTATTTTTAGCTCGGGACTTATTAAATTTATTATATAAATATTATTTTTTTGATGGTAGAGTATAAGAACCCCTAAAGAATTGTATTCTCCTAGTGCTAAAGGACACCGCAATTTTCCTTAAAGGAATAACTTGTTGCAGCAGTTTAGTGGGTGTTTACGTGCGATGAAGCAAGAAAATAATGGGTTACATTGATATCGTCAAGAAGTATACTGGATGTGCTTGCGGTTTGAAGGTGTAGATCTGGAATCTTCCCACTCCCATTAAAACTTACATAAAGCCATGCTTCTTAGTCGAATATCTTTCGAATATACTTGTTATGACACTTAAAATTTAAAAAAATCTTTATTATTAACAATTTCAGTGTGCGGCATCTCACCTCACAAAAGGTGCGGCATCTCTTCCCGCACTTCTATAAGTAACTTTTAACTTCTATAAGTAAGCAATTTTTTTTCTGTCGTTTGTATTTAAAAATCCAATAAACAAAAAACAAAACGAACGGTTTGGAACGGCTGACTACAAATCTGACTTTTACGGCATGCGGCATCTCTCCCGTTATTACCCTAAGCCATTTAGAATATTGAGGTTTCCTATGGTAAGGAAGTATGGGTTCCAAATTATGACTTTGTTCACTCACCTGTACAATGTTCCAGTAGGGTACAACTTTTGCCAGACTTTCGGTTACTTCAGAACACGCTGAACCAAGGAGCATCACCATTCGTGTTGAGGGTTGTGTATAAATGGCATGGAAGAATCGATCCACTCCCACTCCAGGATCACACTAAAATTAATTAGAAAATATGTATGTATGAATTTTTGAGATTAAGAAAATAGTAATGTTTTTAGATTGAATTAGATTAAATTTTATTGGTAATAGTCTAAAATCCCACCATAGAACGTTGGGGAAAAATTATTATAAATCAGGGTTATGTTCTCTGGAAATAAATTTTAAAAAGAAGATAAGAAATAAATTGACCCATATTTGTCAAACTTTCGATTTAACCTCAATTTTTTGCTAAGTGAATTTTTGAATAGTATACATTTTTTCCATAAATTTTCGGTGGTTTTTGTTTTTTTTTTTCAATTTTACGTGCATGTGTATTTTCATATTTTCATTAACAGTACCAGTGCAAGGACACATTAATTATGAGTACGATGGTACTATATTGTTTCCAAAAATGTTGTCAAAAACCCAAAATTGCCGAGCTTTTAACTATCAATATTTTGAAATTTCTTAATATGTTAGAGGAAAAAACTTTGATAGTCTCAGAGAAACGACAACAAATTTGGGGGCGTAAAGTACCTACAAGTCAAATATAAGTTCGTGGGTTTATAGGTATAAGTGTTATGATGTCTAAATGAACAATCTGGAAGTTTTTTTTTCGAAGATTGTGGTGGATATGGGGAGTTCAAAATGGCGATTTTTCCAATTATTTTGTCAGGCGTACAACCACTTATATTTATACACTACAAACTTGAAATGGCACTCCGTCATTTTTCCTAAGCTTCAAGATCTTAACTTTGACCATTCGATCAATGAAACGAAGATATAAGCTTTCCAAGCGAACCGTATGGGTTTTGTAGGAAGCAAATAACTAAAAAAAAATCAACAAAAAGGAGCCCATATAGCTCACTTAAAATACTTATATCTTAGATTCTATTGATCGGATGGTCAAGGTTGAGATCTTGAGACTTGAAAAAAATTACACAGCACCATCTTGTGTTTTGAATGTATAAATATAAGTGGTTATACGCCTGACAAAATAATTAAAAAAATCGCCATTTTCCTGGCAACCCTATGCGGAAAATGTTTGTTGAGATACTACCTATAAAACTGCATACTTCTTATCTGGTACCTCAATGAGATTAGATCGTTCTATAGCGGGATCATAGACTATAAACGATTTTTGGAAAACGAAAAGTTTTATTGTGCTTTTTTTTTCATATCAATAAACGTGTATATACGGTATCAATGAACCAGTAACACGAGCGTGAAATTTTTTTAATAAATATTTGATTTTGATTGAAAAATAAAAATTATCTCACTATAAACATTAAACAAATATTTTTTCTTCTTTGCATAAAAGTCTAACATTATTCTAACCTCCTATTAATAACCGAAAGACAATGGAATAATGATCACACATCTGCCAACTTGTAATTCGTATATTAATAAACTAGCCGATAAAACCCGGCGTTGCCCGGGTCTTCTTTAGTAAAACCTTATGACAACCAAATATCGACCAAAAAGATGATTTAAAATCAGCACTCGAAAAATGTTCAGCTTAAAGAGCACTACACACCATCCATGTTACTTGTCAGGTAAAATTGGCGTTTTTTTTGTCAGGTAACATTGAAAATAAGCCTCCACACGTATCAATAAACATTGACAGTTATTTTCCTAAAACTATGTGTGTGGGTTGTGTGGGCTTGCTTTTGAATAAAAATGTAATGCACCTAATTATGTACCTACCTGCCTGCCTATAGTGTAATTTTAAGACAACTTTGAAAATCAGACTATTTGTACCCAACTAACAATTTAACCTATGTTAGGTTCAATACAAGCTATTGCTAAGCTAAGGCTTGTATAGTACCACCAAAAGGCCTTTTACCAACCATTTTGGCGCACATTATAGAAGCAATATACCTCATATAACACCTATGATCAAAAGTGCTATGCAATTAATTGCTTTTCTTGAACAGATGTAATAAGGCCATATGAAAGCTTTTATTTATTTATTTATTTATTAGTTTAACATCAATCAGAGATACAATAACCCCTTATAGACTACCGAATTATAAAAATATAAATATATTAATCTACATATGTACATAACTTTACTAAAAAAAAAATCGATTAAATTATATTTATGAAATGCAATAATAAATTATTTTTCAGAGTTAATCTGTTTATATTAAAATTTATATCAACATAGTTGCTAAGATAATTTGTCTCTCTGACACAGCGAGTAATAGGTTCATTTAGTGCATAATTGACTCTATGTTCTTGTTCATAAAGAAAAAAACGCCCTCTTAATTGGCGAGATGGAGCATATATATAAATTAAAGATAAAAGATGAGGACATTTTATATGATGTGTTAAAATATCACTAACAAACATAACAGAAAAAACTTTTCGTCTTGCTTCAAGCGAATTAATACCAATTAATTGACATCTAGTTAGGTAGGGAGGAATTTCGATGTTCCAACCAAGCTTAAACATAACAAATCTCGTAAAATTTCTTTGGATGCTTTCAATTCTCTTCGAGTGAGTATTGTAATAAGGATTCCATATCACAGAACAATACTCTAAAATAGATCTAACGTAAGCAGTATAAAGGGATTTGAGAGTATAAGGATTTTTAAAATCTTTTGAATTACGTTTAATAAATCCTAACATAGAATTTGCTTTCGCTACAATAAATTCTATATGTTTTACAAAGCTAAGTTTTGAGTCAAAAATTACACCTAGGTCTTTCTTTTCAGAGACCTTTTCAAGAGTGTTGTTGTTTATACTGTAGTCGAAGAAAACAGGCGAGAAGTTTCTAAAAAAAGAAAAACTTTGACATTTAGAGACATTTAAAAAGAGTTCATTAGTAGCACACCATTCATTTAGTTTTTGAAGGTCATTTTGCAGAAGGAGACTATCTACTGGAGATTTAATACAACGAAAAAACTTTAAATCATCTGCAAACAGAAGAGGAAAAGAGTTCAAAAAAATGCTAGGTAAGTCGTTAATAAAAACAAGAAATAGAAGTGGGCCAAGGTGACTCCCTTGTGGAACACCTGAAGAAACAAAAATTGGACATGAGACTACATCATCAATAGAAACATATTGAACGCGATCTCGAAGGTATGATGAAATCCATTTCAACATACTTGAATGGATACCTAGATTTTCCAGTTTATTCAATAATATGTAATGATTGACTCTGTCAAAAGCTTTTGCAAAATCAGTATATATTACATCTATTTGATATCCCTGCTCAAGTTTATTAAGAATAAAGTTTGAAAAAATTGACAGATTGGTTGAAGTCGACCTTCCAGCGATAAAACCATGTTGGTACGGAGAAATTACTTCCTTAAGTAAGAAAACCATTTTCTCGTAGACAATTTTTTCAAATAGCTTTGGTATTACAGAGAGCTTACAAATTGGTCGATAGTTTGAAATTTCTTGTTTAGGACCCGATTTAAGAATAGGAGTAACAAAAGATTTTTTCCAAGATGAAAGAAATTCACCATTTTCCAGAGACTTGTTAAAAATATAAGCAAGAGGTACGGAAAACGCAGCTGCGCATTTTTTAAGAATTTTAATAAAATTGTGTAATTAGTTCTTACAAAAGCCGGCATATAACTCGTATGTGAATGATCATTAAGGCCTTATACAAACAACTTAAAGAAAATGATTGTATAAAGAAAAAATATTTCTTGCTCTACATTTCAATTTCATTATTTTTGTATTTTCTGTGATTTCTCTTTATCTTTTCGTGGTTTGGACTGCCTTTATGTTGATTCTGGAATATTAAGAATTTAATTTCAGTCTTACCTGAAAATCCAACAATTAGAACTCAAGTTGTGAATTAACAAAGCCGATTTATAAGCACCCCCCATCCTATTTACGTGCGCCCTTGATTGTTTAATTTACTCAGAAAAAAAAATTAAAAATAATTTTTATTAGGGGTGCATTAAAGGCCCATTACCCCTCCTTGTGCACGCCCCTTGCCTATAAGTTCGTTTCCATTTGCCATATCCAGCAAACACCCACCACCAAACCAAACAATTTCAGTAGCAAACATTTATTTCTGCTGCAAATATTATACCTACCTTACTCATATACGTATATATACCCTACTCCACTCATTTCTTACTATAGAGAAAAGCCCTACTGTTGATTTTTTTTTTTTTTTTTTATTTGAACTTTTCCTATTAAACAAAAATATCAACACGATTCGTTGCCGGTGAAAACAACTCTACTCACTATTCTCGCTCCCACCTACCAAGGCACATTACTGCACATGGTTTGAATTGTTTTTTTTTTTCGATGAAGATTTCTTACTACCCGTACCCATTACTTTTATTTACATCAAAAATTTACATCAAAAAAAAAATAAAAAAAACAAAAATATTACCCTACCTAAAACAACTTTTTTTTTGAGCCGATTCCAGAAAATCAGCCCACCAAAAATTTGATTTGACGAACCGGATAGTTACACTACACCGGAACCAGCCAGTATGTAGTGCATACATACAGCCAAACTGACAAACAAAAAAAGTTACTCTTTTATATAATAGTATAGATGTGTAATGATCTGAGACAATTGATAACGATCGAATAACGATCGAATTTCGTATTTAAGGGCGGATACCTTCATAACATACG
This sequence comes from Epistrophella euchroma, assembly GCA_947049315.1. Taxonomy (NCBI): domain Eukaryota; kingdom Metazoa; phylum Arthropoda; class Insecta; order Diptera; family Syrphidae; genus Epistrophella; species Epistrophella euchroma. The sequence continues at coordinate 58,547,904 of OX346245.1, read as the reverse complement.
TATCCGTGCATTTCATAATAGCCGTTTCATCTACAAGCATCTTGTCAAAAATCAGTGCTCTTGCATCAGTTATGAATAATTCCACAATTTGATGAACACCATATACTTTCAGTGGTAAAGGCTGGAACTGTTGTAAAATGTTTATTAAAAAGTTTTCCAAAGCAAGAGCGTACGCAGGATTTCGATTAGGGGGGGGGGCAAACTCAAATTTCATTTAATTTTCTTTTAAATAATATATCAGTCGGTACAAATTACCTTTAATAATTAGTGATAAAAAAACTAAAGGGTATGTTTAGATATTTTCTTAAGAAATCTTATATGGCCTTAGCTTAGCGCCTTAGGTCTATTTTCTAATTTTTATATTCTTTTTTTCATATTCTCTCCATTTTATGGCTCTATCTGCTATCCAGCTTTGAAAGTATATAAGGGCTTTTTTTATTGTGATTTAAAAAACTTAAGCGACGCGATAAAAAATAAAAAACAACAGTATTTCTATTAATAAATAAATGATATAATTTTTAAAATTGTAAGACAATATTTTACAAAATTCTGCAAATAAAAACAAAAAATTAAAAATTTTGTTTTTATTTTTCAAAACTTTTTTTTTATTATTTGCAGAATTTTGTTAAAAAAAAGTGAAAATAAGCAGAATTTTTAAAGCAAAATTTTGAAAAGCTGAATTTTGACAACCCTCGTAAGGTAGATATAATATTCTGTGTTTATAAAAAACTCCGTTTTATTATTCTGACTGAAAAGGTAAATTTTTATAACTTGTGCATGCATATTAGGGGGTCCGTTATTTCCTAAACTCATTATTTGCTTTGATCAGACACCCCCTCTATAAAAAGTGTATGCCCTACAATAAATTTATAGACCAAAAACAAATACTTTATTTACTTTTATTCATTTTTTAAACTAATTTCAAGTTTTAATTATTCGAGCACAGAAGTTCGTTCTTGGTTAAAATGCCAACGATACAATTGGGAGTTCCAAAGCGATTTTTGAGAATCGAACAACACCACGTTTTTTTTGACAACTTTTGGGTTGTCAAGAAAACCTGTGTCAACCCGGGGTAAAGTTTAACGAAAAAAACTATTATCAATATTCACTTTCAAAAAAAAGTTGTTTGCATTTTAAAAATGCATTATGATGCGCGTGTTAGGGCTGACAAATAATGAGAATGACTACAAGAAGTGTTTCTCTCTATGTTCTTTTGAAAGGTCAGTCCTTATAATATATACATAGTTAATATAAGATATGAATAGTAGAATCACTTTGTATTTATACTTAAATTTATTTTATAAATTTATAAAGGTATTGCCACCAAAAATATTTTCAAAACAAAATCTAACACCTATTGAATAGACGTATCGGGCAGGTAAATACACTGATGGCTCATGAGTTCAAATCTATATAATAAAAAAAAAACAATGGATTTTTAAAACTCCTAATCTTTTTCTCTTCAAATAATTTGTTAGTGGATTCGGTTTTAGAATACGACCCACCACCATCACTGCCACAGTCTATAATCTATGACCCTTGAATGTTCAATATTTCCCACAAATTCTATATTACTCTTTTCACTATTTATCTGAATGAAAAAACAGCAATAGGTATTGAAATTGAAGTATTGAAAAATCACTCACCTGAGTATCATTCGTCACCAGCTCCAGAGTATAGCCCGGCAATAGTCGTTTTCGATTTATATGCTGCACAGCCATCATTGCCGCCCCCAATTCACTAAGCCCATCTGGTCTAGGGCCGTGTCTCGTTGACAGTTCAAACAATCCCAACAGGACGATTTTGCCATTGCTTGAGATTCCACTTCGGAATTTGCGTTCGTTCTCAAATACCTGGTTAACTTTGAATGGAAACGGATGGTGTTGCTGGTTGATAAGGTGTTGCTGCTGAGCCTGACCGTGGGCAGCGTGCATCCTCAAAGACAACTCACGACGAATTTCCTTTGCTTTTACCTTTTTTGCTCTGTTGAACTTCCACTGAAGATTGCTAACAGTAGTTGGCAAAAACAACGACGACGACGAGTGTCCTTTGATTGGTTGCTCTGAGGACAAGAAAGGCTGGGGGATAGTTGGTGCTTTGGTTTTCTCTACTTTCACACACGGAGGCACAGAATTGTTATCGCTTTGGTTACATGCAGACTTATTGGCAAAGCTCTGATTGAAATGTAGATTTTCTACCTCAGATATTCTCAGACTAACATTATTTTTGGTAATTTCTTGTTCTGGTGGATGGTTCTTTATTCTAACGTTAGACCATTGGTCACCGGTGTTGGCAAAACTTATCGTCGAAAGATGTTGAAGAATAATGAAGATCAAATTCAAAGATATGGCTAAATGTTTGGCCATAATCGTAAAACTGTTACGGACGATGCTCTTGATGCGGACACCATTAGAATTACCAAAAGCCAATTGTTCTCTTTTCACATATTTGTATCCTTCTGTCGTCTTTGATGGATACTTTCGGCTTTTGTATTTGAAATATATTTCTTGTAATTACTCCGAAGCGTCCTTAAGGAAATTGGATAAGGCTGCAGATGTCATAATCTTTATCATCATCGTAAGAAACCTCTTTCCTTTTGTCACATTACGGAAGGCATCAAGTAGAAGTGGAAGCATGAAGGGATTTTGTATTGCTGACTCAAGACTATCTTGCGGGCTTATTTTGTTTTCCAGGGTTCCTCTCGATGCAAACTGTAATTTAAGGTATTCCAAATTGTTTATTTTATTTTCCTATGAAAGTTTACTTTCAGTTTGGTTGTTGGTGCCCAGTTGGTGGGTTGAAAGAGGGTAGTCTTTTCATGCTTCTTCACCGTGGTTTAATTATTTTGTTTCAATACCTGCAAGAACACACAAAAAAGGTTGAACTTACATTTTGCTTTAACGATGACGAAGGTTGAGCGTAAAATTTGTTTCATATTATAATTTGTAAGTACTTTTCGCGAGAACGTTATCCTGCAAGTGAAATGAGCCTTTTTTGATTTAATTTTTGCTATTTACCTTTGTAATGAGTTTTATATGCGAATATTAGAGAGGGAGGAAAATTCAAAGTTGATGAATGAATGAATTTTATATGCGAATATTAGAGAGGGAGGAAAATTTAAAGTTTTGTGCCATTAAGGTCAAACGGAAAATTAATGCATTCGTTAACTGGAAGATGTAATTAATTTTTAAGTTTATTAATTGATTGGATAGGTAAATATTATTTTATTTGCAATGGAAAAACATTGATTTTTTTTTCCGTTTCCCTGCTTTATAGTTAAAATATAGCATCGCAACTAAGTGCATATTTATTATGAAAACATTAAAAACTGATTTTTCAGTCATCAACAGAAAACCAGCATACCTACATATATTTTATGATTTTATTTAAAAAAGTATAGACAGTTCGGTATTTTACTACAGTATAAATTGAGTACAAATTAAAAATGGTTTGCATTACATACCTACACATGTACCACACGTATTTAGCCTCAGGTGAGTCGAATTGAAAACATAGTTTCGGTGTGTTCGGGATTCATATGGAACATGAATAAACTAATGAGGTGATTGGACTTCATAGACATACTTCAAAATGGGTAGAAAATATTATGTTTATGCGATGAGAAGTAAACATTTATTCATAAATGTAACCAACATTTAGGTATATTTTATTTTATTTTATTTTATTTTAATGAAAAAAGAATTTATGTTGTTTTTTTTTTAGTATTCAAATTTAATATTTTTTAGCAATTATGAAATTAATTTCGATTTTTTACTGTTTAAGCCTAGTACGCTGCTGATACGAAACGAAATTTTTAGTTGGTCTCCAACATGACAGCGAAATGCTTACGAAAACCATAACGAGAAATTACCCCTTGAAAGTGTCACCATTTGCAAAAACAACAAACAAACACAAACGCATAAAAATCACAGAAAGCAATGTCGTGATGAAACAAACAACAAATACAAACAAGAATAGAGAGCAAATGTCACTTTTCCGCACACAATTAATGGTACAAGGTACAGGCAATTAATTATGGGACATCTCTCCACATAATCTGATACAATTATCGATTTCGTTCATCGAACAGCGTACTGCAGAACGAAAAGCAGAACGAAATTTTTCGTTTATGATTTCGTTGTGTCATTTTTGTATGGGATTTTTCGTTTCGCATCAGCAGCATACTAGGCTCTAAGTTGGATGAAGAGGTTATAAGGAAGATGAAATCATGTGGTATCTATGTACATATATCGATGAGTGTGAAAAGAAGCAGAGGTAGGTATCGAACTTTGAAGTATGTACTTAATTTCCAAAATAGATTTATTCAACAAAAATTACTTTTCAATAAAAAAAAAATATAAATTGGAAAGTTATTACAAATATGTACCTACAACGATTTATCGTTTACTCAATCATAAATTAAGGCTAATTTCTTGTTTCTTTAACAAATTGGCTATCGAAAAATTTGTATTGTTTACACTTTATTAATTCAAGGTCGGTTATACATTTCTTTACGGTTACTATTCCACAGTTCTTACATTTAAACATTTTAAACTTTTTTTTGTTTTAATTTTTTTTCCGAAAATGTTCTCTCAGCTGAGGCGGCTAGATTTAGCGAACATTGTGACGAATTTTTTCATATTATTTATTGTTTTCACTTTTGATAAGCAAAATTTTAGCGAATTTGTATGGTTATTTTGTTGGAAATGAAACTAGAACTAAAAATTGAACTCACAAACACACATTTGTACATTAAAACCTACTATATAAACGAAAAATATCAAAAATTAACAACGACAAAATAAATTCGTTCAGATCAACGTTGCCACTTTTCTGCCGAAAAAAATGCAATAGAAAAATTGTTTAATTCAATAATTGAGGATAAATAAATTAACATTATGATCGAGGTTGCACATTGCACTAGTGAAGTAGCTATAGCTCGAGCCTAAGTTGATGTTCAATGTAATTGAAGTTTACTTCGCAGCCTGCACTGCATGTTAATTTATCATACAAAATACAACAAAAATTAAAAAGAAGTTAAAAAATTCATAATATTAAATATAATTCTTGGACTTAAGTATGTATATACACAAGTATGTACATATGTACATATTCAAACAAAAATATAGGTAGCGTATTAATATTTATTTTTCAATTTTATGTTTTATATCTATGTGTCGCAAAATTTTTCTTGACTTGATCTGCTACATCCTTCTTCAGTACACTGCTTCAAATCGCTTTTTTGTGTATGGATTATTTAAATTTAAAAAAAACAACTACGATTATTTCAATTTTTAAGTCGGTAGTTTTTTGTGCTGATTTTATTAAAAATTTGTCCATCTTATTTCCAACAATTAAAAAAACGAAAATTAACAAAAACAACATTTTCGTTAGCTTATAATCTTCATCAAAATAAATCCGACGGCCGAAACCAGAAGGCGTATACATAAACAAGGCATAGGTTTTAGTTTTAGAAAGAATTAGATTGATTGCAATCAACGACAGAATTCAAACATGTGGGTTATTTGTTGAAGGATATTTTTTTTTTTCTAAAACCAAAGGTGCAGTAAATTTGATTTAAAGGCAGTAGATTTATATTTCAAAATACAGTAGATTGGCAATTGCAGCAAAGTGACAAACCTGTTTCAGATTAAAATTTCTCAAACAGAGTTTGTTAAAAACAACTGTGCTGTTTTTAACTAAATCACGTATATACTATCGTGATGATCTATTTTTCCATTTATTGATTGAAAATTTTGTTCGAATCATACGATTTGTCTAAAAAAAAGTACTTATTCATTTTCCTGATGTAAATTCGGTACGGAAAACGAATTTCCAACAGGAAATGCTTTTTCTGGAACAATATAAGTACATATTTCAAATAGTATGATAAAACATTAAACTATCAAACAGAAAAGTTATCCTGAAGTGCTTTTGCGTTTTTCTGATCGCTATTACCAGCACATCAATTTCAATGATAGCTATAACTGGCCCCTTACTGTTGAAAATTTTACGCTTCAGGAAAAATCGAACGATATGTAAAAGATTTTAAATTCTTTGAATGCTTTCATTTTTCAACTAATCAAACAAATAATTATTTTGAAATATTTGTTCGCGGTCAGCATAGCCTTTAAACTTAGATTTTTATTTAAAAAATAACATTTACGATATTATTTGCAAGGGAAATTTCCAAATTTTGAGTGAAAAAAGGAAAATACTTCTAAAAACTAAAGTCTGAATGGATGGTGCGATTTGCGCAAAATTTTGAATTTTTGTTTTAGCAGCAGTTTTGCATTTTTGTCTCTTACTGAGGCCATGCGGGGTCATAAAAAGAAATTAAATAACTCGAAAAATATGTTACCTGTAACTGACATAGCCAAAAGAATTAATGAAAATTTTATATAAATATATAAACAAAAAGTTGGCCCTTGATACTCTACAAATCAAAGAATTTGTAATGTTTGAGATTAAATTGAATCAATTAAATTCTTTATCCAAAATATAACCCTTTTTATTTTATTCAACCCTTAACGACCTGAAAATTGATCCGTCTTACTTATTTTAAACAAACAAAAGTTCAAAGTACTGTTCCCACATCGAGAACGGCCCTTATTTAATGCCACACAGATAAACGTCAATGTTACTATGTATTTCTCTTCTCACCTTTTCAATTTTAAAATTATATCCACAAATACAACAAAGAAAAAGAAATCTGATGAAAATTAAATAAATCGAAATGATTTCAAATTGAACAATTTTCATTTCCACTTCCATTCGAGTTTGCAACACAAACGGAAATGATGCCTTCAATCCATTTAAACTGATTCTATTGCAGATGTTTTCATACGTACAAGAGCGAGAAGAATTTCTTCTTCAAGTAGGGAATCAATACGAAGAATTTTCTTTTCCTTACTGCTTGCCTTTAATCCTTTTAAATTTGCTAAATATTGAATTTTACAATTCCAAACATCCCCTTAAAGAAAAAGCTAAAAGGTAAGGTAGGTATAGGTAAATGTGGCCGAAGTTAGAGAAAAGTAACTGTATGTAGGCATGGGGAATATAAAATTTTGTATGGCTTCTTAAGATTTACGGCAAAAGTTAGTTACGTACGAGGGGGTTTTAATACTTATTGTATATTTTTTGTAATAAAGTCAATTGAATGAACTCTATTAGCTTTATATTCTGTAGGCAGGTATGTTAGGTATACAAGACCCCTAAAAAAAACTACTTTTCTACATTTGTTTGTTGACTAAAAATGCACAACATATCCATGATAAAATTTTTCTTTAAAGATGTCCTTCGTCATTACAAACAAAACGTTTCAATACTTTCTTCAAAATTAACAAAGAATACAATTTGTTGGTAGATTTCTGTACTAACTAGCTACTATTATAGACTAGGGTGTCCGTTATTTCCCAAACAGAAACCCCCAAAATCAAAAGATTATGATTTATATACAAACAAATTCTGACATTAACCGGTGCCTCTTACACAAAAAAGGAAATAATCTTTAAAATATTTTCTATAGTTTTTTTTCTTCCATAAATATAATAAAATCAACAAGAAAATTAAGAATATCTGCAGTTGTTCGGGAGGAAAAATAATACGAAAAAAGTTCATAAATTCCATAAAAATTTGGCTCGGCCAAGTTTTCTTTTTGGTCCATATATTTACTGTAGGGCATACACTTTTTATACAGGGGCTGTATGATCCAAACAAAAAGTGAGATTGTAAAATAATGGACACCCTAATATGCATGCAAAAGCTGTTAAAATTTAGCTTTCCAGTCAAAATAATGAAAGGGAGTTTTTTTATAAACAATTGTAAAACGAGTGAATCGTTCACAACCATAAATGTCCACCACATTATCACAAGTCAGAATCAAGTGGAATGAGAGAAAACCCATCTCATACGAAGATCCTACTTAAGGGATGAAAAGACGTCTGTGTGAGTGCAGCTCGGTACTGTGGTGGGATATCGTTTGAATTTAGTTCGATCGATGGTTTCGCAGTGAAAGGGCGCAGTACCGAGTTGGCTATTAATAATAAATATTTAATTTATTTCCAAACTTTATATCTTCAGAAGTGGGATAACCCTTTAATACGTTTAAGAAAAACGAACTTTTTTTTCCTGATAACCGAGTGTGCTTTGTGCGTGGTGTGGCAGAAAAGAAAAACAAAAAAAAAGTTAAGAAAAATTGACCAGCTTGGTTGGGCCGCCGACTTTCGCGCCGTCGTTTACGTCGTCGTCGCCGTTTATGTGGTTGATGTCGTTTTTTTTCTCTTTTCTGGTTGAACGAATTTAAAAAAAAAAACAACCTTCATTGCCGTTGACTTGATGAATTTTTTGTTGTACGCCGTACCCGAAAAGAAAAAAAACAACCCCCAGAGTCGTTTACTTCATTCCAGTCAGTAGTCGGTAGTGTATGTGTTGGTGTGAGCACCTGCCGTCCGCTAGTCTTTATCAAGAAAAAAAAAAACATCCCTAATTGGCATTGACTGGCGTACATTGTTTTTATTATTACTGTTCGGAGGCTAGGACATTTTGTTTTTCGTTCAATCTGGTCGGTAATTGTTAGTGTGGGTGTGCGCATCTGCCGGTAGCTAATACTTATCAAGAGAACAAATAAAAAAAAAACAACCCTTATTGGCATTGACTTGCGTACATTGTTTTTGTTATTGTTTTTTCGGAGATTAGGACTTTATTTTTTGGTTCGATGATTGGTCGGTAATTGTTAGTGTTGGTGTGCGCATCTGTATCAAAAAAAAAAAAAAAACCCTTATTGTCATTTACTTGCGTACATCGTTTATGTTATTGTTGTGTTCGTGCGTTGAATTAATTCCCCTCTTGGCTTGGTTATTATACTACTGTGTGTGCGCGGTTCTCTTTGTTCCAATATAAAAATGTCGAAGAGAAGAAAAATCAACAACGAAGAAAATACAAGCAGTGCAAGTGTATGTAAGTGCACTGGAAGAAAATGGTGTTGACACTTCAACGCGCCCAGCCGAGGCACTTGTTTTCTGTTTTGGGACATCCGAATGTGAAAAGATATTACCGGCATTTAATCCAGCGGATGAAAAAGGTTTGACTGCGGAAAGTTGGGTAAGTGCTATCACTACTTTCAAAAAAATGTCCTGTGTGGACGAAAACGGATAAGCTGTGTGCTTGAAAATCCGAAAAATGTCCTGTGTGGACGAAAACGGATAAGCTGTGTGCTTGAAAATCCGAAAAATGTCCTGTGTGGACGAAAACGGATAAGCTGTGTGATTGAAAATCCGAAAAATGTCCTGTGTGGACGAAATCGGATAAGCTGTGTGCTTGAAAATCCGAAAAATGTCCTGTGTGGACGAAATCGGATAAGCTGTGTGCTTGAAAATCCGAAAAATGTCCTGTGTGGACGAAATCGGATAAGCTGTGTGCTTGAAAATCCGAAAAATGTCCTGTGTGGACGAAAACGGATAAGCTGTGTGCTTGAAAATCCGAAAAATGTCCTGTGTGGACGAAAACGGATAAGCTGTGTGCTTGAAAATCCGAAAAATGTCCTGTGTGGATGGAAGTGGATAAGCTGTGTGCTTGAAAATCCAGAAAATGTCCTGTGTGGATGAAAACAGAAAAGCTGTGTGCTTAAAAATCCGTTAAAGTATGAATTGACTAGTGGGTATCACTGAGGGCAGTGATTGGTCGGATGGCCGAGTTGTAAAACGAGTGAATCGTTCACAACCATAAATGTCCACCACACTATCACAAGTCAGAATCAAGTGGAATGAGAGAAAACCCATCTCATACGAAGATCCTACTTAAGGGATGAAAAGACGTCTGTGTGAGTGCAGCTCGGTACTGTGGTGGGATATCGTTTGAATTTAGTTCGATCGATGGTTTCGCAGTGAAAGGGCGCAGTACCGAGTTGGCTATTAATAATAAATATTTAATTTATTTCCAAACTTTATACAATGAATTTTATATCTACGTCACGAGGGTTTTCTGGGTCAAAATTCTGTTTAAAAAATTCTGTTTTTCAACATTTTGCTTTCAATATTCTGCTTTTCAAAATTCTTTTCAACAAAATTTTGCGAATAATAATAAAAAAAAAAATTTAAATTTTTTTTTAGTATTTGCAGAACTTTGTAAAACAGTGTTTTAGAATTTTAAAAATTATACTATGTATTTTTTAATCGAAATAATGTTATTATTATTAATAATGTGTCGCTTAAAAGTGCTGGTTGCTCGGAGTCATGTTATTAAGTGTTTTAAATCTCAATAAAAAAAACCCTTATAGCTGGATAGCAAATTAAAAAAATAAAAAAGAAAATTTAAAGGTAGAAAATAGACCTAAGCGATAAGCATAAGCCAAATAAGATTTCTTAAGAAAAAGCTAAAAATATCATTTAGTTTTTTTTTTCACTAAATAAATATATAAATTTAATGCCACAACGGCTCATGAAGAACCAGGGATAAGTGATTTACAACTCGCAATTATTCCTGTGTGCGTGTCTGCAAGAATGGAGGGGACCTACAGTTTATTGTTGAATCCGAACGACGAAGTTGAGCGGAACTTTTCTATGACAAGAGATACTCTTTGAGGATTTGTCACTTCATCGCAAGAGGCAGTAGCCCTGCAAAAACTTAAGGTGGAAGCGGCTGATATTGAACCCAGACCTTTGGCATCACAGTCCAACGCATTAACCATTACGCCACGGGCTACTACAATTTTTTACTTATTATTATAACTAGTACGTCCAGCCCTCGAAATTCGAGAGCCAATTACATTATCTTCTAATTGACAGAAACTTTGAATCAAGTTAAATGCCTACTAAAAATCTATAATAAGACCTTGAACGAACCTACAATACCCAACGAAATATGTTTTTGTTATACACGACGACCGACGGTTTGTATACTAATGAGACGGTGCAAGCTGCCAACTCACTATGACTTTGTATTCTATCTCGCTCCCACTTTTACCTCTCTATCCAAATCAAACGCATGCACAATAATTGTGTTGCATTGTTTCGTGGTTGTTTTTTTTTTTTTTGTAGATGGTAATGATTCTCCACTAAAGCTCATCCGTGACGATGAACAACAACCTCATTGCGTGTTTTTACAAATATTCTTTCTCGCTCGCTTCTCGCTCCATCTTAATACGAAATTTTCTTTTGTTAATTTAACTTCTTTGCGGTTTAATAATTTAATTAATTTATATTTTGTGCACTTCTGTGGCACAAAACCTTTGCAACGATATATAATTTATATGCCTTCGGCTTTTCTAGACCGCGTTAATTGTGCCACGAAATTCGTGTTTGCCGTTTTATAATATGATAATGATGATGATGATGATGATGATGATGATGATGATGATGATGATGATGATGATGATGATGATGATGATGATGATGATGATGATGATGATGATGATGATGATGATGATGATGATGATGATGATGATGATGATGATGATGATGATGATGATGATGATTTGTAGCGACCGATATATTGTTTAAAAAAAATAAAATGGAATGTGAGTTTTCCCCCCTAATCGAAATCCAGCGTAAGCCCTTGTTAGGCCTGGTAGAGTTAGGGTTAGTTGTATGTAAGCAAGGCAACACTATTTCTTAGGACATCAAAAATGAAAGGACTTACACCAAGCGCAAAAGATGCCAAATGTGCAGATTTATTTTGATAAACGAGATTCAGTTCTCGGCAATAAAACAAAATTCTGCGGCACAGCTTGCTATGGCGCAATCGGAACAAGATATAGATTAAACTTCTTATTGGAAGTTATTGTAATCGGTCCGATTTGTGAAATTGAAAATTTTAACATTACTCGACCGACGTTTCGAAGTCTCTGAAGTCGGATTATTTTCTTTTTAGAAAGATATCTGTGTACCATGTACGTTTATACGTTTGTACGTCTCTTTTATATTTTCAAAATGTGGTATATTTGCCGTTTTAAACTTTGCCTGAAGATGAACGTTACATATACGTTCAAAACGTTGCAATAAGTTAAAAACTTTATATTGACCTATCTATAGCCCTTTTCAAGCAACTTCATTACAAATAGTTTTTGGGGAAGATATTTGATCTATATAAAAACCAATTCGTCATAGGACTCAGATACCAGACTCAGTAGTAGCCCGTGGCATAATAGTTAGTGCAATGAACTGTCATGCCAGAGGTCTGGGTTCAATACCAGCCGCTTCCACCTTAAGTATTTTTCCGGGCTACTGCCTCTTGCAAGGAATTGACAATTCCTCCAAGAGTATCTCTTGTCATAAAAAAGTGCCGCTCACCTTAGCTGTTCGGATTCGGCAATAAACTGTAGGTCCCCTCCATTCCGGCCCTGGTTCTTCATGAGCCGTTGTGCCACCAAATTTATTATTTTATTTATTTTTTAAAATCAATTTGGCCTTATTTCACATTCCATTAATCAAAATATTTGTTACCCACATTTAGTCCAATAGTTCAAAAATTTAAGCTGATTCGGGGTCACATCAATCCTGAATTGATAATAACATTCGACTTGCTTTCATGTCTTGGCCGACTTACATATAGGTGTAGGTATTAGTTTTAAGTAGGGACAGGCGTGGTGGCACAAAACAAAAAAAAAAAACAATTTATAAAACCAACAAAAATAAAATAACAAAAAAATATAAAACCAACAAAAATCAAAAAAAAAAAATAATTATAAAACCAACAAAAATTAAAAAAAATATATAAAAAACCAAAAACGCTGCTGTGGCTGTTCTAGTTTTTAAGAAGTTTTTAGTAATTTTAATTTTCAGTAGCTTAAGCGATTGTAAGACATAGTTTTGTTATAGTAGATGTAATAAGCTTTAATATAGTTTTAGGTAGTTTTTAAGTTTTATATAAAAAATAAAAAAAATAATAAAGGTACCAAGTCTTTTGGTAAAAAATAAAACCAATAATGAATTTTAAAATAGAATTATCTTTTAGGCCGAAAAGCATTAGAATTAAGTTATGATATAGTTTAACTTAGAGCACCCGCATAGGACCAGCATGTTAGTTGTAAGTTATTGATAAGTAGGCTAGTTTTTTATGAATTTTGTTGAAATTCGACACTTTCAATTTCGCAAACAATTTGTTTGACAATATTGAAGGAATAAAAAAAAACATTAGTGTTCGACGGTACAGAAACAAAAATGACCCACAGTGTGTAAATGCGTGTCTCAAGTATTCTGCACATCTCTGCCAATTGTAGCTTTCCAACCATATAAAATTTATCGAAATCGGTCAAATACTTTTTGAGAAAATGGTACCACGAACTTTTTTTAAGCCTATTTATTATATAATAATAATTTTTTTTTTGTTTTTCAATGAGAAAAAAAATCGTTATTTGGAACTTGAAAGCAACATTATAAATTTGTTTATTTTTCAAAGGATTTTAGAAAAGTAATAGTCATTAACATAGGCACCCAAATGGGGGGCAAGAAGGGGTACTTGCCCTCCCTTCTTGCTCTGGCACATAACAACTTACCACTACATTTTGAATTTTTTCAATAGGTATTTATAACAAATACGACCGCTTTTTTGTGGTTTTTTTAAGTTGTTGGCCATGTTTTGCGCCCTTGGCTCTTAACCCCTCAATCACTAGTTAACAGATTAGTCCAAGTGGGTCGCCAAGCCGCCTTCACGAAACGCTTATTTTTGTTGATAAAAGGACATTGAAAACTATTTTGAAACAATAATAGTCAAAAAGTCTAACTAAATAGTGCTAAAATCTTCTACTTGGCTGATTTATTTCAGCAGTACATATACAATTTTTATTATAAAAAACCTTATATCTAAGATTATTTACTTGTTTTTTTAGGTATTGTTTTAAACTTTATTTTTAATGTTACTCAGCGGTCTAAAACTTCGCAGCAGTGCATCAATACGTGAATGATTATTTTTATTACATCTCGAATAAAATAATAAAAATTAAATATAAAAATGAAAATAAATCAAAAATATAGTACTTTGAAAATTGAAATAAAGGTAATTAGAAATAATATCCATTTTTGCTGTTTGAATGGCTGAGAAGAAAATGTAAAATCCACAATACAAAACCATAGTTTTTCATAAATTGTATACTACCGAAACTAACTGCCTGAACAGAATACAATGCTGGAACCGGGGCTGCAGACGGAACTGGAAGAGCTATCAAAAAGTGTCGTACGTTATTTTTTTACTTCCCCACAATGCAACTGTAAGTACAGCTTTAAAAGTATTTTGAAGAAAAACAAAACAATATTCTTGTGTACAAGCTCAGAATTCACATTTTTTGTTTCCAATAATTTTCCTTTTAATAAATAATTTTTTTCGCGATACAAAGTGTTTTTTTTTTTCTTCATACAATTTGAAACGTCAAAAGTGCCGTACGTGAAAAGTTAAAAGTTGGTGAACTCTTCCGTCTGCGTCTGCAGCTCCGTATACGGCTACGTTCCGTTGTGTTCGCAACATTGAATTTGTGTGTATTCAATATTTTGACAGCTATTCCAGCTCCGGCTCCGGTTCCGTCACCGTCTCCATTCTGTTCGCAAGCAGTAAAAGTTAGGATTTTTCTAAATTCTGCTTTCGTAATTCTGCTTTTCGAAATTCTGAATTCAGAACTTCAATCCAGCATCCCGCAGCATCTTTAATTTGCCACAGTAAAGCGAAAAATGTAAAAAATCGAAAAATCACTGTTTTTCGCATCGTTATTTTTAAGTGGGTAAAAAACTTTTATAAAATGTAAAATAATTTTTTCTTTATATTTTACTATGTAAGATTTTTACCAAATTTTATTTTTATTCATCAACAATTACAATTTTGCGAAATTTTTTAGTAAAAGACTAAAAATCTACCTGTAATTTGTATGGGAAATTTCAAGTGCTCGGGGGCACGTGTTAACGTTAACCGATTTCATGGAAATTTTGCACAGAATTTTTTTAAGTCAACCTCAATACTTTTATGGGGGGACGAAAGAAATTCGAACATTGCCAAAATAAGCGCCACCCTAATAAGTAGGTATATGTTGAGCTCGTCGCCTTTGTGTAATTTTTCCAGCTTTAGGCTTTACTGATCTTGGAATCGTGTAAACTTACATTTCGTGAGCACTTCCATTTTATAATTAAAAAATCTAATAAGACTCTTTGTTTTATAAAAAGATTTGCTCGCGAATTTCATGATCCTCATGTCCTTAAAATACTTTTTGTCTCATTTGTAAGATCAATTTTGGAATACTATGCGGTTCATATTAATAGAATAGAGTGCGTTCAAAGAAGATTTATGAGATTTTGTCCACGTTTTCTTCCCTGGTCAGAGAGAATTATATTGCCAACTTACTCTTAAAGACTCCAACTAATTTTGTCTCTCGTCACTTTTAAGCCATAGGGAGTACTTACAATTTTGTTTTATTATAGGAATAATTAATGGGTCGATTTCATCCCCTTCAGTGCTTTGTCGGTTTAGTTTTAATATTAGTCAGTACAACTTTAGAACACAATTGCCACTTAAAAAAAAATTCAGTAGATCTAACTATAATACAAAATAAATACTTAAGATGGAGCTCACAGCCCAGGATGGACTATGGCCTCAACCAACAAGCCCTTCCAGCCAGCTCGGGCCCTAGCTAGCTGCCTCCAGTTACGCACTCCAAGTTGGTTAAGGTCGTTCTCCAATTGTGTGCGCCACCTAAGGCGGGATCTTCCTCTGCTGCGCAGACCGTCAGGAGTAGATTCGAAAACTTGTCGGGCTGGTGCGTCGGTGTCCATACGCTCCACGTGTCCCAGCCATCTCAGCGACTGTATTTTCAGCTTCTTGAATAGGTCGAAGTCGCTGTAAGTTAAATCGTTGCTCGTTGTTAAATCTTTTCCTCCATACTCCATCCATACAGACTGGACCAAAAATCACCCGAAGAATCTTCCTTTCAAAGCACCCAAGCCGGTTCTCATCCGTTTTTGACAGGGTCCATGCCTCTGCCCCATATAGCAGGATCGGGATGATTAGGGTCTTATGTAAGGTCTCCTTGGTTCTCTGAGAGAGGGCTTTATTACTCAAATGCCTTCTTAGCCCGAAGAAACAGCGATTGGCAAGAGTAATTCTTAGTTTGATCTCTGCGCTGATGTCATTTTGCGATGTTATAGTGGAGCCCAGGTAGACAAAGTCCTTGACGACTTCGAAGTTGTATCTATCCATCGTGACGTTTTGCCCGAGCTGACGATGTTGAGATTCCTTTCTCGATGATAGCATATACTTCGTCTTGTCCTCATAAACAGCCAAACTCATATTTGCCGCCTCCGATTCAATACTTGCAAACGCGCCGGTAACAGCTCGCTTCGTTCTCCAATGACATCAATATCATCTGCATAAGCAAGTAGTTGAACAGAATTTTATAAAAATTGTACCTCTGTTTTTGCGTACAATTGCTTCAAGAACGATCTTAAACAGGTTGCATGATAACAAGTCGCCTTGCCTTAAACCTTTCTCGACATCAAAGGGTTCAGTGGTGTTCTTACCGACTTTGACAGAGCAGCAAGATTTCTCCATCGTCATCCTGCACAAGCGGACGAGTTTGGCAGAGATGCCGAGATGCAACATGGCTCTGTATAGCTCGTCTCTGTCTACGCTACCATATGCGACTTTGAAGTCGATAAAGAAGTGGTGTGTAACGATTTGAAACTCCTGGGTTTTGTCTAAAATCTGTCGGAGTGTAAACATTTGATCGAGGTTAGAAATCCGTTTTATATGTATAAGAAATACTGTCTTTTAAGCGCCATGTTTCGTCGAAAATGCATATTTTTGTATATTTACGTTTATCGTGCATATTTTGGCATATTTTTGTATATTTTTCAAAAAAATCATAATCATGCCGATGTAGTGCTCTCTTTTCTTTTCATCGAATTCACGTGGAAAGGAAAGAGAACGATGTACTGTGAATCACTAGCCTTATGCTAAGGCAAATAAAAAGTTTTCCACACCAAAATGACCATCATAAATCAGGAATCCTTTTATTATTTAAAACTTAATTATATACATAATTACTTCTTTTTATTGAAAAACGTTATAAAAAAAAAATCAATACCTACATAAATTTAAAAAACTCTCGTGGGATGTATTCCAAAAATTTGTTATTTGTTAAAGAGTGGTGATCTGGTGTACCTTTCAATTTATTCAACTATATTTAAAGCTGTTTGCGTTTTAATGCGAAAATAAATAAAAAAAAAAACACTATAATCCCTTCCCGACGACGCACGTTTGATTGGGTTATTTCCAATTCAACCTTTTCAAAAGATTTGTTTGTTATTTTACACGGATAATGTATACATGTATAAAATAATAAATAAATTATTGATCTACATACATCCCACATTTAGCATTTCAGTAAAAATATAAAAAACACAGATAATAATTGAAAATAAATAAAAATTAAAGAGATATTGTTTCGTATGATAAATAGTTGAAAAAAACCTACCAAATCGAATTAAAACCTACCAACCTAAACCTACCAAAGATAAGAAAACCTACTAAATTTGGTAGGATCCTATACCAAAACGGCAACCGTGGTTTGAAGGCGTATTTATTTTTTGTTTTTGGGGTTTAACGATAAAAAAAAAACTGCTTGTCTGTTGGAAGAAAAGAATCCATATGACAATCAAACCCTAACAAATCTTTTTTCATTTTGATTCGCAAAAGAATATTGTTGATGTTATTTTATATTAAATATGAATGGTTTGAAATTAAGGATGTTAATCTTTTTGTGGGATCTCGTTTTTTTTTACAACGTAACACATATTTTATGACTTCAAATAAAAAGAAAAATATTTTATAGCTCATAAAAAGTAAAAGCAATAAAAGAAGACTACCAAAAAACTTATACTTAAACCACAATCAAAGTCCTTGTCAAATTTTAAATTGCTCGTCCTCTGAAAATACATTTATACGCTGCATGGTCTGACTAAAAGCACAGTAAAAATATAAAATCGGATTTTTAGGTTTTTTTGACTGCATTTTTTCTATGCTTGTAAAGAAAGTTGGGTTATAAATTTATTTGAGTGAGAATAATCATCATATAGATCTGTTTTTATGTTGATATTACTAAAGGTTTCTGTTGCAAAAATGTTGCTTAAATTTTCCGTATAGGTTTTTGATGCGCTGAACTTGAATTTGACGTAAGAAGGAACATTTTTTCTTAAATATAACTAACGATATAATGAAAAGGTTCATATTTAATTTAATTTTAAGCCGTTATGGTCGGACCAAAAGTAATAAAAAGAATCTAGCTGGATGATGCTTTAATATAGTTGGTGCATACCATTTTGTTTTAGCTCAAGGAAAATCTAAATAAATAAAATTTGATGACATTTTGTTTTATTTGTGTGGGGGTACCTTACCTACCCAATGAGGCAACTTCGCAACATAGAGCAATATTTGCTTAATCAATTTTCCGTACAACTAAATGAGAAGAATAATACGTCTTGTTTTTTATATACAAATATATAAATAAGTTCGAGAAACTAAATAAAATAAATATCACACCAGAAAATGTACACATACTTACATAGTATACGTACGTACATATGTATGCGATAAGAAGTAATTTGTTTGTGGCTTATTCAATTTCAGGATCCATCAACGAAAATCACAATTTGTTGCTTCATTTCGAGTGAAGTAGGTACATGCGTCAAGTTGAAAAGGTTACCTTCTTTATGCCAATATGATAATATGGTAGAGTAGATACTTCAACTTCAACCCTTAGTTGAATAGAGACCCTTGTGTAGAAAATATAATACCAGGGTGAAATTTGAGCATCCTTCTGACGATTCCTGAATTTTCTGAGTTATTCTACAAACATTTTGGTTGCCCAGTTTTGGTGTAGTGTTTTATTTAATATTAACAAAAAACAACATTTTTTTCATCATTCTGAGATCATTTATGAACTTTATTTGTCTGAGAAGTAAGGCAAGGCGCTCACTGAAGTGGTGACGAAGTGGATTTGTATTGCGTGGTGACTAAAGAGAAGAAGGTGGATGTCAAGAATTGAACGCAACCCCTCGTTAGTGGTACACCGTATGCTGTTATTTATTTCGTCCAAAGTCAAAGAGCAACAAAAGAAAGGAACCAACTTATTAGTAAATGCATGGACGTATGGACTGCTTGCTAGTTGCTTTCCTAAAGTTGGTTCCATTTTTATCTCAGTCGTTTTTGGCGACATTAGCGCCAGAAATTGCAAAAAGTGGAAAAAAATAAAACCTCAATTTTGACATTGAGTACGTTCAATAAAGAAATTTCAGATTCTGAAAAATCAGATTCTTTTCGTTGAACGCAAAAAAAACAGAAATTAAAGCCAAAATCCCGTATTTAAGGCTCTTCCAAACCTACGCGAACATTCGGCGCGACGAAAGATAACAATAATAACAATGTTTTGTTTGAAAACCACGTGTTGTTATTGTTGTTATTATACAGTAAATTTGTTTTAACTTCAATGCAATGAAAAATTGTTCCACAATAATCCGATGAAGAATTATGGGAATACTTTTGGAAGGCAAATCATTCCTTTTATTTAAAGAGTCACTAAAACATTTAACAAAAAGTTCTTTTAATCAAATAAGTAAGTATTACAATTTTATTATAAAAACTTATAAGCACAAATCAACGACTAACACCGAAAATCATAAAGTTCAATTTTGGTGTGTACAACTTCAGCTCTTTTAACACTTCCCCCACCAAAAACAACTGTCATCTGAATTTTTAGATGAAATTTGAGAATAAATGTAAATAAACGTAACTAAAAGTTACTAAAATTCATCTTACTTTTTATAACAGCTGGCCAATCAGAAGCTCAAAAAATTCAGAAATCTGAAATTTCAGATGTAAAACGTAATGGATTGAACGCGGCCACTGAAAAAAAGTAATAAGAAGCAAAATACCATAGATGTCGCACATTTCTATGATTGAAATTAAAAAATGTCAGTTATTGATTATTGTTAATTTCTTTTTTTTTGAATTTTAAAAAACAGAAGTCGCAAGCTTCTAAGTAAATATTTTTAAGTTAATTTTTTTTCCTGAAGTGTAGGGTTTGGAGCTAGCATCGCTACCTCTTATTTTGGCGACATTTTTTTGACAATTCTTGTAAGGAACTGACATTAGACTAGCAGTCCATATAATATACGTCCATGAGTAAATATATATCTTATTCACTTTGTGTTAACTTAATTGCGACTTTTTTGTAAGAAATTTTTCTTTGTCGGCTCATTAGCCATTTTGAATTTTATATATAATTAGTTTTGTCCAGCAGCTAAAAAAGAATAAGTCGTTTAAAATTGTATTTATCATTAAAATTAATTTATGTAAAAATATTAGAGAATAAACCACACACTTCATATCTTACATTACTCCATCACGCATGTGTATGCGTCAATTGAATCATTGGAAAGGTTAAGAAGTTTATTCTGAAGCTGTGCTGGATTTGGTTTTTTTGGTTGCTTGCGCGCCGCAGCATTTTTTCTTGAGAATTTCTTTAGTTGCCCTGCCTGTCGCAACATCTTTATTCTTCTTTGTCACTGCCGAATTTGTGCCAACATTTGTTAAGCTTTCACAATTTTTTTCATTGTTTATTTAAAAATTTTGAATTAATTTTAAAAAAATTATAATCTCTAATAATTTAAATTAAAAACAGAATAAAAAAATTTAAAAAAAAAACGACTTCTGGCTTCAAGGGAAAGTAAACGAGGGGACTAGACGCCCTCCCATATACGATTTTTTCTTGTCTCGACTCAACCTACATGCTCTAGCTCTATGTCACAACTTATGCGAAGCACCCTGTAAATAAAAAATTATTATTTTAAAAATTGAATCTTAAAATCTATTTGTATTTATTTCATTTCAGCACCTCATGGAAAACGCATTACTTGAGAATAAAGCCAGTATTAAATCCGTCTCACCGATCCAAATCAAATGGATTCCAGATTAAAGTTCCTGTCGATCTTTCCAACTGTTTTTTAAGATCATCTTCAAAAATATCCCGTGTCAGGGTTTAATTAAAGGAAACAAAAATACTTATGTATGTATATTTTAAACAATAGATAAATAAAATAATACTTCAAACGATATATTTAACGTACATGTGTACATATGTATATGTATGTAATTTGCGTTTATTATTTATTTCAATTCAACTTTACGTAAAAGTCCACAGCATTAGAATACATTATACACACTGATCTCTATAATACACTGGATAGTGGATTCCCTATAAAGTATAACAGTTTTTCTACTTCCAATTGAAGATGACAAGTACGTAGGCAACTCAAGACTTTAGGTATGTTCAGTGAGGCAACTCAACACTTGAGGTATGTTCAGTGAGGTTGAGAAGGCCGGTTCAAGTTGCTGAGATCTCAAAAATTCTACTACAACCGAAGAGGGGCAAAAACCAAAGTGGATTTTCTAAGAAAAAAAGCAAAAGAACCCTCACTTGTTTGTAAATTTGATTTTTTGTAATTTAAAATAATTGTAAAAGTGGATTTAAAATATTTTAGTTGCAATTTTGTAAAAAAAAATTGCATTTCATTATGTTATACAGTTATACCGTTATACAAAAAAATAGGCAACTCAACATTATAACAATTCTCAAATTGCATCAACTTTCTTGTATGGATGCGCTATCCAGTTTATTATAGAGATCAGTGATTATACATGCCTCATTCCATCTTATTTTTATTTTATCAGCATCAGGAGTAAACTGCAAAACTGTATATACCTATAGCGTTCTCAAAGTGACAAAGCTATGAATAGAAAACAGGATACACAAAATATCTCAGTCGTGCATTGCTCTCTCGCTTCTTCCAAAAACGCCAGATGACATCACCACAAGACTGAACTTCGACAATAGAAGTGCTAAAAATTTAAACTTAAATATTTTATGCAAACAAGTTTTTGTTTTTACTTTATTCTTTTATTAAGTTTACCAATACAAAAATGTTTTGTAAAATATATTTTTTTGATTAATTCATTGTAATTCACTAATTTTAACGTTTATTTAGTTTTTTGTTTGTGCATACATGTTCTCTGAAATTGTTACATTTATAAAGTTTATGTTTTTCATCGATTTTAGGGCGGCATTCGACACGATAGATCGGAAAGCACTTATGCTTAAGCTGTTAAATAAAGGAGTCTCGACCAAATTCATTAACATTTTAGATGTTTTTTATAATGCAACAACTTCTTCAGTCGTCTTTGGAAGCAAAATGTCCGAGTAGTTCCAAGTAGAAATAGGACTAAGGCAAGGCTGTAATTTGAGTCCTCTGCTTTTTGCTCTATTTATAGATGACATAGAAGAAGTGCTACAAGGTGGAGCCCGAGTTGCTGATATTTTAGTCAAAGTCCTTATGTTCGCAGATATCATCGTTGTGCTAGCAGAGTCGCCTGGAAGTCTCCAATTAATGATTAACAGATTATTCGAGTACTGCAACAAATGGAGGCTCCAGGTGAACCTAGATAAATCGAAAATAATGATTTTTCGGAACGGAGGTGGTCAAAACTGTCGCAGCGAAAAATGGAAGTTTGGAGATCAAAGCATTGAAGTCGTTAACGAATACAACTACCTTGGAGTACGGTTATGTAGAAACCTCAACTGGAAAAACCACATGCTAAATAAACTAGCGAAGTCCAAAAATGCCCTAAATGCAACTTGGAAAACTGTGATGCAATGTAATGATGTTGAGTATGAAGCAAAGTATCAAATTTTTCAGGCAACAGCCAAAGCAATAATGTGCTATGCAGCCCAAGTCTGGGGCCACAAAGAGTTTGAAGAAGTGGAGCAACTCCTGAGATACTTTTTAAAACGCACATTAAAGTTACCAAATAGTACGGCAAACCACATACTTATGCTTGAGACATGCCTTCCTCCCTTGTTCATTTCAACACTTAAAATGCAGGTTGACTACATTCCGAATACAATCAAGATGGACGACAGAAGGCTTACTAAGAAAATAACGATGCTGGTGATTAAAAAAAAAAAATATCATGGTTTGAGTCTTGAAGAGATTTAGCGGAGTACTGTGGACATTCACTCTTACTTTCAACCGATTCGATGGACACGTGGAAAAGCAAATTTTATGGAATCATAAGCTCACTGGACGAGAAAAAGAGACATCTTTATATCGAGAAAGCCAGATCCTCATTCCACAGGAGTATTTATGCAGCACTAAATCACAACTTAGCAATAAGCAACTACTTCAGGGAGGAGTATCCAACTGAACTCATGTCACTGGTTCTGAAGACACGTAGTGAGATGCTTCCTCTAAACAATGTTCCTCATAGGAGTGATTTAGAAGAAATTTGTGGGCTATGCAACCTTATGGAAAGGGAAGACGTGTTTCATTTTATGGGCAAGTGTCCTATTTTTGCTGAAACCAGAAGAAGTACGTTCGGGAAAAATTATTTAAATTATGCTGAAATGATCAATATTCTCAATGGACAGATGGATTGGTTAGTTTTATACAGCTATATAAAGCTAGCACTTTCTTATAGAAAACGAATTTTGGAAGAACTTTTTTAAAAAAACATCATACAAATTTTGTAAATTAATTAATTTTGTATTATTGTCAACTGACAGACGGCCTAGGCCATGTTAAATAATGGAAAATTTATATTTTTTGTATTTTACTTTATATGAAATAAAATCCTATGAAACTTGAACTAATAAAGATCCCCTGAAGTGGGCAGCAATCCCTGTCGAAACGTTGGGAATAAATCAATGTAACTTTCTTTCATTGTCACTAAACCAGTGACCAAAAAAGCCGAAGGAAGAAATAAAATCTCATCCAACAACAATTAATTAAGAATTATAAAATCGAATTATAGAGTGCTGAGAAAGATTACCAATGTGAAGATCGTTTTCGAAATAACACTCTCTTATAAGCGCTTTGCCATTTTTTGTCGTCCTTTATTATCCCTTGCCCATAAATAATCGCAAGAATTAGTGCAATGTAGTACGGGTAGGTATGTATCTAGATACTTATTGAGTAAATGTTATCATTAGCAAAGATTATTGGTGTAGGTATTTTAAAAAGAAAAGCAATGTATTAATATTATGTTTTGGTTAACAAAATAAAAACTTTGTTATTTTGTATTAGTAAGTTATTAAAGTTTTATAAAAAAAAAAAAAAACAAAAAATAAAGTAAAATAAAGGAACTTTAGGTAACATAATGTAGCTACCTACTAAACTAAAGGAACTTCAAATGACACAATGCACATATTAATAGAACACAGATACAAAATATATGAATAATAATTTAACAAGCAAAGAATAAATAGCTAATGGAATATTTACGTTAATAATGCAGCAATGAAGTAACATAAAGCAAACAAATAAAAAAATAACAATTAAATATATAAGAACTATGTATTTACAAGGAAAACGAAACAAAACATTAAATTAATAATTAAGCAGTACATATCAAAAATTGTTTAAGTTTTAAGAAGTCTAATATCAACTTATTTTGTGCGATTGTTATATCGAGCTTTTCTTCCACTATTTTATGCACTGCTCTTCCTTCTTCTAGAGTACTTTTATACGAACGAATGTTCTGTTCTTTTTTTTTAGATGCTTGGCTCAAAAATTTCATCGTCGGACTCTCCATCAAAAATTTCTATTTTAGGGGTGGAAATGTTAATTTTATCATATTTATTAGGGATTTTGTTTACCTTGTTTGCCTCAGATATTTCTTCTCGTCTGCTTTGTAGTTAGTGAAAAGATTTGACGTTTGGCACGAAAAAGTTATCGCTTTTTGCACTTAAGAACACCATTTATCGCACTTTTTCAGTATTTTAATTCTGTGATGTTCCATGCGAAAAAGTTATCGACTGTCAGAGTTACAGAAACTCGATGATGCGATAAAATGAGCTTTGTTCCAATTTTCATCGTTACTCGATGAATTTTATCGATGCGATAGTTAAAGAACATGGGTTCTAGACTATAAATTGCAATCAAGTTTGCGAAGCTCGTATGCCAAGTACAGAAAATAAAGTAATTGTTTTATAGTCAACTTATCATTCTGTTAAAAATCCAAACAAATGTTTTTCGGCGGTTTGGAAGAAAAAAAGCACAACTCAACAAATCTCATTTTTCAAACTATTCAACAGAAAATTAAATATAAATTGGACTTTCATAAATTTGTTAAAATTTAAAGTCTATCAGCCTTATTATCGTACCCGATCGGAATGAAATTTTCCGATAGGCCAGTCGGTAAGATCTACGAAAAAAAAAAAATTAATGTGCGTTGAAAATGTCAAATCTATGCTTTGCATGCCGACGAAATTTCAAAATGGCAGCAACGCATCACGAATTCTTGCTATGTGTGAAGATATTTGCTTTCCGATTTCCTTGACAAAAAATTAGAAGTGGAAAATTTCCCGTAACCATACGATACGATTCGTATACCATGAACAGAAAAATTCGTCCGATCGTACATTTCTTCAAACGGGTACGATATAGGGTTGCATATAATGGCTCTATAAGTTCCAAATATATATGAAGTAGGTACAAGAGTCTTGTATTTTTCCAATGGATAGTTTTTCTTTTCTCTACTAAATTTGTTGTTAACTTCTTATGACAGATCTCAAATTTCTTAGGCAGAAATTGTCAGGAAGGGGAAATGTCTTACTTCCTCTTGAACGTTCTCTTTTGCCTAAAACTACACAAGTTTTGCGTAAAAGAACAGGATTTGGGGATTTGGCTACAATTTTTGAAAATTGTCAATTTTGTTGAGTAAAAGAACAGACCTATTATGTTTGTCGAAATCGAAATATACTCCTACAAGATCTAAGGCAAATGGAAATGGAGAATTTTAAACGCCAAAATGATAGGAGGTATTATTTTTGGAGTATAACTACATTTTTGCAGCAGTTTCCATACCATTAGCGGCATTGAACGAAGCAACTCAAAATTCTCTACAGTCTACAGAACTGCATTAAAAAGTAAATTTCATTAAAAATGAACGATAGGAGGTATTCATACTTAAACGTTGATATACACTCCGCTTCACTTGAATAGAAACAAACTTTTTTTTACTTTCAGAGTGTGTTGCGCTTTGGCAAATTTAGAAATCCCTCTTTAAAGAACTAAAATAAAAAGGTGGTTTTCTAAATTTGCCAAAGCGCAACACGCTCTGAGAGTAAAAAAAAAGTTTGTTTCTATTCAAGTGAAGCGGAGTGTATATGTAATTTAAAAAATGTAATAAACACTTGCGAGAAAAAAAGGAATCACTCTCTTGCTTCACGTAAAATAAATGATTGCTCTCAATGTAATTGAAATGCATGATGAATGTTTATGGTATCGTTAAAACGCTGGAACCATAAGCTTTACATCAAGGTTAAAACATAACAATCAGCTCGTGATTTCAAGAGATAATCGTCATAATTGAAGCATGTAAGAAAAAATAAAGTGCAATTAAAACAGGTAGAAGCTCGAGGATTAAACATTTACGACAAAATAAAGCGAAATTTATTATTTCGGTATCTTGTATTACCCCGCCCAAGCTTTAGTTACAGTTTCTAAGCGATGGGTTTCTTGACTGTCTCTTGGGGTATTCTTTCCCATTCGTCTACCAGTACCGCTTTCAGTTCTGAATTGTCTCAGGAGCTGGATTAATGGCTCTAACCCTTCACTTAAGCTCGTCTCACAAATGCTCAATAGGGTTTAAGTCTGAGCTTAGCCTCGCCAGTCCATGCCATCTTGGCAATACCGCCTTCCCTAAGAAATCCGACTCTTTCCCGTGCAGTGTTGCATTAAGCGATATCATGCATACGAAATCTGTATCATACAAAACTATCCCCCGTAAGTCACGATGTGAACATAACAGCTTTGTTCAAATCGCTCGCCAGGTCATCTGTGTATTCTGTGTAGTCATCCTCGGTGGTTTGCAGTCAATTTCGATCCCCTGATGGATCGTTTCGGGGCATAAGGTCTGCTTCTTTATGTTGTCTTCTACCTGTTCGTTTACTATCAATTCTTCCTCGTACCTGTTTGAGCTGTTTTTGGACGTTTAAGGCCAGTGAAATGACGATTTTGAAGACAAGTCATTGCGATGAATCTATCATATCTCTAAGTGGTACACCGGTGACGTCTAGATTTTGGCATTCGCACAGACTATCCAGTTTTTCTGAACGTTTTGTAGATCTTTGATATACAGCATTGGCTTAGATGGTGCTGACGGGCTACGTTGGGTTAATCCTTGTCGCAGTAGTTTAACAACTTGAGCAACGTTTGTCCAAGATTAGAAGGCCTATTAAATAGAGATTAAGTATGTAACAGTTCAATTTTAACAGCACATCGATAAACAAAAACCAATAATGGGCGCGTATATTGCGTATCAATGTTTCCTACTTGTGCTTCCTTTTTAATGTAATTTGTTATTTTCGTTAATTTGGCGAATAACGCCAAAAGTATCCAATGGATTTTTATGATCTTACTTCCAATCTAAAGTTTAAAGTTCAAACTTTTAAATGTGGCCATGAACATTTAAGCATAAATATTTTATCCATAGAGATTGTTGCTTTTAAAAGACGAAACGGAAGGATTCCATTTTTTTTGCTCGCAAGTGTAGTTGCAAACTCTTTTTTGAATGCTTCTGAATTTAAATAATATATACAAACAAATAGGTGCGTTCCCAAAATTCATAGAAAATCGGTTACTTTAAAAAGAAGTTCGAGATCTTAAATATTCTTTGCTTTACTGATTCGACTTGTTTTCCATTTTCAAACTTTCATGCTTTGGTTTATAAAAGTTTTCCAATTTTTTTTTGTTATATCCAAGATTTTCTTTAATAAAAAAAAATAAAAAAAATTATTATTGTATAGGTACATAAAATAATTATATACAAAAATTAATGATATAATAGGCTAGGTCAGGAAAATAAAATCTCCGAGACTTCAGAAATCTTAGTTAAAGCATGAACAAGATTTCTCAGCAAAATTAATCAGTTTTCTGTCAAAACTCTGAGGAAAAAATATTGGATTCGTTTGTTCTCTTTTTTACGTAGATCTCATTATCCTGAACACGCCACTTAAATTGTTATTGGGATTATTTATTCCTGTTTGGTTTAACGTTTAAGATGACAGAATTAAATGTAATAAAACATATACATACATACATAGTTAAAAATATATGTTTGTGTTTGTTCATAATTTTATTAAAGTAATAAATTTTATAATCCTTAGATCCCAATTCAAGCCAATTTCAAAACTACTGTTTAAATAAACTCTAAAGGACAGGTTGAAAGCCATTAGGCTTACCACAAAAAAAAAGCTTTTACAACAACTAATGGTATGAAATCAGGAAAAAAAACTAGATTTCCTTTTAGCTTGAAGCATTTTTCCTTCTACAATAAATTTAGCAACATCTCAACAAAAATACTCAACTCATAAGTTGTTCGCGTTTATTTGCAAACATAGGGTAAATTGATTTTTATCTAATATGAAACTAAAAGTGCTAATATATAATGTTAATATGTTATTTGAAATTTTACTTACTTTTTTATTAATTTTTAAAATTAATAAAAAATAAGGAATCTTCGCTCAACAGCTTTGATTAGCTCGCTAAAGTTATTAAGTTGACCAGACTTGTTTATAGTTGATAAAATACGTTCTATAGGATGCATTGAAAAGCATTTATGGAAGTAGGTGATAGCTTGCCATTTGTTGACATTCAGTTCAAGGATTTTAGGTAGCATGTTGAAATATTGTTGAGATCATTTTGTAGTAGATAAGAGTCGACGGGGGATTCTTATTTTTTTTTTGTCATCGGTGAAGATTGATATAAAAGAATCTATAATGATTCAATTGATAACATTGATTTATCACAACAAAAATCAGTGGTCCAAGATGGCTGTCCTGTGGGACACTAGATTGTTATGATAGGATTAGATTCAGAGCATCTAAATAAGATCTAAAGATGACTTTATACTGAATAATCTTTTAAGTAGGATAGTAGTGCATGGTAAATTCTAAATAATAAAAAAAATAATCTGTATTACTCGTAATTGGGGACGATAATTTGTTTACATTGAAACATCATTGTATCATACATTCAAATAGCTTTGGAATGCAAGAGATTTTTAACAATAGGTCAGTTTCTTAAAGATATTCTTCTTTAAGCTTTTCTTATCTTTTAGATTCATTAATCTTTTCTTCAGCAGCAACTGATGATAATGCGGTATACCTTAGGAAATGTATTCTTAATCAAGCAGATTGGCAGACAAATTGAGTTTTCGACTGTGTTTGGGTCATAAGAGCTTGAATTCAAATAAGTTAAGGTGAATCACACCAAAAACATAAATGTTAAAAAAGATTTAATTTCTCCATGTATACAAAAAAATTGTATGTAATAAGTCAGCCAGTCCTTCAGCTACATGAAAACTTTGTGCGTGATAGTTTTACAGCAAAAGCCCTCGAATCGGAGAGTAGAATTCTATATTCTCAGCTCAACAACAATTTATTGGAAAATGACTACTTTTACGATTTGCTAAACTAAAGAGAAGTATCGCTCATTTTTAAAGTGAAATGTGAACTTCTCGCCCTAAACGGAAGCCCACACAATGGAAGTTTCAACCAATTTTGTTCTCTATGCAATCTAAGATTCCAAGAAGACGATTTCCACTTTGTTTGCATTTGTCCAATATTTTCTCCACAACGCCTCGCATACTTCAGGAAGATAACATTAAGATTACAGCAAACAATCAACATTCTAAATGGTTTCGACTGGAACAAATGTTGTAAATTTTTGAAAGATACTTACAAATATAGGAAGTTATTAATAAACGTATTCATGTATCTATTTTCTGCTATTTTATTCAATATTAAATTAAAATTATTTTATGTACGTACAAATTGCTAACCAAGCTGACGGAAAAGCCATATCCTTAAAATTCATTATTTTTGTAAAACAATGTTAAAGGTGATATTACATTGTCATATATATATGACCAATGCTAGTCATATAAAATATGGCACAATATTTGTATATATGACGAGTAGTATTAGACTATGCCATATAAGTATGCCATATACATGATCACAAGCTTTTTATGTCAATTTTTGTTTACAAATATGACACACTAGCTACGAAAAATAAAATATTTAAAAAATATGATTTATTTGACCAATCACGTTTCATTAAAATCAAATATTTTTTTCAAACTCAAAATAATTCATGAGTGTCATATATATGGAGTCATATATATTTTGTCATATAAATATGACTATCACACTTATATGACATTTGTGAGCCATATTTATTTGGCAAACTTGCCATATATATATGACAATGTAATACTGCCTTAAGTAAAGTAGAAATAAAATTAATTACTTACATACTTAATAAGTCAGTCGTGAAAAGTGATGAGATCTAAAAGTACGCCAAGTTCTAAGTTTATGAAAGTTTAATATCAAATATTTCTGTAGAGTAATAGTCCAAATTACGAGTCCAAATTATGAGAGAAATTTCTTATTTAATGATAATTAACTAAAATTTGGTAAATTTGGTAAGTTAACTTGGCAAGTTTTCTTTTTTTTTCCATCTGATGATTACTCAAAATTCAAAAGGTTCTGAAAATCAATTTCACCAGTAAATAATCAGAAGTTCTAAATATAACTTACAACAATTTTGAGGAAGTGGGCGGATACCACGCCTCCTATATGGAAAAACTCAAATTTACCATTGTTTCCTTTGTACACGTTGCAAGCCTTATTGCTCTGCCAAATTTCATCATTCTACAACAATCAAGATTGTTTCATTTAATTGATAACTATTTTGAGAAATTTGGTAGTTGCCACGCCTCCTGAATCATAAATCTCAAATTTTAATTTTTTTCCTTAGCACTCATTGTACGGCCTACCGTTTTACAAAATTTCATCATTCTGCAACAATCAGATAGCAATTAAGGGAAATTGGGCGTGTATCGCGCCCGGTATATATGTAGAAAAACCTAAAATTTTCGAGTCTTTTCTTTGTATAGGTACAGCACAAGGCCTACCATTGTACGAAATTACAAGAATCTACGTTGACGGGAAGTGCTCCATAATTTTGATGATCTGTCAGTCAGTGAGTCGGTCAGCTACTGTGCTTGCGACTTTTACGTCCTATATCTCAGGAACCACTAATGGTAAGGAGTTGAAATTTGGTGAGGCGCCTGTGCCCGCCTAGCTTAGCATATATAGCGAGATTGAAGTTTCTGAAATTATTCGTTACGAAGTTAGAGGGGGTCGAAAATCGCTTGAGTTTTATCCTGTAAAAAGGGGTGTGCCGAGAATTTGGCTAGGCACTACCGTGCCTTTTGATATGTGAATATCTTTAACTTTATTTAAACATTCATAAAATGAAAGAATCTGTTATTAGAAAGATTCAATTCGAATCAGGTATTCCTGTTAAAGATAAACACATAGACTAGAGAACAAAGAGTTGGCGTTCTAATAGTTAAAAGGTGCAAGTTGGAGTATCAAGTAAGGTAAATCCTCCAAAGTTAATTTCATTTATATTTTAAGGAGCGTAAATTACTGTGTCATGAATTGTATAAGTAATGCTATAGTTATGGATAACTCAATAACTGCGTCTTAACAAAAATTTTAACTCAAGGTCTCAAGCCAGACGCCCGCCGTCTAAATGTTTGATGTCAAAAGCTTACGACGTAAAGAATGATCTTAAAGCTCCTACTTCTATTTATAAAATGGTAAGATAAAAAAAATATTATTACAAAAGTCATAACTCATAACTTATTTTCATGTTCTATTTTTATGAATAAAAAAAAATACATTGTAGGGTATCGTAAATTTAAAATACATATCATCATTTTCTCTTTATTTTATTTTCTCGTTGTTCCTCAATGATTTTCATTTTCCCTGTGGGCAAATGAAGAAAACAACATGAAGGTATAAGGATGGTGGAGACAGTTTCCAAGGCACATAGTATTCTACTCTTGACATAAATTGCTGTTGTGTCGTTGAAAATATTCTATGTAAGCTTTAAAAGCGCAAAATGTTGCTTGGCTGCATAAACTTAGGTTAACAAAAAAAATCAAAAAGAAATCTGATACAAAATATAACAAGGACAATGTCCCCACGGTTGAATAAAAAATCTAAAGTAAAAAAAAAAAAAAATACAAAAGAAAAAGATAAAATAAACTCTTAAGTATTATGTTTCATAAATAAGCCTTTGCTAGAGCGGTGTCCTTAATTAAAGAATTCATAACTAGCTATTCTTCATTTTCACATCCTGATGACTTACGAGTAGCTGGGAGGGAGGAAAGTAGTGACTAGGGAAAGTTGAGCGGCGAGCGCATCACTGCTCGTTCACCATGACATCTATTTCATGGACATAAAAGAAGATTAGCCTTTAAAATATTGTGTGGGTGAGTATATATTTAAAATCTATGTGCACGTTGCAGCACATACAACGAGGATAAAAATTAGCTTCCGCAGTATTATGAAAATAAAACAGGCTGACTGGCTGACTCTAGAGTAAACACTCAAAGTCACGTCAGGATGTTCATTGTATTGTTATGTCATGTGATATGATATGCTCGTATTTTTAATTTGTTTGCATTTTATTACCTGATTTAGTTGTTTAAAATGAATGATAATTTATAATTTGATTAAAGAGTTTCTGTTTAAGTAACGCACATTGCTGACGGAAAATCACTGTACTGAAAGCAATTTTTCATTAATTAGTAATTAATACTAGTAAAGATTGCAGTTTAACCCATAAAAAAGATAGTTACGTACTTACTTACTCAAAAATTAGATACCTACTACCTAAATGTATGTAGTTTCTATTTTATATACAAATCATGCGTAGATAAATTTATGAAAATTAGTATTAATCAAATAGATATCTGGAACTATCGTTGCCAGACGTCCCGGATTTCGCACATAAATTTAACTGTCCCGACGGGGCAGCTTTTTTTCCGGGTTTAAACCAGAATTCATTGCAAAAACATCTTTACATTTTTACATTTTTCAAAAGAATAACTGCGCTGTGATATTGATTTAACTTTAAGTAGAATGTCATTCTGGCAACTTGACATTCGTTTGGTTCCCAAAAGTGCCAATTTCTTCCAATTTTAGTCCAAAATTAGTATAAAAAACTAAATTGGACATGCTTAAAAACTAGCAGTGGTATTTAATAGATTTAGACTAGATAGACAGTGGAAATATGTCGTGGAAATATTAAATACCTATGTCGAATTCCATGCAACCAAAAAATCGAGTCTGTTTAGCAAAAACTCACTTTTTCTAGACAAAGTAAATTTGTCGTTTTTATAGCAAGATCTACAGGAACTTGCCCAAGCGCTAGGGAGATTTGACATTTCTCAGGAGATTAAAGCTTTTTACCGCGGTACAAATATTCAAAAGTATTTGTCGTTTGTTTAAATAGATTTAAAACAATATGTTTTTATTCATCAGATAAGTGGAGAAGCAATGAACGGAATTAATAAGTTCTGATTCCAAATGCCCAAAGTCCATTCATCCCTGCTTGTTGCCGAATTAAAAATGGTTACTTTATAACTTTGATGGCTGTCAAAAGTTAAGTTACTTCTTTCATCTTATTTAATGGTGAGGGAGATAAGATTTGTTTCGCAGTGCGAATTCAGTAAGGCTATGTATGAATTGGATTTAAATCGAGCTAAATTTTGTCCGAAGTTTAATCTTTGACTCTAATGAGTTGTACACGGAAACTTCGAAATTAAATCTCGGATAAAATTTTAAACCGAAATTTTATTCGAAACGCACCAGGACTAACCAAATTTGTACCTATGAAACATTTTCCGTAGTCAAATGGAACAGTAAGAAATTGCCTTTAGTTTGAGTGCGAACAATTCCTATTCCATGGTGTAGTAACCCTGAACACAAGAGCTAAAATAACCATTTTTTGTTTATAAATAAGGCAGTCAATATTTTGTATAAAAAATAATTTATTAATTTTAATATAATGAGTTTTTATTTTGTCCCGGGAAAAAAATTGAAATCCCGGTATTTTACTATATTTTTGTCTTTTGTCCCGCCGAGCTGCGAAAAAAATCTGGCAACCCTATCTGGAACGTTGCTGTCCATCCGCTTGATGTCGTTCAGTCAATCTATTCCATATCTTGGAAATCTCACCAGTGTTCTTAATTTTGTGGGAATCTTAAGATTTTACATATTTCGAAACTTTAAACTTCCCCAGAATTATTGATGAAACTAAAAATCGACTAATAGAACTAAGACTTTTTTCATCCTAAGTGTTTCGGGGGGTCTATCAGAATGGCGTGGAGTTAAATATGAGTAAAATTTGTTGGCTATGAAATAAATAGGAACATAATTCTCCATTGATAATGAGTTTTCTGTAGTGAAGTGCATTCACGGTGTAATTGTATAATGCATCCCAAACTTTTTAAAGGACAAATTTCAGTATCTTCGTCAAAAACGCATGTGAACCGAAAAATTCGATTGCTAAATCGGACAGATAATATTGACAGAAATTGTAAGATGCCTGTTATAGCTTTCATTAAAACTCATCATTTAAAGATCTAGGGCACTTAAAAAACAAATATAGTGGTTATTTTGATACCAATATGAAGCTGATAACTAAATGAAAATTTATTCCCAAGTATCAAGACTTCATATTTTTGACTCCAGTGTCAAAACTAGTATTTATTTTTTTTTTAAACCACGGAAACTTGTTATTGATTACCTTTCTGCACATTATGATACCTTTATAATTTCATTTCGACCACGTGTATACGTCCTGTCAACAATTAAATGCAAAAATTTATTGAATTGTCATCGAAAATTAAATTTATATTTTGCTAATTTTCAATTGCTTAAAAGGATCACTTACCCCCAGTTTAACAGTGAAAGTTTAAACTTAAGTTTAGCTGAACCTGAACTTAAGTTTAAATTACAAGTTTAACTCCTTGCGTTTCACAGCATAAACTGAACCTAAGTTCAATTAAACGAACTATATTACCGAACTACATTACCATTTTCTCAGAAGCATATGCGCAAGTCAGCGCAATTCTCTCAATTTAATTTAGTTTAGTTTATAGCCTAGTACGCAGATCGGGAAAAGACAAATTTTATCTCTACAATTCTAATCTCTACTAAAACGTTGGAAAAATCGCGCAAAATTAATGTTTTTCTCCTTTTTTTCTTCCTGTAAAATTATCGATAAATAAAAGTTGATCGTGTTTATCGTATTCAAAAAGTTGGGTTTTTCATGAAGCCAATATCATAAACAACTCAACAAAAAGTCAGAACTACCAGATCTATCGCAAAGTCTCCATCCTATGAGACGACAAGCGCGAAGTGCCCGAAGTATGACCACTAGCGGAGGGCGCGCTTCAATTGTAATTAAAAACTCTCACTTTTACCCTGTGCATGATGTTTACAATGGTTCGGAGATTTCGCACTGGGTACATTTTTTTGGTATCTGCGAGAACGGCCTTCACCATAAAGAGCCACTAACTATGAATCATGTCACAAGGATTTTGAAGTTATTGAGAAGATGGTGAACATGAACTTAAAATTAAATTCATTCGTCTTTTTCAGAATTTGCTTTAATTTGAAGATTCGGCTTATGGTCATATATCAAATTGGAGGCTACAACGACTTTTGACTTTCACATCACAACCTTCGCTAAATAGGATCGCTAGTTTTTGCAAAAAAAAATATGATCGCCTCCTTTTATATAAGGTAGATATAGGAGCTGATAGTCTACTTTATAGATTTTATAGCATAAAAGGGTTCCAATTTTCCCAAGAATATCAAATTATATTTATTACAAAATTCAAACAATGTAACGACTTTGCTATAAGTGGATTACCAACATTAAATTTTCATATGCATCAGTATTAAACTTTTAAAATCAAATGTTTTATGAATTCAACTTTAATGTACCTACCCATGTTCATTTTTCTTAAAACTTCTCAACTCAATTCTTTGACTCCCTTGAGACCACTTTCAAAAACTTTTAAACTAGCATTAATATGTATTGCTTTTCCAATCTCTTATGAAACAAATGATAAATTATCCTTTTTCTATGTACCTTGCGACCATGCGATATCCATTCTCATCTTCAAAAAAGAAAACAAAAAACAAACAAAAACAACTATACATATACCTATATAATATAAAACAAATTAAAGTTGAAGTTTTTGTTTTGATTCTCGACTGACAAGAGTTGGGAATAAAACCTTAAAATATTTCCTATCAGTACCGAAACATGGTTTGGTTTTAGTTTTAGCGAAATTCTATCTTTCTAGATTTTGAATCTCCACTATACAAATTCACCTGAAGCTAAATGACACATGAGAAATCTAAAAGGATGTGACTTTTGATTGTGTTTTGTGAAAACTTATATTCTGTTTAATTCAGAGAGACCAAACAAAACACAACAGCAAAACTTTCTCGTCTTGTTTTAGGATTGTTTTATTTTTACATCCTCCTCTGACCTACAATAAGTAAATTTCTACATCACCGTACAAAAATAGTGCCTTGAGGCTAATGTGTGTGTCAATGCCAGGACCAAGGTAGATTCCTTACAAACTAAACTGCTGTATATAATCTCTGACAACAGAATTTCAACTTCATAAAATTTCTATGAAGAAATCGACGAAATTTATCTTGTAAAACAAAATAATTGAATGTACTTTGCAAATATACAAAAAGGAGAAAAAAGACCAAAAAAAAAGTTCAACAAGGAGGATGAAAGGAAAAACATTTGCAGAAAAAAAAAAGTTTTTAAACTAAACACAAAAAAACATTAATGAAAGAAGAAGAAATTTGAATAACGCCGCCAACGAAATATGTTTCACTGTCACATTTCTATACAGATGAGCCATACGACCAGACCAACGACCCACGAGGCACGGGAAACACCTTCACAAATTATTAGTAACACACTTTTCAGGATGAAGTTTTTTTTTTTGTTGAAGTTTATCTTTCAGGAACAAAGTATTCAAAAATTTTAGATCAGACTTCGCAAAGCGAAAAACGCGCGTTTTCCGTTTGTATGTACTGCGCTTTGGAAAAATCCGATGTAGACATGAGTTAAAGGTAGTCAACTCCTTTCTTGTGTGAATGTTGTAGAAGTTTTTGACGCGAGTTTGAACTGATTGGCATTTGTTTTGCCTTTGTGTTCAACATTTTGCAAATGGAATAGGTAAAAGGAGTTAATCAAATAGAAAGCTTTGTGGCTTTGATAAATGCATCTGCTCGATTTGTGGGATTAATTGACTTTTTATAGCTACTTTTCAAAACACGGAAATGGATTTCTGCATAATACAACTGAAAGCCATTTCAAAATTAATATTAGGTATGCACTTAAAAGCGCCTAAGGATTCTAAAAGGATATGCAGATTTGAAGCTTGTAGTTAATTTTTATTTAACAATTAGCGGATCCTGGAAACGTATCTCCCTTCTACACTTATAGAAAATATGCATGTTTTAATACATTCTTCAAATATAGCTTCAATTGCAAAAATCTCAAATATTATAATGTATGTATACTATAGGAGTATTATGCTATGGCTTCAAGACAAGTTATTTAACAAATTTCTAACCAACAGAAAACTCATCAACTATGAGAAAAGTATAGTGGATGAAGTTTATTATCCAGATTTTCAAAAATTTTACACACGCTTATGTGAAAATTTAATTATAAGAAAGCTGAGTGTGGCTTGTGGCAGCGACAGTGAACGGAAAGAATTACATAATGGTTGCCTTAATTTAAACAGAGTTTAAAGCACAAAGCCCGTGGCGTAATGGTTAGTGCGATGGACTGTCACGCCAGAGGTCTGGGTTCAATACCAGCCGCTTCCACCTTAAGTTTTTTTCCGGGCTACTACCTCTTGCGAAGAATTGACAAATCCTCCAAGAGTATCTCTTGTTATAGAAAAGTGCCGCTCGCCTTACTGGCTGAACAGAACAGAACATTTTTCGGAATTTTGAGCTCAATCGGTTCTTATTGGGTAAAAACCCAATAACAAGTTAAAATGTTGATCTATTGACCTGTCCTCTAATTAGTATTACCTAGAATGGTATACAAAACTAATTTTTTAAATGGGATACCATTCCTTTTTTATCCAATTTCACTCTATAAGTAACTATAGCTAACTCGTGACATCAATTAAACGCGAATGTTTGAATGACCTTTTAAACACAAAAACTTTTTGTACATCGGTCATCTGTTTTCTGAAATTAGACCTTACATACAAAAAATAATAAAAAAGAAAACAAAGCTTCTTGTCCTGTACGGGAGGTGCGGCGTTCGTTTGGACCTATTTTAGTTTGCAAATTTTGAGGTTGGTGATTTCAGAGTCCTTAGCGCAATATGAGGCGTTCAGAGCAGATCACTGAGTAGACTCTGAGCGAACGGAGTAAACTCTGAGCGGAGTATGTTCAGAGCACTCCGATTTAATTATGAAACACATATCTGTCAAATTACATGGAAACTGTATGAAGTTGGCCGCGCTCAGTTTTTTACTCCGTCTGCTCGGTTATTTTATTCTGAGCTCATGAATGACGCTCTGAACGCGCTCTGAACTCAAAAAGAAACACAATATTTTTGTTTGACAGTTCGGGCTCAGCTCTGAACAGCTCTGAACTAAAAAAGAAAAACGCCTATAGGAAACAAATATTAAGGAACAACAGAGCCCAATGAATATATTGAATTGCCCACTAAATAGTTGTTGGCATAGTTATTAGGAGCAATTAATGCTGGCCTGGCATTTCAGCTGCTATGAATAAGTAGAAGCTCTGTATCAAACTTGTCTAACCCGTGATTCATGTTGACTGGGATCAAACTTTTTTCTTCATTGCGTCCGGATGATTACTTTTTTCGGAAGCTTTTTCGATTACATATAGACTAAGAGCCCACAGCAATTTTTGGGTGTGAAGTATAGCAAAAATTCAATGATGCAATTAGGACAGGTCTTTACTTTCTATTCGCAAATATGCAAGTCTTGCAAGCTGTGGTTGGGGCGTTGCTGCAATAAAAATGCATTTCTCTCTGAAAGCCCAGATAATATGTATACCTAAGGTGACCATCCGTCCCACTTTGGGCGAGACAGTCCCGCTTTCGAGCTATGTGTCCCGCTGTCCCCAAAGAACGCAAAATGTCCCGCTTTGAAAATAGTCGATCAATGCACATAATATGATAAATCTTTTAAAGAATCCTTTAATAAAGCTGACAAAAAATCCTCTGGCCTATAGTAAAACTAAATATATTAAATAGATGCCTGCACTGAAAAAGGTTTTGAAAATATTGCAGATTTTTTGAATACAGTTTTTTTTTTTGAAAATCCCCAGTTCTCAATTTTGGTTGTTTTCTTTGCATTGTAAAATCTGCAGCGGCTGAATTTAGTTTTACAAGTCAGGATTACTTTGAGCGTGGTTTCGTGGTTTGGAAGAAGTTCAGAAAATGATGGAATTACTAAATTGAACAGAAATTTATTAGTACACTCAAAGATACAGAAGTGACCACAAAATAGTCTTGGCAGATTTAAAAAAGCCAACCTGTTATTTTAAAGTAGATTTCCTATGGTCAAAATATAAAAAACCAGGCCAGTCAATTGAACAAGATCAGTGTTCTATGTTTACTTTCATATTTTAAATAAATAAAATTTGAAAATAAGATCGAACAAAATCCTGCTCCATTAAAAATTGAGCTGACGCATCATCATCTTTTTTGTCTTCAATATTTGAAAGCAAAGCTGAGAAATTGTTGGTTCAAATATCTGGGTTGGGCTCAGATTTAATTTTTCTGGACAGCCTATAATTTCTGTAATTTATAATTTCTGTTTTTATATTCTTATATAGCCATATTAATGACACCCTCAAAGCTAGTTTCACAGCAACACTATTTCTATAGAGGTATCCAAGAGTATCTCTTGTCAAAGAAAAGAACCGCTTACACTAGCCGTTCGGATTCGGCTGTAAACTGTAGGACCCCTCCATACCTGTGCAGACAAGCACACAGGAATGGTTGAGAGTTGTAAGTCACTAGACATGGTAGATCAACTTGTTAAAAAACACTCACAAAAAATCAAAAAATCAAATCTTTCAACTCTATTCGCACAACAAAAAAATGATGACAACAAAAAGTTTGACAGAGCAGCCATAACATAAAACCCACACGTAACCAACAAATTGAAGCCAAAGCTTAAACAAAAAAACATTGATTGCGTTTTCTCGAGCAATCTGAAAATTAAAAATTTACCTGGAACAACCAAAGATAAAACTGCAGAAAAATCTGGAATTTATGAGGTTAGGTGTGGCGACTGCAATGAAAAGTACATCGGGCAGACTAAGCGCAGCTTGAGAGTTACAAACCCAAGACAACTTGATGCTTACGAGTGTTTATATACACATGAACGACCAGAACCAACTGATGAACGGGGATAGTGGCAATATAGATTCGTCCTTGTTTGATCTTATCTAACATTATACTGTCTCTTTTGTGTTAATTGTTTAAATATTAAACTCAACTTTGATCTTAATGACAGATTCAATTTCTTTATGTTGTTTTGATTACAATATACTTTGAAACTAACTGGTGTATTGCTGATGATGAGTCGAATTAGACTCGAAATGCATTCAATTTAAAATAAATTTCGACAAAGAAAAATAATTTTGTTTTCTTGTGTTTTTTTTATTAAATGTTGTGATTCTTTGCGGTGTTATTTCCATTCTTTATTTAATCTCCATAATCTCAGAAAATATCTCCATAATAAACGAGTTTCAACCTTAGGTATAAATTTCTAGGGATCAATTTACAAATTGCACTTTTTTTTAAATTACAGCTTATTTTTCTTGAATTTATAACACAAAGTTTTGAAAACCGTAATTTACAAAATTTGTAATTTGGGTAGTTAACAGTCAATTCGAATTTTGCAATTTGAGAAAAAATTGTAAAATACGAACATTTTGAATCAAATTTATAACTACAGTTTAGATTTCATTTTTTTCATTGAAATTATTCTTATTTCCGTTTTCAATTTGTCATTTAATATTTGCTGATTTATCACAACCGAGCGATCAAATCTGTAGTTCCAAACAAAAAATGGTGAATCACCATAACATAGAGATCAAATAACTAAAATCGTAATTTAACTAAATTTTATACTTTCCGTTTGCAATTTAAAAAAAAAGATATGGTAATTTATTACAACAGAAAGATCAAATCTAAAACCAGAATTTTAATTCGAGTCGAGTCTTTCAATTTACAATTTACAAAAAATTTGTATGAGAAGACTATGGTTTTACAGGCACGGGTTAATGAGCTCGGCCAAGTTTTTGTTTTTTTTGGTCCATAATTTTACTGTAGGGGTGTCTGATCTAAAGAAAAAGTGAGATTGGGAAATTACGGACACCCTAATATGCATTTGCACAAGCTGTTAAATTTTACCTTTTCAGTCAAAATAATGAAACGGAGTTTTTTATTAACACTGAATATTATATCTATGTTATACGAGGGTTGTATGGGTAAAAATTCTGCTTGCGAAATTCTGCTTTTCAATATTCTGCCTTTTAAAACTCTATTTAACAAAATTCTGCGAATAACACAAAAAAAAATGTTTTGAAAAATTAAAAAAAAAAATGTTAGCTTTTTTTTTTATTATAATTTCAGAATTTTGTAAAACAGTGTTTTAGAATTTTTAAAATTATATTATGTACTCTTGTTAATATAAATAATGTTATTATTATAAGTAATGTGTCGTTTAAAAGTGTTGTTTGCTCGGAGTCATGTAATTAAGTTTTTGAAATCTCAATAACAAAAAAGCATTCATAAAATGGAGAGTAAAGAAAAAAAAGAAAATTGAAAATTAGAAAATTGAAAATAGACCTAAGCGCTAAGCCAAATAAGATTTCTTAAAAAAATAG
The DNA here is from genome assembly GCA_947049315.1 of Epistrophella euchroma. NCBI lineage: Eukaryota > Metazoa > Arthropoda > Insecta > Diptera > Syrphidae > Epistrophella > Epistrophella euchroma. Next base: position 58,506,014 of record OX346245.1, on the reverse strand, counting down.
CTCAAAATATTTTTTTCATTAAAAAAATATATAAATTTAATGGCACAACGGCTCATGAAGAACCAGAGCTTATTGACTTACAACTGTAATTTTTCCTGTGTGCGTGCCTGCAAGAATGGAGGGGACCTACAGTTTATAGTCGAATCCGAACGGCTAAGGTGAGCGGCACTTTTCTATGACAGGAGAAACTCTTGGAGGATTTGTCACTTCCCCGCAAGAGGTAGTAGCTCTGAAAAAAAAAACTTAGGTGGAAGCGGCTGGTATTGAACCCAGACCTTTGGCATGACAGTCCAAAACGCACTAACCAACGCCACGGGCTACTACATAAACTCGGCCATATTCGCACTAAAACTGAATAGAATAAGGAAAATAAGAACTAGTCAAACCTTTCTATAGACAGGAATGAAAGAATCTTGAAATTTATTTAGCTTTTACTATATTATTATAGTTTAAGCTATTTTAATTCACACAAATGGAAGTTTAAGCTGGAAAAACAAGCTAAAACAAAATGAATTTAGCTTTGGATATTTTAAAATAGCTATTATTAGAAAGGATCTTTATTCTTTAACTAGATAGCCAAAGCTATTTTTCACGCAAAACTCAGCTTTTACCATTCCAAATTTGCGAATTCAAGTGATAAAAAAGCTTTTTAAGACCAAACAACTATGTCAGCCCACTTTTAAATAAACAAGATTTATTGAAAAAAAAAATTAAATATACTTATTCTATCTAAGTTTCAAACTAAAAACAATCAACAGACCCTTTTCCCAAAAACCAATCTCCAGTTATAGTCTCTGCTTCATTTATTCCATTTTTTTATTTTTCCAACACAAAGCCATTATATTTTTTATTAGAGGTTTTTAAAAATCTCAGTGCATTCAAAACCTCATCCCAAACAGTAATTTATCTGTACCTACTTGACCCGCGCGTCGCGCCGGCCCAATATGCGGTGTGTGCAGTACCTATTCCTTCAAAAGAATTCTTCACCCTAATCCATTAAATCCACGGGAGTTTTGGTAGAGGATCGCAACGAGGTCGGTTGTGCCCTGCGCACAACCGTGCATTTACAGTTTTGATTTAAAAAAAAACAGCAACTGGTAAATTATTTTTAATAATTTTCTCGAAGTCCTGGTTGGGATCCCTTTGAGGGGAGGGATTCCCTTCTCGGCAATCCGGAGACTTCTCCAGCAACTGGAAACTAGGACAGCTTATTGCAAGTACCTAATTGGACGCCGTTAGTCCGTTATAACGGACCACAGGCAGAGTCCTGCCTAGCAACCGCTTCAACCATTAAACAGGTTGATAACTGTCTATCATAGACGTAAAAGCTGCACATTCAATCGCACCAAGCCAAGTCTAGAAAACGACACCGCAACCGGCAGCCGACCCACATATTTTCGGCAGATTCTCCAAGCGAAAGAAGACTACAATCTATGCATCAGCAGAAAAGATGCTTAAAAGACCAAGCATAACCTTTTAAAGTGTTCCATCGTTTAATTGTCATTTTAACATAAAAAAAGCAAAAAAAAAAAAATTGTATGTTCATTTCTATAAATCGCCATCAAGTGTTAAGTTCAAAAGCAACTAATAGATGTGAATTTTATGTTTAAAAAAGTAACTAAATTGTCTTAATAAAAGCATTCTAACCTAAATCCAATTGTAAAGAGCCTTTTCGCTCTAAATAGAGTTTCTCTACATTTTGTGATATTTCAATTTTAACACAAACCAATTTCATTATATATGAATTTCCTTTAATAGAGCGTACTCGCTCTATAGCACGAAACTTATTTGGTATTATATGTACAAATTATTCTCAGGCATATTTTAGTTTGTAAGTTATTTTTATTCTTAGGTAGTGTATATATGTATATATTTTTCTCCCGTTGCATCCATAAGCCAACAAGTAACTGTTTTCATCTCTCTTTTTTGAGCAAGAGCAGAACATACTTATTATTTATAAATATAATACAAAGCAAATGAAAGAGCAGGCAATACATTATAGCCGCCAATTTTTCCATGTAATAACTGACACAATTGTAATTTTAGAATAGATAGCAATTGTAACCTAAAGACTCAATAAAAATTCAATTCAATTCAAAATTCCATTAAATCCACAAGAATTCCAAGAATTTATTCGTTTAATCAATGAGCGGACTTTCTTTCATTCGAAACGAGAATCCTTTTTTCCATCAACAAACGTGAATTAAGTTTAAAAGTGTTGTCGGGATTTTAATTTCTATCAACTTTAAAACCTGAACCCAGAAACTTGTTGATGTAGAGGCAGGTTTATAAACGAACCCGCTTAAAATATACTTTGTGAAAAATGAATATTATTAATATTCGGGTTCAATCACCCGCGCCACCTGGGACAAAGTTTATTTCAGCAAGAGATTTTCCAGCACATAAAACAAGTTAATTACTCTCGCAAAAGCTCCGAGCGTTATTCGCATTGGTACTTAAAATTTAAATTGCACCAGAAGAATTTAAATTGTTCACCTGATTTTAAAAGGGAAAACGCGCGTTCATGAGATCCCTTCTTTCATTTATTTTATTTTTTAAATGGTGGGTGTTCAACTGTTGGTGGACGAATTCCAGGCAATTAGAAGAACACACACATTTACATTATATATAAACTCAAACTCACGAATTAACATTTTTATATTTCCATGCTACATATACATATGCATAATAATTAAAATTCATGAGCAACACGAATTACATGCACGAATTGTTGAATGCATTCAAATATTCCCTGAGGAATGTATCTATTTATATCTGTAGGTAGATAAATAAATGTACATATATATTTTTCGTTTTTATTTTTCTGTGGCATCCCAAAAGTTTTTCAACATAGATATTGATGAGGATGTATGTACTCGTAAAGAGGGTGCAAAGAGGATTTAACATTTTTTAGGTTTAGAAATGAAATAAATTAAAGGGCAAATGAAAAACATTTTTTTGTCAAAAAAGTGTGACAAGAAAAAAAATTATTTGCATTAATTTTACAAAAAAAGGAAGGCATAAATTTGTAATGTATACAAAAATTAAAATAACTTAATACTGTCCCTTGAATTGTAATCATGCGATCTAAAACATGAAAAGGATACAAATCGATAATAAATCTATTAAAATATTTTTTTCACAAACAAAATTTTCTTTGTAGGAAATACTTTGTCTTAACAAAGTACTTTTCATTTTGGAAAACGAAATTCTATCAGGAAATGGTTTTTTTAGAAAAAATATTTTCTCCAAAGAAAATGTTATTTATGAAAAAAATATTTCAAGTGATTTACCATCGATTTGTATCCCTTTCCTATCAGACCACATGATTAAACATTAAATTATCAAAAAGAACATTTTTTCCGATGCATTTTCCTGGGGAGCCCGAAACATCCATTAAAACAAATTGTTCGAACGACAGATGTGTACGAAGACCAGATGCACGAAAAGCAAAATTCTCGAAACGACACATCCTCGTGAGCGAATATGTTAGAATAAACACAGAAAGAAGGAATTATGTACAAAAACTAAAGGAAGGCAAATGTTAATATGTATTAAAATGGGTATGTAATTTCTGTTATTGTTCAAATATGTATATGTTATATACAATTTACACTTTAACTAGGATAAAAAAGATCTCCAAGGAAATAAATTATAATTTTTACACTGAACGTTTAAGGGTCACGACTGTAGTTAAAAGACTTGCTGACTAAAAGTTAAATCATTGCAGTACAAAGACTTTTCACTGACTAAAAAGACTAAAAGCAGTTGAAAAGTACTGCAGTTAATTAACTTCCAGTTAATTAACTTTTTTTTTAACTGCACAGTCGGAATGTTAGTACTGACTGCTGACTGCTCGATTTTAGTTAAAGTATTTTTGTAAATTAAAAGACTTAATGAAATTAGTCTTTTTAGTCAATTAACTGCAGTACCGAAAAGACTGCAGTTTTTACAACTCTGCTGCGCAGTTCTCTTCCAATTTCTCTGCTCATCTCTTTAATTTTGAAAGATACACAAAAATCACTGAAAAAAAAAGATGTACAGGTACACGCTGGCGTTGTTGTCATTATCGCTGCACATACTGAAGGCTGGAGCAATAATGCCGGATTTACACAAGTGACAAAATGCCATTAATTTTGTCATTTTATACCAATAAATTGTCATAATTCGGTTTTATGACAGTTAATTGGTATAAAATGACAAAATTAATGACATTTTGTCACTCGTGTAAATCCGGCATAAGGAGGGTGAGTTTTGTTTATAGCTTCGCTCACAGTAAAATAGAGATGAATTTCCAGCGATGGACTTTCATGGATTATTTTTCTTTCATAGCTTGATGTGGATGTCTAAAAAAAAAGTATTTCACATCTGGTGGGATAAAAAGAAAAGATTTTTAGGTGTAAACTTTACTTCGAAAAGATAAAATTAAGAATTTTTGTTTTTATTATTGTTACACATTTCAGTGCACCTATAATAAAAAAAAAAAATCTATTGCAAAATGCAATGGGGTTAAATATAAAAAAGTACCTGTGACTTCGGACTGATTTATAAATAGTTTAGGGATTATTGTTTGTTTCTATGTTTTATGGTTTTATGATTTGTTTTGTAGCTAAGCAACATAAAGGTTCCGGGGGCGATGTGTTTATATTTATTTCATGGCGTTAGTGTTTATTTAATATATTTTTTGACCTTTGGGGTTTTGGGAAAACAGTAATAGATCAGTGCTTACGAGTTCTAATAATTTTTACCTACGAGTTTTTAAAAATGAATTTTCCTTAAGTTTTAATAATTTTTACCTGCAAGTTTTTAAGATAAATGTTTTCTTCAGAGTGAAAAGTTGAACCAACAAATAATTTTAAGGAATAATTAACATTAATTTATTTTACTTTAAAATAATTACTATAAATTTGTATTACAGAAATAAATATCAAACATAATAATAAAATAAAATAATATAAATAACACTAAGCCACAAGTCATTAAGCCATAAAACATAGAAACAACAATAATCCCTAAACTATTTGTCAATCAATCCTATGTCACAGGTAGTTTTTTATGTTTAACCCAATTGCATTTTGCAAAATATTTTTTTTTTGTTATAAGTGCGCTGAAATTAGTCAAGTAAAAAAATTAACTCATACATTCAATCTCATTTTAATTTTAAAGAAAAACAAAGTTGAGTTAACCACAGTAAAATTCAAGGAAAAATCTTTACTCATTAAATATCTTGCGCACCATTTTTGTTCTCTTAGTGCCAGTTGTACAATCGTGGTTTAAATTTTGATCCGTGGTTCAGGAATTTTAACTCGCCGATTTCGGCGGGTTAACTGAGGTTCAACGATGGTTCAAGGTTCTAATATGCACTAAAAGCCAATTGCATGCCTGAACCATCGTTGAACCACAGTTAATCCGCCGAAATTGGTGAGTTAAAATTCCTGAACCACGGATCAAATATTTGTACATTTGGCCCTTAAATCCTTTCTCTGCGCAACCGACCGTTTGCCAAGTGAATTGGTTCAAGCTATACATAATAAAATTGCCCTTGTTTTTTAATGTTTTTTTTTTTTAATTTCAAGTCGATTTTTAAACAAAATTGGCCGCCTATAGGTACAGGGGGAAATACACCAAATACGTTGCCAAATGCAACACCAACATAGGGATAAAGTCAACCAGTAATTTAGTTTCGAGTTCTTCAATTGAATTAAAAATCTAATTATTTTTGTCCTTTGTAAAACATTGTTGTTTAACGGAAAATAATAAAAGTAATACATAACACAATAAGAACTGTTCTGCTATCAAGTTCCCAATGTAGTGTTCATTCAATTTTATTCAACAAAGAACAAAAAAATGAAAAAAAAAAATTAATTAAAAAAAACATTTTAGAAGTCCCGAAACGGATTTACCTAATTCAATTTAGCAAAAAAAAACAATTGCTTTTTATTTATTTTTTTGGTTTGAGGGACACAATCCCTCGGAAGCTTTGGTAGGTATAGTACCATCGCTATGCACTTGACTGAGATTGTCATTGAAGTAGACTTCCAATTTAAATAAAAAAAAAAAAACCAATTGAAAGGATAAAAGAACGAATAATTAATTCAGCTGTATGATGCATTGAAGCGTTACTATCATTCCCCAAGTCAGGATGATATCCGTCAAAAGCCATGATACATATAGGGTGTCCTGGCAAGAATGGTCCAAACTTATTATGGTGATAGGCTAGGTCATGACCTCTCAGAATTTAGTAACTTGTTCTTACCGAATCATAACAGTTATCGAGTAACGGCCGTTTGTTTGAAATTTGTACAAACCCTTACTTTTTTTTAAAATTTTGCGAATAAAAAGACCTTTTTTGTGCATTAAAATAATTTTGATTTTATTCTTAAAATTACTAGATAAACTCAAAGTTTGATCAAAATTAATTTTTTACTTCAATCTTGGAAAATTAGTAGGTATGACCTAATATTGATTCTTACTTTTAAAAAATTACTTTATTCTTCTAGTTTTTCAAAATGTATGAACCTTTCTGAAGCTATCCTTAGATCGAAAGTTATAAGCATTTAAATACAAGCAAACATGGTTCGAAAACAAATAAAAATAAAATGCTTTTTTTTTAAATCGAGTCTTATTTCTAATTTCTAATTTAAATTCATTTTTTTACAACTAGTGACATCTTGTATCAATTCAATTACTAAAATAACATAACTTGGTCAATTTTACCAATAATGGCAGTCTTTTACCTTAATACGCCACGATTGTTATGTATTAGGGCGAATCATAGTAGATATGCATGCATTGTGTGTACTTGTACATGTACACGGCAATCGTTATTTTGCTATACTAGTTTTCCTATGTGTACATATAGGTACATAATGGGATTTGGATGAAGTTTAGATAGTGACTAGTGAGAATAAAATATTGCCACGGACAGACGTGAGTGCACATGCACATACTTGTTACGTGTCCTTTAAATAGTGCAATGAATTTGAATGCATATAAATATTGTAAAAGTAATTCTTCTTTTAGAACTTGTTTTCATATTTAAATAGAAAAATTTTATATGTTTAATTTTATGGTAGGTATTATCCCTCATCATCGCTATCACATATAAAATGGAAATGGAAACATAAGCAAAACCACAAGTGGAAATGAATGAAGAATTAAAGCAAAACTTAATAGGTATGTTTGTCGAGTCTGTTGCAATAATTTAAAATTATCATTGCATTCTAGTATAATATTTAGATTTACAATAGGCAGAGTACACACATATAGATACATAATGGGTGCCGGCCGTTTGGACGAAAATTGTTTCGCAAATCTTACTTCGCAATTATGAAAAATAATTTTGATCGACTCGCAATAGTTGTTTCGCGAATTTTTCATTTGTCTTTGGATCAACCCGCAAAACGATGATTTCGCAAAAGTTCTTTGGCGGTTTTATATATTGCATATGTATTGGGTGGCAATTTGTTGTTTTGCAAGATCTCATTGCGCTAACTGTTAATTTCCGTTTTATTATCTCGCCGTTTAGTTATCCCGCCATTTAGTTATCTGGCCGTTCTGTATCTGGCCGTTTTGTTATCTGGCTATCCGTTATTTGGCCGTTCTTTATCTCGTTGTTGAGTTATTTGGCTATTTCTGTATCTGGCCGTTTGGTTATCTTACCAATGTGTTCGGTTATCTTACCAATCAATCGGCTCTATCGAGGTAACCGTCGGAGCGGAACTCGCTCCGATTTCCTACGAATCGGAGACATTTTGCTGGTCGGAGAACTACCTCGAAGCAAAATGTCTCCGATTCGTAGGAAATCGGAGAAAATTCCGCTCCGACACGGTTACCTCGGTAGGGCCGAATGTGTTCAGAAAATAGCACTGACGTTTTTTTTGTATATAAATGTAGGTTTTTAAATGTATAAGTATGAGTTTTGTTTAATAGGAAACAAAGATAAACTTTATGTTGACGGTTTTTCGTACTATTATAATATGAGGGTTTGAACAAGAAAAAAAAACTACGCTTGGTGGTTTAGACATGAATAAAATGAACAATTTAATTGCAGACGAAAGAAAATATTATAGAATTGGTTCCTTTTTCAACTAATTTAGTTTAGAGAAGACAATTAAAAACATGAATTTTTGTGTCAAATGTTATAAATTACGCAATTTATTATTTTGCAAAGTATTAGGTAACTTTTAAATAGTTTTGTCTTTAGATATTTTAGGTACATGTTATTGAATTTCCCGCGAAATAATGAAATGCGATATAAAAATTTGCTATGTGAAATTTGCAAAAAGATGATTTTGCGAAACAATAAGATAGCGATATAAAAACTTGCCAAACAATTAAATGCGAAATGACTAAATTGTAAAACAAGAAATAGCGAAATGAAAAACAGCGAAACATAATCCGCCGGATGACCCCTACCCGTACATAATATATGTATTTTTATTATGTCATATATTTCGAATAGAACCTATGTAGGTACATATATTCTGCAGGTGGCAGGTTATGATTTTTTTTTCTTTTTTATTTTTTTTCTCCTATTTTTTCACAAAGGTTATTTTTCTCTCTTAAGGAATCTTTATTAGGTAGAGAAAATACTCAAGTTATTTACCAATCATATTTTGTTAACATTTAACTAAAGACAAACAAAATACATAGATACCTACCTATATTATCAAAAAAATCTTGTCTGTTGTTTGCTTTAAGTTTTTTTTTATTTTATTCAAATTGCCATTAATCAAAATGTTTTTATAGGTAAAATTAAAAAATTAAAAATCTTACTATTTTATAAATATTAAAAATGGAAGAAATAAAAAAAAATTAAGTTTGCCTTTGATACCGCTTTCTATATTTTTAGGGGCTGACTTTAAAAGATTTGAAACATGTATGTTAGACAAATCATGTTCCAATTTTTAAGGAGCATATTTTTTCGAATTTATTTATAAAACAAAATACGTTGTAATTAACAATAGGTAGGTACTTAACATTGGCAGTCTCTGACACATTTTTGTTTTTGTTTTATAAATATTTTAATTTGAACTCGCAAGATCATGCCTTCTAAACACTTGTCAGTGTTTCAGGGGAAGTTCAAAAAATGCTAAATAAAGTTTAAGGAAAATTAACCCATTCGTTTAGGCTGTAGTGACAGCTGATTTTCGAAACCTAATTTTTTTTATCTTCCGCTGTCAATCAAAATCCTGAGTGCGAATCTATAACTTACCAGTAGCCCGTGGCGTAATGGTTAGTGCGATGGACTGTCATGCCAGAGGTCTGGGTTCCATACCAGCCACTTCCACGTTAAGTTTTTTTTTCCGGGCTACTGTCTCTTGCGAGGAATTGACAAATCCTTTAAGAATTTCTCATGTCATAGGAAAGTGCCGCTTAGCCGTTCGGATTCAGCAATAAACTGTAGGTCCCCTCCATTCCTGCAGACACGCACACAGGAATGGTTGAGAGTTGTAAGTCACTAGGCCCTGGTTCTTCATGAGCCGTTGTGCCACGAAATTTAATTTTAAAAATAACTTACCATAATATAGGAACAAAATGTAAAAATAAACAATAATTTATTCAAAAATACCCTTAAAGTAGGATGTTAACTAAAAAAGAGGCTGGGTGTCATGAAACCCGCACTGATCACTTCCCATTGGAACTCAACACGCGATGTTATTTTTTATAAGAAAATTACCAATTAAAAATCTTCGAAAAACTTATCAGTTGTGCAATGAAGGGAAGACTAAAGTTGGGCTATTTACTCTAAATATGTACGACACGAAAAATTTCAACAATTTTTAGCAGGTTCTTTTGGAGTTTTTTTTTTTTGGTTCAGAAAAAAAAACCGTAAATTGAAATGTTTACAAACCTTTCCAATTCTAAGTATGGTATTGTGTGTAGACTATAATTATCCGGAAGTTCATATAATAGGTTGTTCTCGAGATATTCTGGCCGAAAAACATTTTTTAACAATTTTTAGCAGTTTTTTTTTACAGTTTTGTTGGCCTAAAAAAAAAAACGTTAATTGAATTTTTTTTTAAACTCTACCGATAGTTAACTATAACTTTGTGTATTAAATTAAATTAACCCTGAAGTTAATAGCCTTGTGTTCTCTCAACATAGCTATTCGATATTTTTTAACAATTTTTAATGGTTTTTCAATAAAAAAAAAAAAACTGTGGGTTGATTTTTTTAAGTGTTACCAATTTTTCACTGCGTCATTATGCATAGAATGAACCCAGGCCGAAGTCAATAGCATTATTTTTTCTAGAGATATTCGAGAAACGATCCATTTTACAATTTTTTTTTAAATTACGGTAATAAGAAAAACGCTAACTGAATTTTTCTGAAAATCATTTCTCCACGTTATGGCCTTATTATCTGTAAAATAAATTCTATTCGAAGCCGACATCTTTATTAGGTCTCGAGATATCGTCGGTAAAAAAAAGCTTCCGAACGTAAAACAATGCGTGATCGGACTGCATGGACCTTAACTGGCTGAACAGAATAGAATGACGGAACTGAAGACGCAGACGGAACTGGAAGAGTTGTCAAAAAGTGTCGTACGTTATTTTTTTTACATGTCCACAATGCAGCTGTACAGCTTTGAAGGTATTTTGAAGAAAAACAAAAGAATATTATTGTGTACAAGCTCAGAATTCACATTTTTTGATTCCAATAATTTTCCTTTTAATAAATAATTTTTTTCGCGATACAAATAACCACAATATTTTTTTCCGATCCAAAAAGTTGTTTTTTTTTCTTCATACAAATTGAAACGTCAAAAGTGCCGTACGTCAAAAGTTAAAAGTTGGTGAACTCTTCCGTCTGCGTCTGCGTCTCCGTATGCGTCTACGTTCCGTTGTGTTCGCAACATTGAATTTGCGTGTATTCAATATTTTGACAGCTATTCCGGCTCCGTCTCCGTTTCCGTCTGCGTCACCATTCTGTTCAGCCAGTAAAACGTGGATACATTTTTCAATTTTCTCGACAAAAAAAACTCGACAAATCGGACCAATTACAATAACTTCCAATGGGACTTTAAAAATATGTATTTCATAGAACACAACCCTCTTTTCTTTGTCAGTTTTTGCGATTATGTAGTTGCTTAAAAAAAGTTTTATTAATCTTAAACTTGCATCTGGAAATTTCATCAATTCGGTGGAGTTGTTTAGATGATCAACTTATGACCCCCTCTTTATAGTCGTGTTATAAAATACCTCTGTGCACTGCGATGGTTTTTTTTTTCTTTTAATATTTACCTTACGTTAAAAAGGAATCAGATAGAAAATTCAGGAATTTTTTTCAGCTTTTGTTTTTTCATGACTCATCGTAAAATTACTCGAAAAGCAGATATTGACGAAAAACTGTTTTTGAAGCGGTAAAGGCAACTGACAATCTTTTAACAGCAACTTTTTGTTTTCGAGAATTTTTTTGATTCAATACAGTCCACTAAAACAACAACAAAAATAATTTGCTTTTATTTTTGTTAATTCTCTTCTTCGAGAATATTTTTAAGCAATTTTAAAAAATTGCCGCCAACAATTCAAGGCCGTACATTCAACGCACTGCCAGATGGTAAACGTACACAAAGGATTTCACATCTCTGAATCCAAAACCGCCGCCATTTTTGGCAATATAGCTAGAACTGAAAGACTGAGGAGATAAAACGGATTTAGTTCAGTTGACGGCTCTTTGACCTTTCATTTAGAAAAAATTAAGAATTTTAAATAAAAAAATAAATAATTCTTTGTGATATTGAAATTTGAGAAGGAACCACGTATCCTTTTATTTCTTCTTCAAATTTAAATATCAAAGGACTTTGTCAGGCATAAAGAAATGATGGAAACTCAATTTATGTTGTTTTAACGGATGGGTGATGATTTAACTAAACAAAAATTATATACGAAAATTGAAGGAGAGAATATAAGTTTTTTTTTATCTTGGTTCATAATATTGAAACATAAATATGTTTCCATTTTTATTTTCTCTTCAAATACGGATAAAAAAGATTAAGAAAAAACACGAACAAGAATTATGTTAAATAAAATGTACCTATTTATTTTGAAAAAAACTAATATCCAATGTCGAAGAAGTTGATAATAGAAAATTAGATATGTATGTATTGTTAGAAAAAAAAACAAAAAAAAATCATCAATTTTATTGAATATAAGTCGCTACTTTTATTCTAAGAGCCGTTTACTAATTTTGGGAGGCGTATATTAACCAAAATTCATATGCATATGTATGTGTAGGTCTAGGCATTATTATACCAAATTCAGCCGTGTCTGGCAGGTTTTTTTTCAGCCGGGGGTGGGAGTGGGTGTTTCGCCAGACGGTTGAATTTGGTATAATAATGCGTGTACCTTCACATACGTGCATATAAATTTTGGCTATGACTCCACTCCCAAAATTTGCTCCCGGATCTAGGTCTATTTAAGTGTTTTTGATCTATGAAGGTGAACTTCTTTTTATGCTGGTAGTAAATCCTGGGGCTCATGAGTATGACGTGAAACGAAAACGATCGAGCAATAGCTATCTTTATTTTTTCCTACAGATCAGATAAAGATAGCAATGATAGAACCGATATCACCCGATCATTTTAGTGATGAGGCCCCTATCCTTCTTGAATCTTGTGGGCATTTCCATTGTTCCTGGAGAATATACTACACTGTACCGCCAAATTCTAGAGTTAATAAAGATACAGGTATGTATGGTAATAGCTAATTTCATGGTTGAACCATCGTTGAACCGCAGTTAATATGCCTAAATCAACCACCGATCAAATATTAAACTACTTGTGCTCAACTAGCTCCTATTCACTTGGATTAACAACTGTTGTAATGAAACACTTGATTTAATCTTATTCTCGAACACAGTTAACGCTGCAACATGTCGTATCTGTTCGGAAGAAAAATGACAAAACTCAACAAATCTCATTTTCAACGTAAACAACAAAAAATTGAATGAAAATTTGATTTTCCATTAATCTGTCAATATATAAGTGGAGTCTATATAATATAGTATTTTTCCAATTAAGTTTTTCTTTTATTCAAAAAAATGCAATATTAGCTCAAAAATTTCATTTGTTCAGAGGTCCATCAACGTCAAGATGGGTATAACATAAACGAAAATCAAAATTCGAATGATGCAGAAATTTAGTTCCAATTAAGTGCAAATTCAATACCACAAACTCGATCTGAAACTAAAATCCCCTCCCCATCAAACCTGTGGAGACCAGGGCTGCCAAAGTAATTACTAAGGGAGTATTCGTACTCCTCTAGCATTCACTGTATTCCCGTATTCCCCTTACTATAATTGTACTCCCCTCGAAAATATCCAAAACTTTTTCAAAAATTCATTAATATCTGAGGTGCGTTCTTTTATGTTACTGTGGTTAACTATAGTTAATCTGTCAAACGAAAGGGGTTGAAAAAAAAATCGAATTGTATTTGGAATGAATAACCAAGAAAAAATGTGATTGCATTAAATTTATTTGCAAAAATAATTATTAGGAACTCAAAATAACATGTGTAATATTTCCAAATTAAATTTCTTTACACTCAGTTTTGTATAAATCGAACAGAAATAAGTGCAATTTTCTTCATTGCTTATGGCACAGAATTTTTTGATGAAAAATTAACCAAATATGAAGAAGAAAATGCCGACAGAATGAAAATGCATCAGAAGATAAAAGAAAACTATTCGAAAAATCAAATTCGACAAAAAAAAATCGATTAAATTGATAAAAACATATTTTAAATATTGAAAAAAATTCCAAATCAAAAGGGCAAAAGTAAACAAAACATCCACCATTGCATTTCAGCTGTGTTTGACAGATCAACTATTTCAATTCATATCGAGGAGATGAGTTAAAAAAAGTTACAAAAAGTTACTTTTTGACACTTTTACTTTGGAATTTAGGAACGATTTTATGACGTCATAAAGTTACTCGAAGTAACTTTTCTGAATTAAAGGAACGACCGAAGTTAGTTAACTATAGTTAACCTAAAATAAAATAAAAATAAATTTGGTGGCACAACAGCTCATGGAGAACTAGGGCCTAGTGACTTACAACTCTCAACCATTCCTGTGTGCGTGTCTGCAGGAATGGAGGGGACCTATAGTCTATTGCCGAATCCGAACGGCTAAGACGGTGTTCACATTGGACTCAGATTTACGATTTTTTTTGGCATAAGTCAGTCAGCTCGTGTTCAGACACACACAACCGATTCATTTTGACGTTCGGTAGTTATTAAAATAAAACACAAATTTTTATTCGCCGGAGAATTTAACTATACATTTTTCAATCACAAAATTAATATTTCACTAAATAAATATTTTTCCAATTGAAAAAACTTCGATTCTGTAGTATTTAAGTGCCAAACAAAAACTAAATACTAACAAAACACATGTCACAAAAGGAAACGTCAAAAAAAGTCCACAAATTTTTAAAAAATTTAAAAAATCCTGCCTCACTTGCCTGTCTCTTTCTCACCACAGAGTGGGAACGAGAAAAAGTATATAGACGTCAAAAAAAATCCAAGGGGTAAGTCCAATGTGAACACCGTCTAACGAGCGGCACTTTTCTGTGACAGGAGATACTCTTGGAGGATTTGTCAATTCCTCGCAAGAGGCAGTAGCCGTTTTTTTTTCTATAGTTAACCACAGTAACATAAAAGAACGCACCACTGTGGAGGTAAAAAAATTAAAGATGACATCTCCGATTTCATCTGCTGCGTTCAATCCTTAAATGGCCTGTTTGTATTCATTCTTATAGGTCTGAACTGTAAACTAAATTTCAATGGCCGCGTTCGGATGGCAATCCGATAGGCTATCTAATGTCGTTTTTCATTGCAATCTGTAAAATCTCTTCTCTAATATTTTGGCATCGAAAAATTTCATCTTCAAAGCATGTCAGCCCATGTTTAAATAGTATTGGTGAAGATTGTTCACACATACAGACTTTCAATTTACTGAACAAAGATATTTTCATTTTGACACGAGAGTTTGTTTACGGTGAGATGACATAATGTTCGCGGGCATAATGTCCATGGACATTAATTCTGCACAAACGGACATAAGGTCCATGGAATCTTAAAAAGCCATTAGGTCCATGGACATTATGACCAGATGAAAGTGCAAATAGACCTTATGTCCGTTTGAAGAAGACATACCATCCCTTTGGACATTATGTCCATTTAAAAAGACATTTATGTTCATTTGGACATAAATACAATTTAAACATGACAAAATGTCCACTTGGACAATATTTCCGCTGACAGTAGACTTATAGTCCATTTCAAATAGACATAAAATCCGAATAGACGTTATGTTCACTTAAAAGAAACTAAAAAGACATAATGTCCAGACGTAAAAAATATGTCCGTTCTTTTTTCAAACAGATGTTATATCCATTTCAATAGATGTAAATGGCTGATATTTATAACATAATCAAATCAGAGCATAATTTCGTTGTTTTATTTAAACTAAAAATTATTCCTTCTTTCTCCTTTATAACCTAAATAAATCTAAACCAACTTTACCGATGAAGGTGATTTTATGCGGGCACAGTGATTCGAATTAGACACATAAAAATAAAATGAATTATAAATTTGATAGACAATTTTGTGATGCGTGTTGAACGCAAAGGGGGGCTTGGCGCAGCGCGGTGCCAGCAGCACGGGGCAGCGCGTACGCGGAAACGCGCCACTGCCACGCCGCGCTGCCGCCGCCGCCGATACACTAGAAAGCATGGCGTGAATCGACGCGCATCGGTGGTGACGTGGCGGCGGCGGTGGCGCACCGTACCGAATGTGCCGAATGTGCTGCTGGCACCGTGCCGCGCCGTGCCACGCCACGCCACGCCACGCCCACCTCCCCCCCTCTCTCTACGCTCTACGGTCAACACGCGTCACAAAATTGTCTATCAATCAAATTTATAATTAATTTTATTTTTATGTGTCTAATTCGAATCACAGTGCCCGCATAAAATTTTTCACCAGCACTATACCTACTTAGAACATCTCTATCTACAAACTTTTTCGAAATTGTTAACTCTCTTCTTCTTTTTTATATTATTTTTTGAGGGAACGGAAACTTTAAACTATACTAGACATTAATGGTCGTATTAATAAACACTGTCTAACTTTAGACAGCCGTCCAACTTTTTAAAAAACCGTTCTTATTTTTGCTAAAGTGATCTAACTTTTTATCTTGCTTTAGACAACGTAATCTATTGTCTAAACCTAGAGAAATGCAATATTTTTTTTATTAAAAAAGCATATTTCCGACTGTTTCAAAATACTTAGACATAGTTTAAACAGCCAAAAATCTAATTAATAAGACCATAAATCTTTTTCAACGGACATAAGGTCCATCCATGATTTAACTTGTCAATAGGACATAATGTCCATGGACTTTTTGTCGGTCCAAAATGTACATATCCTCCATGGACAAAATGTCTTCTTTAAAAAGGCATAACGTCCATGGACATTATGTCTTTTAGAAACAGTCATAAAGTTCATGGACAAAATGTCCGTCGTATAATCTGCTTTTTCAAAAAGAAATAAAGTCCATGGACATTATGAGTTAGACATAACTTCCATGGACCTTATCTCTGTTTATGTGGAATTAAAGTCCATGGACATTATGTCCGCGGACATTATGTCATCCCACCTTTATTTACATGTATGGGTGAACGCAGATCAAATCCCTCAATATAAAAAGATCGCATCTTTTTGTAAATAAAACATGAAAAACTGGAAAAAATGCAAATCTATTCGCAAAAAGATGAAATCTTTTCTACAATAAAAAACGACATAAGATAGGTTCGTATCTGATATGTTTTCGAACGAAAAAGCAGGATAGGTAACATTTTCTGTCATAGGTAAAAACAGCTGACAGAAGGAAAATTAAAGTTTAATTTTAAGGCATTTAATAATATTTTATGCCTTTATAAACAACCAAAGACCAACAGCAAACGACGCGACACCATCAGCAAAACAAAAGGCAACTGCAAACGTAATCCTCGAACTGCCCATCGCATCGGATAGTTAAGTACATCAAACATTTTCGGAAAGCTTGAGATAATGTTTTTGACAACCGCTGTTTGGTTCATCAGCTAAATTTTCCTAAGGAATTACAACAACACAAACCTATCCGGATAGCTTTGGTTTGCCAGCCAAACGCACCCAATGTCAATCTTTTCAGTTGCTTACGTAACGTAAAAAATATCCAGGATTCTACACAAAGCTTTGTATTGTTGTAATCCTTGAAAAAACCACTCCTGATTACGAAACAGCTGTTGGCAAGAAGAAGATCTTAAGCTATCCTAAAAATTATGACTTACTCATCTATCCGATGAGAAATGTCAAGAGGAGCTGATATAGCATTCGTTGGAAAGGAGATATACATGAAACTTTCTGCCTCACTCCAACTCCATAAAAAAAGTGAAACAACATATGCGTACTGTCAAAATAAATCTCCTTTTTAATCTTTTTGTGTGGTGGAAACACCAAATAGATTTATATAATCTAAACTGAGATAAACCTTCGGTGGAAACATAGTATTAGATGAATTAAAGATTAAAATAATAATAAATTTATATAACAGAGTCAACTTAAAACTAAGTGAATATAATAATATATAATAATATTGATTTGATATACATTATCAGCGCTATTAATAAACCCATGACAGCGACGAAACAACACTAAAACCTGTTTTAACTTAAAATTATTATTAATAAATGTGTTTCAGCCCTAAATGACGTTTGACAACGAGCGGATAACTTATCTCATTGATTTTGGTGTTTAACGAACGGATAACTTCTTGACACACACTTCTAATAACGTTGCTTGTCAAATTTGACACATAACTTTTCATTGATTGAACCAACAGTGCAAATTCCAAATTATAGCTTGGAATAAAAATAATAATAATAATAATAATGGTGCAAAATAAAACTTACCTAATGGATTCGTTTAATGTTCTTAATATAATAAATAGACTGGAGTATTTAGATAGACTGAGTGATGGTGATGCAATCTTAAGACGACCTAAAACGCATAAAGCACGTATAAATCCTCTGGAAGAACTGGATGAAAATAGCTTCCAAAAAAAATATCGTTTTTCAAAAAATAATATGCTTTATTTAATCAATTTGGTTAAAGATGATTTAGAAGGTGAAAACAGAGGTGGACACATTCCTGGACATTAAAATAACTTTTACTTGTTTTTGTTTTTAAAAAGTCAATAAATTTTCATTTACAGCTGACTAAAATGACATATCAGCTGTCTGATATGAATATGTAAAAGTAAGTTATAATAATAGACAACTGTGTGACTCGCATATGACATAATAATTATGTGCACAATATTTTGAACCAAATTATACATACAAATATTTGAAAATTAGTATTTCGTCTAATAGGCGTAAACATATAACTTTTTACATTCAATTATCTTTTTATACACTGAAAAAAAAACGCAATATCAAGATAACATTTTCATAATATCATTTCCATATTTTTCATTTTCCATATCAAATTTACCACAAAACATATTATAAATTAATACTTTTAATGTTACGCTCATATTATTTTTGTTATATTGATATTAAAAGTGTTACTTTAATAAGATTGGTTTTAACATTTAATATCAATTCTCATTATCAAAAGTAGGTTGATAATTCTTACTATTAGAATATCAGTAAAAAATATTAATCTGATATTTTTATGTCAACATTGATGTCTTGAATGTTGAATTGATATAATTTTATGT
This sequence comes from Epistrophella euchroma, assembly GCA_947049315.1. Lineage (NCBI taxonomy): Eukaryota > Metazoa > Arthropoda > Insecta > Diptera > Syrphidae > Epistrophella > Epistrophella euchroma. Next base: position 58,487,243 of record OX346245.1, on the reverse strand, counting down.
AAAAATGATGAAAACGGCAAATCATTTTAATATTTTATTAATATCAAATATATGTTATTATATCAATTTATCAATAAATTGTTAAAAATGTTGCATTAATGATATTAAAATATCACACAAATATTTTCAACATCAGCTTGGTACAATTTGTTTGATATTATAACTTCAATTTAACATTTAAAAATATGGTTGGCATTGAATCATAAACCAGAAAGTTATCAATTTTCAACGTCGGTTTTCCGTATTGCGAATGTGGAAGTGTATTGGTCTCGTAAGCGGGAGACACAGGTTCGAATCTCATCAGAAAATTTTCAAGTAAGTAAAAAATATAAGTTTTTTCAATTTAAATAAAACTCTAAATATTTCAGAATAAAAGGGAAAGGAACTTACAAAACCACTATAGTGCGCAAATGTGCAATAGGAAAATAAAACCTAAAAACTAATACAATAAAATTCAAATCCAACCCTACAAATGCACGCAGTTTTTTTTTTTTTTTTTTGCTTTCTTCATTTTAATAGTCATATCAAAATGATAATAAATATATCATAATGATAATGATCATATTGTATTGATATGATGAGCATATCAAAAATGATGTTTTTAATGTTGGACGACTTTTATAACCCAAAAATGTTAATTTTACAGTCGTTTTATCAATTTTTTTTTTTCGGTGTACATAAATATGTGACTCTCAGAATTGTGTAATCTACTTAAAAACCTACAGCTATATATTTTTGTATATGTTCGATATGTGAATGGTATTTAAGATGTCGTTTTGAAAGCGCATCGAAAAAAAAATATTTTGAATTTTAAGAAACTATTTGGAACATAAAGTGTAATCATATTTTGCCACACATATTCAAAACCCGAAGGCACACATTTGTAGACTTTTTCATATTGTGTAATACACATAATTGTAATATGCACAAATTTGCTATAGGTACATGTGAGATATGCAACTTATTTGATGATTTTTCTTTGACGTTATGGAGACACAATTGTGTAGTTTTTACACGTCGTCCTATTTCACAAATCTTAAAGACCCAAAAAATTTCGTAGCCAAGTTTGGAATGTCGTCAAATAAGTAACAAGCACTCGAATAAAAAAAAAAAAAAATCATAATCCAGCTGGGTGATTTATGAATTAAAACAGGTAGTGATGAATTGAAAAAATTTAATTGGCCAGCTAGTGACTTATGAATTTAAATAGATTTAAGTCATAAGCTAGTTAGTGACCTATGAATTAAAAACAATTAATTCATTAGCTATGTACATAGTTAGTGACTTATGACAGGATGAAAAAAATTAATAAATAAGCCACCTAGTGACTTTTGAATGTAAAATAAATTATTGCATAAGCTGATTGGTTAATTTAGAAATTCGTAAGCTTGTTGTGACTGCATATAATTAATAACGAAGTGGTTTTCAAGTTTTTGAAGATATTTTTTTGTGAGTCTATGTAGTCTTTATAACCAGATTAAATATTTTTCTAGAGCCAATGGGCTCATGCTCTCTTTTGAAAACTTTTCATAAATACAAAAAATTATTCAAACTTACATCAGTTGTTCAGTTTAAAAAAAGTTAATTTCAATAATTCAAATTTTAAAAGAATACACAATAAATACATTTGCAAACTTCTATTTTTTTTTTAATTTTTCAAAGTTTAAAAGAATACACAATAAACACATTTACAAACTTGTATTTTTTTTTTATTTAAAATTATGCAGCTTACAAGTTTCTAATTCACCATACTAATTTATAAATTAGGTAAGTATTTTTTAATTACTTAGGAATTAGCTGCTTTAAGAATTATTTATATTTGTTTAATTCATAAGTCACTTACAAGCTTATGACTTAAATCTGTCATAGTTCATAAGTCACTAGCGTCACTATGAACAAATTTTTTTTTAATTCATAAGCACCAACTGATTTATGACTTAAAGATTTTTTGATTCAAAAACTCGCAACCCTGTAAAAAAGTTATGCTGCGAGCGCAAACCATATTTTTTTATATTTTTCCTTAAACTCCCTTTTATGATTTTGTAATTCCATACAAAATAGTTTTATATTTTAGTTTTTAAGTTAAAGTTCACTCTGGTAAGACGGAAAATTATCCATGTCGTATTTATTAGAGATAAGATGAAGAGAAAATCGATTTAAAATATGGTTAAGATTTCCAAAATAAGGGATAAAGCCTCGGAGATGGTAATGGGAACACACCAAAACTTTATTATATGCCTTGGCCCTTGGGTTATGAAGAACAATAAAATACTAAGTCCAGTCCGTTAGAAATTACAACTCGGAGAATTTCTGTAATCTATTTTGTTTCTGGTTTTTATTTTTTCATTACTCTAACAAATGATTTTGATTTTAAATCATGTTTTGAAACTCCTTAACTGAGCTTTTTTTTTAACTTTTTACGCTACACATAATCATGAAAAAATCATAATGAATAGTTTTGTATCATAACCTTCTTAAATATCAGAAGTGCTCAAGTGAGTTTAGTCTTTAGACCAACGATCTACATAAAGTTATTATCTAAACTTCTACCCCCCTAGGGGTCTTATAAGTAAAAATACTCATTCATTTTGAAATTCATCTGAATTTTTCATTAAACAAAAAAGAAAATAAAAGCCGTTATTTAGCCACTTATGATCATTATCGTACCTAATTTTCTCATGCATTATGTCCTTTTATATTTAATAATTCCAAATAAAAACCGAGAAAACCAGAAACCTTAATCTAACTTTTTTTTCAGTTCAACCTAAATTTAATGCCCTCAGGAAGTTCATGAATACACATCGACAGAAAAAGTTATATATTGTTATTTCCTGACTTAAAAAATAAAGGAGCGAAAACACATACCCAAGTTTCGTTTTGCCGTAATCCAAAAAAAAGTCATCCAATGATTTTGTGTGTGTATCCTTTGAATATTTAACAAATCATGGTTTTCTCAACAAAAAAAAATCACACATAAAATAACACTCATACGCACTGCATAACTCACATTTTTTCATAAATATTTAAAAACTAATTTTGACCCAAAATGTTTGGCAATTTCCTATGAATATTCAAAAATTAAAAAGAAAAAACAATTTTTTATTCACTACAATGCTGTTATTTGTATTCTTTTTTTTTTGTAGAATATTGTAAATTACACACACTAAAAAACACCAAGGAACGTGGTTGATTTTGTTGGTAAATAATTTATCAGTAATTCCTGTGTCACGGCTGGATCGCTTCGTGTTGTACGTGCTCTGAGTACAGTCTCAAAGTTTCAACACTAAGCAGCTACCACAATGTGACATAAAACGCACTTAATTCTTCATTTGAATCCCCACACTAATTCTATTGTGGATGATATATGAAATGTCCAACTCCTTCAAGGATATACACAGGCTAGACGGTGGAATCGTTTTGGGTTTTTCTTTTTCAAACCGAACCGACGGAATAAAGATGCTGAACTGAGGTCCTGCAATAGGATCCCACGTCTTTAAGTACTGCCATTCAATTTGATTCAATCGGTCCGGCTGATTCTTGGTCCTGCGTGTAAGGATTCTGAGAGAGATTAATATGCTGAGAAGAATTTTTGCTCTGATTATAGCGCGTAGGAGGTGGCATCAACACGTGGCTTTGTTATTGTTTTGATAAAATTTCACTTTTCCGGCCGATGCGATGAGAGAAAATTAAAACTTCAAAGTTCTCTTGGTATGATTTTATATGTTTGTGTGTGTTTGTGTCTGTGTATATAGGCTTTCGACTATGGGTCAGCTGGTGTGTGAGTCATTGAACTTGAGTTATGGTTAGAAAATCTATTTAATCGATGATTTATTTTTTGAGTAAAACGACATTTGGCTATTTTTCATGGACTTCGAAAAAACCATTAGATTTTGACAAAGATATCCTCGTCGTCCGTTTTCAACAAAATATAATTTATATAGAAATCTCCTCTTCATCATCTGATTTTAAGTTTACTTTCATCTTTGTGATAAGTATTACAAAAAGGACTATGTGTCCTGATACGAAAATTCATTACTTCATTACTGCCGATGGGGGTCTTGAAAGAATTTGCGTAAATTGAAATACCTATGTACCTTTTTTCAAACTAAATTGATAAATTGGAAGTTTGATGTATATTTGTGTGTGTGATTGATGGATGTTCATTATAAGTTTGGCTTTTAGTTGTGGGAAAAGGGTATTGTATTGGGTGAAGAACTATTTACATGAAAATAATTGGATCACATTTTGTGGAGTGTAACTCTTTGTTTTTCATAATCGTTAACAATTTTTGAAAGAAATTTTTTTTTGTTTTCGGTAGGTGATGCAGGAAAATGTTAAAAGTGTTTGAAAATGATTGAGAAAATAAATGGAAAGGACGATTAACACAAATTATGTGTGTTACCACAATCAATGCGGGTTTCTTTATTGTTAGTATGGGTTTTTGTTGATATAGTTGGTATTTCATGGGCAGGAAACATTAATTTAAGGACTAAAAAGTCATAAAAGTAAATCAACTAAGTAAACAATAAGGTTCGGAGAAAAATGGAGGCGGAACAAGACAGCATACTTAAAGGGGCTTATAAAAATGCTGATGCTCCAAATGCAATTGATAAACAAACAGCACATCTAGACCTGTGACGTCAGTGGTCAACGATGGCATAGTACGTAGTGTACACAGCTTCGAAGACTGAGCAAATCTGATGCGCGGGTTCAAATACCGCATGATGTGTAGAAAGTTTTTCAAATAAAATTGGATTAAAGCTCAGCACCACTATAAAAGGAGACTGATGATAGGGCTTGGCACCCCTTGAAATAGCTATATCTCTAGCCAAACAAAAATAAAACGAATAAAAATACCCAAAATTAATTCGTAAGCAATTGGTGGTAGCACCTTTAAGTTGTTGTTGTTGTTCCAAATTCAAAAATGTATGTTGTTTTACATACACATATTGTATACATATGTACAGTGCATACATATAGTATGTATATGTACACAATTAGATTTTAGTATGATATAGGAAATGGAGGCGAATCAGCTTCTAGTTATTTTGCTTGAAGAAAATATGAAAAGCAAAATACCAATTTTGGTGAATCTATCTGACCCCTGTCAAAATTGATAGTATTTTCTTATGAGTTTTATTATCTTTAAACGATCTGACTAGGAATCATTGATACACTGTTTAAAATCGTTCAACAAAAATTGTCACTTTACATTAGGTACTAATTTTATAGGGAGTTTCCTAGCAAACATTTTCCTTCAGAAATGATTCAATAATAGAAGTAAAGAAATTGGCAGAAAAAGAATTCACTTATGATTTAATTTTTGAATCTTTTTACCTGGGCAATTAGACACCGATGTGATAATTTTAGTATTTTATTTCATGAAAATCTACTGAATCATAAAAATGATTCCGAATGATTTATTAAAGTAAAGGTATAGGTACAATCAGTATCCCTTCACTTAAATGAATTATATTTTAATAATTTTTCTGATTTAGAAAAGGTTCATGAAATTATTATTTAATTAAATACTTATATACAATGTACGTTTATTTAAAGGAAGAATTTTCGGATCATAAATGAGTCACTAAAATGATTTACATCGGTATTTTAGGTAAAAGGATTCAAATTGAATCATAATTCATTTTACTTGCTACTCGAGATTTTGATCAAACTTGACATTACAATGATAGGGAAGACGAAAAAAGTGGGTCTCGCAATTCCGTCCGTCTGCCTGTTTACTTGCCTACAGCATAAGCCTGTGGGCCCATTTTAATTAAACTTGATATACATATATTGTAGTGTTTTCGGGACATTCCCCCGAAATGTTTTTTTTTTTCATTTTCTTTTTAGGAGCAAAAATAACGATACCTGCCATAATTTTTTTTAGCATTTTTGGAAAATCTTATTTATCTCAAAAATGGGTCGACAGATTTTTCTCAATCAATCCAAAAAAATGGTTTTAAATGGTAGCTCCAATAGAACCATTTTTTTTTTGATTTCGTTTTTCTCGAAAAGGAATAGGCTGATTTTGATAATTTTTGTTATGGAGAATTTTCTGAAAAATTTAAATAGTATTGTATACCAACATTTTCAAAAAAAACTTTTTTTTTTTTGGATTTTTAAAAATATTTATAAATTTTTTTTTTAAACCAAGTATACTTTTCGAAAACGACTTGGTTGAATTTTGCGAAACTTGGTACCGAGTGGTCTTTTAACATTATCTAAAATATTTTGAACATTTTTCTTATGACTACCTATGTATGCAAATAAAAAATTTTATTCCATTCTGTACCCAACGTTTCGTAAGAATTTCTTACTTCATCAGGGGTTTTGCTCTTTATTCAATCTATTATATAATTTACAAAAATTAACTCCTTTCAAAATAATTAATTTACTAAGTTCTTACAATTGTATTAATTCATACCACACTTGTCACCTAACCCCAGTATTGCATCGTCCCGACTGCACTGACACAAATTAAAAATAAATAACAAATATAGTAACGAAATAAACAATAAAAAAACTATCAAATTAGACAAAAATGACATTTATATCATAGCTTAGTTCAGGTAATTGATGGTTAAAGTGCTACAGTATAGCTTTGTTTGATGTTATCGGTGTCTTCCTTTGTGTTCATCGTTCTTTTGATTTTTTGTTGTATTCGCAGTCTTTCTAGCGTTAGTCTTGTATTTAGTTTCCTCTCTCTGTCCAGAATTTTCACCCCCTCGAGGCTCACCGAGTGTCCAGTTTTCTTATAGTCAAAATTAACAGTACCTTCCATATAAATGGAAGAAAATATTACAGAAAATATAAATTTTCTCGAAAACGACTCCAACGATTTTGATGAAAGTTGTTCTATTATATTAGTGGTCTATGATCTACCAGAAACAAAATTTACAGTTAGCCATTATTAACAGTACCTCTCATAGAACCATTTTCTTTATTTTTGGACAGTCTCATTGTGTGTGTAATGGATTTAAATTAAAATTTTTATACAAAAGCTCCTCAAAAGTTTAAATCATACTGCATATCAAAATTTCAAATAAACAAATTTTGGATTAAAAAAAAAGAATCAAAATTTTCTTTTGAAAATTCGGTGTTTCAAAAACGGATAGATGATTTTTTTCGAAATTTAATTTTTAATTCAACATAAATAAAATAAATTTGGTAGCACAAACGGCTCATGAAGAACCAGGGCCTAGCAACTTACAATTCTCAACTATTCCTGTGTGCGTGTCTGCAGGAATGGAGGGGACCAACAGTTTATTTCCGAGGATTTGTCACTTCCTCGCAAGAGGTAGTAGCTCCGAAAAAAAACTTAAGGTGGAAGCGGTTGGTATTGAACCCCAGACCTCTGGCATGACAGTCGAACGCACTAACCATTACGCCACGGGCTACTACAAAAAACATTTTCAGTATTTTGTACAGTGTATGTTGTCAATAATTTTGTTCCACTATTTTTTAATTGTTAGACGCCCGTTCTTTGTTCTTATCAAAACCTTTTTTTAAATGATGGTTATTGACAATCCAAACGAAAAGGGATAAATAAGGACCAACCAAAAGGATATTTATTAAAAAGAAACACGTTACCTCGGTAAGATTTAGAACTCAAGTGAAGCACATTTATTAAATATATAAGAGAAATTTATGTTAATAGTAACATAACAAGTATGTATGTACTTCAGTGTTTTCATTATTTTTTAAAAAAATTTAGTTTGAAAATTAAGTTTTAAAAAACTATTTCTCAAATAATTTGAATTTTAAACAAAATAAAAGAACAAACTTCTGGCCTTAACAAAAGTGTAGCATGACATTGTAAGTGTTGCCCTTGTTTTTTAATAATTTTGTTCGCTATTTTAAGTCGATTTCTTTGAAAATTGCCCCTCCCGCCTAAACGGGGGGAAAAAGACCCCTCCTCCCATACAATTTTTTCTTGTCTCGACTCAACCTTCGCTCTAAATTTTTGTCACACCTTGGTTGAATCACTATGGTTTAAAGGCTTTTTGAAATGCGGGTCAGGTCATATTGCGTTTTGATCCATCAATATACGCTGTTCAATTGATTTATATTGTTTACAAAACATCTTGCTGTGTTGTGCCACGTCACACGCGATTTTTAATCTCAAACAAATGCAGGTATGCATTTCGCACTTGCGTTTTAAAGTAGTTGAGACGAAAAAGTCGCTCTAAAAATGTAACCTGTTTAATTTTTTTAAGCGCTGCGATTTTTCAGTACGTGGGCTCACATTTAAAGCATGTGTCTCATTTCTTTTGACTAGGAAAGTTGTGAGGGATGTACGTCGTAAGAAATTACAAAAACAATGCCGTGGGAAGTATGTTGTTATTGTGTATATTTAAGTGGCATTTTTTTTGTGAAGGGCTTTGGAAAATCGGTAGGTCCCACTGATTTGAACAAGCTTTCCCATAAGGCCTGCACTGACAATATTTCTTGCACGAAGTATAACAACTTGAACTTTGCTTTTGTCATAGGTATTAATTTAAAAAAATGAACGTTGCTCGCTGGAGCAGTTGAAACGTGCAGAGTGAATAGATAGATACATAATTTTAAATATATAGATAGATAGATGTTTTATTTCGTTCTTTAAATTTATAGTTGGTTGCTACCGCTCAGTTTACTTAGAGATAATACCTATATCTTTCTATTGGATAATTAATTTAAAAAAAAATTTATAATTTATATATTATTTGCAAAAGAATAAGTAGATTATGAAAGAAAGTATGATAACAACCTTCAATTTATGAACAAAAAAAATTGATATAATAATAAATAGGAGTAACATTTAGCTTAGAAAATTCTGGTATTTCAGTTATGAAAAACAAAAAAAAATAATAATTATAATAAGATAGTAAATATAACAAATGATAGTATAATGTTTACAATTAAACAAAAATAAATAAACAAATAAATAAATTAATAAAAAAAAATATGTTAATTATTTGATTAATTAATAAAAAATAAATAGATATACAAAAAAATAAATATGTAGTAAAATGTATGAATTAAAAAATAGTAAGTTATGTGGGAAATAACAAGAATTATGTTCAGATAATATCTGATATAAAAAATAAGAAAAAGGAATATACAATATTAATCAACAAAAAATAAATAAGCAAATAAAAAAACAAGTAAATAAATAAATAACTACTAAAATAATTAAATAAATAAATTTATAAATACAAACAAACAAGTAAATGAATAAGTAAACAAGAACAGAAATAATTAAATAAATTAATGAATAAATGAGTAAGTAAATAAATAATTAAATAAATAAATAAATAAATAAATTTATAAATAAATAAATAAATTAATAAATAAATAAATAAAGTAGCCGTGGCGTGATAGTTAGTGCGATGGACTGTCATGCCGGAGGTCTAAGGTTCGATCCCCAGCCTCGCCACCTATTTATTTAAAATGAAAAAACGGCTACTGCCTCTTGCGAGGAATTGACAAATCCTCTAAGAGTATCTCCTGTCACAGAAAAGTGCCGCTCGTTAGCCGTTCGGATTCGGCAATAAACTGTAGGTCCCCTCCATTTCTGCAGACACGCACACAGGAATGGTTGAGAGTTGTAAGTCACTAGGCCCTAGTTCTTCATGAGCTGTTGTGCCATCAAATTTATTTTATTTAAATAAATAAATAAATAAATAAATAAATAAATAAATAAATAAATAAATAAATAAACAAATAAATAAATAAAAAATAAATATATAACAAAAAACAGAATGTTTAACTAAATTAAATTATGGGATTATGAGGAGTTCAATTCGACTACCAAAGGGTTATCAGAAATATCACAGTTTCTTAAAAAGAGGTCACTTAATTTTTGAGTTCTTCTACAAATCAGTTCAACACCTGTTTGGTTATGAAGATCATGTGTCGAATAATAACGAGGTAAATTAAGCTTCATTTTCATTACTTTGTTTTGGCAAATTTGTTGTTTTTTTAATGTGACACTTCGCACAGTTCCCCTATACCTGACATCCATATAAAAGAATAGATTGGATTGGAAAACAACCTTTTGTATAATTTTATTTTTAATGCTCAAAAGGCATAGAGCATTTGCATTGCTATATTTACTATTTTAATATTTTTATTATTATGATCATTGAAAATGAGTCGTTTGTCAAGGTTTATTCCGAGGTATGTCACATTAGACTCCCATTTTATAGGAGTACCATTTACTACCAGCTCGTTACTGGGAAGAAATAATCGCTTTCTTTTTCTGGTGAAAAAGATTGATTTTATCTTTCCAGCATTTGGTTTTATCTTCCATCTGTGAAAAAATTTCATAAGAATTTCAAGAGCATTTTGAAGATTGGTCTCAATTTTGAGACCAAACTCATGCGAAGAAAGTACGCAGTGGTCATATGCATAAATTCCTGTTTCACAATATGGTAGCTGTGGAAAATCGGATGTGCGCACATTGTATAGGACGGGACCCAGAACTGAACCCTGAGGGACACCATACTGAACATTTACTAAGACAGATTGACTTTTGTTAAAGTACACTTTAAAACTACTTTTGCAATTTTCCAGATTTCTGCGAAATATTGATTTTTCAGACAGGCATTGATCAGGAATGTAAAATATTTTTTATACTTTCAGCAAATGTTTGAGGTATAAATTCTTTATCTTGTCAAGCCCATTAGTTTTTCTCACTCGCAATTCCTTAATTATGGCGGCAATATCATTTAGAGTGATGTATTCTTAGTCATGTATGTGTCTTAGTCACTTAGATGTTGACATACTTCATGATTTTTTTTAAATTCATCAGCAAAAGCATTAGCTTTTTCAATGTCTGTTTAGAGCACTTCATTTGATTTTTTTAGTGCGGGAATCAGTCTGGTTCTATTTTTTATAATTTTGGCAATGTTCCAAAAGGGTTTATCATTTTTTCCGAGCTCACTTAGTTTTCGGTTCCACTGATGGATGGAAAAGACAAAATGTTTATCCAGAATATCCAGAATGGAATGAATAAAGAAACAAAACTAGAACAAAAAGAATGACAATCGAGTTGTTCGGTGAAATGTCAAAGCAATTGAAGAAATAAATCTTTTTATTTTGAATCATTACGTGTTCTCAAAGTCAAAAGTTTAGTAAATTTTGCATTAAATGCATAAAATTTACAATCTGGTACGTTTATTCGTGTTTTATACTGTTTTTAACTAATTAACACCAATGTGAACCTGCCATAATTGAGCTTAAGAACGACAATTATACTGAACGCGCCCAGTATTTTTTTCTATTCTTTTTATTCCACACTTCACATGGAATAAAAAGAATGCATTCCAAATGTTCCGGAATGAATAAGGAAACAGCAAAATAGTTTATCCGGAATATTCCCTGGAATAAAGAAACGCAAAACTGGTATTCCGAATATTCTAGACATAACGGAATTAATAAAGAAACACACTCTGAGTGTTTCGGAATTTCTGTAGCGATAAGTTTATTAAAATATTTTAATTGGTGGCGATGTACTGGTAAACGATAGCGTTGCCACTGTCTTTTAATACTATTCCTCACACGAATGTATTCAAGAATGTATTTTTGTACTAAAATTCTTTTTGGCCAGCTTTGGTACAGATGCATCTACTGAGCTACAGATTTGCTCAGTGAAATATTTTCTAGATCTGTGGTCATATTTCTAAGTTTCGACTTTAAATCCGATTTAAAAAGTGACCAGCTCGCGTGCCTAAAATTCAGATAATATTCTTCTCTTATTTCACCAGGGTGAAGAAATCGCAACAAAATAGGATTATAGTCAGAAGGAAGTTCATCGAAAACTGTAGGCATACAGTTTTAGTGGTGTTAGTAAGGAAGAGGTTCAATATTGAAGCACTTCCTCTGGAACCAGCGGTTATGTAAGTAGGGCCAGATGGAAACAATATTGAAAAGGGAAAAATATTTGTTAAGTCCGGGAGTATGTTACCGACCGCATGAGTTTGCTCTGCTACAACTCCAGTCTCTGTGTTTGCAGTTCAAGTCACCCCTCACGATATAACTGTTGTTTTTTACTAAGAGCTTTCTTAAATCAGCTTTAAGATTTTGTCTTTTTAATAGAGATAAAGAACTACTCCGATAGTAAGCACAAATTATATCAATAGTTCTTTTGTTATTTAGTTTTAGTTCTATACCGAACCGACATTTTCTATGCTAAAGGTGCGAATAGGTAACAAAACAGAATGTTGAACCGAAGCTTTCGTCTATTCTATCGACACGATAGCAATAGAAACCGGGAGTTGAAATTCTAACATCTAAAACCAACCATGTCTCTGTAATTAATACAATATGAATATTTTTCGCATTAAAAAAATTTAAAATTTCGACACATTTATTTCGGATACCTCTGGCATTCCATGTAACTATGTTTAATGGCTTAATCTATATGACATTTGGAACACAAAAACTTAGTAGCTAGCTGAGCGATAATATAAAATTGTTCATTTTTGATTTACAAGAGCTTAGTTTCGTTATCATTTCCAGAATTAAGTTCCTCCATGCAGAACAACTTACCGCTGCACATAGGGGTATTTATGAATTTTAGGCAGACAAAATTATTTTTTTAGTTCTTATTTATCTAAAAGTTAAAGACCATAAAATTATAGTAAAATTTTATAATTCATGTTGTAATTTCAATAAAAAATGGCAAAAAAGAAGAATTAGGTAACGATTAGTCGGTTGCCTTTAAATTTATATTCGGGAACCAAAGTAGACTAATAGAACCTATTGCATAGTCTATTTGCATAATTAATTTTATGAGATTTTATGGTACTTTTTAATTTTTATTTACTTTTAAAACATTAAAAAAAATAATAATTTATTTTTATATTTTATATAGGGACTGATATATCAGTCATTTTAAATTAATTTATTACTTTTCACTGAACACCTTAATTTTAATATATTCTATGAAGCTGTAGGTACAGAGTTTTCGAAAAAAAAATATAAATTTTACATACATACATATTTTAAAAATGAAAAATATTTTTTTTTTAAGTTGTGTATAAAATATTTAAAGAAACTTCCGAATAAAAATGACAGAAATCAGAGAATGGTTCTGTGGAAGGCATTGTTATAAGGATTTCTTTTTAATTTAAAAAAGAAATATATAATGTCGGTATGTATACTAATTTTTATATATTGTACCTATAGTTTTTGTTTTCTAAATGCTTAAAAATTTAATAAAAATCAAATACGCGCCAAAAATAATTAGATTTTATTTAAATGTATGTGTTTCTCGGATTTCAAGGTTATTCTGTTATTATGGCTAACAAAATCAGAAAATCACTAAAAAATCAGAAATTTACTTATTTGATGTAAACGCCGTTTGAAGTGGGTAGTTGCACTTAGTTGCAAAATTTTGTTATGGATTTGAATAGATAAAGGTTAAATCTTCCATGAAACCATTAACTAGAGCATGTATAAATGTATGTATGTATGTGTTTCTCGGATTTCAAGGTTATTCTGTTATTATGGCTAACAAAATCAGAAAATCACTAAAAAATCAGAAATTTACTTATTTGATGTAAACGCCGTTTGAAGTGGGTAGTTGCACTTAGTTGCAAAATTTTGTTATGGATTTGAATAGATAAAGGTTAAATCTTCCATGAAACCATTAACTAGAGCATGTATAAATGTATGTATATAATTTAACTATTCCCGAAATTTGATTTTTTTTTATATATTTTACCCCTTAGTTAATATTTTAATAATCTTCGACATAAAACTTTAAACTGAGCTTTATTTTAATATTTCACATTTTAATATTTCACGCCAATTTTATTTTTAATTACAATACTGAAAATATTATCACAAATGGATCTTGTATATTAGTCTGAAAACAGTTAACTTCAGACCGTTATAGTAAACTACCGGAGAAGACAATCAGGCTAGAAATAATTGAATAATGCTTATTGACTTTTATAATTTTATTCTTTTTTATGATACGACTTATGTGGTTTTTCTTATTTTGTCCGCCAAAATCGATGAAATACCCCTACCCTATGTACGCTGGTGTGGTGATATTATTGCTGGTGGTTTGATGAATGGCTGTGGCTGCATGTTAGATGGTGCTGCTAGTAGACGATGATGATGGTGATTGTTGAGCGTGTCTATGTACCCATGCATTTGGCGTTCGAGTACTATAATTAAAGTTTTTCTTTACATTTTGGTCCAGATCCAGATCGATTTGGTAAGACGGGGAAATCAGTCATTGAGAGATGTGACATTGTAGCATTTAGTATTTGAGCTAATAAGCTTTGGTTGGATGGAGCGCCTTATATTGCTCGCAACTTTAGCTCTTATCTCTAAATATTTATTTCTGCTTTGACAGACAGAATCGGTTGATTTGTGGCCCTCATTACAGTTTGCGAACTTGAACTTTTCTTTATTAACACATTCCTCAGTCTTGTGAAAACCGGCACAGAAGGAACAATAAAGTCTTACGTGACAGTTCTTTTCACCGTGGCTAAACATCTGACAGTTTCGGCACTGGGTTATTTTATTTTTATGATTTCGTTGATAGTGCCAATTAATTTGTGTATGGAACACTGACCGAAAATTCTTTTTTAAGTCACTCATTTTTATTGAACCATTTTCAAGGAAGTAAACATAAAATGTTTGAGAATAATGTTCATATGGTTTTGTAATACTTTTAATGTCAATGCATTTAAGACCGATTCTAATAAGTTCTGCTTTTAATACACTTGTGTCAACTGAGTTTAGACCAAAAAGAATAACCTTGAAAAAAGAAAATTCACCTGTTTAAATCTTTCTCGAGACTCTTCAATTTACATACCTACATATTTTGAGCAGTTTTCCCAGTTGGTTTAACACACACACTCATTCAAAAACTAAGTCCCATCACGTGCAGACAGGCAGGAGAAAGTCAATTAAAATTTGAGTTCATACGCAGCAGGCTTTTAAAGTGCTAAAATTTTGCGTTAATTGCAAAATATCGATCCCCGTTCAGGCAAAATTCAATCGTTTTTCGTTTTCCTTTCATGGAAATTGTTCCCCCACAAAGTACCAAACCAACTCAACACAAAGTCCTCTGCCTTCCACCACGTGGTAATAAAAAGGGTAATTAAAGACACCTTGCTGCCATGATGGATAAAGTTTTTTGTAGAAATCTATAACCACAAGACTAAGAGGTTGAACAAACAGACGAAGAGGAAAATGTGATGTGAAGTTTAAGAAGAAAAGTCATTAGATAATGGTATGGTGGTGAAGGCGGCAGCAGGCGATGTTAAATGGAATCTAAAGATGTATGAAATAAGCATTTGGGTAGTAAAATTGATGGGGGTGGGCAATAATTTGTATGTGTGAGCAGAGGAATCTATTGAAATGTGTGTGTTTAGTTTTTATGAGACTGTGAGCGTTAATCTTTTTTATGAGACGATGATGAAAGAAAGGCCGAAAATTAACGAGAACGGAAGGAACCTTAGAGTGATCAATATAATCACATTAACTAGGACTATGAATGTTTATGGGTATAATGGGTACAAATCTGAATTTTATATGGTTAATCAAGGATAAAAGGGAATGCAT
This sequence comes from Epistrophella euchroma, assembly GCA_947049315.1. Lineage (NCBI taxonomy): Eukaryota > Metazoa > Arthropoda > Insecta > Diptera > Syrphidae > Epistrophella > Epistrophella euchroma. The sequence goes on along the minus strand of OX346245.1, from coordinate 58,471,670 downwards.
TAAAGCACAAAGTAAGACAGGTTCAAGAGTTAATTAAACTTGAACTTCATATTTAAAGGCCTCGTAATAGTAATTATCAAAAAAGTGGTATATTAGAGAGGTAAGTTGAGAAATTTAATATAGATTCAATCGAATAGAGAATTTTATTACAGTTTTTTTAATTTGATTAATTTTAAACGTATGTTTTTATGAACTTTATACAATTTTTGAAACGTTAACATTTAAAAATCAAAATAGAATAAAGAAGTTTTCCAGATCATTTACATACCTATATTTTTATATTTTAATACAAAAAAAGTCAATTCGCCAAATGTGCGCCAACACGGGGCACTTTCGTCAATGCTAGGGGCACTTTCGGCACAGAAGCTTTTTGGATCAAAACTGCAAAGTAATTAAAATCATTGAAATATTATATTTATTTAATAAAATGAGAACAAAATTTAAAAAATAAAAAAAAAAGAATCACAATAAATCACAAAATTTTATAAAAAAAAAAATCACACAGTAATTTCATTACTGGACTTGACATAGTAGTGAGCCAAGTTCTTAAGTATTGAAGTAATATTTATTCCAAGACAGACATGCTGTTGTCAATATCGTAGGATGGAGTTCTTACTTTCAATTTAAATTCATTCTTCAGTTAAGGAAAGAAATATGGGTTCCACAAAGTAGTTACCTTGAAAGTTCAGCAGCCTATACAAATTTGTTTATTAATAAACCACAATCATAAAATACTTGTTTTTTTTGTTTTAGATATATCTTTTAAACTGAACATCATTAGCCAGCAGTGGCGTACCGTAGGGGGCGATGGGGGCGGTCCACCCCGGGCGGCACTTTTAGGGGGTGGCAAAATTTTAAAATAAATAATGCTTATGTCGAATTCCTTTCAGCAAATAATTCGATTTTTGTCTTCTAAACAAATCGATTTTTTTGTTGAAAGGAATTTGACATCAATAATATCTTGATATTTGAACTATTTCATTTTTTATCGCTTTTTTATCGCACCGATTGAAATGATTTGATTCTAGCTTATAAAAACTCCGAGTTTTGTCGAAAACAGTATTACCAGAAGTATGAATTATCACTATATTATCGATACTAGACAGTACGGAAACCTCTAATTATATTCAACTACTTTTTTTTTCATTGGATAATAGACTATCATAGGTGATTTCATAAGGCTCTTTTAAATATTTAACAGGCTTCTAAATCTTAAAATGACACTTATTCCATAAAAAAAAACTTTATTTAAAAATCTTAAAGGCCATTCAATATTTGTGTCATTAAATTGACAGATTGTTTTTGTTTTTAAGCGGAATAATTTTAATGGGATTTATTGTAATTTCATTGTGGCATCTTTTGATTAGATTTAGATCTGAAATGGTAATAGTGGGGCTTTGTAGACCGATTTTTGTTCACTCAAAAAAACTGGGCTATTTAAACTTAAACAAACAATGCGATTGTCGTTTTACTAAAACTATACAAACAAACCGGAAGGCAACTACTTTCATATAAGAAATTTTTTTTAATTATTTATGATTAAAAGTTTGAATATATTAAAATATTATTTTACTTTTCAATTTTGAATTAAACGGATTTGCTTTTTCTTAATATTTAATAGCTACGCAAAAATTTTTTTCAATGACAATAAATTTTAGTCGGTTTAGCTTTGAGTAAGTAGCTACTATACAAAAAGTGACTACAAAGAGGACACATACAAAAAAGAGAACAACTCAAGAATTTTATGAAAAAAAGAAACATTAAGAAAGATCGGTGTCAAAAATGTTTTCAAGAGATATTCTGGAAACCCTACGACAATGATAATGACTAGTCCTTGCCTGAAAGTTATTTCACTCTGTTCTATATTTTTTTTAAATTGAAGTACCTTAATAAGAGGGCGTCAAAATTTTCTTTCACCCCGGGCGGCCGATCGATACCCACGCTACGCCACTATTAGCCAGATTATTTTCAGAAACTTGCGTCTCTACGTCTTAATGCATTAACTGACTGGACTTTCGTCTGAAGATGCTGCAGATATGTTTAATTTATATCAAAATATTTTACTTCAGGGCACCATCAGAAGATGACGAATATGCCCAATGTCACAATTTTTTTTTTATGTGATAGGTTGAAGGCTGATTAATTGAATATTGAAGTTAAAAAACAAAATTGGAAGAAAAGACAAACTTGAGAATGACAGAACAAAAATTTAACTTCCTTTTATCATTAATTGAAAATGATTTGAAGAAACAGGACACTTTGATGAGGGACGCAATACCACCTACGGAAATATTGTACGTGCAGTATAGTAATTACCAAACTAATTTCAGCTTCAACTCTGTGCAACACCATTCCTAAAGTGTGTAATTTGCAATACAATAAGTTAAATCAAACGTATTTAAAGGTAATAAATATATTTGTTGGCACAAGCATAACTTAGATTACTTATTGCATAATAAAGGAATGCTTTGGATGAAAGGAGACGTTTCATGTTAAGTGATAAGTCATTTATATATGTACATTAACCATTCAATAATCATTTGAGTAGATGAGAATCAAAACTCGCTATATCCAAAAAAATCGTACCAATACTAAATGAGAGTAGGTGCTAAGAAAAGATTTTATTCTTTATAATTATAGATTTTTAAATCTTAATGTTATTTTTAACAGGAAATATGTATTTGAAGTTCAGTTTAAAAGTAATTTAAGAATTAATTTTGGATATAAAGAGTTTTATTGCAAATGATTTAATATGATCAGCTATGAAAGCAATTTAATCATAAAATATAGGTATATTACAAAGGGTTTCACCTGAAACTTTTGAGTGCTTTTTGTGCGCTTGAACATTAAAAAATTCTTTTTTTTTGGAAAAGAAAAAACAAACAAAACCCTTGATTCGCTATGAAATTAGTGGAATTATTTCGGAACAACGTCAAAAAGCCGTTGGTGGGAGAAGAATACAAAGAAAAAAATATTCACAAAATTTGTTGAATTGTGTTTGTTCCACTTTGCACTATAGTGTTTACCTAATATTTTTTACCGAATTAGTTTCTTATTCATTCAATTTCTCAATAAAATTATAAATACAAAACTTCGTCCGCCATTTTCCCATGTAATATAATTTTAAAAAATCACCAACTCATTTTCAAATTATGGAATTTTAAAATTAATAGAAATGTATATGTAGAGTTTAAAACAATAACGATATATGTTAGCAAAATTAAATTGGCTTTAGCTAGTTATGCTAAAACATTTTTACTAAACAAAGTAAACTTATGTCGTTTTCGATTGGATTTTCAGAGTGTTTCACTCCTTTTTGATTCCAATGGAATATGAAAAACTCTCTTCCTTAATATGTGTATCTATGTAGAAGTTAAAAATAAAATGAATTCTTCAATAATTTTAATTCCAGAACAGCCTAAGAACAAGCATTTACTATTTTGACAATTAATCCAACACATACTTTTAAAAGTATGTGTGTTTTCAGAGTGCACTCCTAGCAATCCTTAATAAAATCCGGAGTGAAAAAACACTCCTAAATCATCACTCCGAACAGCAAATGGAAGGTTTTTGGAGTGTTGGGAGTGTGGATGGAGTGAAAAAAGAGTGCTAGGAGTGACCAACGGAAAACGACAATATAAAATTTGCATTAAGATCTCAATTTTGTTTTAAAGTAGATATGACGAGTTTTGATTCTTATCTATTTTATGTGAACTTCTTTACAAATTATAATTAAGTTTAAATTTTTTGGATCAGCTAATTTCTTGTTTAGCTAGCAAGAGCACCAGATTGTTTGAGTAGATTCTTGCAGAAGAGAAAATTTCATAAAAAGTCAAAATCTTTGGAATTTTTCTGCGAAAAGAAATTTCTTGTACCATCTGCATGTGTTGAATCATCATAAAACAATCACAAAACAAATAAAAAAAAAACAAAACAAGACACTATGACATTTTAATGACATTTAATAAAGTGAATTAAAAAAGGAGCACTAGATTACAAAATTCAATAAAATCGTTCGAGTCGAATTAACCAACTCAAAAATAGGTTAATTTAAAAAAAAACAAAAACTCCAATCTAATCTCGTCTTAATACATAGTGTTGCTAGAAAAAAAAAACATGCTCCGGCATATTTTTTGTTGTCCTACATTAATTACATAGGTATCAGGCTTGCCAGATTGGGCTATTTATCGGAAATTGGGCTATCTTTTTCCAAAATAGCCCAAATTTAATCTTGGGCTATATTTTATCATACAAATAAATTATATAAATAAAACACTTTTCTCCCTCTAAACATACCCTTAGTGCCAGTTGTACAATCGTGGTTTAAATTTTGATCCGTGGTTCAGGAATTTTAACTGAGGTTCAACGATGGTTCAAGGTTCTAATATGCACTAAAAGCCAATTACATGCCTGAACCATCGTTGAACCACAGTTAATCCGCCGAAATTGGTGAGTTAAAATTCCTGAACCACGGATCAAATATTTGTACAACTGGTCCTTAATGATAATTCCCTTGGAGATAATTCCAAAAAGCAAGAAAACCCTGAAAAATATTCCAAATTTGGAGGAACAATGGAATAAGCTCCCTCAATTTGATTGGAGTACGTTTTTTTCCTCCAAATTTGCAAACAATTTGGAAGAATTTTGAACTGAATTGGCTCTTAACGTCAAAAATATTTCGGATAAATTAGTTTTCGGGTATTTGGCGTATTTCGTAATACAATTGTTAACTTTGCATAACTAAGAAATCGATTAACTATACAGCATCGCTCGATACAATTATTCGTTTTGCGAATTGATGCTACGGTTTAAAAAAATTGCTGTAAAAATTCATCACCCTTAAAAGAAATGTTAATTAAATTGAACTAAACAATTTACCATTGTTATAACCATGACCACGAGGATGACAATGACAATAATTTTGATGAGAATATCACATTTATAGACTGATAATATTGTTAACTCTTCTTTTTCTTATGAACTAATTTATTTTATTTTTCGTTGTTTGTTTAAAAAAAATATATTTTATTTTTCGTCAGTAAAAATTTATTTTATTATCCGTTGTTTTTTTAAATAAAAACAAATTGTGATTGAAGTTATCAGAAATGTTTTTTTTTATTGGTACTATTTGGGCTACTTTTTCGGCTCCGATTTTGGGCTACAAAAATTTTTAAATTGGGCTATGGAACTAGTTCAAGACATGGCAACCCTGATAGGTATATCGATTTCAAGCAAGCTCTACCCCTGCTAGCACACTCAACTGCATCACTGGCCTTTCTTATAAGACCGCATTGTATTCTGTATGGAATAAAAATTAATACCTATCATTTTCATTTTCACAAAATCACAACCTACCTACCTCCATAACAATGTTGATGCATACACACATATATGTACCTACAACATACACAAATCTGGCAGAAAACCTATCCACTTTTGTTGGTTGCCTTGTCTGTTCATTTGTCTTCTTCTGAATACTTGTACTTGTTGTTTTTTTCTTTTCTTTTTGAATATTCTTCATGACCATTCTCCACTGAAGCTTGCCTGTTGACGACGAACAATACTTTTCTTCCTTTTTTTCTCCGTATACCTTCGCCTGCTGTTATTCATCACTTGTGTTCGTTTGTTTATTTTTATCATTCTATTAATGTTTTAGTAACACCAACCAAACATTTCATAGTTGTCCCCCTATACGCTGGAGTTCATTTTTCATATTCTAAATTCATGTGTTCATTTCAATCATTTCTTTAGTAACACCAACTAAAAATTTTGTTGTGATACCCCTATACGCTGGAGTTCATTTATGATTTATTGAATTTATTTAATTTATTTCATTTAATCATTTTGGTAACACCACAACTCTGTCAAAACGATCCTATAAACATTTTCAATGTTAAAATCTTGCTTACATACCGATACAAAATTTCCCCTCAACTCAGGAACAAAGAAAACGTCTCTTAGTGCCTGTTTACATTGCATTTTTGATGAAGCATATTTTCGTTCATCAAAATGTTTCTCGTGTTTACATTATAGAGAAAAAATCCTTTCATTTCAATCTAACCATCCCTATCTCACATCCTTAACAACCATGTATCTCTCACTCACACAAAAAAAATCTTCATGCTCAATTCCAAAACATTTATTGAAACTGGCGCATCGGCGTAATTTGGGTGGAATTAACCCTTCTCTTTCTTACTCACACAAAATCTACCCATCTCACTGGATGCGCCATTCGTCAAAAATACAATGTAAACAGGCACTTAGTGTTACGTCGCAATAATCTGTTCTGATTCGAACTGTTCCTACAGGACTGGATGTGACACACACACATTAGTTGCAAGCTTTTCTTGTGTCTCAGGGGCGTCTTTCAAAGTTTCAAACAGTTGCCTTTCACAACACATGTGAGACGTGGCACCGTTGTCTATGCACCATTCGTTTCTTTCCAAAAATCTATTTCTATAAGCAGGGCCCAGATCGCGTAAGACGATTCGATTGAACGATCATCGTTTTGGCTATAGCTTTCTCTATCACATTTGAGGTGAAATATAGAGAGAGCAATCTTTAAAACGATGATCGTTCAATCGAATCGTCTTGCGCGATCTGGGCCCAGTATTGGAAGCTATGCCAAAAGCTACATCGTTCCGTTTTCTCGTGTCCCAGAGATCACAATGCATCAGTACGATCTTCATTAAAACCTCCCATGCACAGTAGTTATTTTTATCAAGTTTCTCAATTTGACATAATGAGGTATTTATTGTTTAAAAAATAATTGAACTACGACAGACGCAAAACTATTTGAATTTTATAAAAATAAAATTTGACTTTGTAGACCTTTTCTTTATTAAAACAGATTAAAACTGTACACGATTTCAACGTCACAAAGCAGTACATTATTCAAAGAAGAACTTGTTGTAAATATAATATTATATAAAAATTAGAAAAAAATAGAAAAAGAAAGTCCGGTACAATTGCATTGATAGGTATATAACTGAAGTGAATTTAGAATGTAATTATGTATATACACCAAAGGAATTCAAAAGTTGTGTTCAAAAGTTACAAATTTATAACATAAATATTATTTCTAAAAAGTTCAGGTATTCTTTTTACTAGCAAGATTATTGGCCTACTTTTTCAAAACTTAAAATATTGGTTGACTTAATGTTTTTTTTTTCTCTTGTGGTCAACAGTTTTTTCCTTGTGAAAAAGAATTTTTTTTCTCAGTGTACTTACATACACTTCCATATTAGTTGCTTTGAATCTTAAAAATAGTATTTTATAGCTAAGGTAAAATAAAGTGAAATTATCCTATGAATGCGTCCCTGCAGAAACTCACCATCCCATGAGTGAATTCCAAAACCCTTTTTACAGTTTGAAAAGAACTCACAAAATTTGTCTGTGAATATTATCGAATACACAGACCACAATTTTTGTTCAAACTTTCCGTCTGAACTTTACCTGCATTTCTGTAATTTCATCTTTAAAACGCATGTCCGGATTCCGAAATATCCCCTATTCTTGGTCTTTTTTGACGTGCGCCGAGGGAAACAAAAAACTTGCCAGAACGAGATGGACCGTAAACAAAAATTGTGCATTCACTTCGCGTTCGCACGATGTCAATGTGTCATTGTCGTATCTTCCGTCGTCGTTAGACAAGGATGGGTCGTAAACAAATCCCACAGCTGCTCTGATGTGTGGTCGGGACTGGTGTATTTTTTGGTAATAGGTATAGTGAAAGCTTTTCTCTCTACAAAAGCAAACGAATAAAGAGCGAGTAGGTCAGGTGCACGGAGGAGAAAAATACCGGCCTGATGCATTCTTACGCAGCCTATTAAAAGGTTGTCGTCCGGCAAACTGTATATCTATTGCATATATTTCTTATGCCACACACATCCAACCACAAAATCAACATACCCAAACAGAAAGCTTGAAGTGCAAATACCTTTAATGACCTACCCCGACTTTTCAAAGTGAAAGCACTCAACAAGCTGCTAGAAGAAAAGTGTTTGCAGGTAAAATATACAACAGCATTTCAGCTGCAAAAAGAGCTTTTCATTTGTATGAGATGTGTGCTTTGTGCAGCACGATATTTTAAATAAAAATCTTGCTTCCTAGTAAATAAAATCGAATATTTTATAAATGCAATTATGCGAATGAATGTTAAGAGAAATAATTGAGGGTGTCATTGTCAATTAATGTTCAAAACGAAATAAGTTGTATTATTGGTAAATAAATATTAACTTGGTTCTTTCATAGAAAGCACTTACGTTTCTATACGTCGCGTCATATGCATTTGGCCTGCTTACCTGAGTTATACGTCATAGTGCCTTTAAATTAAAAAGTGTGGGTAAATGAACCCTTAAAGTTTTTTTTGAGATTTTGAAGGTTAACGATAAGCTCGTAGAACCTTGTTTTTTGAATGACTGGCCTAAATTTGAATGCCTTTGGAAGCAGATAGCTGAAGTTTAAATGCTAAAATGGATCCCCATTTTTTAAGGACAACCACAGGTTCGCATGTTTTTTTTTTTGTTGGATGTAGGATATACGGCCTTCAAAACATTTTTGTTAAATTTTATATTGATGCATTTGTTCGGCAGCCATATGATATGATTCAGTTGTAGTAGGTAGTCTTTGAATTGATTCTCGTACAGGAGTATAAAACAATCCATAACTTTTCCTATTAATAGGTTCGGGCTTTCGACATTTTTGTGGGCATCTTCTACTGGGGAAGCAGGTATCTGAGTTGAAAAACTCGGTTTCTTTGTATGAGTCTTATGTAACTGATATTTGCATGTTACAAAATTGTGGCCGAACCTTGCATTTTGTACAGGACACATTATTTTTTGATAGATCTGTAGAGTGTAAAAACGGGTTTTCGGGCTTGAATTAACCCCCCCCCCCCCCATTTGGCCCCCATTTTGGAAAAAGGGGCGTGAAAAGGTCGTCGCGATATCTTGAGAACCATGCATCGCGCAAACAAAATTTTACCTTATTTGTGTAGAGAATTAAATTCTCTATAAGTTATGTTAACACATTTTTTATAGAAAAATTGAAAACAAAAAAGTTATAATCAAAAAAAGATGACCATTGTCAAGAAAAGTATCATTATCTTTTTCTTTTATTTATTTTATATACTCTTTAAGATAAATTTCTTTGAACGGTCATCTTTTTTGGTTATAATTTTTTTGTTTTCAATTTTACGATAAAAAGTGTGTTAACATAAATTGTAGAAAATTTAATTTGCTACACAAATGTGGTAAAATTTTGTTTAAGCGATGTATTGTTCTCAAGATATCACGAAGACATTTTTACGCCCCCTTTTCCAAAATGGCGGCCAAATGGGGGGGAGTTCAACCCAGAAAACTCTTTTTTACACTCACACTGATCCCTCCTATAGATCTATCAAAACAAAAATTGTCCTGTATGAAATGCAAGGTTAATGTAACATTTCAATGGACTACTGCATATTTCATCTATTTATTAAAATTTTGCCATACAATAACTGCTTTCGCAAATTCAACAAATATTCAAAAGTTATTGTGAAAAACTCATATTTCGTTTTTGTTTGTATGAATTAATTTAGAAAAGAATTTGAATGACTATTGAAATAACCACACTGAAATATTTTCAAATGTTTTCTTCAATCTTCAAAGGTTATTTTAAGTAACCCCTAGTACGCAGATCACGCCAAAATTTATCTTCCATACAAATTTCCAACAAATATAAATTTTAGCGAGGGTTTTTAGCAAGGCAGTATGCAACGCAGCTCACGCGCTAAATTCAAAAAGTCTCCACTTAATTTAGCACAAGAAATAATGCTCAGCGCATTCTTTCACGGATAATTTTTGACATTGTAGGGATAAGAATTGAAGAGATAAGATTAAAGGTAGAACTATAATTGTTGGAACGCAGCCGTACGAAACCACACGAATACAAGTAATTCAATAGACGCACACATAATTACGTTTTGTTACGTTTCGTTCATTTTTGCTTTCGGAGAGGAAGAGCGCTTCTCGAGCGCACTTTACGGAAGAAAATTGACAGCTACAGTAAATTGTTGTAGTAAACTAGTCTCGAATCTCTCGTGCATTATGGTTTACGTGTGCATTTGACGTTTCGGAAAGAAATTTTTCGTTCGTTTATGACATTAGTTTCCGACAGCGTCCACCTATTATAGTTCGACCTTAAGTTTAACTTGAACTGAATACCTGGATTCTCATTTCATCGTGTAGTTTTGAAAACAGTTGTCGTTTAAACGATTGTAGTAAACGACGCACGTCGTCAAACTTTTCCTTCGTTTTCGTATAACATCACAATCGTATCGTTCAATCGTGTCGTTCATCGTTTAAATTATGAACAGTTTGAGAACAACCATTTACCTACATCAAAAATCATATTAAGAATTAAATTATTGATGTCAAAAATTAAAATATGTATTTGTCATTTCAGTTTGGAATTTTGAAGTATTTTGGTAGACGTAATCACTGGTCTTTCAATAGTAAAAAATGAGGGTCAAATTTCGCGGCGAGATGAACAATGATAATATTAGTTGATGATATGGAGATTCAAGTATGAAATTTCTACCACAAGTGTGTATATATGTACCTCGACGGATTAAAAGTTAGTGCAAAATTGTACCGACGGAAACGCATCGAAACTTAAGCGGTAATCGAAGTGTCCACTCCTCAAAAAAAAACTTTGAGAAGATTAGTTTATTGGGAAGGTGTAAGTCCTTTACTACTTTGTCCTTGGTTTCATATAAAATGAGCGAGTTTTGGGCCCCCAAATTGCAGACCCATATATCTGGCCCTATACTGTGAATATTATCAATAAATTGGTAAATCTCCGTTTAGGTAATAGGTTAGCGTTAGGTACCAATAGCTGCTTTTTTGAAAAAAAAAGTTGTTTTTTTGTTTAAGAAGTTCTGAAATATACACCAAAAAGATCGAGACGAGTTTAAAATATCAATCGCTTAGTCGCAATCGTTTAGTCGATCGTATTTGACACTTCGAGAAGTTAAACGAAGGTTTTATTCAATCGTCGAAACGACATCGTCTAGACGATTCATGTTTTCATCAGTAAAACCAAAAACAATATAATACCAAGATATTGCATCTAGTGTAAAAATGTTCGATTAAATCGCAAGTACTGGGCTGACCCCAGTAGTGACCTCAAAGATACTGCATCTCCTCAACCAACCACCAAAAATCAGCTTTAGAAGCGGTCGGTCGGGGGAAGAGAAGCATTTTCATTTTTGGGATTTTATATATAGTGCAGTGAGAAATTTTCAAAAAAATGCATCCGCAGTAGCCTTTTTTATATGTATTTTACATTTGGTACAGCTGTTGTAAAAAAAATACAAATCAAAAATAGCTTGCTACAAATAAAAAGCAAACAAAAAATAACTTTAACCAAAAACTAATTATAGATACATAAAATGGACAATTTTTCAGAAGATTGTGATAAGAAAACATAGAAAAAGATATTCTTTCTCAAATAATTCATGTGATAAATTGAAAGGGTTTCAGCGATAAATGCTTCAGGAAGGGGTTTGTTCTTAGATTATGGCCAAGGTATGGTTTCTGAAGATTTTTTTGGCGTTCTTTTAATTTCCTTAAAAATCTCTTACAAGTTTCACACGAATAAACTAAATCTTAGAAGATTTTCTGTGTGGTTACACGCACACATACATAAGTACGTAGTGTGAAGAAGAATGTCAACAAAAAATATCTGAAACCGATGACTGAGGAGATTTTGTTTACCCCTCATACTTTCTGACCTTCTCTCCCGGACCGAAAGTAACTGGAAACAATCTAGATTTCGAGCAAAAACCACCAAATCTCATGCTCATCGAAATCAACAAGATTTCCAGATAATATAATCTAGAATATTACTGCAAAATCTTCTTGTAACTGTTCTAATGTGAAACAAACACACTTAATTGCTTATTTTTCTCTTCAGAAACACACTTCAGCCATAAAAATGAAACTGAAAAGAAAGTTTATTGTACCTACTCTACTCAGGTAGTGAGTTTTTTTTTTTGTTAATAGACTCTCAACTTACCTTATTGCAATAGATTTTTTTTTGTAGTTTCTATCAACACTGAATTTCTTTTGAAATTTCAAACAAAATCTTTTTTGTGTGAACGATTGAGTGAAATTTGGTAATTTTGTGGCGGAAAATTGCTCGTTTCAAAGAAAGACAGAAAAAGATTAATTTTATTGCCCAAGGAAAAACACACCATGAATAACGCACAACAACTCTATGAACACATCCATCGAGATTCAAATGAAATTATCAATCGCACCAACATCTAAAAACAAAACTAGCAAATTCCATTTGATACTCGAACAAACGTCACAAACCCATCCGCAGTAGGATTCTACTTCTCCTTTTATAGGCAGTAATCCTATGGTGGATGTTGTTTTTGTAATGCGTGTAAAACTCAGGTCCGTCAAGCTGGGTCTAATTCCTGCATAATTAGATTTTCAAAAATTTTGTATTGGGAGGTGTGGTGGACCCAGCTTGACGTCAAGTTGAGTCCACCACAAGTTTTAGGGTTAAGGGAATTTGGGGCTCTTTCAGGATTGGAGTACTAAATTAGCACTAAATTAGCCCCTAATTCCTGCAAAGTTAGATTTTTGAATTTCCGTTGTGGTGGACCCAGCTTGACGGACCAGCTTTCCAAAAAACTTTCATACTTTATTGCCTAGCCAACTTAAGCGGCCCATACACACAACACTTGTGTCGAAAACGAATTAAAGCGTAATCAATGAAATTGATTTCAATTACGTGAAAACTCCTATTTTTGACAATATGCGAATATAGATTAAAAAATTATTTATTTTTATTTTTTTGTTTGTATTACAACCCGTATCATATTTAATTTTATTCTTTTTTTCAACAAAATAGAAGAACTTGTGTTATTTTATATGGCACGCAAATGCATTTATTTCAGAAAATAAGGCAAGTACATTATACAGTATACTTTTTTTCGAGCGGAAATGCTGAGGCAACACAGGACACAGAGCTCTGGCCACTGCTTGCTAATGCTAAGAAAATTACATATTTGTTTTTTGTTTGTGCCTTATTGATATTGATTCTTGCGCAGGTAGACATTCTTGCAAACGTAGACATCGGGTACGAAAGTGAATATAAAAAAAAACAACACGATCAGTAGCATTTTAAGTGTGTGCAGTGCTGCCAACCATATGATAATTATGATACATGCATGATAATTTCAGTTCGTGTATGATGTATGATAGGAAACCATTATCATACGCCAAATGTATGATAATTTTCATTTTGACAAAAAAAGAATAATTATAACTTTGAAGATGGCTGTATTAAAAAATTAAAAGGTATACTTTCATTTCTTATTTAATTCAAATGCTTTGGTAAAAAAATAAAATGATCTAGTCAGATAAAATTTCTCAATTAATAAATGGGTTTAGACTTTCAAAATAGACCAGCTTTAATAATATTTATTTGAGATATCCGGTTTTACCTCAACACCGTTCTCTTTTTTCTGATTAATAAGACTTCCTTTATTCACATGCAAGGAATTAGGCAAAAAAAATGAAACTCATTCTTTAAATAAGCAAAAATGTAATGCTTTGAGCTTAAAATAAAGAACCCGTCTGAATTGTTGCATTGCAAAAATTAATTAAATTTTCTAAAGTCAGTTTTTTTTTTTTAATGGACACGTAACAACATTTCTGAGAAAAATTGATACGCCAATTTTTAGTATTTATTAAAATGCAATTAAAAATTTAATTTAGAATAAAATGATTTTATCTTCCAATTTTTTAAATATAATAAGTCTAATTTCCAAAAAAAAAAATATGTATAAGCTTTTGAGAAAGACCACAATAAAAACTGATTCTATCAGAGGCAAATCATGGTTTAAACTAGTATTAAATTTATTCCTGTTAAATCGTAGATCGTACTAATATTTACTGACAAAAAAATTTAATCAAAATTGTTAGAGACGTTTTTGAGAAAAAATTGATTTTTCTTATCGGTTTTTAAACAATTATATTATGGTACCTTCAATTTTAACTGTAAAAATGATAATTCTTGTCTAAAACTTGCTAAATAATGTTAAAAAATTTCTTGGCATCAAGTTTAATCAAAAACGGTGAAGTCGTTTTCAAAATATTGAGTTTCCAAAAAAAATTGAAAGCTTTTTTAAAAACTCAAAAAATATATTTTGGATTTTGCTATACAATACTAAAAGAAAAAAATATCCATAAAAAGTGATCGAAAAAAATTTAACCGTTTTCGAAAAAAGTGAAAATCAAAAACATGCTTCTATGTTAATCGTTTTTTTTGAAAAAAAATAGTTTTTTTACCAAAAGGTAGCCTATCTGGTTTTCATACGCGAAAAGGAATTAAAACAGCAAAAATGTTCAAGCTTTAAAGTGGTATTAGGCAAAGAGAAAAGCTAAATGACGGACAAAAGATTTTCTGCTATGATCTTGGATTTCTTTTTAAAAACAGCAGAACTATTTTAATACAGAATTAATTATTGGTTATAAGTATTCTTGATAGATTTAAGAATATCTTTAATGTGAAACAACACGTCCTTAAAGAAACAACAATTTATTCGTCTTAAACAACTAAATTATAAAAATTCTGATTATTGATTTAAACCCAATAAATTTTTACATGAATTTAATCTTCAAAAACTATACTAACTTTTTTGTAGAATTTACAGGAGCAAAAAGTAAAATCCAAGATGGCAGTGAATTTAAGGGATATGCAAAATCAGGGTTCTGTTCTTTAGTCAACCATCCCTTGTATGAAAATCTAAAAAAAAGTGGGGGTGCGGGTCAGATTATAAATGCATTTGACTATAGTTGATAATGATAACACCAAACGCTTTGCGTTTCCATAACTTCAATCATCACATTAGGTCAGAAGAAGTTGAAATTGGAAACGGTCTTTTATAGAAACAAGATTTTTATTTGTGTATGATAATTTTGTTCTTCGTATGATAAAAATTAGACCATTGTATGATAATTCTATATTATGAATATGGCAGCACTGAGTGTGTGTACGAGCAGGCTATAGGCAATAAAGAAGGAAAATGTGAAAATGCTTCCCTTACCCCGACCGACCGCATCAACCACTGATTTTTGGTGGTTGGTTGAGATGCAATATCTTGGTATTATAATGGTCTTTTGTTAACGAAACAAAACAATCATCAAAACGACGTCGTTAGACGATCATCGTTACACGATGAGTGCTCTGGCCTAAAATGCGAACAAGTTTAGAGCAGAAATAATAAACTATAGGTACAAAGAATTTTCTTTACTATCTAGGTACTTGTTGGTGCCGAAACCGAATTTCTTCTTTTGCTTAAAATTTTTTGAATGCCATTTATTACATGAAACTCTCAAAAAACACTGATCTAAATTCCTTGAAGAACCCTGCGCCAGACATGCATTAAGAAATGATAACATAATGATAGCCTAGGCAAAATGTACTCTTACTGCGGAAAAAATGCAAGTTAAGATTTAAAATGCAATTTTGACATAAGAACTACTGCCTAAAAAGTCCATTGTCGAAACTGGAGCGCAAAAAAAGCTTTTTGGGGTTGTATGTCGAAAGTAATTATTTTTTGCATATAACTTTTTAACTGTAAACGCCAAAAAAAAGGATTTCATCAAAAACTTCAAGATCATGAGATTTCCTACAAAATAGATTGTGACATTTTTCTTCTTCGGACTTACCGTTTAGGAGATTGCCATTTAAAAAGATGTAAAATCACGAAAATTTCGGTTTTTACATTTAACTCCTAAACGGTGAATGTTTTTTGAAAACATGTTTGTTTAAAGATTGTGCACTATGTGACCCTCTATACGAAATCATTAACATTTTTCTCCTGCCATTAACCGTTTAACTATTATCATCATTGTAAAAAATTTGTCAAAAGTTAAAAATACTATTTTTTTTTGCTTTGAACTCTGAAATGTCGAAGCCTGTCAAAAATAATTTACACTTATTATAAATATATAGGTAGTAGTGTTTGCACAGACTATATTACTCCCCAATGGCGATACCGCCAGCTGAGATTACCTTCTTCATTGACAGCCAAGCGTCCATAAAAGCACTCTCTGCCAACGAAATAAAATCAAAGCTCGTTTCCTGCTGCCACGAAGAGCTCAAGGTTCTTGGCTCGCAGCACAAGGTAAGGCTCTGTTGGGTTCCTGGCCATATAGAAATTCCAGGTAACGAGAAAGCAGACGAGGTGGCACGGATTGGATCATCAATTGATCCAAACCGAGCAGAACTAAACGTATATACACAAATCTGCTCCTTAAAACAGACTGTGGCAAAGAAAATTTTTGAGAAAACTAATCTAAAGTGGACCCTACTTGACTTCTGCGCGAATACCAAAAAACTTTGGCAGTGTTTCGACAAGGGAAAGATAGATAGGATCTTGACGCTAAATAAGAAATCACTGTACTCTCTCGCAGGTATAATTATTGGACGAAATCTGCTGAAGTACCCCATGAAAAAACTGAGGCTCAGCACGGATGATCTGTGCAGAGGTTGTGGCGATGAAGAAGCACATGAAGACTCTTCTCACTTCTTATGTCACCGCCCGGCACTCTCGCAACTAAGAAAAAAACACCTAGGAAACTACTTCTTCGATAACTTAGAAGAGCTCTCCAACTTTTCTGGTGTCTATTCTATCAGCCCGATAACCTAACCTAACCTCTAGAATACATCATTATTGAAAACAGTTGGCCAAAATTCAATAATACCAATTTTTTGCATTTTACTTTCAAAAGGCTAAGTTTTGATAAATAATGTATCCCCAAATTTCATAATATGCGAAAAATCAATATTTTTGACTTGTAACTTTGCATTTATGCAAGCAAGGCAATGGACTTTTTAGCCAGTACTTCGTATGTCAAATCAAAGATAATTACTTTTAAAAATCTTAATCTTTGTTGAAAACATATAAGTATTTCTCAAATTTACCATCGTGTGACAATATCATTTCAACGGTGGCTCGTATGGAAAAAGTGTTTTCGTTTTTGTTTTCTATTGATTTTTTGTAGATTTTTAAATTACTTATAAAATGAGCCCTCCATCGGTATTATCGGCCACATAAAGGTTGATCAATATAACGCCAGAGTTCACAACACCGCCCCCCAACACATGAAGCATTAGCGAATTTTGACATGCTATAATAGTCCCGTCAAATTAGTTTAAAAAAAAGTGCAGGAAATTGCATTTTTCGATGGACAAAATTTTATTTATGGTATCTGTTTGGGTTCACCTCCTGAGTATAAAAACGAGTTTTTGGAATTTTTGGAGTTAGAAAAAAGCCGCCGTATGTATGAATTTTTGGGGTTAGAAAAGCCGCCATCTTGAAAAAGATACTGGATTGGTTTTTATCGAATAACTCGTTTCTATTTCATTTTATAGCAAAAAGTTGAACTAAAACTTCATAGAGAAATTAGTTATCTACAAAATAATATATAAACGACTACTGTATGTTTCTTAAACTTTAAGTTATGGCGGGTCAAAGTTCACCTATGCATCACGTTTTGGAGGTGGTGCGACTTTACTTGAGATAAATCTCTTACCTTTGATTTTTTGGGGATACTGCTAATAGAGTAATTTGTAGTACTTTTAACTACCTATCAAATGGGCCTTCAGTCGATATTATCGGCCAAATATTGTGTGGTGACCCAACGCCAAATTTCACACTGAGCTAGAAGCGAAAATTAAATATTTTTTTTTTTTTTTCGTAAACATTTTTCGATCAATCGTCCCAGTGAAATAGGTCGAAAATTACTTTTAAAATCATTCAAATATACAAGGCGCTTCCCCTGTCAGCCAGGTCAAGGGCAACAGCATCAATATCAACTCATCTGCTATATTAGTTGATCCTTTTTTTTGCTATTCCAAAGGAAAATGTTATGAATTCGAGCTTGCTCCTTTCCCGTTGACTCTCTTTACATGAGAGGGTGTGAGAAAGTGTCAATTTTCATCAGTACCTACATGAAAACGAAGTTTATCTTTTTTGTATTTGTTGAGGTCGGCCAAGCAGTTACCGTGAATGGTGTTTCTTTGGGAATATTGAAAAGAAAAAGTGTACGTCAGTAAGCCAAGAACAATTCAAGAGATGTCCCTCAAGTTAGCAGAACAAGGTCAGCAGAACAAAGTTTTAATGATGTCTTCATTAGGTGCTTAATAGGTGCTGAATTTATGCAGAAAAAAAAATTCTAAAATCGTTGGAGCGGTTTTCTTAAAATAATTTTTAATATATAAAATTTTTTCCAAAAAAAATTTGGTATGCCATTTTTAAGAATATAATAATATACAACTAAAACCAAAATTTCAAAATAATTCATCAACTCATTTTCAAAAAAATGATTTAAAAAACAAAAATTTGAACTTTTTTTTGCGCTATTATTATAAAATTTTTATCAAAATCGGTTGAGCGGTTAACGAGAAGATCGAACACAAAAAAAAAAACGGTTCTATGGCAGCTACTGTTAATAACGGTTTTTGGTATATTTTTTTTTTCATCAAAATGTAGACCATACCACCACTAGTACAAACAAATTTCAAAAAACGTTAGAGCCGTTTTTGAGATAAATAACTTTTTTTAAAACGGTTGTAGGTATGGCTTTTATTTTTTGAGCTAAAAACAAATCTCAATTTCCCCTCTAGGGAATCACCAAAAAATCTTATGCCCCAACTGTAGGCCGAGGTACAGACAGACATACATACAGACAGACAGATAGACGGAATTGCGGGACCCACTTTTTTCGCGTTCTCTATCATCTGACATTACGATGATAGAGAACACGAAAAAAGTGGGTCCCGCAATTCCGTCTGATTCTGCAATTCCGTTTGATGTTATCTAGAACTCAATTTTTTGCTCGAATTCATAGCTTGCCCTATAGTACGTATATCGCGAGTAAAAATGAAAAATATGTACATACAGTTGTCGTTAATATTTTTATTTTTGAATAATTTAATTTTCTATGCGATTTTAGTTAGATCCAAAAAAATAAGTTTGCGAAATAAATGACATCCTAACATATACGAACAAGCTGTTAAAATTTACCTTTTCAGTCAAAATACTGAAACGGAGTTTTTTTTTGGAAAACACTGAATATTAATCTGCATTACGAAATTATTATTAAAATTATCTAAAAATAATTTGACATAATTCTTAAATCTTGCTTGAGGACTACAAAAGTCTTTTCAAATTGCAGTTAATAAGTAAGGAATAGTATCTTTAGTTATTTCACTCCATCGTTATCTGATAAATAAATTTTCGAATTTTCGTGACTTCAAGCCCATAAAACATGTAACGGCCATATTCTTGACTTTCTTCAGAACTAGTTTAACCGAAAAACTAGATCTATAGCGGTTTCGAGTTTTATGTTTTTCACAAATTTGTATTACTTTGACATCTAAATCAAATTATTCATACATAGTTTGACATCTAAATCAAATCAATAATTTTTTTTGAGAAACTTAAAACTCGAAAACCCTATAGAACTAGTTTTTCAGTAAAACTAGCTTTGAAGAAAGTCAATAATATAGCCGTAAATGTTACTAAACAAATTTGTTTTTTCTTTTTTTGTTTATATTGTTTTAAAAAGCAATTAAACAACGTGACTAATTTCGTCAAGAAATTTTCAATTTTTTTTTCTTTTGCATACTGTAAATTGTAGGTAGGCATTCACTCATTATAAAAAGGCGCCATCCATAAAATGAAGTTATAGTTTGTGCCCCCTAATCGAAATCCTGCATACTGGGTGATAGTAGATAATAATTTTGATCTAATGAACATCTATACCATTCGTAACACGTAGGGTGACCAGATCTATGCTGATGGAAAAGAGGACAAATCAAAAGTCTAAAATTATGAGAAAATGAGAACAATGTGCATATTTTTTTATTGAAATAAGAAAAATACCAAGTTTTACAAAGGAAAAAGAAAACAAAAAATTTTATAATGCGAAAAAAAGAAATTTTCATTTCCGACTTTGAGTCTAGGCATTCCGTTCCTCAGTACATATAAATAAAAATAGAAAGGGTTGTAAAAGAAAGCAGTCTTTAAAAACCATTCATTCAATTCAAATAAATGGTCACATTAATTGACTTTGCTTTGAGACTTCAGACTTAAAATTTTCCAATACCATTCGTTCGAATGCAAAAGAATGTATGAATTCTCGAAAGATTACATTATATTAATTGCTGTCATGAACAGGGAAAAATTATGCCAAAGTTTTGAATTTTGATAGTTCAAAGTGAATCCATTCTTTTTATTGAAGTCATGGAAGATTGCATTCTTTTGAAACCCTGAAAACAGATATGCACTCAACAAGATGTGCAGGATGCAATTATCAAAAGCTCACTGACTTACAGATATTTTTAAAAATTTCTAATAATCTTTCATTTCTTGTTAGACGTTATTATATATGAAAATTGGTTTTGTTTCACAGAAAAAAATGAGAAACTGGTAAGAACAAAAAAAGAGGACAAATAACCTATTTTTACAAAAAGATACCAGACAAAGTTTTTTAAGACGAATAGAGGACTTGTCCTCTTAAAAAAGGACGTCTGGTCAGCCTAGTAAAACGCATTTAGATGACACAATTGAGCACTTCCTACTAAGATGTTCCCCATTTTCATTGCAGTGAGAAACCGTTATCTGTTTTGGTTTTCTAACAGAATGATTGACTTAAGTAGCATAATAGCTTTCGAAGAGGAAAACTTTGCAAGCGTTTGTAAATGTAACGTTAACTTGCTTTTATATTAAATGAATAATCAATCAAGGTTTCATATTAAGTATTCAATATATGTACAGTACATATACATATTTTTCTTTTGCTTTAAAACTTAATTTTTGTATGAAATTTTACATTTAAACCATTATCAATATTATAAAATTGTAAACATACCTATGCTTTGAAAATTAAAATAGTTATAAAAAACTCTATCTATCTCTATTGAGAAAAAAAATATTTCTAGAATTCTTTGACAGTTACATACTATTTTTTAAGAGTTTCTAAAGATTACAGGGTAAATAATTGGCAGTCGAATTACAAGGTCTGGACTTGCTTGTCTGATGCCATAAATACACAAAAGGTTCGCCTTACTTACATCACTTTTGACGTTGCCCAATTATATTTGACCTCCATTCGGTAATGTTACATACCACCGTCAAATACAAATTGACGAAATGGATTTGTAAACATTTCTATAGACAGTATAAATTATTTTAAGTAGGTACGTACTTTGCAGATACTCATATACTTTATGCATAAATGAACTCAGATAAACGTCTGTAGCTGGAGCACTTACATATGTACATGCATAGGCGCCCGTAGGAGGGGGTGGGGGCGCAAGATGGGCAGTTGCCTCCCCTGGCTCTGGGACATCAACACTTATCAATATACATATGTTTTATTTTTTTTACTAGGGACTTATGACAAGTACGACTGTTTTCTTGTGGTTTCAAGTCAGAGCCCAGGTTTTGCCTCCCCCCTCCCCCTCTGGCTCTGGGCCACTCATTAGTTAACTGATGAGTCCAAGTGAGATCCCCTCGTCACACCACTGGGACAAAACGCTAAAGGCTATTAAAGTCTATTTTTAATCAATAACTCAACAAGTCCAATTAAAAAGTATTTATTTCTACTGAATTAAATCAGCCAAGTAGATTTATTCCAGTAAAATTTTAAATTTATATTTTAGGAAACCTTGTTATAAAAATATGTTTCGATATAATTGGAAAATACAACTATTTTCGTGAATTTTTTTTCAGTCTAAAAAATTGATGAAAAATTAATTTTTTGTTTTAGCAATCATACAACAATTTTGTTTTTGTTTTTTCAAATTCATTTTTATTGCTGAAAATTATCATAAACTTCTAAAACGACCACTCATTTTTCTTTAAATCTTTGGTTTCATGCAGGACCATTACGAATTATTATAAAGATCTCGGAAAAAAATTTACCTTTAACTGACCTAAAGCCTAAAAACTAAAACAACTTTTAAAAAAAAAAACACAAACATATATATTTTTTTTTGTTTTTTAACAATTTTTTTTGAAATAAAAATAACGATAAGAAATTTTAGTTTAATTTTGTGATTGTCCCCCCACTGGGAGCGCGCGCCGGTGTGTACATGTGTAGATACAGTTCACCCTATGTGCCAAATGATACACACGAGATGCGATGCGAGGCCATTCAGGAAGATATCACTGCTGTGAGACGACGACGATAGCGATGGTGATAATTCACATTTTCACAATTTAAATGAAGTGATATTGCGCTCGGAAATCTACTTAAGTAATACACGATCTACGAGAAATAAATTGATGGCTCAAAGCTTATATCACAGCGAAGGCGACATACATTGTGAAGACGAATGCTGCCAGATTTTTAAGAAGAATATGACCTAAAACGACCTAAATACTCGTAATATATGTACCTACTTACTTAAATTTGATTATTGTTTTGTTTTTATTTTGGATTAAAGGTCCATGAATTCGTAGGTATGTACATACAAAGAAAACAGTATTTTAAATAAAGCAGTGAAGAGAAAAATCATTATTAAATTGTCATTATATTACCGTAAGCCTACAAATACATAATTCCAAAAAAACATAAGATTTACAAGCACAACTACTTATCAATCTGGTAGTGATATTGCGACATTGCGAGTCTATGACCACCATAAATGCACTTTCAAAAAACACTTCTTATATTTTGCAAGTTCATTAAGAAAGTATGTATAAGACTGCTTCAAAAATATTAAATTGTCTCCGATTGTCAATGCCACTAGCTTTTTAGTTAGAGTTTAGTAAAATAATAAGCCTGGTAAAATTTTAGCCATTTAGATTAATATTTGGAGTTCGCTTAACGTTGATTTTTTTTTTCCCATACAAATTGTAAGGGGAATTTTTTTTTGTTTGCTTCTTTGTTTTATAACTTTATGTAATAATAACGCATAGAAAAAAAGACAAAAAATGGCACAAATCGTTATTTTCGGCTTAGCAATCAATTTGAAGAATTTATTTCATAAAAATTGACTTGATCAGTAGTTGATTTGTATTGTGTTTTTATAAATATTTTCATCTTATAAAATTTATATTATAGCTGATATTTTCAACAGGGAATCCAAAAAAACTGTGAATTTTTTTTCAGTCTAAAAAATTGATGAAAAATTAATTTTTTGTTTTAGCAATCATACAACAATTTTGTTTTTGTTTTTTCAAATTCATTTTTATTGCTGAAAATTATCATAAACTTCTAAAACGACCACTCATCCAATAAATAACACGAGTGTGCTAATTAGATAAGAAATTAACGACATTTTTAAAGAACATTCAATTTTCTTTAAGAATACGTCTCAATCATTCCCGTAATAACCGGTTGTAATTATAAAAATGAAGAAATAAACTGAATAGCCTTTAATACAGTCCACTAAAACAAAAATAGTTCTTTTATTTGTGTTTTCCTTCTTCCTATGCTCCTGTCAGAGAACCGCATTCCAAAGAAGTCAGCGAGACGGACCTGCTCGATGCTGGAACTGTAACAAGACCGGACATCTCCAGCGCCAGTGCAGATTGCCACCAAGAAGACCTGCATGTCAACACTGTGGAAGTAGGAATAGCGCTCGAGAGCAGGTAAGCAATTCGTCATTTGCCAGACCACGGACATAAAAAAAAGAATGTAACCATGTTCCCCTAGAATAATATAATTTTCAGTGCATATAGGTACGCTGTAGATTTTATTAGCCGCGTTTTATTTTCAACGGATCTGGATCGGGATCATTTTTTAACACGTAATACAAAAACAATTCGGGATCCTGCTCTCTATTTGGATCTATTTCAAAGATCTAAAAATTAATTCTTACTCTGGTGGGCAGATGGCTTTTTAGTCCAGTCATATTAAACATAAAAACAGCCAAATTACGGAAAAATCGCAGGAAAGCTGGATTTTGGTATACAGCCTTCTGATGGTGTTCTTAAGAAACTGTAAAAAGTCCCCATCGATAGGAGCTCCG
Organism: Epistrophella euchroma; assembly: GCA_947049315.1. NCBI lineage: Eukaryota > Metazoa > Arthropoda > Insecta > Diptera > Syrphidae > Epistrophella > Epistrophella euchroma. The sequence continues at coordinate 58,447,616 of OX346245.1, read as the reverse complement.
TTAACAATTTTAGTGGGGTATTGGGGGGGGGGGTAAAGGCCCCCCACAATGGTTTTTCAGCAATATTTCCCTAACGGTACCTTGTACAGAAAACATTTTGAACACAAATTTGTAGCTTAGAAAATTTCCTACAAAAAAGATTATGACACTTTTTTTCATAAAAGTAACGGTTTTCGAAATAATTCAATTGGTAGAGTTAAGGCTTTCAATTTTCTATACAAAACGGAGAATGCACATAAATATACAGGATGATTTGAATGTGGTAAAAAAAAAACCTAAATCGTATAAGTTGAGTCAAAACAAAAAAAAATTTATGGGGGGAGTAAAAAAATTGTGTTAAAACTATTTTTTTTCAAAATTTTAAGTTCTTAAGTACTATTTTTGTTTTTAATATTCAATGCTCCTATTATTTTTTAATCAAACACTAAAAACGAGATGCCAAAATGTCTTCTAGTTTTTGAGAAAATTGCAAATAACCAAGTCTACTTTAGTAAAAAACGCACCTTGTCCTCAACCTCAAAAGTGGTATGGAAAAGGGTACATTTTGAATGTGACAATAAAACCATTAACTCTACCGATTGAATTATTTCGAAAACCGTTATTTTAATGAAGAAAAGTTTTATAATCTTTTTTGTAGAAAATTTTCTAAGCTATAAATTTGTCATTAACATTTTTTCTGTACAAGGTACCGTTAAGGAGATATTGCTTAAAAACCATTTTGAGGGGCCTTTACCCCCTTCTACGGATCTGGATCAGGATCATTTTTTACCATGTAACACAAAAACAATTCGGGATTCTGCTCTCTATCAGAATCTATTTCAAAGATCCAAACATTAATTCTTACTCTGGCGGGTAGATGGCTTTTATGATAAGGTAGTGTTAATTGCAGTGTAAAGAAAAGGGACACAAAATAACTGAAAATAATTAAAACGTAAGTAAAAAGTTGATGTTCATATAAACACTGCTGTCATTATGATCCATATCGTTTTATTTACAAGGGATTATCCTGAGCCAGATCCGTAGATAGTAAAACGAGGCTATTGCGTCTTAGAAAGGTAAGACAGCATCTTACTGATGACCCCAACTGTCGTGCCTGGGCAAAACGCATTGGACTAAAGGTCACAAAAGACAAAAATTTTTAAAAAGTTATATAGAAAATTTAATTTATAATTTTATTTTGTATTTCCTATATCTCCCAAATAAACCTAGATATTGATTATCAAACATAGCAACTTTATTGCACAATGTACAATATGGAAATTATCAATACAGGTTTAAACTTATATTCTTCCAACAACGTTTCCTTTTGTCGTTACTTATTGAATGCTTCGATTTGTCGCTTCATTTAATTAACCTTCATTTAATTGACCTTTTAAATTTAGAGATGGATGATACTAAAATCAAAAAATCAAAACTCGCTATATCCAAAAAAAAATAAATCATTTTGCGCAAATTGTAAAAAACTTACCAAGACCAAATGAGAGTACTAAGAAAAGATTTTATTATTTCTAATTAAAGATTTTTAAATCTTAATTTTAAGGAAATATGTATTCGAAGTTGTTATTTAACAATTAATTTTGGATATAAAGGGTTTTGTTGCAAATGCTTGGATATGATCAGTTTTGATAACAATTTATGTACAAAATATATATTAAAAAGGGTTTGACTGAAACTTTTGAGTACTTTTTGTGCGCTTGAATTTTAAAAATATTCTTTTTATGATTTCCTGATATTGGGACAAGTTTTTTGGCAAACACTCAAAGAAAAATCCTTTATCGGTGTGCCTTGCCTTTAATATAGCCCAAGAAATACCATTGTTTTTTGCCCTCAGATTGAAGCAAATTTGGAAAAGAACGCAAAAAAAACCCACATTTTAGTTTATTCACCCTCCTTTCGCTATGGTTAGTGTAATCTGTAATTATTTCGTGACCAAGTACATACAAAATCGTTCGTGGAAGAAGAATACAACAAAACCTCAAAACCCCAAACCAAAACCAAAAAAAAAAAAATTTTACAAAATTTGTTGAATTGTGTTTGTTGAGCTTTGCACTATAGTGTTTGCCTATTGTTTTTACCGATTTTTTTTTTTTAATTTTCAGGCATTTCAAAAAAATAATATTTTTGTATAAAATTGTTCAATAAAATTAAAAATACAAAACAAAATTTATAAAATTCACTAACTCGTTTTCAAATTATGGAATTTTAAAATTAAAAGAAGTGGATATGAACGGTTTTGATGCAAACACCATGGTGGATATGGAGAGTTTTGAAAACAATAACGAATTTGGTAGCAAAATTGAATTGGCTTCAGTTCGGGTTGAAACATTTTAACAAATAGATAACAATATTTAAATATCATTATGTGTGAACTGATATTTTAATGAACCCTTCGCCTATACTTTCTGTACATCTCAAATGCATAAAATTGGTCGAGAAACGATGTAAACTGAAACAAAAGTGAGTTTTGTTCCCTATTTCACCGTTTCTCGATTGTTTTTTTTTTTTTTTGTGATGTGAGAGATACATAACGTAGGCACTGTTTCCTGGATACATCTATGTGCCAACACAATAATATCAAAAGCTTAAAAATAATCTAATAAAAATCCCATAACTACATTTGGTAACATTTAATATGGCAACACAACCACTACTTTTCCCGGATTGGCAAAGTAATGATGACAGGAAAGGTCGCTTGAAATAAAATTGTAATTTTTAATGCTAACAAATTGGCAGGAAACCGCGGGTAAGCCACCCATTCTTTGAGGACAATCACAACACTATAACGTTTCCCGCTTGAATTTTGAAAACATTTATTTTGTTGTATATCTATTCCTGAACGGTGGCTTTCGTCCGATGTTGCATCTTTGCGAACAGAGGGCACAGTTTGCAGCTTTCGACAAACAAATTATTTGATCTGTACACTCATTTGGGTGAGTCTATTCTTATATGTACGTTTTGTCGAACAACCTAACCTCACTCAACTACACACATTTTATTGGACTTTATCATAACAATATTTATACAAATTATTTAATTTGGCAAGTGATGGCAAGCAAAAACATCAAAGCGATGTGATATTGCGCGATAGTTATTACATGAATAAATCTTTGCATGCCGAGTCGTCTCCGTCCTGGTTTCTACCAGATGATACATAATGTAGATACCTATACCTATGTAAGATTTTTGGGCAATTCGGTAAATTGATTTTGCTGACGAATGTAAATATTTAAGATATTTTGTTGTTTTTATGCCACTCACCGTCGTAATTGATGTTAAATGCAGAAATTAAATTGATGTCGCGAAATGTTCACAATTATTATTTTCGGCGCCTTATGCACCCAAGAGCAAGTTTATAATTAATTTTTTACTCTGAGTATAGCCAATGACGGAAGATTATTTTAGGCCAAAAACATTTCCAAGATAATAAGCAATATGTTTTAGGTTGCGTTTTGTTTATATGACATGAAATGGGAAATTCAAAGCCGAACTGTACATATTTATTTGTTTTTACTTTTATATGTAAATTAGTTTTAGGCTAAGAATATAGCAATACAGTATATAGTGCCAAATCATGTGAATGGGTTCGGCCGAGCCATTTGGACTTTCAGCAGGCTATTCATCAAACAGTCCAATTAGCACAAACAGTAGCGTGGCGTAGTGGGGGCGAGGCGGGCGGTCCGCCCCCGGCAGCACTTTTCATACTTCAAATAAATAATTCTTCTGTGGAATTCGATTTCTTTTCCAAATAGAATCGATTTTTTTCTTTCAATAAAGGGAATCTGTCCAGGAAAATCGATTTTTTTCTTCTTAATATATAATAATACATAACTTGATATTTTAACCATTTCATATTTTTGTCACACCGATTGAAATGATTCGATTCTTGCTTACCAATGTCTAGAAAATTTTCGGAACTTAACTCCGCTTTATGTTGAAAAGAGTATTACCAGACAGTACGGAAACGTCTAATTGTATCCAACTATTTTTTTTAATGGGAAAATAGACTATCATTGGCGATTTCATAAGGCCCTTTTAAATATTTAACAGGCTTCTAAATCTAAAATGGCGGTTTTTCGATTACAAATTCGTCATTTAAAAATCTTAAAGGCTGTTCATTCGATATTTGTGTCATTAAATTGAAATATTGTTTTGGTTTTTAAGTGGAATAATTTTAATGGGATTTATTTTTATTTTACTGTGGCATCTGTTGATTAGATTTTGATTTGAGTGCTTTGCACATATGTAGCTTTTCTTTTTTGCACTCAAAGGATGAGCTTTTTCTTAATATTTAATACTGCTGACACCTATCCGTCAGCTACACAAATCTTTTTCCACTGTCAATAACTTTTGCTCAGTTTATAGCTTTTAGCAAAAATGTACTTAACAAAAGTGACTAAAAAGAGAACAACAAAAGACTTTTATAAAAAAAAAAGAAAGAGTAAGAAAGATCGGTGTCAAAAAAGAGAATATGTTCTCTTCTTAAGAGATATTCTGGAAATTTTCTATCCTGGCCGAAAAGTTCATTCACTGTACACTAATACTATAGTTTTTTAAAATGAAATACTTCATAAGAGGGTGGCAAAATTTTCTTCTGCCCCGGGCGGCTGATACCCACACTACGCCACCAAGGCACCAAGCCAATGACTAGATCGTGAAAGGCCAGCTTAAAAGCTGGCTGCAAATTTTACGCCCGTGAATGGTGTTAAAAACAGCGAGTTTTATTTTTTTTCCAAAACGGTCTACTATTTTATATTTTATATTTTATATTTTATATTTTATATTTTATATTTTATATTTTATATTTTATATTTTATATTTTATATTTTATATTTTATATTTTATATTTTATATTTTATATTTTATATTTTATATTTTATATTTTATATTTTATATTTTATATTTTATATTTTATATTTTATATTTTATATTTTATATTTTATATTTTATATTTTATATTTTATATTTTATATTTTATATTTTATATTTTATATTTTATATTTTATATTTTATATTTTATATTTTATATTTTATATTTTATATTTTATATTTTATATTTTATATTTTATATTTTATATTTTATATTTTATATTTTATATTTTATATTTTATATTTTATATTTTATATTTTATATTTTATATTTTATATTTTATATTTTATATTTTATATTTTATATTTTATATTTTATATTTTATATTTTATATTTTATATTTTATATTTTATATTTCATATTTTATATTTTATATTTTATATTTTATATTTTATATTTTATATTTTATATTTTATATTTTATATTTTATATTTTATATTTTATATTTTATATTTTATATTTTATATTTTATATTTTATATTTTATATTTTATATTTTATATTTTATATTTTATATTTTATATTTTATATTTTATATTTTATATTTTATATTTTATATTTCATATTTTATATTTTATATTTTATATTTTATATTTTATATTTTATATTTTATATTTTATATTTTATATTTTATATTTTATATTTTATATTTTATATTTTATATTTTATATTTTATATTTTATATTTTATATTTTATATTTTATATTTTATATTTTATATTTTATATTTTATATTTTATATTTTATATTTTATATTTTATATTTTATATTTTATATTTTATATTTTATATTTTATATTTTATATTTTATATTTTATATTTTATATTTTATATTTTATATTTTATATTTTATATTTTATATTTTATATTTTATATTTTATATTTTATATTTTATATTTTATATTTTATATTTTATATTTTATATTTTATATTTTATATTTTATATTTTATATTTTATATTTTATATTTTATATTTTATATTTTATATTTTATATTTTATATTTTATATTTTATATTTTATATTTTATATTTTATATTTTATATTTTATATTTTATATTTTATATTTTATATTTTATATTTTATATTTTATATTTTATATTTTATATTTTATATTTTATATTTTATATTTTATATTTTATATTTTATATTTTATATTTTATATTTTATATTTTATATTTTATATATTATATTTTATATTTTATATTTTATATTTTATATTTTATATTTTATATTTTATATTTTATATTTTATATTTTATATTTTATATTTTATATTTTATATTTTATATTTTATATTTTATATTTTATATTTTATATTTTATATTTTATATTTTATATTTTATATTTTATATTTTATATTTTATATTTTATATTTTATATTTTATATTTTATATTTTATATTTTATATTTTATATTTTATATTTTATATTTTATATTTTATATTTTATATTTTATATTTTATATTTTATATTTTATATTTTATATTTTATATTTTATATTTTATATTTTATATTTTATATTTTATATTTTATATTTTATATTTTATATTTTATATTTTATATTTTATATTTTATATTTTATATTTTATATTTTATATTTTATATTTTATATTTTATATTTTATATTTTATATTTTATATTTTATATTTTATATTTTATATTTTATATTTTATATTTTATATTTTATATTTTATATTTTATATTTTATATTTTATATTTTATATTTTATATTTTATATTTTATATTTTATATTTTATATTTTATATTTTATATTTTATATTTTATATTTTATATTTTATATTTTATATTTTATATTTTATGTTTTATATTTTATATTTTATATTTTATATTTTATATTTTATATTTTATATTTTATATTTTATATTTTATATTTTATATTTTATATTTTATATTTTATATTTTATATTTTATATTTTATATTTTATATTTTATATTTTATATTTTATATTTTATATTTTATATTTTATATTTTATATTTTATATTTTATATTTTATACGAAAACCCAAACTCCTTAAAACCTATCCTGGGTTTTCTGGATTCTGGGTTTTGTGGATTGTGGGTTTTTCTGGATTTTGGGTTTTCTGGATTTTGATTTTCAGGATTTTGGGTTTTCGGATTTCGAATTTTAGCATTCTGACCCCAACCCGGTGACAGGTAAGAGGGTAAGCAGCTACTCTAAATTAATATGGGACACGAGACAAAACTCGCCCAGAACTTACATAAAGATAAGAAATAACATACAATTTATATGTCTTTCAGAATTTATGACGAGGGATCTGGTCCGATACCGGACCTCTATAACACTGTTGTAAAATCAAAATTGGAATATAAATAGGCCGCGCTAGTATGACAAATATGTTCACTTAGAATTTACAATTATGACATGAGTTTAGTGCGGTTATACAATAAGCGTTTAAACTCAGCTGCCCTCTTAAACAAAAATCAAGGCAAAAAGATGCCCATGGTGGAACAAAACTCTATCTAAATTAAGATTCAAGGTACAAAAAAACTTTTTAATGAGGCTAAAAGAGCCAGGGAATGGCGAATTGCTCCGCAGAGTTAAAAGAGGGATAACAAGAAGCTAAGAAAAGCCAAAAAAAAAATACTTTTACATCTTTCTGTGAAAATCAACTACTGTTGCGGCAAGATTACACAAAACTCTTGCAAAAGAGAAGACACTTACATCATTAGCACTTCGGTAAAATGATGGAAGCTTCACGGAAAGTGAAGAGCAGAGAGTGTAATGTCTTTTGTACTGAAAACCTTATACAAAATTGTTCACAACTTCATAAGATCAGAAGATTTAGTAAATAGGCCTCTCAATGTACACCATACAGAGCGGGTAGATCTACAAAAAACGGCCTGTTTGAACTCAAAAAGCATTAGGTTCAAAGGAAACGGCTTTGTCCGATTTCGAGACATAGAGGGTGTCTTTGATAACACCTCCCATAAAGCTGTTAATACAGCTCTCGTAAGGAAGTTTGTACTCATTGTTGAGATGGGGGCCACTAGAACAGCAGAGACAAAGCAGGCCCAAATATTCAGAAAATCATCAAAACAAGAGGCTGTCCAGTCCACATCGAAGGATATTACACCCTTTCTGTGGAGTCTTGTAGTGGGTGAAGTGCTTGAAAAACTAACCTCCCAAGATATACGCTGTATTGGTTTCGCTGATGATATCGTCATTACAGCCTTACGGAAGTTTGAAAAAACTCTCTGTGGGGTTGGCTACGAAATCCCGCCAAACAAAATCCCGCGTATCAAAATCCCGCGTAACGAAATCCCGCCAAACAAAATCCCGCAAAACAAAATCCCGTGTGACAAAATCCCGCAGTAACGAAATCCCGCCGTTTCACTCCTTTTTTTAATACAAAGCGACATCCCGTTTAAAAAGCTCGGCCCCCCTGCTTGGCCCACTATAGGATTTAAGGTATGTGCGAAGTTGGGTGTAGCAAAGTTTTTTTCGAAAAAAATTTCTTTTCAAGCTGAAATTGAATAAGAAATTACCAAAACGCTGCAAAAAATCTAAAACGCCTGGTTAGTGGTTTTCAAGCGTTAAAAAAAAAAAAAATTTAAATCTAAATACGCCCCAAAAAACAATTTAAAAAATCCTCTCCCCCCCCCAAACAAAATTTCCCCTCACCCTAAAAATGACTCACAAAAAAACTAAAAATATCAACTTAATAAAATATTTTTTCCATGGTACAAAATCCTACTTTCCAAAAAGTATTAGAAATCCCGCCGAAAAGGAGTAAAAAAAATCCCGCGGAAAATTGGCGGGATTTCGTTACTTTTACTTTTTTCATGTCACAGACTTATCTGAAGAATATATTTATAATTGGCGGGATTTCGTTACGCGGGATTTTGTTTGGCGGGATAAAGTAACGTTCCCCTCTCTGTGATATCATCCAGAGAGGTCTTTTAATCACAAGTAAATGTGGCTATCTGTAGGACTATCAATCAATCTTATTACGCCAACGACAATACCATTTACTAAGTATAATATAAAGATTTACAAATAAATAAATTTAGCGGCTCATGAAGAATCAGGGCCTAGTGACTTACAACCGTAATACTTCTATCCTAATACACAGTCAAACAGACGTTAACTGGCTGAACAGAATAGAATGACGGAACTGAAGCCGCAAACGGAACTGGAAGAGCTGTCAAAAAGTGTCGTACGTTATTTTTTTTACATGTCCACAATGGAGCTGAACAGCTTTGAAAGTATTTTGAAGAAAAACAAAAGAATATTATTGTGTACAAGCTCAGAATTCACATTTTTTGTTTCCAATAATTTTCCTTTTAATAAATAATTTTTTTCGCGATACAAATAACCACAATATTTTTTTCGGACCCAAAAAGTTGTTTTTTTTTCTTCATACAAATTGAAACGTCAAAGGTGCCGTACGTGAAAATTTAAAAATTGGTGAACTCTTCCGTCTGCGACTGCAGTTCCGTATGCGTCTACGTTCCGTTGTGTTCGCAACATTGAATTTGCGTGTATTCAATATTTTGACAGCTATTCCAGCTCCGGCTCCGGTTCCGTCTGCGTCACCATTCTGTTCAGCCAGTAAAGCAATTGTCTCACCCTTATCATCTTCTAAATTGGCTCGAGCCTAACTCTTAACCTCAAGGTCACTCTGATTTGGGTTCCAGGTCACTGTGGCATTGAGGGAAACGAGCGGGCACACGAACTGGCCGGCCAAGCAAGGATCGGCCATTTATATATAGCTCAACTTGCGGAAAGAGTCAACATTCCTCTTAGAGTTATGAAGGGCAATTTTTTTAAATTTTTCTCACTAAATCAAATCGCACATGCCACAATCTAACAAATTGCATCATATCTAGAAACATTTGGCTAACCTATAATAAAACTCGATTAACCGACTTGATAGGCAGACCCATTCCTGTGTGCGTGTCTGCAGAAATTGAGGAACCTACAGTCTATTGCCGAATCTGAACGGCTAAGGTAAGCGGCACTTTTCTATGACAAGAAATACTCTTGGAGGATTTGTCACTTCCTCGCAAGAGGCAGTAGCCCTGAAAAAACTTAAGGCGGAAGCGGCTGGTATTGAAACCAGACCCCTGGCATGACAGTTGAATGCACCAGTATAATGACTCCTGCCACGAATTAAACCTAACCGAATAGCTGGAGAATAAACGAAACGAAGAGAGATTGCAGGCAAATCATGGGGTTCCTAAGCATACATTCTTAGGTGGATGTACAGTGTACACCATGATGGTAAGACACATCATTAGTCATTTCATTATGTACCTATGGTGCGATTGCATAAACTGAGCTGATGATGCGATTGAAAACTGTACTTCATGCATACCTATACATTTTCTCTGGTAAATTCCAAAACATGTATCTAATGTCTTTAAATAGGCTGTAAATACCCTTTAAACGGGGTTGATGTCGTTTAAGTTAAGAGGCCTTTAACTAACGTTGCTTAAATGTGAAAAATGATTAAAGATACCTATTTCGCTCTTAAGAGCTGTTTAGAGGTATTTTAACATTAAGAAGGATTTAAAATTTCTTTATAGATACGGCTGCTGTTTATTTCAATCGGTTGAGTGATTTAGATTTTATTGGGGTTTGAAACTGAAACCGCACTGTGCAATGTAATATATTTTCCCAATACTAAATGCAGTAGCCATTCACAGCCGAAATTGGACTATTCGAATTAGTACCCTATGAGAACTGCATTTATTTCTGTCTTTAAAATGTATTAATCCTATTTATCCCGCCCTGTTACTATTGGGTATAGTTTTTATAACTTAAACCACATAATCCATTTCGTTATTTGAAATATTTCTATTTATATTTGTAAGAATCTTGTTTGCCAAAATTATTCCGTTAAATATTTTGAAAACAGAATACCTACCTACATAAATCCATGTTTGAAACCATCATTCATCAGCCTAATTGAAAAAAATATGGCACCTTATAAACAAAGCTACGCTCCCCTTCTGGTTGTTTTATTTTTCTTCTGCAAGAACTATTTTTTCCTCAAATCAAATCTAAATTGCCTCAGCTAGAATGTATCGTCATACTAATAGAGGGTAGGCTTTGGTAGACTTGCTAATAATAATGGAAAATTCCTACGAAAGAAAAATCTCTATATTTATCGAAATAGAGAGAGCACTCAAGTCATACTAATGGATATAAGATAAAAATGCATCTTTAGGTAGTTGTTACCTCAGAACCTAAAGCTTCTTGTACGTGGTCAATCATTCAAGCCTCTATGGCAATGTCAAAATACCTGACGCATAATGTTTTCCTATATTAGCGTCACTTATAATTTATTAATATACAAGTACTTATACATCTTGTTAGATAATAGTTTTTTATTTTTTGTTTTGAGCATTTCTTTCTTATTCTGAACGATGATCATGCCTTACACTTTGCTAATGTTTGAGGTTGGAGGGTGGAATGTAAAGACTGACTATGCAACAACCCTTTATGAAAATTTGTGTAAATAATTTTTTAGCGTCATTAATAAGCTTAAGCGAAAACTACATCACATAAGAAATGCAAAAACAAAAAAATTAAAAAAAAACAAACCCAGAAAGGAAATAAATAAATAAGTAGGTACACCAAAATAAACAACACAATCCGTGGCACAACACACAAATCAAGCGTAAGAGTGCAAAACTAACAATGTACAAAGCTTTCTTCATTTTAAGTGAACTTGAGCTAGCGAACGGATTGGTTGGTTGTTTTTATCTTTTACGGGGCAAGCGTTTTGTTTTTCGTTATAAAACTAAACATAATATTAATTTATGTTTTTAAAATAAGTTTAAAACTAAAAACAGCTGCAAATACATTTTAGTGTGTATTTAAAACGAAGTTTTTTTAAACTTAAATTACAACTTACGCCTCTAAAATTTCGATAACTATTTATAATCAGTTGTCTCTAAATTGTTGTGTAAAGGGGCAACTTGCGTCAAAGTTATAAGAACATTGAAAACCCAACGACGTCTATTTTATACAACACCACGAACACACGGACCCGTGTGCGGCCTCACGTAAAACGACAAGACGCAGGCCCCCCGTGGTGGCGTTTGTTATTGCCGTGTTGGGAATAAAAAAAATAAATATTTTAACTGATTACGTTGCAGATAATTTTTTGTAGTTCTTCCCTGTGATTTGTTCATTTTTTTTTTGTTTTTTAATCCGATTACAAATTATCATACTTCTGAGCCAATGAAATGTGAATCCGGAAATTCAAATTTCTGCGTGCAATAATTATTCGGAAAAGTGTCTGTCTTGGTGAAGGGTTCAAGAATCCTCGGAGCAAAATAAACTTTAAAATAACACAAATTTAAGAAACCATTTTAGATTCAAAAATTGAAATAAAAAAAAACAATAATAATAAATTCAGTAGATTTAAGCTTAAATTAAAAATTTAAATTCAAAAATCAAAATATTTTGTTAATACTTTTCTATGCTTTGTAAATTTCATTCTTGATTTTGCTCTTTTTTTTATTTTCAGCGAGTTTTTCAAAAATAGTAAATACAAACATTGTTTTCAACTATAAAGCTTTAAAGCTAAATTTACAACAACGGGTACTTCAAAGATAATAGTTAAATTATTGATACGCCTGGATCATAAGATGTTAAGGAAATTTTTGAGTTTAACAACTTCATTTATTTAGTGAATTTGTGTGGAAAAGGAAAAAAATATATAAGGTTGTCGCATAAATGGTTTAGTTTCTTTTTTAAATTTGTGTATGGTGTAAATATTAAAACGCTCCTGTAAAATTAAAACAACGCAATAATAATTATAATTTGAATTTTTAAAAGACAACTGGTAACAATACATATTCTTAAAACTGTTGCTGTTAGGTGAGTATTGTATTTCTCGTATTTATTTATTGAACTTGTTTTTTTTTTATGCAGTGATGTGTTAAATATAAAAATAAAAATATTCATTAAAAAATCAAAATTAAAAGATTAAATTACAAAAATAAAAATGAAATATTAACTAGTTGTAATCCGATTTTTGAATTCCAATCGTTACAGCAATACATCCAATTTGAAAATAAATTGTTTCTTTTTTATATGTAGATGTAGGAAGGAACACATTTGTCAAATTGTTAAAAGTTTACAAGTATTCTTTTAAATATGTACATCAATGACACGCATATAAAAAAATAATACTTTAACCTTTTTTAAGAAAAAAGACCTTTTGCTAAGATATAAAAAAACACTGCTTTTGTCACTATTTTCTACATTCTCCGCCAATTTTCAGAAATTTTCAACAAAAAGAGATGTTTGATTCTTGGGATTTGGGTATATTTTCGCTTGGAAGATTTTTTTCTTTGTTCCATCAAAACCCAAAATTTTAATATCTGTTGGAGGTGTTTAGATCACAAATAGGGTTCCCAACTTTCTTGGAAATGAAAGGAGGACACATTTTTTCTAAATAAAAACAAATCGTCGTCGTTCTATGAAAACTCCCTAAGTCCATTTTTTTAAATTTTGTAACATTGACATTTGTTATGGAATTTTACTAACAATAACATGAAAATTTTTGAGTTTGATAAATTTTATATTTAGAATAAATGTAGCAAAAGAGCTGGGTACTTTTTACAAAAGTTAAATTTTGGTATTTAATTAACTATGCCGTGTTTATGAAAGGTTCTTCAGTTTTTTAAGAAATGGACTTAGGGAGTTTTCATAGAACGACGACGAAATAGTAGCCGTGTTTTTTTGCAAGCCTGATGGGAATTGGATGAAAAAAAAAAAACCATTTGGCGCTTAACAGTATAAAATATAAATCAAATAAAGTATAAATAAAATCCTACCCGCCTGGAAAAACAGATGACGCCCTAGAAAGCCTTACATAGTAGCTTATTAAAAGGGACCAGCAAGGGTTACTATCGAAATCATACTAGGCCCTCACCTAGTTTTTATTTATTTTTGCCTCGAGACAAAAATAAATAAAAAAAAATTGGTGTATTTGAGATTCGGTACTGGAATACTGCGCTAACTGGTCTGATACGCTAAGCACTTCTGGCCTTATTCGGAAAACAAAATTTCAATGTTGAAAATGAGTAACTTTTAATATAAAAGGGTTATTTCTTATGGGATAGCAAAACTTTCTCAGAGTTTTTACTATCAAGGGCCTATTGAGTATTTGCTACGTTTCGTCGACGGAATTTTCCTAACATGGAAAAACATAAATAATATGAAATAGACATAAATAATATGAAAATAGATATACAAATTTTATTATGTAATTCCTTATGCTGTTAAAAAAATTATTAATTAAAAATTTGAAAGATTTTGAGGAAAATTAAAAGTTTTTGCTAAACTTTTCTTATTCATAAGAAAATAAATTGTATTTCAAAGCGTAGAATATGCATTCTAATGAATACTGCGAGAAACATATGTAGTAGGAGTATTAACACTACACTACATTTACCGTTGAAAAAAAAGTTGTTGAATATGTTTGAACGATTAACGAAATGTCAATAATTGTGTCATTTAATGCCAATTGTTTGTCATAAAGCAGGATTATGCCAAACAATTGAAATAAAGTGACAGAAATAGTGAAAAATTTACACATAAAACACCAAAGGTATATACTTATCAAATGAATCATTGATTTTATCCTTCAGATTTTTTAAAAGGAGGACATTTTATAGTGAGGAAGGACGGGAGGACAAATAGTTGAAAAAGAGGACTGTCCTCCCAAATGGAGGACAGTTGGGAACCCTAATCACAAATGTAATGCTGCAAGGTACATTTTAACGAAAAAAGGTAAAACAGCCCACACAACATATAATAATTAAATCAAATGCACGATTGCGTCGCACGAACTTGCTCTCGTAGTAAAAGTTTCTTCGAATTTTAAAGATTGGTCATAATATAAAACCCATAAAATTTAAATATACATATATGTATTTATACATTTAATAAATTGAGGGATGGAAATTTGAATATGGTCAAAAAGCTTGAGACACACTTAAAATGTTTTAATCTCAGAATGAAGAACGCCATCTCAATTCCTAAAAATTCAATATGTGAAAATCGTTGGATCGGTTTTCTTAAAAAATAATTTTTTATAAGTATATATAAAAAATTTCTTGAAATTTGACGAGTACAAAAATTTAGTATTCCATTTTTAAAAATATAATAATTTAAAACTAAAACCATAATTTCAAAAAAAATCATCAAACCCATTTTCAAAAAAATGATTTTTCAAAAAAAAAAAATTGAGCCTCTTTTTTAAAATGAAAAAAGTATTTTTTTTTTTTAAATATGTATGCAATATTATTCGTACATGATAGGAGCTTTAAAGTAAAAATTCTGATCAAAATCGGTTAAGCGGTTAACTAAAAAGTCGAAAATAAAAAAAAAGGTTCTATGGCAGGTACCGCAACCGCGTTAATAACGGTTTTTGGTAAAGTTTTTTTTCACCAAAATGTAGACCATACCACCATTAAAACACATACAAAATTAAAAAAAAAAATCGTTAGAGCCGTTTTTTGAGATAAATAACTTTTTTTAAAACGGTTGTATGGCGAGTACCGTTATTTTTTGAGTTAAACAAAAATATTCATTTTCCCCCTAGGGAATCACCAAAGAACCTTATGCTCCAAGTTTGAAGAAAATTGCTTAAGGGATTTAGGTTGTAGGCCTACAGACAGACAGACTGAATTGTATTTATAGTTCCGTTAAAAAGTTATCTAACAATTAGAATTGGTCCTAAGGAGTTTTTCTGATATGGATATGGCGAGTTTTGTTTCTCATCGCCTCAAATGGACTTATTACTTGTAGTTTGTTTAACAGTTTTCTGAAAGTTTTTTAAGACAATATTGCTTGTATACTATTAAGGAGCACCAGATTACAAAATTAAATTAAATTATTCAAGTCTGAAACGCAATGTGAGAAAACTACATTATTACAAGTAAAAAATTTAATTACAACCGTTAGAAACGGTTACTTGATGAGCTAGGTTTATATTAAAATAGCCAATGCTAAAATCATTGAGCTTAAGATTCTTTTTCGAGCTTGTATTTCAATTTTAACTAAAAACATCGTAAACTAAAATACATATTATAGTAAAAGCTATAAAAATATCAAAATCTTTTCAACCCTCTCTAGAAAAAAAAAATAAATCAATAAATTTAATAGAGCAACAGCTCATGAAGAACTAGGGCCTAGTGACTTACAACTCTCAACCATTCCTGTGTGCATGTCTGCAGGAATGGAGGGGACCTACAGTTTATTGCCAAATCCGAACGGCTAATTTGAGCGGCAATTTTCAATGACAAGAGATACTCTCCGGCATGACAGTCCATCGCACTTACCATCACGCCACGGCTACTTGTCTAGAAAGCTTTGACTATTGACTTATCTATTATTATATAGGTTTTAAGAATTCTCCTAAGCAATCATGCAGTATTATCTATTTTATTTATACGAGTAATACAACCTTACTGCCAAAGCAAGGAACAAGTGGCCAACTAAATTATGGAATGCTCACATTCCTATTCGATTGCCATCGGGTCGTAGAAAAATAAAAATAGAAAGGAAAATTGCAAACAAGTCATAGCTTTTACTATGGGTAGTAAAACCTAGGTAGTTCTAGCTTAAGCTTTGTTTTATGTGAATAAATAATAGAATACTCGTATCTTGGCTATAAAATTTTAGTTTAAGTTTCAAATTTTTAGCTTCATTTTGTTTCACATATTTCGGCTTAGATATCTTAAGCTGAAACTGTAATTTTATAGATTGATAAGTCCAAAATTTTTTTTTAATTCGTTGGCGTCGTTCTGTGCGTCGGCGTCGGTCGGTACGCTTCCTGCACATTGAGTGCAGGAGTGGCCCGATTTGATTCAAATTTGGTAGAGAACATTTGTATGTCATTCCCTAAATAGTAATATGTATTCTTGTGCTAGCAGTTTTGTTCGTTTTTGAATAAATAACTTGATGTCTGTGTAAGTTTTTAAATGTGCCTAGTCACTGAACCTCCACAACTGTGATTTTTTCTAATGTATCCATCAGTAATTCTTAGATGTTTTAAGACCGAGATATGGGTGTAATTGATAGCTCCTAAAGTTCCAGAATGTATCTTAGTGTCTTCCCGGCCATTTAACCTTTTCTGCTTCAATAATCTTGTTGGCCACGTGCCCTATGGCCAGTTGTAAAAACGTGGGTCAATATTTAACCCGTGATTCAGGAAATGTGATATAATACGAAGAAGAGAGTTAACAAAAATAAAAGAAAATTATTTTTGTTGTTGTTTTAGTGGACTGTATTTATTTGATCCGTGGTTCAGAAATTTTAACTCACCAATTTCGGCGGATTAACTGTGGTTCAACGAGAGTTCAGGCATGTAATTGGCTTTTAGTGCATATTAGAACCTTGAACCTCAGTTAACCCGCCGAAATCGGCGAATTAAAATTCCTGAACCACGGATCAAAATTTAAACCACGATTGTACAACTGGCACTTATGTCCAGTTGTACAAATATTTGATCCGTGGTTCAGGAATTTTAACTCACCAATTTCAGCGGATTAACTGTGGTTCAACGATGGTTCAGGCATGCATTTGGCTTTTAGTGCATATAAGAACCTTAAACCATCGTTGAACTTCAGTTAACCCGCCGAAATCGGCGAGTTAAAATTACTGAACCACGGATCAAAATTTAAACCACGATTGTACAACTGGCACTTAGAGTTTTCTATACTGAAATTTCTGAAGGTTAGGTTAGATTAGTGGTGGTTATCAGCACGAGTGCTTGACACACTTAGACCATGAGGTGGCCCATTGTAATACCACATGAATCAAGTAGAAATTTTTCCTACTCGTTGAACCACTTAGGGCCAGTTGTGCAATCATGGTTCAAATTTTGATCCGTGGTTTAGGAATTTTAATTCATCGCTTTCGGCAGATTAACAGGTTCAACGATGGTTCAAGGTTCTAATATATGTGATAATAACCTAGTAAATTCCTGAACCGTCGCTAAACTTTAGTTATTCCTTAGAGCTTTTTACGAAGTATGCGAGAATACTAATGTGTACATTTGCCAAATCGTTAGGATCATAAACGAAGAAACGAAGTAGAACTCTCCTAGATGGCGCCTACCACAGTACACATATAGATGGTAATATCTTCCGAGTTTTCATTTTTTTTTGTTCAGTTCTACGCATGTCCTGTATTTTGTTTTTGTAAATTGTGGACGAGGGTCACTGCGATTGGAAAGACTTGTGTTTTGTTTTTGTAAATCTTGACAGGCAGGTCACTGTTATTTTCGAAGATGCGCAATATATTACCTTCAATATGTGTGCTGTGGGCGCCTACGTCTTTAAGAAAGAGCAAGACATGTACAGAGAAGATGCGGACTGAATTCTTCCTCTTTCTCGTCCATAAAGCTTCTGCAGAAATCATACGAGTATAGCCCGAGCCTTGTTGCATGTTTACCTATTGGAGAGTGTCCATTTATGACACCTATTATACGGACCCAATGTTTAATCTGCGTAGAGATAACGAACACTTAGAGACTAAAGAGTGCTTCAGATCTACTTGTGTGGCCATTTTGTTTTGTTGCCAAGTAGGGTTATTGTTTCAGCTAAGGTTTGTGTTCGCAATAGCATCTTGCTTCAGCCTAAGTTTGCATGTAGCAATGGGTATACCTATATTTACTATATAGGAAAAAATGGGTAGCGTTGTTCCTCTTTTGGCGAGTTCATCAGCTTTACAGTTTGCTGGAATGTCCCTATGGCCTGGCATCCAAAATAGGTGATAATTGCACTGCTGTGCCATCTGCATGGAAGACAATCGGCAGCTTCGCGGTCTGAGAGAATATGGGTATAACTATTTGATTCAATATAGCTTTTAACGGCCTTTAGTCCATGAAAATTTTTTGGCGTTTAGTCCCGGCGATCTCACTTGGACTCATCAGTTGACTAGTGAGGGCCTTGTCAATACGCAATTTCCATTAAGTTTAGTTCATCTTACATAGATTTCATGGTGAATATCTAGTGTGAACTATATCTAACCAGATTAGAATTCCTAATCATTAAAGCTAGAAGTTTTTTGTGCCCGTGGCCCGGCAATGTTTATATACGAAGATTTTTTTAATAATACAAATTCTATATACTACTGAAATAAATCAGCCAAGTAGAAGACTTAGCACTATTTTATTGGACTTGTTGAATTATTGATTCAATATAGCTTTTAACGGCCTTTAGTCCATGAAAATTTTTTGGCGTTTCGTCCCGGCGATTTCACTTGGACTCATCAGTTGACTAGTGAGGGCCTTGTCAATACGCAATTTCCATTAAGTTCAGTTCATCTTACATAGATTTCAT
The DNA here is from genome assembly GCA_947049315.1 of Epistrophella euchroma. Taxonomy (NCBI): domain Eukaryota; kingdom Metazoa; phylum Arthropoda; class Insecta; order Diptera; family Syrphidae; genus Epistrophella; species Epistrophella euchroma. The sequence goes on along the minus strand of OX346245.1, from coordinate 58,428,397 downwards.
GGTGAATATCTAGTGTGAACTATATCTAACCAGATTAGAATTCCTAATCATTAAAGCTAGAAGTTTTTTGTGCCCGTGGCCTGGCAATGTTTATATACGAAGATTTTTTTAATAATACAAATTCTATATACTACTGAAATAAATCAGCCAAGTAGAAGACTTAGCACTATTTTATTGTAAGATGAACTGAACTTAATGGAAATTGCGTATTGACAAGGCCCTCACTAGTCAACTGATGAGTCCAAGTGAGATCGCCGGGACGAAACGCCAAAAAATTTTCATGGACTAAAGGCCGTTAAAAGCTATATTGAATCAATAATTCAACAAGTCCAATAAAATAGTGCTAAGTCTTCTACTTGGCTGATTTATTTCAGTAGTATATAGAATTTGTATTATTAAAAAAATCTTCGTATATAACTATTTGAGCCAATCCAAAACCTCTTTTATCGCCAAAAGTTCCGCGTGGAACACGCTACAATGGTTAGGAAGACAAAAAGACAGTCCCCAAAGATCTGCCCAGTTTATCAGAAAATTTAAAGTAGAGTAAAACCCGCTTAAGAGAAACTGCAAGATGTCACAGTCTTTCTTTCACTTAAGCGGGTTTTTCACTTAAACGAACTCCTCTTAAGTGAAAAAAAAAATTCACTTCAAAGAGCGGATCTAAAAATTACATTAAGTGGAGAATTAATGCTAGAAACAATTGTATTTATCTTTATCTTTGAATTATTATGAAAATGTAATTTTCTGTTTAATAAATTTCAAAATACGTATACCTCTTGAGCCATTTGAAATGTTGTTTTGGATTTTTGTTTGAGAGGACAAATCAATTTGTTTATAAAATGTAAATCTACGTTTGTGAAATAGTCAGAAATTTAAATGACATTTTCGTAATGAAAATGGTAAAGGTAAAAAATAAAGAAGAAACGAAAGCATTCAGCAAATTTTTCGTTCTGTACGATTCTACTTTTTTTTTTTTAACTTAAATTTTTTTTTCAATGAAAAATATAAAATTGAACTAAAAATATGTTTCAGGTGTCCGGGTTTTTCACTTAAGCGAGTTTCGCTTAAGCGGAGTTTTTTAAAGGTAATTAGGTAATTGGTCGAAAAATACTCGGGGAAGAAAAAAGTGTTTCAGATAAGTGGGTTTTTCTCTTAAGCGGGGTTTACTGTATTTTGTAATAGTAAATTTCTGAACTAAAAAATAATTATTTAAATTCAACGAAAGCACATACAATGATGTGTAAGCTTTTTTGAAGGCTTACATTGCATTATTTTTTTTTTTTTAAGTTAAGTTAAATGAATGGTTTTTGATAAACTATAAATTTCAAAGTCAAAACTTTTGAAAAACACACTATGGCTTTCTTCATTCGCAATTCGGTTGGCTATTTGTTTGTCGAGCCACCTGCTGAGTTTTTTCGTGTAGCTTATTTTTTATAAATGCTTTACAAAAATAATTATTTAGACTTTTTACTGTAAGACATACATTGCTATACTTGCAGTTTCTGACAAGAAAAACACCAAAAAATAATAAATTGATCCCGGCCGTTTTTTGTTTTTTTACTGAAAAAAAATTATTTTCCGCAAAACGAATTTCCATATTGACAAAATAAATTCAAATTCGGGGAAATCATCGCATGTCGCTCGCTTAAGCACAGCATTTCATCAAAATCTCGATATTATTTTACTTTATTTTTTTTCAGCATGAATCAGCTAAAAAAAAAAAAAAAAAACAAAACTTATACATGCTAACTAGTTCCCAAAAAATATAAATCCAAATAAATGTCATCCTTGACATTGGCCTTGTTATTGGATTAAAAAGTTCAATGGGGGGCTGTGGAAATATCCCAATATCAATCCATGACTCGAGTAATAAATTTATTTTTCAAAATATTATTATATGTAGGATAGATATCAAGTTATATACACTCTTCTCTAGTGCATTGCATGTCTGTGCAATTATTGTTGTTATGTATATCTCTTGGTTCTTATATTGTGAGTATAATATAGTTAGCAAAAGTAAAACAAACAAAATAATGTTTCCGCTGCACAATTGAATTCTGTTGAAACAAAAATGGGGGGCCCGATCTAATTCGGTTTCGTTTTCATGTGTAAATTAAGAAACTGATTGAATAAAAAGGGTGGTGTTAGCCGAAGAGAAATTTACAGCGCTTTATAACAACAAATACTGGAGCTTAACTTTAAATTAAATCATCTCCTTAAAAATGGAGCAGATTATAAAACAAATTATTAATTTGTATGCCAAGTTTGTTGCAACATAGGACTAGCTATTTTCTGCAATGGGTAATGTTCAGAAAAAAACTCAAAATTGATGAAATAATGTTTTTAGATTTTTCGATTAGAATTTTATTCAAATACAAAATTATACATTCATTATCATTGAGAAAATAACTAAAATAATGTTAAGTATGATGACGATTTGTGTCGTCTATCTGTGTGACCAACATTTTGATAAGTGTGTTTACAATACTTACAAAACTTCTTTAATTTGTTATTTTATAACTTTTAAATTCTGTATTTTAATCCTCGATAGGTATATTAATATTTTAATATACTTAAGAATAATAGCATGGTTTATCTCTAGTGGGCTTTAGATCAGTGCTTGTTTTGTGTTTATTTAATTCTTTCTGTGACGTTTTGGGTGTGTTTACACCCTTCTTCAGATAGATGAAAACAAGCAACAATAAAATACATGTATGTTCGTTTAGTCTTAAAAAAGACCAATTTGTTTTTTATTTTTCAGTTTAGCTTTTGGTCTTTTATAAGACTAAACGAACATACATATATGTATTTAATTCTTGTTTCTTTTCATCTGTCTGATAATGGTGTAAACACACCTGAAACGTCACAGAAATAATTAAATCAATAAAAAACAAGCACTGATCTAAAGCCCACTAGAGGTATATACTTATAACTTAAAAAGACCACGAAAAAATGAAATAATTTATTGTTTTAGTTATATACACTGATTCAAAAAAAAATAAAAATATCTCCGATTTTTAATGCCACTAGCTTTTTAGTTAGAGTTTAGTGAAATAATAAGCCTAGTAAAATTTTAGCCATTTACATTAATATTTAGAGGGCGCTCATTGCTAGTTTCTTTTTTCCTTACAAATTGTATAGGAAATTTTCTGTTGATTTCTTCTTTAATTTATATAACTTTACAACGGGAGTGGGTCAAAATTCTGGGTTTCAAAATTCTGTATGACCAAAATTTGGCCCCATTGAAAAATAGCCCCAAACAAAAAATTAAAGTTTTCCCCAAAAATGTATACAAAAAGCAACAACAACAAAAAATTGAAAATATCATGAATTGCGGTAATTTTTCATTGTTGTGGGGTTTCTTTTAATTTTTTTTAATTTTTCGGTTAGGCGACAGTTTTTCATAATGTATTTTAAGACGTTTATGATACAAAATATATGATTATTTTGATGCCAACATAAGGCTTATGACTTAATTAATATATCTGGCCAAAAAAAAATCAATTTCGGCCCAACTGTTTTCATGAAATGTCTTTTATTTTTTCAATGATCATTGATAAGGAGTGCAATCATTGAAATAATTAAAGTCGATTTATATGATAGGTTGGGCTCAAAATAAATAAATAATAAAAGAGTCGTCAGCTTCATATTGGGATCAAAATAAATACTATTTTTGCTTTTTAAATGCCTCAAAACTTAAATTAATTTTAATTTTTCATTGGAGCCAAATTTCATGTAGCCGTACATAATATGTATAACGAGGCTTGAGTGTAGCAACTTTACAAATTTTGTTTTCCTTACAATTCAATAGAAATTTAGACAGTATACAAGGAAAATTGTTGTATATAAGATTTCATTTAATTTAAACTTCAATGTTCATTCTGTATTTAAATTATTCTGTATAAGAAATTTTTTTTATTTCAATATTCTGCTTTTCAAAATCCATTATCGTACGGAAATGATTGAGACGTAGGTATTTTTGAAGAAAATGAAGGAAATCGTCTTAACAATCTATTAAAAACTTCAGAAGAAACTTTTGTTATACTACAACTGTTGTGCTTCCACTAAATTTTAGCAAAACAAATTGTATGGGGTGAATATCTACGAAAGGATTCTGAAAAAAAATGCAGGAGCAGATTTTAGGAGGGTTGAAACTCAATTAAAAAATATACCAAGCCTAAAAACCTTAAACAAAATACTTATGTTTTCATTAAATAAAATATTTTGCGGGCTTCCTTCTTCCTTCCTTTTTAAAAGTCGACTGACAACTCTAACGTGTAGTATTTTTCCCTAAAATTTAAAGATTGCTAACGATGTAAGTAAACGGTAAGTAATAAATTTATTATGCACTTTTTGTTGTTTAGAGTATAATGCCTATTGACGCATGGAGTCACGGCACCTAGCAGTCAACGCGTGAACGCTGAGTAGGAGATCAAAAAAACTTTGATTTGACGTTCAATGTATTTCCCATAAGACAAAATGAAAAAATAGTCTGGAAAACATTAATTTTACTAATCTATTTTATAAGAACGGGTATCCATATAATAATTGCAATAGATTCACAATATATGTTAGTTTGTTAATCAGGAAGAATATATACCGAATATAACTTCTTATTTGCTTTATTTTGCCCATAAAGAATGTAAACAAACGTGTATTGTTGTTGTTGTTTTCCAAAATGGATGAACGTCGCCAGTTGAAATGAGATCATGTGCGTAGTTGGGGAGGGGGTTTCAAGAGGCAAAATCAATTGTGAATAAACTAAAATAATAAATAATAAAATAATAAATAATAATCTATCAGCGAAATAGTTAAACAACTAGGCGATATTTTCTAAAAATAATGGTCAAATAAGGGACTGTTTAATAAAAACAAAAGGCTAGACAAGAAAGTGCCAAATGAATTTTTTGCGAAATTATTTTTAAAAAAATTAATTTGTCAATTAATTGTTTTGAACTTCAAAAAAATAATTTTTGGAAAAAAAATTTTGACCTTTTTTTTTTTAAATCCAAATTTTTTTTTTGAAAATATTTGTATACGCAGTATTATTCACACTTGATAGGACATCCTATTAAAAATTTTGATCAAAATTGGTCGAGCGGTTAACGAGAAAATCGAAAATAAAAAATGGTTCTATGGCAGGTACCGGTTAATAACGGTTTTTGGTAATTTTTTTTCACTGAAATATAGACGGTACCGCTGCTAGTACACACAAAAAATCGTTAGAGCCGGTTTTGAGATAAATATAACTTTTTTTTAAAACGACTATATGGCAAGTACCGTTCTTTTTTAAGCTAAAAAAAAATCTCGATTTAGCCTATAGGGAATCAGCAAAAAATCGTATGCTCCAGTTTGAAGAAAATCGCTTCAATATGTTCTAAAAAAACGTATTAAGAAATGCTTCGGAATTATGGCTGACCACGTACCTTTCTCGTTAAAATTGAAAACAATTTCGCGCATATTTTTTTTTTTGACTGGTCTCGGGCAACTTTGTACTTCATACATGTGGTTATTCTCTTTCACCCTACAAGCTCTACTGAAAGGATTTGCCCATTAGATTTTGTATGGGCTAGTTGTCCACAATATGTATACAGTTTGCCCTATATTTTGAACATGTATTAGTGGTCCCGTGCATTTGATATGTAAAATAAGAGAGTTTTCTCTTACTCGACTCAAATAAAATTTGCGTGTGTTTCAGGAAAGAGGGGTACGAGTCGGTTCTCTAGATAATATACGTACTCTATGAACTCATGATGAAACAAATTATCAAGATTTTACTACAAATTTTCTTCCTGGCTGGAAATAGCTTAGTTAGGTATATTAGATCGGGACATGATCCAGCTAAAAAAAATCAGCAAGCTACCTTGGATGGATATTGTTGCTGGTTTTTTAGGCCTTCCATTATCGGAAATTAACAATAAAAGAACAACAGATAGTAAAGCAGCTTGCCTGAGCTTTCGCATTATGCATTCAGCTACCTTGCAAATACATGTGGGCCAAGTATATACCCAAATTGTATAAAACATGCCGTGTTCTTTTTTAGAAATGAACTTCTTAAAAAATAATTATATCGCTCGAAGACAATCTATACGCATTGCTTTGACATTATAAAAAAAAATTCTTTTTTTTCGCATTTATTATTTTTGAATACGAGCAATATTTTAAAATGTAATAATTATAGTGATTATGTTTTTTTTTTTTAATAAAAAAGAAGAAAGTTATTAAGTGGGTATTAAATTATCCATACAGTTTTTATTGACGAAGTTCCTATTTTTCTTTACAAATTTGTTTTCAATTTTTTTTTTTAATTAATTGTCGACCCTTGATTAAATCAATCCGTAACTAGGTAAGCCATATGCAATGCATGATAATGCCTTGATTCGAATCATTTATTTAGTTACTCATAAGTTTTCATACATTTATTTTTGTGTTTCTTTTAATATATTGGGGATCCAAATAACAAAGTATTTTAATAGGGGGATTCCTACATACCTACATATTTATACGATGCTAACATTATTATATATTTATCTAGGTATTTGTCTTGTTTCATATTTTTCCCCAAAAATCAGTAACAATAACAATATGTATTGAAAACATCATTAAATTTTGCTATATTCCTTCAGGATGTTTTTCTCATACGAGTTTCATAATAACAAATACTTTTAAGAGGTAATTTCAAACCAATGACACTGCTTTGTTTTGCAATGACATGAATTTAATATACTAAACTAGCTATCTACCTACCTGTTTATAAAAAAAAAATAATTGGATCATAGGATGTCGTCGAATAGCCCAGGAATTTTGTGCAAAACTTCTAAATTTTGGTAATAGGTTTGAAATTTTGTAGGGTTGTAGAGCTAGTTTAAAGGAGTATTTGAGGAATTATCCCCGCTTTTAACTGTTGAGGAGTTCCTGCAATCAGTGTTTGAAAAAATAAAATTAGGTCAAATAAAAAAAATTAAAAAAAATATTTCGGTAGGTACATTTTAAAAAGTTCCGACAAATCTCAAGTAATTGGAAATTTAATTTTATACAAAATTTTGAACTTTTTTGTTGTCTATAGTACCCTTAAGTTGGAAAATTTTTTATTGAAACTAGAAAATGTGATTTTCTAAACAATTTTTTTGCAGTGTTTTTTCTATAAAAATAGAATAGTTAACTCATTTTATTAAAAACAAAAAATACAGTCGTTTGAAAAAAGTGTAGGTAAATTAAATTTGTTTTTACACTGTTTACTATTACAATGGAATAATGAGGTAAATATTACAAAAACAAAAAAACAAATTTTTTTCGTATTTAATTCTGCATCGTTTGAGATATTTTTGAAGTTTCTCTTGCTGATAGTTTTGATAATTGTAATTTAATCCATAAAGGAATTTAAAAAAAAAAATTAAGTTCGAATAATTAAAAAAAATATATACATAACGGTATATCCTAAAAATTTACAAAATATCTCAAATGATACAAAATTTACTAAGGCATAATATTGTAAGTATATAAATTTGTTGTGTATATTATGCCCTGAAATTGTTAAAATTAATAGTAAGCGTTAAGGAAGTGAAAATAAAAACTGAATTAAAAAAAAGTTTAAAAATACATTAAATAACGTGAAATTCAATTGAACATAACACTTTTTTCACTTTATTTTACAAAATGTCTTTTAAGCCCTTAAATTTTTAGTAAACGTTGATGAAGTGAATTTTGTTTCGTTGTTTTTTTATACATTTAACTGTTAAAATTTAAAAGTTACGGAACTTAAAACAAACACAATTTAGAATTTTTTGTTTATAATTAAATCCTTCATTATTTAAAATAAAAAATGAGTTTCTTCTGCTCACCGTTCAGAAAAGTTTTTGAATTTATTCAAGAAACAAACATTAAAAAATTATTTTCGTGCAAAAGAAAAGAAAAAAATATAACGGTACATTTTCAAAAACTTCAAAAATATTTAAAATGATGCAAAAATAAACTAGTTCTAAAGACTGCACACAGTTTTTTTTTTTCATATAGTACCGTTAAAATTGTTAAATTTCTACCAAAAATCAAAAAAGTGAAAAATTGTACAATTAATTTAAAGTGTTTATGGGTTAAGTGGAGTATTTTACAGGCTTTAATTTACCCAAGTGGAAAATTAATTTATTCATAATCTAATTTTCCATCAAATGGAATGTTGCCAAAATTTATCCTGCGCACCTTTGTGGAAAATTTTTGATTTAAATCTTAAGGGATCGTTTTTGCTATTAAAATTGAATAGTTAAATGTACTTAATAAAACAAGAATACTATTTTCTATATTAATAATTTTTTTACATAAGGCTGGCAACGAGACCGAGACTACTTTAAAAGCACCCGAGACGAGACCGTATTTTTGGTACCGAAATTCGCCGAGTCTCACGGGTTTTGGTGGTCTCGCCAGTCTCGTTGGTTTAGTTTCGGTTTTCGCTAGAAGAAATATTTTTTTATTTAATTATTTTTTAGTAGGTTCAATTTTTATAATAGCTATTCACAAGTTTTTTTTTGCGAAATATAAAATATTCTATGCGCGTTAAAATATCGAACCACATATGTACATAGTTTTGCCCTCAGGTGCACTGCGAAAATCCAGAGAAAAATACGTAGGTATATGCATGTCGTTGGAATAGAAATCGCGACCTTTAGTCCAATGCGTTTCGCCCAGGCACGACAGTTGGGCTTATCAGTTAGATGCTGTCGTACCTTTCTCCATGTTGGAGAAATTAACTTTTGGCGGCCGCCTGTGTTGTTTCATACAATGGGCGCGTTCGCCTAACTATCAAAAGCTATCCGGACAGGTTTGTGTTGTTGTAATCCCTTGTTAAAAAACTTCTGATGTCAGCTGACACAACAACAACTCAAGCTATGTGAAAATTTTTGGGATAGGTGGATAGCCTATCTGACTATCACCCGAACGCAAGGAATGATACGAAAACTTCAGAATCGAATTGGGCATGTTTGTTTGTTTATTGGCATTCCGAATCGGGCAGTTCTTCCGGATAGCCAATCGAAAAGGTCAATAGTGCATCGCCTACCTGTCAAGCCATGAACTGTCAAAATCCATTGAAAGATGACTCCGATTTAAATGGATTGAAATACCTCTACAAAATTCAAATTTTACCTCAAAAAATTCGACCGAGACCGAGACGAGACTGGCACATTAAAATTTTCACGAGAAAAAGGCGAGACCGAGATCGAGACGAGGCTTGGTTAGGCGAGACCGAGACCGAGACGAGACTTGGTTAGGCGAGACCAATACCGAGACCGAGACGAGACTGAAATTTTTCGATTTTGACGAGACCGAGACGAGACTAATAAAAGTCTCGCCTGGTGTCGTCTCGTTGCCAGCCTTAATTTTACAAGTTTATCCTGCGATCCTTTCTATAAAAAAATTAATTTCATTCAAATTATGTCAGTATTTTATTTGCTTAGTGCTATATAAGTTTTTACATTAATTTAATTAATAAATAAGTTAATTAAATATTATTTAATAATTTCACCAATTTCAATTCACATAATTGCGGCTTTTGTCAAAAAAGGGTTCCTATATTCGAAATCTTCTTCCACATAGGTAAATATTTTTTTCTGTGTAATTCTAAAAATGAGGTTTTTTGTAGAATTTGTTACTTAAGAGTATACATATTTTTTTACTGTTTATTTAAATAGTTTACTTATCGTAAACCGAACTAAACCAACCTTCGTTATGATTTTTCTTTAAATATTTGAATTTTTAAGAAGCTTCCGCTATTAATATATATTTTTATATTTTTTATTATTTAAGAATAAACGATTGTCAATCATTTGGGGTATAAACATTTTTTCTAGACAAATTAGTTTTCAAGATATATCCATTTTAATAAAATAAAAATTTCCCGAAGAATCAAAAAATCATTTTACTATTATATAAAGACGAAACAAATATTTTGTTTGTCCGCATTTTTCTCAGAAAGTATTCAACCGATTTACTTGAGACAAATTTTATAATTACGCTTATTTTTTGAAGCATGTAAATAGATATATTTTATTTGTTAAATATATTTTTTGAATTAGATTATTAACTTTTAAGGAAATTTCGTACATTTTTTTGTTGAAGTTGACCAACATATTCAATTATGCTTTTAAACCTGCTTGATATTTTACAAAAGTAGGACTTTTTGTATAAAGTCAATAGTTTTATACAAATTTTAATCATTTTTTAACTGTACTTCTAAGGTGATAAATAAATTTATTTACTAATTATAAATTTATCAACTTTTTGTATTTGTGCATCTATGAATTCGATTCAATCGCAATGATTGGGTTGCTGCTTTGTTCCATTTCGTTATCGTTCCGTGTTTTGTGCATTTTCTTTTGTGTATTTGTTTCTGAATCTCTGTCCACTCAATTGTTCGCTCATCCACTCCTTTACATTTTTATTCCTCCTTTCATTCCACTCAATTGTTGACTTTTTGTAACGACGACTGCCAATGCGTAGAGTGTTTGTTTTTTCCTTGTTCTTAAGCGAACTAAAATGTTACATACATACCTACATATTTTAAGTACCACACCACTGCCATGCGTAGGTGTTTATTTTTTGCTTCTTCTGCAGTGAACCGAAGTGTTACATAAATGTACCTACATATTTTAAGAGGAAAATGGGCAGTAGAAAGCTATAAAATAAAATAAAGTCAATTCTTAAACCAATTCAATAAATGGGTCTGCAAAACTTTATATCTTATTTTGATGATATTTCAGATGATATAGCCTAGTTCCTTTACTTTGAAAATCTGTAATTTTCTGTGCATTTGTGTGATTTTCAGTCCAACGTTCTGTCAAAGTTTATATAAAAAAAAAAAACAAAATTGCAGTAAAATGCACAGAAAACCTTATGTATGTGCATGTATTTATACTGCATTTTTGGTGTTTGCCTATTCAAGTTACCTACCTAATTCGATACCAAACTATGCAATTCATATTGAGTCAGGTTTTTCTTCTGTATATAGGAACCTCAAATTTCACTCGGAGTTCCTTACAAGAGTTATCTAAGGCTAAGAAGAACCTATTACAGACACATGCGTCCCCGTTAAAGGAATGTAATGAACTGGCTCAGTCTCGCAATATTTTTCTAGATATAAATTAATCTAACTTAGATTTTAGATAACTGGCAGGAAATATTTTCTAACTTGACAAATAACAAGCGCATAAGAATATTTTTTCAGAAACACAAAACACATTGAAAAATAAACAAACTTTAATGCTTTAACTTGCTTTCACGTAAGAAAATCTTAAATTTCACTTCAGAGCTACACACATGCATTTAAATATTTATCCAGAGAATGAGGAAAAAGATAACTTTTTAAACTTATGTCGTTTTCGATTGGATTTTCAGAGTGTTTCACTCGTTTCTGATTCCAATGGAATATAAAAAAACTCTTCCGTAATATGTGTATCTATGAAGAAGTAAAAACTAAAACGAACTCTTCAACAATTTCAATTCAAAAACATCACAAGAAGAACCTGTTACTATTTTGACAATTAATACAACACATACTTTTAAAAGTATGTGTGTTTTCAGAGTGCACTCCTAGCACTCCTTAATGAAATCCGGAGTGAAAAAACACTCCTAAATCATCACTCCAAACAGCAAATGGGAGGTTTTTTTAAGTGTTGGGAGTGTGGATGGAGTGAAAAAAGAGTGCTAGGAGTGACACACGGAAAACGACATTAAATAGAGAAAAATATGTTATGCTACAACGTGATTTGAATCAAGTCAGTCAGATAGCTCTCAATTTTGTTTATAAATCAGAGGTTACTGCTGTCAGAAAACTTTCGGTCAAGTGGCCCTAAGAATTTCAAGTTTGTACCTATATAGAAAACTGTAAGTTTAGTGATAAAACGTTTAAAATGCTTTTCTATTGCGGCAGAGAGGATTTGTGTAGTCCTCTGTGCCCCCTATAGAATACGAACCTGATTAATTTTTTTTTCAGATCAAATTTTTAAGTTATTTATTGAATAAAAAGAATAAGGTAATTTAAATGCCTCCATATGTGAAAGTTTATTCATAATTATTAATTATAAGTAAATCTGTAACATTTTAGATTTTATAATTTTTTTTATTTAATTAAAGAAATCTCAATCTTTGGCATACGGTAACTGGACATGTCCATTATGTTATTTTAAACAAAATTGTAAATATGTATTGCAATAAAGAAATTATAATAATAATATATAGGTAAATCTTAATCTTTTCATACTTAGATCTTGCATTACAGTCTTCTAATGTTAATGTTAAAACGTTTAACTATGTATAAATTTAATTGAGAAACAAATATTTAAAAAAATATAAATACTAATTACTTGTACGGTGATGCAGCAATTAAATCTTTTTTTGGACTCTTCATAATTATTCTAAGGCCAAGAGAGTGCAAGTGCATTGTTTTAAATAATTACATTTAGTTCTTAAAATAACACAACTTGGGGCCGAAAGTTTACCGAAATTCCCAATTTATCTTTAAATAAGAAACATACAAATGTTGCCAAAAGAATCTAGCGTAAATTATTCGTTGTCAAAGTCTCTAGACTTGCACTTGCTCTTGCACTTGTATCTTGAGAAATTAACATTGCCATAAAGAGCATATATAAATATAATGTATATTATATGCAGAATTATGTAAATTACTTTTCCCATAAAAACTGTAACATTGACAAGAATCAGGAAAATGTATAGGGGAGCGTGCTTAGAATATGAGCACATTATTATGTATGTAACAAATTGTTTAAAAGAAGTTTAAGACTTTTAGGGACTGAATGTCTATCTACCACAAGTTAAATTTGTTCAAATTGACGTCACTATACTATGTAAATTATATTAAACAGATAAATAATTTGTTTTAAATGATCAATTACATAAACGAGTGATTTTTAGTGCGCTTAATTCTTTGACAAAAGAAATGATATGATGAGGAGAGAACTGAACTTTCCCATGAACGATTTTAAAAAAATATATTTCACTCCAATAACAAGTTCAACGTCACCTTTCCATTTGGTACCAAACTCGTTCGTGTACACTCTGACTCTTGGACAAAGCTCCGTTTATCTTTTTTAGTTCAGAGCTATTCAGAGCTGAGCCCGAACTGTAAAACCAAATTGTTTGGCTTTTTTTAGGGGTCAGAGCACACAGAGCTTGGAATTTCAGAATGCGTTCAGCTTCAGAGCGTGCTCGATGACTTCAGAATAAAATAACCGAGCAGGCGGATTAAAAAACTGAGCGCGGTCAACTTCATACAGTTTCCATGTAATTTGACAGATATGAGAAATGAGTGCTCGGGTGTGTTTTATAATTACATAGGAGTGCTCTGAACATAATCTGCTCAGGGTCTACTCAACTCAGTGCTCTGCTCTGAAAGTAGAAAAGAAAAACGACTAAGTAAGTATAGTACAATGGGCAATCCCTTTATAGTTTTTTAAGAATTGAGATGGCCTTCTTCATTCTGAGATTAAAATCTTTTAAGTACTTGTTTTATAACTTTAAGGAACATTTTGTATGCTTAATTTCTATATTCAAATTTCTATTCTTCAATTTATTAAATGGGTATAAATAAATACAGTAAAGCCCGGATAAGTGCCTCACTATAAATGCCTCGTTTTTAGAGGTACTTATGCGGGTTGGGCAGTTATAAAAACATCCGCGTGCGCATAAGCACTTATCTCTATACTTACAAATATAAAAAAAAAAATTGACACAAAAAAATGTTTAATGTTATATAAAAAATAATTAGTAACATAACATCGACATTACATCAACTGACTAGTATCGGTAACCTTTTAAAAAGGAAGCGCTAGATGAAAAAAGCTTGTTTTCTGCTGATTTCAATTGTAAACTTAAAAGAATTTTTTTCAGGTAAATTTCAATAAAAGTATACAAAATAGATAAGCGAAAGGTTTTTATGAGTTTTATATGAAAAAATCCTCAAAATGTGGATTCCAAAAAATATAAGGTAGGTAGGGGGAAAGCGGGAGACTTGATGATACGGGAGACTTGAGCCACTCTCAATAATTCACTCAAATTCCACACACATCTTTCATGAGTAAACTCAAACGTCGCATACCGTGACCCATTAGGTATACTTCACAAAAATATAATTCTAGATCGTCCATCGGTTGACTTTTGACTGGTTAAAGTAAAAAGGTGTTTTTTTGGGGCACAAAGTTGGAACATTTTTTTTTTTTCGTGATTAAAAGTTTCTTTAACGTGGTAAGTAAAAATAGTTAGCATTATCTTATAAAACAGTTATTCGACTTCGTTAAATTAACACAAAATCAAGCAGGCTTGTGTTTCAAAAAAAGTTTTTAATTTTTAATCGCGAAAAAACGTGAACGGGAGACTTGAGCCAGTTTCTTAGGGGAGACTTGATCAGTGTTATTTTACTAAGAAATTAAATTATTTATTTATTTTTGTTGTGTTTTTGAAATTTATTTTTTTTTTTTACCTTTTTACCCTCTAATATCTAATTTATGTGTGAAAGTTGAATAACTTTGAGTTCTTATGTTTCTTTCTGTACATTACATACTTACTTTTTATTAACTTTTTTTTTTTATATAAAAAATGTTAAAAAAATGTCAAATATCATAAAAATGAATTCTAATAACATATAAACTGATTATATTTTTTGTTTTGTTGTTTTACTCGAAGAATTTAATTATGATCAAGTCTCCCCAAGTGGGTGGTCAAGGAGACTTGAGCCAAAAATCTTTTCCCGATCATTTAGCATTTGGCAAAAATCACTTGCGTGTATATAAAGTTTATGAGACTAATCTTAAAATAGATAAATTTATCTTTAAAAAGATATATCGAACATGTGGCTTGGATGAATAGAACATTTTTAGGAACGATTTTACAAAAAGTGGCTCAAGTCTTCCGCCTTCCCCTACTTATGCGGGTTAGGCACTTATGCGATAGGCACTTATCCGGATTTTACTGTACCTATAATGTATATAATCATAAATTATATGTACTTATAATTCACTCAATCTTTAAAATTCGGAGAGACTTTTACTACAAGAGCAAGTTCGTGCGACCCAGTCTTTACTTACTTTACTTTAGATGGCGCTCACAGCCCAGGATGGACTACGGCCTCAACCAACAAGCCCCTCCAGCCAGCTCGGTCCCTAGCTAGCTGCCTCCAGTTACGCACTCCAAGTTGGTTGAGGTCGTTCTCCACTTGTGTGCGCCACCTAAGGTGGGGTCTTCCTCTGCTGCGCAGACCGTCAGGGGTAGATTCGAAGACTCGTCGGGCTGGTGCGTTGGTGTCCATACGCTCCACGTGTCCCAGCCATCTCAGCCGCTGAATTTTCAGCTTCTTGACCAGGTCGACGTCGCTGTAAAGCCCGTAAAGCTCGTTATTAAATCTTCTCCTCCATACTCCATCGATACAGACTGGACCGAAAATCACCCGAAGAATCTTCCTTTCAAAGCACCCAAGCAGATTCTCATCCGTTTTTGACAGGGTCCATGCCTCTGCCCCATATAGCAGGACCGGGATGATTAGGGTCTTATATAAGGTCTCCTTGGTTCTCTGAGAGAGGGCTTTATTACTTAGATGCCTTCTTAGCCCGAAGAAACAGCGATTGGCAAGAGTAATTCTTCGTTTGATCTCTGCGCTGATGTCATTTTGCGATGTTACAGTGGAGCCCAGGTAGACAAAGTCCTTGACGACTTCGAAGTTGTATCTATCCATCGTGACGTTTTGCCCGAGCCGACGATGTTGAGATTCCTTTCTCGATGATAGCATATACTTCGTCTTGTCCTCATTAACAGCCAAACCCATTTTCGCCGCCTCCGATTCAATACTTGCAAACGCGCCGGTAACAGCTCGCTTCGTTCTCCCAATGATGTCAATATCATCTGCATAAGCAAGTAGTTGAACAGACTTTTGAAAAATTGTACCTCTGTTGTTGACTTGCGAGTTGCGTACAATTGCTTCAAGAACGATGTTAAACAGGTTGCATGATAACGCGTCGCCTTGCCTCAAACCTTTCTCGACATCAAAGGGTTCGGTGGTGTTCTTGCCGACTTTGACGGAGCAGCGAGATTTCTCCATCGTCATCCTGCACAAGCGGACGAGTTTGGCAGGGATGCCGAGATGCGCCATGGCTCTGAATAGCTCGTCTCTGTCTACGCTATCATATGCGACTTTAAAATCGATAAAGAGGTGGTGTGTATCGATTTGAAACTCCTGGGTTTTTTCCAAAATCTGTCGGAGTGTGAACATTTGATCGACGGTTGATTTGCCGGGCCTAAAATCACACTGATAGGGGCCGATCAGATCGTTGACAAACGGTTTTAAGCGATCACACAGTACAGATGACAAGATTTTGTATGCGACGTTGAGGAGACTTATACCTCTGTAGTTGGAACCGGTCAGAGCATCTCCTTTCTTGTGGATGGGGCACACTATACCGAGGTTCCATTCATCGGGCATACTTTCCTCCGACCAAATTTTGGAGATAAGCTGGTGTATACTCCCTACCAAGTCATCTCCCCCTGCTTTGAATAGCTCGGCTGGCAGGCCATCCGCACCAGCAGCCTTGTACGTTTTAAGCTTGGCTATCGCTAACCGCACTTCATTTGGGTCGGGTGGACGGAAATTTTGACCATCATCGTCCAGGTTGAATGAAGTGTTCTGTCTTACAGCGGAATTTTGGCCATCTTCGCCGTTTAGCAGTCTAGAAAAGTGTTGTTTCCAGATCCTCAACACCGACTGTGTCTACCACCATATTCCCACTCTCGTCTCGGCAGGCTTCCGTTCTGGCCTTGTAACCCTGGGTAGTTTGCCTCACCCTTCGGTAGAACTTTCGAACATCCCCCCTGCCGCTACAGTCCTCAATAGACTCGACCGCCCGCTTCGCATGCTCTCTCTTTTTCCTCCTGAGAAGTCGGCGTTCCTCCCTTCGCTTTTGCCCGTAGAGCTCCCGGGCTGCTCTCTCAGCAGCTCTGGTTCTAGTCTGCAGCATTGCTTGGTAGGCCTCGTTCTTTGCTTCATGTGCCAGTCTGCATTCTTCATCGAACCAGGGGTTTCGTTGTGGTGGCCTAGTGAAACCCAGCACATCAGTAGCGGCACTTTTGATGGCATTTTGGCAGTGTTTCCATTGGTCCTCTACAGATGATGCTTGTGGCGGGCTTGTTGAGAGTTAAAGAGAGACGTGGTCTGCAAAAGTCCTGGCTATCTCTTGCGATTTTAACTTCGCGACGTTAAATCGTTTTACAGCATCCGCTCGTCGTTGTGGCGCCATAGATATCCGCATACGTACTTGCGCTACCACCAGGTAGTGATCCGAGTCTATGTTGGCACCTCGGAACGTTCGGACATCCAAGATACTGGAAGCATGTCTGGCGTCTATCGCAACATGATCAATCTGGTTGACGGTTCGTTGATCCGGAGACCGCCAGGTCCCTTTGTGTATATTGAGGTGTGGGAATAGAGTGCTTGCTATGATGGCATTTCGCCCCGCCGCAAAATCGATGAGCCTGAGTCCGTTACCGGAAGTGTTGTCGTGCAGGCTGTGTCCTCCGACTATCGAACCAAAGATGCCCTCCTTTCCAATCTTGGCGTTGAAGTCGCCAAGAATAATCTTGACGTCGTACTTGGGGCACCTATCATACGTATCCTCGAGGAGATCGTAGAATTCTTCTTTGGTTGAGTCATCTTTTTCTTCCGTTGGGGCATGGGCACAGATCAACGTGATGTTTTTGAGCTTTGCTTTGATGCGGATTGTGACCAGGCGCTCGCTTACATTTCTGAAGCCCAAGACTTCTTGCCTAAGTCTTCCCCTTACCACAAAACCACAACCAAAGAGCCGCTGACCTTGCTCCTTGCAGCACTCGCCGAAGTAGATGTCACACGTTTTCATCCTTCGGATGCCCTCTCCATCCCATCGCACTTCCTGGATGGCTGTTACATCAGCCCTTAGCCTATCCAGGTTCTCCACTAGTTGTTCGGCTGCACGTGGCCTGTTTAGGGTCCGTACATTCCACGTGCAGATCCGAAATTCATTCAGTGCGACTGCACGACTGGATTTTATTTTTTTTTTAATTGTAATTTTAACACCAATCCTTCATTAAGTCTTCATTAAATATATTCTTGTTTTCATTTATGGAAAACTTTATAAAACAATATCAAAGAAAATAAATTCAGACGTCACGGTAACCAGAAAACTCACCTCGTAATCACACTAAATTACTCCATAAAGCATGACCTCGACATAGGAACAATTATTATTAAATACTTACATATGTTAGTTTACGTAAGCAGCTATTGCCTGCCCATTGTCAACCATAAATCACATTCCTATACTCCTTCCCACGTACTTCCTATTTCGCGAGTTATAATGAAATCAATCCGTATGTATGAGTTTATTGCTCTAAACCTTAAAGCCGATTGCATTTTTGAAATGAAAAATAGATTTATTGGTCGAAATTATATTGATTTGATTCGATTTAGTAAACAACTTTTATGGGAGGGAAGGCTGTTATTGAAGGGTCTATTTGCTTCCATTGAGGGTTTATATGATTCCTTATGTTTACATTTAACCCAACCAGTCACGTAATTCAGTTTATTGATTTTAACTTTATTGGGTTCTGTTTTGTTGTTGTTTTGTTTCACAATTTTTTTGTCATTTCATTTTCCGGTGGTGCTTTTCCGGAGGAAATTGCACTCAATAGAAATGTGGCTTCCCACACAAATACATCCACGCTCAGTCGCTTAAGCCTAAGTATATCTATACATATGTATGTATATGTATATCTAATAGAAAATCAAACTACGTTAAGTTACGTCTTGCACAAATAGATTCTTTCCAATCAAGAAGTTTTAGTTTAAAAACTTTTATAGCAGACTCGTGTGTGCATACATTTAATATTTTAAATGGATTAATAAACAAAGAAGGATGAGGTTTGAATAAAATGAGAAAAAAAATAATATAAAATAAAATAATAAATCAAGGACAATTAAAATCAACTTAAATTACATTGCAGAATTTATTGGAAAATCTATAAGAATTGGTTAAGCTCACAACTGACACTAGTTGTAGTATTATTTATATATAGTAGTATTTATATATACAGGGTGATCGGTATAAGATGCACCAAGCTGCCAAGGAGTCAGTAGGTTGGGTTAAGACAAGAAAAAAGTCGTATGGTAGGGGGGGTCTATTTTCCCCCGTTTAGGTAGGAGGGGCTTAAAACTTAAACAAAAAATATTTAAAAACAAAACGGTACAATTTGGAAAGCCAGAAATCTCTTTTTTGATTTTCATTTTAAATTAAGTTGTGTTAGTGAATAATTTTTGAAAATTTAATTTCCAAACTCGAAATTTTGAAAAAAAAAAAAAAATGAAAAAAAAAAGTTTCAAACTAATTTTTTTCAAAATTTTATGTAATTAAGTATAATTTTTGTTTTCAAAATTTAATGCTCTTATTATTTTTCAATAAAAACTGAAAACAAGATGTTAAAATGTATCTTAGTTTTTGACTAATATTACTAATAATATTATTTTGACTATAATATTGTCGAATAAAATTTTTGTCTAGCACAAACCGTTTCTGAGATATTTGCAAAAAACTCATTATATGCGTGCTTCGGTCGTTTATTTAAAAACTGAAATGATTGACGTTGAGATTGATTGTGTCGGTTTACTGTGATTGCAATCAATCATTCATTTTGATGAACGGGTCACAAAGACCGAATCAATCACGATTGACACAGCTCTAGTAGCCAACAGCGTTGCCCCCCTGCTACAAATGTAGCGTTTTTGCTACATTTTTTTCCAAGAAAAATTCACTCCGTACAATCGTAAAATATTCCAAAAACACTACAATTTCAAAACATAAAAGTCTAATTTAGAAGGACAATTTTGATCTTACTTTCCATTTGGCAAAATATTTTTTTTTATTTATCAATAGCTGAATTTTTTTTTGCAATCCCGAAAGGAATTGGATGATATTCGGGCTAAATAGCTTAAGTGTTAAATCCAACAACAACTAATTCGCTTCGGGTTTAGCTAGGCACAGTAGGGAGAATTCTCGGTTCTTAATTTAAGCACGTCGAAAAACTGTTTTACTGGCAATATTTACATACATACACGTTTTGGATAGTGTGTATGGAAATTCCATGTTTTTCTGTGATGGCGGGCGTCGGCAATATTTACATAAATACACGTTTCGGATAGTGTGTATGGAAATTCCATGTTTTTCTGTGATGGCGGGCGTCGGTAATCCCCGATGACGTTTTTTTCGACCAAGTTTTTTTAGAAGTCATCAATTTTTCGTTTCTGAAAGTGGATAATGTGATTCACTTTTTTTTTAAGTAATCACTCGGAAAATATTATAATTACAAAAAAATCAATCAATGAAATCATATTCGACACCAAAAAATCAATTTTAAAAATAAAATATAAATTTTAAAAATAAATTAAAATATGACATAAAAAAAATTATAATGCTCTAATAATCTTGTGTGTCCACCTTGATTTTGAAATTTTAGTAGGAAATTTGCAAAAATGTTTTTGTAAGCCAGATATTTTTGCTATGTAAATATGCATGAAATAAAATCCAAATTTAGACCTTTTATTATTTATACAAATAATATTGTCGTTCCGAAAAAAATTACAATTTAGTGTGTTGTGGTTTTGCGCGTTTTAAATTTTACTACATTTAAAATTTGCCACACTACATTCTCAACCTGTTAGGGGGGCAACACTGGTAGCCAACAATACCTGGATATTCGCCAAAAACTCTCCTCCAAACGACGACGTGTAGCAAACAACAAGCACTATCTGCTAGAGGCATCACAAAAACGCAATTAGAATTTCTTAATTTTATTAGTGCCACTTGTACAATCATGGTTTAAAAGTTGATCCGTGGTTTAGGATTTTGAATTCACTTATTTTGACGTTAACTGAGGTTTAGCGATGGTTCAGGCATGTTACTTAAAGTCTATCCATTATTAATTGGCAGTACACGTCTTATGGGAGAGCTTTTTCAAAATCAGTAGCGCGCCATATTTTTGCACCATACTAAATTAAAAGAACTCCTTCATAAAAAGTGTTTGCCCGCCCGTAAATTTGCGATTACATCTGACATAGAACCAACGTCCTCTCGAGCGCACATCTCAGTGCGCACTGCGCTCGGCTGCTGCTGCTTTTCAACTTCAACCCCTATTATATTAATGTACATTCAGGGTTACCCATGTCAATTTGGTAACTCGTTCAGTTTTTTTTTCCTTGGATTTCTATAGAGGTGCTTTTGATTTTAGAGCTTTAAAAAAAAGTTTTTAATGATGAGAGTTACCGTAGAGTGTTTTCATCTTTTGCATTTCTTTTAATGTGTGGAAAATACGTTAAAATGCAGTTACAAAATTTTAAGCTGTTTTCTTTTAAGAAGAACACCATTTGCGTAGATTTTCGTAGCGTGCGGTCAGTTAATGTGAAATAACTTATTTTTATGTAAATTGTATGTTTAAAAGATGTATTTTTTATTTTAAGTTTTGTACAATTTGTGTTTTTTAAATGGGTAGTTTTTTAAGAATCGTTGGTAAATTTTTTTAAAAATGTGTGTGCAATAAATTTAATTTCAAGTTATATTTACAAAGGTAGAAAAAAGAATACAAATTTAACCAAAGTGTATATTTAAAATAAATCTAAGAATATTTCAACTGTCGAATGTTTCTATTGGGCCTTCGTCAGTACCAGACTTCTTTTCTTTAATAATTTTATGATTGAAATTAGTATGTGTGTTGTTTTTGAGTATAAAAATAAAATAGCGCGGATGTAGATGTTGTGCGTCGGCCACCATTTAAAAAAAAGTGTTGTAACCAATATCTTAAAATAGGAAATTTAATTATCTTTGTTTTCTTCACAGTACATTTTTTTATAGGCCTTTTTTTTAGAGTCGAGGCACCTTAAAGTACACTACTGGGGATACCCTTACAAAAACGCACCTATTATCTTACCTCATGGTGGTGTGGAAAAAGATAAATCATTTTTTTTTTGTTTTTCAAAATCGTAATTGTGCAATTTTACCAACTAGGTGGTAACGCTGGTCAATTTCAAATAAACTTGAAATGATTTATTATGCAAACTACGGCATCGCGATAAGAGCTTTTACATGCGATAGACTTATGCAGTACGCTGCAACCAAACTGAGATGCAAACGTCCTATCTTCCCTGTACTGACAAGAATAATTGGATAAACTATAGCTATTATCACATTCTTGAACCTCAGTTAATCCGCCGAAATCAGCGAATTAAACATTGAACCACGTTTGTACAACTGGCCCTTACAGATAAAAAAGTTGACATTGCGTTGGTCACGGAAACCTATAAAAAAAATAAATTTGATGGCACAACAGCTCATGAAGAACTAGGGCCTAGTGACTTACAACTCTCAACCATTCCTGTGTGCGTGTCTGCAGGAATGGAGAGGACCTACAGTTTATTGCCGAATCCGAACGGCTAACGAGCGGCACTTTTCTGTGACAGGAGATACTCTTGGAGGATTTGTCAATTACTCGCAAGAGGCAGTAGCCGGAAACCTATGGTTAAAAGAAAAAAAATCATGTTCACACCCAAGCCTTAAATGTTATCGTCTTGACAGGAGAAACGAAATAGGAGGAATTTTTGCTGTTGTCATAAGAAAATATATCAATCAGTCGGTTCATCCTCACTTGCAACTACGATGTATTGAGTAAATAGGAATAGATGTATTTTTAGAAAACAACTCCAAAGCGAGTATTTTTTCTATCTACTTCCCGTGTGGAAATAGAACTCATTATAAAATAACTCAATTTAAAAGCGATCCTCAGAAAATTTTCAGAAATCGAAACAAAGTTATTTTTGGTGGCGACATAAATTGTTGCCATGGATTATGGAATTTTCTTAGAGCTAATTGCTGGTGTAACTTATTGTGTGACGTCAATGAGACGCATCCAAATTTCTGTTCAATATACCCACCAAATCATCATACCTACGTTCCAAAATCGACATCTAAAAGCCCTTCTACCTTAGACTTTTTCGTTGCAAGTATATCAACTTATTGTAACAGGTCATTTACTTACAACAAATTAGGATATGACCATCTCCCAGTCAATAAAACAAACCAGATTGTATTACAAACTTTCTGCACTTGCAATATAAATAACATTTCTACTACCCCTACCTTGATAAATGGTATAACCCAAATTGATTCAATGTGTAGTAATTTTGTTTCATTGCCGAGTAGAGCTGCTGACTTTACAATGCTAAGTGTCCTGCAACAAATGATCATTTCGGTCCGACTTCCTAGTAATATTTTACTATTGATAAGACTGAGAAATTTAGAGAGAAGGAAATAGCTTCGCTATCGTTATAACTGCTACCTCAACAACACAAAACTGTTAAATACCGAAATAGCTAAAGAAATTGATATATACAAAAACACACGCTGGAACAATATTATTTCCTCCTTTGAAAAATCCAGTTAACTTTTTGGAAAAATTCAAAGGTTATCAAAAAACGTGGCTCAGGTATTATTCCACCTCTCAAAACAAATGACGAACTTTTAATAACGGCTAAAGATAAGGCAAACCTTTTAGCTTCAATTTTTTCAAAGAATCACGAAATAACAGCTTACTATAGTGACTGTTGAAAATACATTTATACTTTTATATCGCAATCAAATATCGAATAAACTTGATTAATCCTAGTAAAGTAAGTAAGTAAGTGTTCAATATATTCTAGTGAAGAACTCCGAGTATAGGTATACGAACGGGATTTAAGCTCAGTTTAACGGGGAACTTGCCTAGACAATTCTAAAGTATCACACAGCAAGATTTTTTTTTTATTTTTACGATTCAAGTTGACATGTTTTTAACCTCTTGAAATTAATTAAAATGTCTTACCAGTCTAATAAAAATGTATGAGTTGAACAGAGTTATTATGTTTTTTGTTAATTAATTAGGAAAAGGATAAGGATGAGGAAGTGTGTCATGGGGTGGTGAAGAAGAGAGAGGAAAGGTAAACTGTGGTGGTTTCAAGGGCCGTTGAGACGAGTAAGGCGGCAAAGGAGGGAGGGTAACGAAAAGAATACCTCGGATGCTGAAACATCACCTTACAGCAACTTAGTCTAGCATGATTTTTTTGTACATGGTCCGGAAGTTCCCGCGTCCCACCGACGAGCAGGAGCCGGTCAAGCATCCTAGCATGACCCCGCGGTAAAGAAACGGGCCATAACAAAATGGCATACATAAGTAAGTAAGTAATTAATTAACTAAAAAATGTCCCGACATTGACGGTATAAGTAACAAATTTTTTATAGCTGTCCCGTTATTAGGCTCACGATACCTTTTGCCTCAATTTTCAATGCTTGTCTTAAATTAAGCTATTTTCCAGATTTCTGGAAAAAAATCCATTGTTATACCAATCGCAAAGCCCGACAAACCAAAAGATGTTAACAGCTACAGACCTATTATAAGCCTACTGAGCTCTAGTATAAGCAAAATATTAGAAAAAATAATTAAAGACAATCTTGACAGTCACTTAACTGCAAATAATGTTTTGCCTAATTTTCAATTTGGATGCGGACCGTTTCACAGCACCAACCATCAAATTCTCAGCTTCGGGTTTAGCTAGGCACAGTAGGGAGAATTCTCGGTTCTTAATTTAAGCACGTCGAAAAACTGTTTTACTGGCAATATTTACATACATACACGTTTTGGATAGTGTGTATGGAAATTCCATGTTTTTCTGTGATGGCGGGCGTCGGCAATATTTACATAAATACACGTTTCGGATAGTGTGTATGGAAATTCCATGTTTTTCTGTGATGGCGGGCGTCGGTAATCCCCGATGACGTTTTTTTCGACCAAGTTTTTTTAGAAGTCATCAATTTTTCGTTTCTGAAAGTGGATAATGTGATTCACTTTTTTTTTAAGTAATCACTCGGAAAATATTATAATTACAAAAAAATCAATCAATGAAATCATATTCGACACCAAAAAATCAATTTTAAAAATAAAATATAAATTTTAAAAATAAATTAAAATATGACATAAAAAAAATTATAATGCTCTAATAATCTTGTGTGTCCACCTTGATTTTGAAATTTTAGTAGGAAATTTGCAAAAATGTTTTTGTAAGCCAGATATTTTTGCTATGTAAATATGCATGAAATAAAATCCAAATTTAGACCTTTTATTATTTATACAAATAATATTGTCGTTCCGAAAAAAATTACAATTTAGTGTGTTGTGGTTTTGCGCGTTTTAAATTTTACTACATTTAAAATTTGCCACACTACATTCTCAACCTGTTAGGGGGGCAACACTGGTAGCCAACAATACCTGGATATTCGCCAAAAACTCTCCTCCAAACGACGACGTGTAGCAAACAACAAGCACTATCTGCTAGAGGCATCACAAAAACGCAATTAGAATTTCTTAATTTTATTAGTGCCACTTGTACAATCATGGTTTAAAAGTTGATCCGTGGTTTAGGATTTTGAATTCACTTATTTTGACGTTAACTGAGGTTTAGCGATGGTTCAGGCATGTTACTTAAAGTCTATCCATTATTAATTGGCAGTACACGTCTTATGGGAGAGCTTTTTCAAAATCAGTAGCGCGCCATATTTTTGCACCATACTAAATTAAAAGAACTCCTTCATAAAAAGTGTTTGCCCGCCCGTAAATTTGCGATTACATCTGACATAGAACCAACGTCCTCTCGAGCGCACATCTCAGTGCGCACTGCGCTCGGCTGCTGCTGCTTTTCAACTTCAACCCCTATTATATTAATGTACATTCAGGGTTACCCATGTCAATTTGGTAACTCGTTCAGTTTTTTTTTCCTTGGATTTCTATAGAGGTGCTTTTGATTTTAGAGCTTTAAAAAAAAGTTTTTAATGATGAGAGTTACCGTAGAGTGTTTTCATCTTTTGCATTTCTTTTAATGTGTGGAAAATACGTTAAAATGCAGTTACAAAATTTTAAGCTGTTTTCTTTTAAGAAGAACACCATTTGCGTAGATTTTCGTAGCGTGCGGTCAGTTAATGTGAAATAACTTATTTTTATGTAAATTGTATGTTTAAAAGATGTATTTTTTATTTTAAGTTTTGTACAATTTGTGTTTTTTAAATGGGTAGTTTTTTAAGAATCGTTGGTAAATTTTTTTAAAAATGTGTGTGCAATAAATTTAATTTCAAGTTATATTTACAAAGGTAGAAAAAAGAATACAAATTTAACCAAAGTGTATATTTAAAATAAATCTAAGAATATTTCAACTGTCGAATGTTTCTATTGGGCCTTCGTCAGTACCAGACTTCTTTTCTTTAATAATTTTATGATTGAAATTAGTATGTGTGTTGTTTTTGAGTATAAAAATAAAATAGCGCGGATGTAGATGTTGTGCGTCGGCCACCATTTAAAAAAAAGTGTTGTAACCAATATCTTAAAATAGGAAATTTAATTATCTTTGTTTTCTTCACAGTACATTTTTTTATAGGCCTTTTTTTTAGAGTCGAGGCACCTTAAAGTACACTACTGGGGATACCCTTACAAAAACGCACCTATTATCTTACCTCATGGTGGTGTGGAAAAAGATAAATCATTTTTTTTTTGTTTTTCAAAATCGTAATTGTGCAATTTTACCAACTAGGTGGTAACGCTGGTCAATTTCAAATAAACTTGAAATGATTTATTATGCAAACTACGGCATCGCGATAAGAGCTTTTACATGCGATAGACTTATGCAGTACGCTGCAACCAAACTGAGATGCAAACGTCCTATCTTCCCTGTACTGACAAGAATAATTGGATAAACTATAGCTATTATCACATTCTTGAACCTCAGTTAATCCGCCGAAATCAGCGAATTAAACATTGAACCACTTTTGTACAACTGGCCCTTACAGATAAAAAAGTTGACATTGCGTTGGTCACGGAAACCTATAAAAAAAATAAATTTGATGGCACAACAGCTCATGAAGAACTAGGGCCTAGTGACTTACAACTCTCAACCATTCCTGTGTGCGTGTCTGCAGGAATGGAGAGGACCTACAGTTTATTGCCGAATCCGAACGGCTAACGAGCGGCACTTTTCTGTGACAGGAGATACTCTTGGAGGATTTGTCAATTACTCGCAAGAGGCAGTAGCCGGAAACCTATGGTTAAAAGAAAAAAAATCATGTTCACACCCAAGCCTTAAATGTTATCGTCTTGACAGGAGAAACGAAATAGGAGGAATTTTTGCTGTTGTCATAAGAAAATATATCAATCAGTCGGTTCATCCTCACTTGCAACTACGATGTATTGAGTAAATAGGAATAGATGTATTTTTAGAAAACAACTCCAAAGCGAGTATTTTTTCTATCTACTTCCCGTGTGGAAATAGAACTCATTATAAAATAACTCAATTTAAAAGCGATCCTCAGAAAATTTTCAGAAATCGAAACAAAGTTATTTTTGGTGGCGACATAAATTGTTGCCATGGATTATGGAATTTTCTTAGAGCTAATTGCTGGTGTAACTTATTGTGTGACGTCAATGAGACGCATCCAAATTTCTGTTCAATATACCCACCAAATCATCATACCTACGTTCCAATATCGACATCTAAAAGCCCTTCTACCTTAGACTTTTTCGTTGCAAGTATATCAACTTATTGTAACAGGTCATTTACTTACAACAAATTAGGATATGACCATCTCCCAGTCAATAAAACAAACCAGATTGTATTACAAACTTTCTGCACTTGCAATATAAATAACATTTCTACTACCCCTACCTTGATAAATGGTATAACCCAAATTGATTCAATGTGTAGTAATTTTGTTTCATTGCCGAGTAGAGCTGCTGACTTTACAATGCTAAGTGTCCTGCAACAAATGATCATTTCGGTCCGACTTCCTAGTAATATTTTACTATTGATAAGACTGAGAAATTTAGAGAGAAGGAAATAGCTTCGCTATCGTTATAACTGCTACCTCAACAACACAAAACTGTTAAATACCGAAATAGCTAAAGAAATTGATATATACAAAAACACACGCTGGAACAATATTATTTCCTCCTTTGAAAAATCCAGTTAACTTTTTGGAAAAATTCAAAGGTTATCAAAAAACGTGGCTCAGGTATTATTCCACCTCTCAAAACAAATGACGAACTTTTAATAACGGCTAAAGATAAGGCAAACCTTTTAGCTTCAATTTTTTCAAAGAATCACGAAATAACAGCTTACTATAGTGACTGTTGAAAATACATTTATACTTTTATATCGCAATCAAATATCGAATAAACTTGATTAATCCTAGTAAAGTAAGTAAGTAAGTGTTCAATATATTCTAGTGAAGAACTCCGAGTATAGGTATACGAACGGGATTTAAGCTCAGTTTAACGGGGAACTTGCCTAGACAATTCTAAAGTATCACACAGCAAGATTTTTTTTTTATTTTTACGATTCAAGTTGACATGTTTTTAACCTCTTGAAATTAATTAAAATGTCTTACCAGTCTAATAAAAATGTATGAGTTGAACAGAGTTATTATGTTTTTTGTTAATTAATTAGGAAAAGGATAAGGATGAGGAAGTGTGTCATGGGGTGGTGAAGAAGAGAGAGGAAAGGTAAACTGTGGTGGTTTCAAGGGCCGTTGAGACGAGTAAGGCGGCAAAGGAGGGAGGGTAACGAAAAGAATACCTCGGATGCTGAAACATCACCTTACAGCAACTTAGTCTAGCATGATTTTTTTGTACATGGTCCGGAAGTTCCCGCGTCCCACCGACGAGCAGGAGCCGGTCAAGCATCCTAGCATGACCCCGCGGTAAAGAAACGGGCCATAACAAAATGGCATACATAAGTAAGTAAGTAATTAATTAACTAAAAAATGTCCCGACATTGACGGTATAAGTAACAAATTTTTTATAGCTGTCCCGTTATTAGGCTCACGATACCTTTTGCCTCAATTTTCAATGCTTGTCTTAAATTAAGCTATTTTCCAGATTTCTGGAAAAAAATCCATTGTTATACCAATCGCAAAGCCCGACAAACCAAAAGATGTTAACAGCTACAGACCTATTATAAGCCTACTGAGCTCTAGTATAAGCAAAATATTAGAAAAAATAATTAAAGACAATCTTGACAGTCACTTAACTGCAAATAATGTTTTGCCTAATTTTCAATTTGGATGCGGACCGTTTCACAGCACCAACCATCAAATTCTCAGAATAAAAAATCACGCAAAAGAAAAATTCAATAGTAAAGAGTCGACTGCTTTAATACTTTTAGACATTGAAAAGACCTTCGATACTGTCTGGCACAACACGTTACTACACAAACTTGTTCAATTTAACTTTCCAATCTCCAATGCCGGTAGTGAAAATTATCCAAAGCTTTTTGAGTGCAAGTGAAGTGGCATTACTTGGTCCTACTCTTTTCAATATCTTTGTCTCCGATATACCCAAACTGGGAAATAATATTGGTATTGCAATGTTTGCCGATGGCACGGCTATTTTTACATCAGGCACTTATTTTGTGGAAGTCTATCATACGTTGTAATCGACTCTTTCTACAATATAAAAATACTTTTTGATATGGAAGATTAAAGCCTTAAACAGATGTGCAGCTTTTTCCAATGCAGCGAAAATAAATTTACACAGGTTCTTATGAGAGCTGGCATATTCCAGGCTCTGCATGCAGCCTTTGCTGCACGATATCTCTATTTCTAATTTCGCTGCATGGGAAAAAGCTGCACTTCTGTTTTGGGCTTAAGGTAAATCCTTTGAAAACGCAAACTATGTATTTGGTTTACAAGACATCGAAAATCTTTTTTACTACCCACCACACAGTACAACTTCGAATGGGCATCGTGAACATTGAGTGGTCCGAGCATATAATTATCTATCTATTAACAAAATAAATCTTTACAAAAGAATTCTATATTCATTAATTTGCAGAAATTCTAAACTTAGCAAAGGAAAAAAAATTTTAATGTTTAAATCAATTTTCCAATCTGTTTGGTACGATTGTGCCAAAACTCACAAACTTAAGTTACAAATATGTCAAAATAAAATTCTAAAAATGCTGCTTGATTAACCATGGTGTCATTCAACTAACAGACTTCATGAGCAAACATGTCAATCTTTTGAATTCCCTTATTGAAAATTTAACACAAATATTTTATGTAAATTGTTCTTTCTCTGATAATGAACTAATTAAATGTTTATCTCTACTATAAATTAATATATAGAATATACTATATTACAAGCTTATATTTATTATAGGCTGTGAATTAGGAGTGAACTTGTTGATTGGATTCTTTTTTTCTTAAAGTAATCTTTTTGGCAATGTTTATTTTCTCCGCAACTACGACCTAGTTCAATTTATAATTTAAGAAACTTAATGTGGGAGTTTTGCAATATTAATTTTAAAAAATTGATTAAGGGTTTTTGTTCTTAGCCTACCCTTGAATGATCAATATTAATATTCATTATACCACTTTATCATTATATTTTCGTTTTAAATTATAGTTGAAAAGCAAAATGTTAATTCTAAAGCGGTCCCTAGACGCTCAATATTATTGTGCAATATTTGGTATTGTACAATATTATTGTCCGTCTATGGATAATATTCCAAGGTTGTGCAATATATTGAAAAAAATCAAAACCCTTTCGATATTTATTGCACAATATAATTGCACAATATTTGTTTATTTAATTTTCAAGTGTGAAGAGTAAACACCTCCGCGAGTGATTTTAATAAGTGAAAATGTTAAATACAAAAGAGGATGAGAGAAAATTTATTTTAGAATTAGCTGTACACTAAATTATTGGATAAAATATTGAACCGTCTGGGGCCCATAGCCAATAGTACACAATAATATTGAGCGTCTAGGGACCGCTTAAATCTCTGATTTGAATCATCAAATATGAAATGAAATAATCTTACATATATTGCTACTAAATAAATAAATATATACAAATTCTGTGATATAATTAAAATTATTTATTTTTGTTTTTATTATGTACATAATCTATATGTTTATCTATTTTTTTTATACTTTTATTTTTTTAATTAATAAATTATTATCTCTTTTTTTATTTTTATAGTATAAAATAGTATTCTTAAAACTTCAAACATAAATAACTTACATTAAACATAAATATTTAAGTGAAGGTTTTTTTTCTGATTTCCATATTTTGCCTCCCAACTTCCATATTAAATTCAATCAAGCAATTTAAAATAAAAAAATGCGTTTTTCAATTGTAAGAAAATAATAACTTGTCATATCGCTGTACATACTCGTGTAATGACTGTTCATATTTTAAAAATGTTTCATTTTTTGGGAGCGGGTCATAATTCTGGCTATCAAAATCCTGTATGACCAGAATTCTGTTTTTTCTTTTTTTGAAAATACTGTACGACCAAAATTCTGTTTTTCAGAATTCTGTATTTCAAAATTCTGTATATCCAAAAATCTGTATATTCAAATGCTGTAAGTGTAAAATTCTGTTTTCCAAAATGCTGGTTATGTCCAAGTTCTATATTTCGAAGAAAAAATCATGAACAATATCATTATTAAGCACGTACAAGTACAAATAGAATATTTGCATTTACTTGTACAAAAATTCATTCAAGCACGCTCTCTTTAAAAACGAGAAAAAGACTTATTTGTAACGAAGGTTTTATTAACTCTATTTTTGTGACTATATTTTTGTTAAACCTCGATATGTGGAAATTGTAGAATTTAACGATGAAACCTAGAATTCTTCAGCAATATTGGTACCTGAAATGTTTTATTTGCAAAATTCATTATAGAATTTGAGTATTTTGAGGATGTTGTAAATTGACATCTTAATATGATCAATTTTAAATTAAAGGTACAAAATAGCTACATGAAATTTGGCCCCAGTGAAAAATAGCCCCAAACAAAAATTGAAAATTTCACCCAAAATTGTATATAAAAGCAACAACAAAAAAAAATTGATAATTTTATGAATTGGGGTCATTTTTCATTGTTTTAGGACTTCTTTTCATTTTGTCGGTTAAATTTCAGCATGAAAAATGGCTTTTTTCATTTAGTTGGGGTCATTTTTTCATTCTGAAAATGGGATTATTTCTACAATTTTGGGGATATTTATTATATTTTGTTTAGGGTAATATTTCATTATGAACAAATTTCATGTAGCCGTACATATTATGTATAATGAGGCTTGAGTGTAGCAACTTTCCGAATTTTGTTTTCCTTACAATTTAATAGAAATTTAGACAGTAAGTATACAAGGAACATTGTAATATAAGATTTAATTTCATTCAAACTTTCAATGTTCATTCTGTATTTAAGTAAATTTGTATGAGTAAAATTCTGTATTTCAATATTCTGCTTTTCAAAACTCTGTATTTAAAAAAATTGTTTTGATAATGTAAAAAAGTGCGCGCATTATCAAAACAATTTTTTTAAATACAGAATATTGAAATACAGAATTTTACTCATACAGAATTTTGTCCATACAGAATTTTGACGGTATTTTAAAATACAGAATTTTGTGAAACCAGAATTTTGAATTACAGTATTTTGAAATACATAGTATTTTAAAAACAGTATTTTGACCCTACAGTATTTCGACCCCAACCCTCATTTTTTTTTATTCAGTATTTCAAAAATCACCAAGTAGATTTGGCTATTTTAAACAAAATCTATTCTTATAGCCAAAACTAACGGTGCATTTCATTCAACTAAACCGTTAAAGAAATTCTTATTTTTCTCGCATACGACTCCAACAATTTTGATGTACATATGTAAATCTCTTTGTAAGCTTACGTTCTTCAATTTGAGAGAAAAAATTTACATTAAACATAGATTAACAGCAAGAATACCTCTCTGAAACAATTTCTTATGTTCATCGTTCATTCATTACCTGTTCAACCGCCTTAAATTAAATTTTTTCACAATCTTTAATCAGTTCAAATAGCATAACATACCAAAATTTTCACAAAAAGAAATCGAAAGTTTTGTTTTTAGAATTCGATATTTCAAAAATGGACTGGTCATTTTTTTCGAAATTCTAGTTTTAATTCCACATTAATAAGTACTAAAAATTGACACATCAATTTGTTTTAGAATGTTTACAAAATGTTGTATATATATGGTGTCCCAGACATCGCTGCAGAAGAAAACAATGAGTTTCTTAATTTTTTCGTTTTCCTTCCTTTTCGACCTGTAACGGTTTTTATGATTTTTGTTTTGGTTGGGCTCTTACTTTGCCAAACTGCAACCGATTTTTGATTTTTTTTTTTTTTTTTGTTTTTAGACAAGAGCATATAACAGCTTTTACACGCCTCACAACTCATTTTTTGGCATTTTTAGATTTTTTTTGACTTTGGTATTATTTTTTTAATACGTAACAAAGTATTTTTTCTCTTTAAGGCGCCAGTTATAGCTATGTATATCATTGAAACTCATCATTAAAAATTGTAATGATTTTTTTCAAGACGTTTAGAAAACGAAATCTATGCCTTTGAATGTTTTGATGCCAAAATAAAGCTTATGACTTAATTGATATATGTACCTGGTCAAAACAAAATTTCATTTCGCACCATCCTTTTTCATGAAATTACTTTTATTTTTTCATTGATCAATGATAAATAAGGTAGTACAATCATTAAATGAATTAAAAGCAATTTATGTGGAAGTTCGGGCCCAAATGAAAAATGTTTTGGCGATAAATATTAATTAAGTTGTCAGCTTCATATTGACATCAAAATAATCACTGATTTTGCCTATAAAAACTCTAATTCAATGATGCGAGTTTTAATGAAAGCTATTATGCCAAAATAAAAATTAATGCTTTTAAAAGTCTTTACCTAGATTTTTTTCTGCACTAAAAACAGATTAATGGGCACGGCAGTGACCAGCCAAGTTCTCGGTACATAATACCCCTATTTACAGGAACAAACTTAAGCGCTTTTCGAACCTCCTTTAACTTCAGAGCCAATAATGTCAGAAACTTCAAACTTGCCATATTTGTTAAATATGCGAGCACAAGCGCGTCACCAAATTTCAACTCCCTAGCATTAGTGGTTCCTGAGATATAGGACGTCGAAAATCGCGGAAACTGTAACTGGACTTCCCGAAACCATAGAATCTTGTAATTTCGAACAACAAAGAATAACATCGAAAAATTGAGGTTTTCCATATAGGGGCGTGGTATCCGCCCACTTTCACAGAATTGCTACAAATTATATGTAGCACTTCTGATTGTTGTAGAATGACAATTTTTGGTACTGCGGTGGGTCTTACATCCACCCACTTTTCTGAAAGTATTTATCAATTATATGGAGCACTTCCCGACATCATAGAATCTTGTAATTTCGCATAACGGTAGGCCTTTTGGTGTATACAAAGTAAAAATTAAAAAAATTTGAATTTTCTATATAGGGGGCGTGGTATCCGCCCACTTCCTCATAATTGTTGTTAATTATGTAATTGTTCTTCTGATTGTTTAAGAATGCTGAAATTTGGCATAGCTATGCAATGCATGCAAAGAAAAAATTTAAAATTTGAGATTTATCATTTAGGGGCGTGGAATCCGCCCGCTTTCTTAAAATGGTTACCAACTATAAAAAACACTTTTACTTGTTGTAGAATGATGATATTCGGAATTGCGGTAGGGCTGTAATGCTTACCAAGGAAAATTTAATATTTTCCATATAGGGGGCGTACTTTCCGCCGGCTGCCTCATAATTGTTTTCTGATTGTTGTTTCACAATTTAAAACGTTTTGAAAACTTGCCAAGTAAATTTACCAAATTTTAGTCAGTAATAAGAAATTTCTCTCATAATTTGGAGTATTTTCGTTATCTCTACTTACAATATTTGATATTACATCTTCATAAGCCTAGAACTTGGTGGTGGCAAAATTCAAGTTATAATTGTATGTTTTAATGATTTCTCTAATTCTCGAATTTATATTCAATCAAGTCACACAAATTTTAAATAAAGGAAATAGAAATAGGCTGAGTTCCAAAATTCATCAGATGCGCATCCATAAACTTTTTAGCTGCTTCGATTTAAATATTAATATATTTAAATATTAAAAAAAAAATCAAAACCTCTCCTCAGTGCATCAGGTATTCAGCAAAAAGCCTTTATAAACCTTTTGATTAGGTATGTACACAAAAAATCAAAATTATAATAGGTACACATATCTGTACCTTTCCTTAGGTAACTTTTTCAAATTCAATAGAAAAAAAAAATAATAAATTGCATGGGAGATTGTATTCATCTCTTACTGGGTCTATAGCTAGTTTGCTATACCCCAGTTAAAGATGCAACAAAAGAAGCTTTTCCTATCAGGGGTAATCCTCTCTTGCTATAGGCACAGAGCATTTCTCCACCCAATAAACCTTTATAAAATGCCCTTCGAAAAACTGAAAGCTTGCAAACGTTGCTGAAGTCTTGTCGTGAGCGGATTGTGTAGGAAATTATTTGTTAAGTGTCCTGAATTAAAATTGTCTGAGAAGAAATAAAAAACAATCAACTATACCTTTGGATTAAAAAAACAAAACCAGACCTCTTTTGTGTAAAAGTTGATTGCAAACTCTGCTTTTATTGAAAAGAAAAGAATATCTACAAGAAAAGATTCATAGACTCGAAATCTTGAATAGAACAAAAAGTTTTCATTTTTCTGAATTGACATAGATTCCCAACCCTCCTCGTTCATATATGTTCGTCTACCAAAAGTGAACAGAGAAAAAAGGGGGAATCTAGAAAAATCGATTTTTCAAGAAGTGTTGTAAAAGAAATTAATTTGAAGAAAAAAAGTTTAACAGTAAAAGAAGTTAATTAATCAAATTAAAGTTAAAATAACAATACAGTTTTTCAAAAATATATATCAATAAAGGACCCACCTTAGCCGCATTTTATAAAAATATATATATAACAAAAGCATTTACATAATCTTATAACGAATTTATATTAAATACAAAAAACTCAATTAAATTAAATAATAATAAAAAATAATCAATAATAAAACTGCCAAAATCTTATGTTTTGGACCATACCTCAATAATTTTCGAAAGTAAAACTAATAATTTGACATTGACTAACAAATAAAAAAAACTTATTAAGTGAATAGAAGAAAAAACGCTTTACCCAAAACAAAACTCCCCCTTCACGGTGTATAGAATAATTTAAGTTTTAAAAAGTTATTAAAAAAATCACAACAACGGAGCCATTACTTAAAAACCACTTTAACGTAGACGTCCAGGACGAACCTACAAGACTTAAAGGGCGTGTTCTGCTGAAGAAGATATCGCCGCATCGGTAACCCTTAATTCAGGCGAACGTTTGCAACACAACGTTAAATTAACCAACAACCAAATTATACAATACAAAATTATTAAATAACCAAAATTTCAATGTCTATAAGAAAATAAAGTAAACAAACAAAAAAAAAGAATCTTCATCGTTCAGAAATAAATAAGATATAAATTGCATTTACTATATATACCAAAAAAGAACACACACGTAGAAGATATAAAAATGGATACAATAATATTTAGTAATAGTTCATTTTAGAAAATTAATGTACACAATAATATTATATAAATATATATAGAACATAAAAATCCTGCCAAGTTGAAAGGCACACTTTTTCTCTGTTGAAATCCCCAAAATTATAAGTATATCACATAAATCTATTTAAGTACACAAAAACGTAGTTGCATTTTAACATAAAACTGAAGTTAAACAAAAAAAAATTATTTAAAATTTAACAAAAAAACACATCACTGCATTTAATAAAACATAAAAAAAAAAAAAAAACAAATTCAACATCTTTACCAAGTGTCGTTTTTCAAACGATGGAAAAATCTGAAAAATTTTCAGACTATTTATTCGCTAAAATGGGTCCACCACATGGTACAACCGTCAACGGTACTCAAATGCCACCGAAAACAACCGAACGCAGTGAGGCACCACTCGAGTTGACTGGTTACAAGAAGTGGTTGCATGACAATATGATGCTGCTGGTAACACTATCTGGAGTACTATTGGGTGTTTCTTTGGGTGAGTAATGAATTATATAATTGCCTTCATTTTATAACATTACATCGATTTTTTTTTTTAATAAAACTATTTTGTTGAAATAAAAAAAACTGTTCCACTTTTCAAAGTGATATTTTTACACTATGCTCAAAAATCAAGGCAAAATTCCATGCACCGTTAACTCGCTATTCTCTGTTCACAAATGTATTTATATTTATTCCAAATTTAATGGCTGAACTCGGGTTTAAATTATCTGTTACTGAGATAATTTAAACCTGTGCCTTTGTATTAATAAATTTTGTTGTGAAGATTGTTTTTTTTTAGGTATACAAATTTAAAACCGAATAAGGTTAAATGAAATAAAACAAATTAAATTTTATAAATTATTTCAAGCATTATGGCTAATTCGAATTTTGGACTTTACTGAGCATTAAGGGGCCGAATGTACATACATGAATATATATCGGCAAGAAAATTTGTAAGCGTTGTTCTTTGTAAAATGTCAAAATATCCTGCGCATAAATTATCTACATAGATATGTCAAAAGCAATAACATTTTGCCAAGGATTTATGATAAATGTTACAAAGTAGAAATAAATACCCGCAGGATTAGAAAGATTACTTAATTCTGGGCAATTTTCAAAAAAAAAAACATGAAAAAATAACAAAAACGTATGACAAGACAATTTCAAATGCCCGATTTCATAAGGGGGGTTCACATTCAACGACGCGTCGACCGACCTGAGTCGTTTTGCTAGCGTTCACATTCTACGACCGTTTCGCCGACATCATTTGAAAACAAAATTTCAAAGAGCAAACATTACGCGTATTTAATTTTTTACACCAATATTATCGCACTATTTTTGATTTTTGCGTTTCTATTTATTGTTTAACTTCGATTTCAACGCGTGCTAATTAAATCTTACATAAAAAAATAGAAAAAAGCTACAAAATTAAAATCATCGGTCGTTCAACTAGTGTTCACATTTACTACAACGGTCGACCGACCAAGCAAAATATTAAAAAGTTTGAACTACACAACAAGTCGATCGACGGTCTTTCGACTGCTGTTCACATTACAAAACACTGCCGACTAGATACATGTTGATCAACTTGTCGTTGAATGTGAAACCCCCTATAAATGACTTTTAAATATTTAAAAGTCTAGCATCTAAATGGGTTTTTTGGTTTCACCAAGTGCTTTTAAATCTAAAATCCTTTTAAAAAGCCCTTAGGTAAACTAAAATCTCATTTTCGTCTCAGTGCATTTTATACCTACCTATAAATAAAAATGAATACCTGCAACCTACATAATTGTAATTGTTTTATTTAATGATTTGAAGATGACAATATAAACGTTCAAGAATATTTCGTATGCCCACTGATTTAATAAAATAACTCGAATTCTGTAAAAAGAAATACCTTTCCTACTATTCTCTTCATATACAAATAATGCTTTTTCACAATTCTTCATACACTTCGTATGCTAGAGCGAAACACAAACAACCTATTTTTTGGTTTCCAGGGATGTGAAACAAACTCTTTTTTACATTGGTGAAACTGTAATTTTTTAAAATTCTGATATTAAGTATAAAAAGGAGTTTAGATAAAAATGATTTTAGTTGAGAGGTCTGATCATCAAAATTAATGATTTTGCTCCACGTAAGGTGATTATCAAATTGGTGTCACTTTCACACATTTTGTTTAATTTTTTGAGAAAGATAGGTTGTGTCAGATTCTCCATAATCGAAAGTTAAGTGAAAAAAAAAAAAAGATATAAAAGTGTAAATAAAAATAAGTAAACGGTAATGCATACTTCAGTGCAAATTTTCTATGAGGCGAACGTAACGAGAAATTACCACAAAAAAGTTCAATTGCTGAGAATCAACTTAAGGAAGAAAGGAAATATTATAGAACTTCCTAACCGACTGTACCTATGAGATTTTCTATTCATTTTATATTCATTAGTAAATTATTTTCAACACATATACAATACACAGTAGAATCTCGAAAAGATGAACAGATATAAAACAGGCACCGTTCATCTTTTCGAATTGTTCATCTTTCCAAGCATAAAGAATTAGTTTAAGAAAAGCATTTATCTATACATAAAAACATTGCATCTAAGAGTAAAAAAAAAAACAGACTTAATTAGACATTTTTCATAAGAAACTGCTCTATAGTAAACTGTCGCCCGGAAGAAAGAAGTTGCTTTCTCTCGAAAATTTCTTAATTTGGTGTCAATATGTAGGCCTCACATTGCTCTGCAAATTTCAGGCTGGAACATGTAGGTCTCGTAGCTCGAGGAACCGATTTATGGAATGTTTTGCGTTTTTCCGCTCCACAAATTGATGTTTTACAAGCTGTTTATGTGATTTCCTTGCTTTTGTTTTTGCAACATTTTTGCAATGTTTCGATAAGATGTTCCACGCTTTATGTCTTTTGCTTAACATTTAAAAACTTAACTCTACCTTTCACGGGAGGCATCTTTTCTCTTCAAGATTTACATTTAACTGAAGAATTTACACAAGCTCTAAGTACCGTTACCAAAATTTAATACAGTAACCAACAAATTACACGACGAAATAAAGGGGAAGAAATAGAAAAAAAATGTATTAGAAATAAAGCGTTCATCTTTTCGAGTACCCAGTATTCAAATCATTCTTCTTTTGGAACACTGCAATGGTGGGAAAAAAAGCGTTCATCTTTCCAAACAGTTCATGTTATAGAACAGTTCATGTTTTCGAGATTCTACTGTATACCTATTTCAGATTCTTGAAAAATCGTAAATTTTTAGCGATCACTTTACACAGAACAAAGAAAAGTTGATAATCAACCTTGACTATTAAAACAGTGACAATTAACCATCGCCTTACGCGCTTCCACCCCTGGGTTCCATTCCCAGCCACTGCCACCTAAACACAAAAAGTGTTTCAGGGCTAATGCCTCTTGCGAGGAAGTGACAATTCCTGGAAGAATATCTGCTGTCATAGAAAAGTGCCGCTCACCTTAGCCCTTCGGATTCGGCAATAAACTGTAGGTTCCGTCCATTCCTGTAGACACGCTCACATAAATGGTTGAGAGTTGTAAGTCACTAGGCCCTGGTTCTTCATGAACTGTTGTGCCATTATATTTATTTATTATGAAATGGGCCATAACAATATTAAGTATTTTATCTTCATTTAAAGCCAAAAAGAAGTTTTTTAACTATAATATTAAAATTTCTTCTGAATTTAGGGAAAATTGGTTTTTAACTAAACTATTTAGGGCCATTTGCTGAAACGAAACTTAAATATTTATGTTCAACTTAAATGCTTATGTTCTACTTTTTCCTCAGCGTAAATGTAGCTACATTTGCTGATACTGGTAAAATGTACCTATCACAAAATCTTTCGAAAAAATGCCTACATTATATCCTAATGGACGTTGTTGAAAAGGGGTAAGGGGACGGAAGCTTTGGTGTTTTAACAGAAATAATTTATTTTGTTGTACATTCTTAGCATAATGGTTTATGACACATGGTTTCAGAGTATTTTGAAAGTTGGCTATAATGACAGCAGAATGAAACCACGGTACATATATTAAAGCGTTTTCATTTTTGTTCTGTTCTGCGCATCTATATCAAAATCGATAAAAAATGGTGGATCCAGTGCCCATTTACATTTCAAATTTCGGTATTTGTTGTTGTTTTTAATATTGCGGTGTGAAGTTTTTGGAGCACTCGAGCAACCATTTTTTTAATTTCTGACAGTTTCAATTCTGACAACCTGCGCAAGATAATACCTTATATTTGTGTACGTGGAATGAAACTACTAGTCTACAAATGGCTTACCTTATTCTAAAATGTATGTATGTAGTAGCCGTGGCGTGATGGTTAGTGCGATGGACTGTCATGCCGGAGGACTAAGGTTCGATCCCCAGCCTCGCCACCTATTTATTTAAAAAAAGAAAAAACGGCTACTGCCTCTTGCGAGGAATTGACAAATCCTCCAAGAGTATCTCCTGTCACAGAAAAGTGCCGCTCTTTAGCCGTTCGGATTCGGCAATAAACTGTAGGTCGCCTCCATTCCTGCAGACGCGCACACAGGAATGGTTGAGAGTTGTAAGTCACTAGGCCCTAGTTCTTCATGAGCTGTTGTGCCATCAAATTTATTTATATTTAATTTATGTATTCATATATGATTGTAGATCGTTCTGCTGACATAAAAATTTTGATGAAAATTGTGGGAGTCGTATTCGAGAAACTGAAACTTTATAGGAATAGCAGAAGTAAAATGTTCGCCACTTTCTATAAGAACAAATAAAAAAATCTAATGGTTTTCTTTCGATTCCACTACCTTGAACAGCAAGGCAGCTCCCAGTTTGAGTCTTAACTTGTTAACCTTAACTTACTTAATTCAATTAGTATCAGTAAACATCTTGTCCAAAAAAGTTTGTTTGGCGAAACCTCAATAGTTCAGTATGAGATTAGTGTACATTGCACAAGTATAGATTAGCTTTTAGAAGTTTGAAGCAGATAATAATTCACCCCTAAGCCCTTAAACATTAATTAGAGATAGGCATCAAAATATTGTATCCTAATCAAGTTAGTGAAAAAATGTTCATATGGATACCTGTATGTAAAAACTTTTCTGCAGAAGCAATAAGGTAAAGATAAAAAATTAATTTGACATCTAATCATCAGTGTCTAAGTTAAATAGCTATATGGTTGTATGTTAACGTTTGAAAGTACATTACATAATTATAGTAAAGTTTCCATCCATCCCAGTTCAAATATAATAAGGATTAATTTGCAAATACGTAATAAAACACAAATAAAAAAAAGTAATTCCAAAAATTTAAGAGAGTCCTTCAAACAGCACACGTTGTTTGGTATCTATATATGTATGTATAAATCTATCGATTAAATTTCGATGACGCACATGACTTACTTGTTTATCAAGAGTGCATTAATGTTCCTGAATTCTGATTTTTATTTAAATGTCAATCTTCAATGCCATGATGATGCACCGAAAAAATCTCATTCTTTATAACTTGATACATGGCACAAATGAAATTGCAAATATAGCGTGTCTAGTCTATGGAACTACTATGTATGGATTATTATGAAACTGCGAAAATCGCATGTCAAGTCAACTAACATGCGGATATTGCTACACGACACGGATGCATAATGAACGATATTTTGTTTGGAAATCATTCGAACGTAATTGCGATGGTAAACGTTATTAATGGACGATTTGAGTGATTGTCGTTTGTGGTTGACGACGTGGCTTTTGACTACATTTACATAACCGTTAATAGTCCAGTCGGAATTTACATTTGAAATGCAAAAAATTAGATAGGTTTTTTTTTAATTTTAATCGCTAGGGGGGCTTATTAGGAGTCTACGTTTAAGTTTTCGAGCGCTTAGCTCCATTGCGTTGGCCGCCATCTTGAATTTAAGGAAAATTGGGTTTCGTTGAATAACTCGTTTATGTTCAACTTTTGAATAAAAATGCACTTAACAAAAGTTGTTCAGAATTAGACTATCTAAAACTTTGTAGTAACAGTTTTTTTTTGATATTTTTCCAATTAATCCGGAAAATACAATTACGATCGTTTTTTCATGTCTAATTTTTAAGTTAGGCGCGTTAACTAACATTTTTTAAATAAAAGCAAAAACATATGGTATTTTGTTTTTAATCGTTGGGGAGGGGCATAAAGGGTATATATTAAAATTCTCGACCACCTTCCTATTTAACTTGAATTCAAACCATATTGGTCTTTGTTAAATATTTTACTCAATTTCAACTTTTGAACACAAATTAATAGGTTGAAAAATGTTTTTGGTTTACAAACCTATAACATTTGCAAGCAAATCGATTATTTGCTTTGCAAGCAAATATAAATTTAAGTAAGTAAGTTGTAAACTCACAAGAAAATACCAAACTAAAGTGCTTCATTTTACTTGACATTCCTACTCGTAATAAATGCATCTTTTTGCTAATGCTGTTTTCAATAAAAATACCAATGCGTACAAAAAATCGAAAAATTTCAAAAATTGTATATTATTCAAAAATGTACTTAGCCAAAAAAAAAGAGCTAAAATCGAAATTTTGGCAACCAACGGTAAACTCGTTTCTTACCTAATTTTCAAAAGTATTAAACTTATCTATTTTCAGTAAAAAATACTCCGATTTATTGTAATTCTTTTCTCCAATGCCTATTTTTAATACTTTGACTTTCAAACATTCTTGTCTTGAGTTTTTGATTTTTCACATTTTTTTGTTTATGCACATAACTTGCTTATTTTAAAATAATCTATCGATTACAATAACAACTAACGCTCTATTATTTTTCATTTATAAAATAGATTCTTGACATTTTATCTTTGTTTAACCTAACCTAATTGAAATTCCGATTTAAAAAAAAAACACGTATCTGAAATTTTTTAGATAAAATTTTCTTTCATAAATATGGTATTTTTTTACCTTCGTAGGATTTACCATAAAAGTTGTTATAAAACGAAAATTGACCTTTAAAGCGAGGCAACCCTAGTCAAACCTTGTGTAAAATGTTTGCTTAGGCACTAAACCTATAAAACGATGAGGGTAGGTCGTTGACGGGATCTTAGAGCTTAGACAATATATAGCACATAAAAAAGTAATGAAAAAATGTAAGCAGTAGCAATTTAACATGACGCTCAGTGCAAGATCTAAATTAAACCACCAGTTAACATCACAATTGATAAGTTAACTTTGGATGTAATGAACATATTCGTCGGTTCGGAAGAAAAACGACACAACTCAACACATCACATTTTTCAAAGTAGGCAAACAGAAATTGATTTCATTAA
Organism: Epistrophella euchroma; assembly: GCA_947049315.1. NCBI lineage: Eukaryota > Metazoa > Arthropoda > Insecta > Diptera > Syrphidae > Epistrophella > Epistrophella euchroma. The sequence goes on along the minus strand of OX346245.1, from coordinate 58,384,499 downwards.
TCTGTTAAAATATCAAGACCACACAATAGCTCTGTTAATTCCAATTCCAAAAATTACTGTGCAGTCCGGTATGTTTTACTTCACAGAATTGCAATGTTAGCTTAAAAATTTCATTTGTTGATTTGTGTCGTTTTTCTTCCGAGCCGTCGATATGTTTTTGAATATCATTGAATGAAAAGTTCTATAGTATTTTTGAAAACTAAGCCATTCCACACAGTACAAAATCTATTTGTGTCTTTAGTTAAAGACATAATTTGAGTTAAAATTAGTTTCCGTTATGGTGCATAAATTATTGCACAATTTCTGCATCATTAGCTGCGTTTTATTTTCCACTTAATCTGATCCGGATCAGATCATGATAATAAAACAAATTTGTTTGCGAAAAATTTTAGGAAAACATGGTCATACGTTTAGAATAAACATATGCAGTCGAATTTATTAGATTTTCCATTAGTTAGACATTGTTTAAGTATTTCGAAAAATTTTGTAACACATAAAATATTAGATGCATTTTTCAAGGTTTCGACAGTCGATTTCGTGGTCTGAAGTTTGAACAAATTTAAACAATTTTTCAAATATATTTTGAAAAACATCAAACATGGTTCAATTTGAGAAAATCATTTAATATTAATTTTTTTCAGAGATGATTGGTTGTTTTGAGGGCATTAAATTTTTTTCTTTGAGGATTTGTAAAGTTTTATGTTTACACTGCGCCGATGAACCAGAAACAATTGAGGAGTTGCTACCTTGGAAACCAATATTCGACTCGTTATTTCCAAAATGTATCCTGATTTATTACGAATAAGAGTGTGTAAAAATAGGATTTCCATATTACACCATGCGCCATGCGCTTGAAATCATATTTAAACATTATCTAATTATGCCCTAAAGTTATCTGTCAAATACAATTAAAATTATCTGCCAAAAAATACACCCATTATATACTTAAGCATAAAATAACCTCAATGGGCGCATTTATGTTCGTTTCGTTTGTCAAAATAAAATATCGACCCCTTTCCGCCAAATTATTGTTAGCGACATTTTCATATTGGCACATAAAGTTATTTATTTAATTTTTTCCTGTGCATCAAAAGCAATCGGACCTTTTGTCATCCGTCAATAACAGTATTATTAATAGTGTTCAATGCTGAAATTTGGTCTAATTTGTTTTGTTGCTGAGCAAACAAAATGTTAATTACGATACTTTTTATTTTTGTCGCTTACTAGGTATCATTTGGCGGAAAGGACTCGATATATCTAGGTAATGCCGGGTCTCAACCTGAAATATTTCATAGATTACCATCTACCACTTTTGGTAGAAAGAAAGATCGATAGTAGGTATACCATAAGAGGTTAACCATAAGGTTGGGCATTTTCATAAGTTACTATTTCATATGTCCCAAAAATTTCACAGGGCAAAGTTATGAAGTTAAAAGAATTTAAGAATTGATTTTGTTTAAATCCACAAGAAAAAGACCAAAACTTCCTTTTGGCACCTACAATTAATTTATTGCATTAGAAAAAAACACAAAACAAAAAAAAATGGAAACAGACCCACAAATGTCCAAAGGAAAATATTGCTTCTTCATAGAATACTATTCATAGCTTTCTATGAGCAGAGCAATATGTGGTAAGAAAATTTTTACAGAATACTATAAGTAGCCTCCATGAGCAATTTTCATAGCATGCAGTACAGTATTCTATAAAATCCATGTAAGGTATACTCTTGTAAATATACCTACCAGCCATTTTTTTCGTGAAAAAGTATTATCACGCAAAGTAGTTTTTTTATTTTTATTTTTTGTTTTGATAATAAAATGGCAGATACAGATATACAAATTGGGGAAAATGCCTTTAGTACTATAGTATTTTGGGTAGCTATACTCTCTGTGCCCGCAAATAATCGTCTCATATTTATTTCCTTTTTAGTTTATAATTTTCTAAAAAAAGACTCACGCAATATTGACGAACATAAAACGCTTTTGTTTTATTTAACAATTCTTACATTCACTTACGTAAAACGTTCCTGTGCAAAATTATATATATTTAGCGTGAGTTAAATTTTCATCAGTCTTAAATAATTAGGCTTGCTATTTTGTTGTTTGTAAAACATATACTTAGTATATCTTTTTTTATAGATTTCTGATTTAATGTATGTAATTCATGTATTTGTAAAAAAAATGTAATTAACTTTTTATTTTTAATTGAGTTCTTTCTCAAACAATTATATTGTCATAAGAAATAAGAACCATCTATACAAATATCTATGGTGAAAGGGTGTTTTTTTAAGGGGATAGAAAAGTGTAGAACTATTAGAGTATTTTACGGATATAAGAAACACTTGTATAAGAAAACATCCCTATCACATTTTCGTAATATAAACATATGTCAAAAAAGTTGGAACCGAGTATAATGTATATTAAAATTATGTATAAAGTTTTATTAATTCGAAATTAAGACAGAATAAAATGGTTACAAGACGAGGATTGCAATGTTAACGAGGACGATCTGTTCTTCTCGAAAGCTGGGTGGATGCTTCTCTCTACCAGAGTTACCACTGAGATATTGTACTATTTCCGGGGTTTTTTGTTTTTTTAGCGGACTCGGACTTTTTAAAAAGGACTCATTTTTTCACGATCATTCAACGCGAAAAAATCTTAAATTTTTTTTATAACAAACAACGGAAATGAAATAAGTAGATTTATTTACAAACGTTTAATTAATTTTACATGTAAGCTATATACTTCGACAACGAAGTTGATAAAAGCCTTTGGGTTATTAGTGCAAATTTAATCTCTAAACAGAATTCATTTAATTGCATATATTCAACGTGAACAAATCTTAAATTTATTTAATAGCAAATAACGGAAATGAAATAAGTAAATTTGTTTAAAAAAAAAAAATAAATTTGATGGCACAACAGCTCATGAAGAACTAGGGCCTAGTGACTTACAACTCTCAACCATTCCTGTGTGCGTGTCTGCAGGAATGGAGGGGACCTACAGTTTATTGCCGAATCCGAACGGCTAAAGAGCGGCACTTTTCTGTGACAGGAGATACTCTTGGAGGATTTGTCAATTCCTCGCAAGAGGCAGTAGCCGTTTTTTCTTTTAAATAAATAGGTGGCGAGGCTGGGGATCGAACCTTAGACCTCCGGCATGACAGTCCATCGCACTAACCATCACGCCACGGCTACTACAAGTAAATTTTTTACATACGTAAATTTGTTTACATACGTTTAATTAATTTTACATATAAACTATATACTTCGACAACGAACTTGTTAAAAGCCTTTGGGTTATTAGTGCAAATTTAATCTCTAAACAGAATTCATTTAATTGCATATCGTTGCTCATAGAACGATTTCCTAATTTGATCGATCCTGGCAAAAATAAAATATTATTTTGGAGTATAAGCTTCTTTCATTTTCATCGTCATCAATCGAACATTTAAGTAAAACTATAATATAGAACAGTTTTGGATGGAAATATTTAACATGAGAAATAGTTCTGATGAAACTACTTTTGAAAAACCTTATCGATTTGATTGTGTTTTCCAAAGAATTTTGTCCTGAATCGTATGAAGTTTTCTTTTTTAATGAAATGTATAAGGCTGACTATTACATTGAGTAACATTGTGTATTACCTACAATGTTTAAACATTATTTTTGATTTTCTGTTAAGTTTTTTTTTTATAAAATAAATTAAAAAAATCTTATGTTATGTTTTTATGGAAAGGATTCATTTATTCTCAAAAGGATACATTTTTTTCGCATTGTGTCGCTTTCGATTGGATTTTGGGAGTGTTCCATTCCTATCGAATATGGAACATTTGGAGTGAAAAAATTTCCACACTCGATAGGATTAAACCAACAATGTGAATGTGCCTTGGACGAAATTGAAACTTTCAGAATATTCAGCTCCTTCCATGAACTTCTAATTCTGTAACGCTCGTTTTATTATCTTTATAATTAGTTTAGGTAAGTATGTCATTTTCAAACCATTATATTTATCAAAAAACTCTTTCGGTTTTGATTTTTTTTATTTTTGCCCTGAAAAATTTGAACAAAATGCTCCCCCCCCCCCTTTTCCAAAATCGAATATCTAAAACTTGTTCCAAGTTCAAAATTGAAGATTTTAAGCCCAAAAAATACTTTAAATGAAAAATTCGTATTATCCTTGCTATGGCCCCCCTATTTAGAAATCCAAAATTCAAAAATTTGTTCCAGGTTGTTCTAGGGCAAATTGTATCAGGCTTCGCTTCTTAAAATTGATTTTTACTACTTGGAACATTTGGAGCATTTTGTTTAAACTTTTCATAGCAAAAAACAATTTTAAGAAGCGAAAGCCTTGAACAATTCAGAAGAGCCCTAGAACAACCTGGAACAAGTTTTTGAATTTCGGAGTTCTAAAAGGGGGGGGGGGATAATAATAGAATATATATTTTTTGCTTTCAAGATTTGTGTATTTTTTTTTTGTGTGAAATTATATCACAATCAGTTTTTGTCTATGCTATTTTCTGTTTTATTTTTTTTTCTAATAACCAAGTGGGGGTGGGGGAGCATTAACATTTTTTTTTCCGTAAAAAAAAATTATTTTGAACCTAATAATTGCAAAAAAAAAAAACATTATGTCATCCAGAAAAACTTGTTTTTGATTTTTTCGTTCAAAGAGGAGGCTCAGAATAACTATTTTCTTTTAATATCGTCTCGTGGATATTTTGTCTATTTGTAGAGTGCTTGAAATAAACAGGTTTTTGAAGCTGTTTAGATAATTGGTAATGAAATCAGAATCAAGATTTGAAAGTTTTGAAAGGGGGGTCGGGGGAACGAAAAAAGTTTTTGTTGCGCTTAAGCCCTTAGTTATTCATATTTTTGGATAAAAGTTTGGGATATTACACACAAAACAAGGTTTGACTTGGAACAACTTTCCGATTTTTTGTTTAACACTATCAGATCTTTGCGAAGAGTGCTTAGTACAAGCAACATCTTGCGACCAAAGATTTGCCAACATAAAATTAGTGTTCATCTGGCTCATCACTTAGTGCAGTGTTAGTAGTTAGTAAGCAAAAACAAACTACTAGAAGGCATACACTGGAAAAAAACAATTAATACAGAATTATTACATTATTAATAAGTATACATAAATAAAATTACAGTAAAAATAAAAACTATTATATAAACATTTAAAATCGTAGTGCACTGGCCCTTAATGTATGTTTTAGACTATTCTTACTTATGTTGAAATCAAAGAGCATTGAGTTCAAATTCAAAAGCTTGCACATGCGGGTAAAAGGCACATGCATGCCATAATTAGTACGGTGTTGAGGTAAATGCATTAAATCCAAACTACGGATATTGTAGTTGCCCCCACGATAGTTAAAACTAATACAACTTAATAAATTTGGTGCATCAATAACGCCAGTTATAAGCTGATGAATAAAAATAATATCATTATTGATTCTCCTTTGAGACAAAAATTGAATCTGAAGAAGTTTAATCCGATGTTCATAAGGAGGAAGGTTATATGGATCGGACCATGGTAACCCTTTCAAGGCAAAACGAATAAAATTACGCTGTACGGCTTCTAACCTATTTGTATGGGTTTCATAAAAAGGAGTACTCAAGATGAGGGCGGACTAAGCTTTTGTAAAGAGCTAGTGTAACATAGGGATCCTGAAATTCTTTAGACCATCTTTTAATAAACGCTAACATAGAATTGGCCTTGTTGACTATTAAATTGATATGCTCAGAAAAATCGAGATTGGACTGTTAATATCCTCTTGTAGAAGTAAACGATCATTGGCAGATTCAATGCTTTTCAAAATTTTCATATCATCCGCAAATATTAAAATATCACTATAACGTATACAGAGTGATACATCATTAATAGTTAAGATAAAAAGAAGAGGCCCTGGGTGGCTACCTTAAGGAACTCCAGATTAAGCAATGAAAGGGCTAGATAAAGAGTTTCGGAATTTAACCTGGTAATATCTATTTTCGAGATATGAAGAAATCCAAGAGATGAGCCCTGGAGGAAACCCAATCGTTTTTAATTTAAACAAGATAATTTCATGAGAGAGTTGATCAAAAGCCTTCGAGTGATCGGTAAAGATGCAGTCGAGCTCTTGTCCACGTTCTAACGCGGACAAGAGCATAAAAGCAAGTAAATTAGTTACCGTGGATCGCTTCTGCATGAAACCACGTTGTTGACTGCAAATTATATTTTTACAGTGGAATGTGAAACTATCACACACCACCTGTTCAAAAAGCTTGGGAATACATGAAAGCTTGGAGACTGGCCTATAATTACATATGTCAGATTTATTACCCTTTTTAAAGACTGGTGTGATAAAAGCATTTTCCCAAATACCTGGAAATTTGCCTGAGCTGAGTGATAAAGTAAACAAGTTGAGAAGAGGAGAGGCCAATATGGATTTACATTTTTTCAAAATTATAGGAGGGATACCATCTGGTCCATATGAGTAATCGTCATGCAAAAAGGAAATTTAATGTAACACTTTGTCCATCGTAATTGGAATATTATTGAAGGTTGTTTGTCGAAAAAAATCCTCGTCTACATTAGTAGGAATATGATAAAGGGGGGCTTTTGGAATTTTTACAAAGTTCAAAATCTTGAAGATGTTTTTTTAAAGTTTGTTTTCGGGGTTATAGTTATCAAAGATTTTCAAAAAAAAAAAATATTGGAGAGCCGTATTTTGCATTTTTCAAAAAAAACTTTGAGAGGCCCTATCTTTAAAAATACAATTTCTAAATTTTTGGAATAATGTTCAGAACACTTTTTGGAATTCGAATTTAAAAAAAGGGGGGCTAGAATTTTTTTGAATTTTGCCCGTAGTTTACGAAATTTTGAACATAGAGATCCAAAAATTTGGAACAATGTTCAGAACAACTAGAACAACCTCTAACGATTTTCAAAATTTCGATTTTCGAAAAAAGGGGGGCTAGATCAAAAATGGTTTTTGGGGTCCAAAACCCCCATTTTTCAATATATTTGGAAACAAATTTGCAACAATGCGGAACAAAATCAAAAAAAAGGGGGCATACACTCGATAATCTTTGAAAAACTTATTTCCAAACTCAAAATTTTGAAGAAAAAAAATTAATGCTTTTTTTAAACTATTTTCAAATTTTATTGTTTTGTTTTCAAAATTCAATCAATTCCACCGCACAAAAAGATTAAAAAGTAAATTTATTTTGACAGTTTGCAGATGTTGTTTCATTTTTTTTATGAAGTTGAAGTGAGACAGAAAGTTTCATGTATGTCCACTTTGCAATGAATATATTCAGCGTGAGAAAATATATAGGCCGGCTCGAGCTTTAAAACTATTGGACCTATAAAGATTTAACAAGATTTGTTTCAAATCTTCGAGATTTAGGAAATAAATCTGTATGGTAATTCTTAGGGATTTGAAATATTTAGGTAAATCGGTTTAGTGATCGGCGGAAATGTAGTATGAGACGAAGCAAAACGTATATTTGAAAGTTTTGAAAAATCTGATATGATAATCGTTCAAAAATCTCCCGATTTTATATTATTTCAAATATACGTCTTGCTTCGTCTCTTATATACGAAATAATCACAAACGAAAAATCTTCGTTAAAAAATCGTGTGATTTTCGTTAGAGAAAATAAATTGAATATTACTTAATTCAACATTTATAATCTATGCTTAGATTATTATTATACAGGGATTGCAGAAAAAAGTACCCAAAAACACGCTCCGATTTTGTGCCCCATTGGCGGGCAAATTGAAATTTGTTTATTTTTGTTTTTATTTACTGAAACTATAAGGTAGAATTTATTACTTTGTCAATATTCAATCATTCTCTTTGCTTTGTTGTTGTATTTATTTATGCATATAGAGGGTGATCGGTATAAGATGCAACAAATTGCTGGAGCGAGTAGGTTGGGTAAGACAAGAAAAAAATCGTATGGGAGGGGGGGTATGTTTCAAAAATATTTTTTTCAAAATTTTATGTAATTAAGTATAATTTTTGTTTTCAAAATGCAATGCTCTTATTAATTTTCAATACGTATACGGTGAATTTTGCATATTATGTGAATAGTCGAAAATGAAATATCGCCAAATTGACTTTATTACGATTTCTCAAATAAAATAAAACCGAACTGTCTTATTTCTTTTTTGAAAACGCAATAAAACCAAATTTTTTGGTCTTATATCCTTTGGAGTTCAAAAAGGGTTGTAAAAGGGGCATAAAAGTAAAATTAAGCATCCACAGCTTTATATTTTAAAATGTAAAATTTGTTTCAAAATATCCATTTTTTGTGATAAAAGCCCATAGCCTTTTGCGCATGAAAAAACTTAAAATGTACCTACGCTTTGAAAAATGTTCATATACCTACACCTCTTAACAAAGAAGGTATGAACAAGATCTCAATATCGTCGTTATTTTGTGTTAAAAACTGCAGCTAAACAAACGTATTCCACTTGAGCTTTGAAAAATTTGACACTTAAGTTATATCTATTACATAGCTGAAAGTGTGTATACGTTTACTCAAACAATAAAATTTCAAGATAAATGCCATATCAAAGGGCAACTGAACGACACCTACCGACAAGGACTATGAAAGCAGCTGAGTTTTAAACAAGCCCACAGCAGGTAGCTAACCTACACTTGTTTGAACCACATGCCACTCTGTTGTGTTAAAAATCTTATGACGAAAGGGGATATAATGTGAAAAAAAAACTTGAAAATAATATCAAGGTTTTCGGATGAGCTTGGAGCTTCTATAGACTATTCTACATAAATACTATGCATAAATATGTGGATACGAGGGGTGTTACTAGTCTTCTAGCTAAACATAACGAGTATTATGTAGTGTAGGTAACTATATTCGTATTTGTTACTAGTCTTCTTGCTAAACAAAATGAGTACCTTATGTAGGTACATGTGTTTGTGTATAAATATAACCACCGTATTGTGAGATGCTACTGCTTTGAACTCAGATTAATTTGAATCTAATGCACTAATGCCCTCATTTGTATGCAACAAGTTAATGTAGATGGGGAGGTATTATGTAGATATGTTTATTATATATAAACACAAGATATCCTGATTGAAATGACAGGATAATGTGTATAATAATTATGTGGGTGGAATCTGGTAACGATAGTTAGAATTTCAAGGTCTTGGAGGTTACCTAACTTTATAATTGAAGACCTATAGGATAAGTAGCTGAATATTATAGGTATAGGTAATGATGAGTAGTTAAAATTTCAAGGACATTTTAATTTCTGTCAATTGCTTTATATAAAAACAAAATATGAAGAATGTGTCACTTCAATTTGTCAAGAGCCACTACTCTTGTGAAAAAAGTAAGTAGAATGTAGATTCGAATTTCGAACGCAGACTACTGCCTTGATAGTTGCAATTAGAATTAAATCAAAAATGAAGATTTGTGTGATTTTTTATCATACATCAGTATTCAATTCATCAAGGGACACAGTTCTTTATATTTAAAAAAGCCAACTTAAGCTCTTTCAGACATTATCTGTTGTTGCCAATAAATCAGATAATTGGTGCATTTTTGTTTGTTTTAAAGCCCCGATATCTTTTTAATAACAGCTTATAGGGAAAAAAGTGTCGCAATCTTTTTTGTAGACAATTTCACGTTGTATAAACATTACCTGAACTACTATTCAGTGACATTTACTATTCCAGAGTTATATACTCTAGTCAAAAAAATTATGGGAACGAAACAAATTTTCACTCTTTTTTATTGTGTTTTGAAGAGCTGTATCTCTGTGGAAAGTTGTCGTATTGAGATGAAACAAAAAGCATTCTAAAGCCTTATATTTTTTATATTGAGAAATTTAAGCAAGTGATTTTTTTAAGGTACCGTTATTCAACAATCATAAGAAACACCACGAGCCAGAAATTTTTAGATTTTTAGATTTTTTTTTTTGAAGAGTGTCATTTTTTTGAAAAATTTCTTTTTGAGCCAATTAAGTGTATTGGCTCGATAACTTGTTTATTTAGCTTTTATGTTATCCTTTTTAGTTGTTCTACAACTTTTTTTTTCAGAAGAATATCTGGCTTTGAATGAAAAAAGCAGACTTTTGACTACCAATATCTTCGCAATGAATGACGACACGGAAAATTTAAGGGCAGTTTTGAAAATTAATTTTCTACAAGATCCTTTTAAAGTTTTATAACAATTATTTTTTTTTGCCCCTCACCGTAAGATTAGAAAACGGTCCAAAAAACGACATTTTAAAGATTTTTAGTAAATCTCTGACTGCTTTACAAATACTGATTGCAGGACTTAATTTGGTAAGACTTTTTAAAGAACTATAGACCATCAGTATATTATATCTGTAAAATTTTAAATCAATCCATTGAATCGTTGTCCCGCACCGAATGATCAAAGTCGTACAAACCAATTAAAGGAACAAACTGTATGGTTCATAAACATTGTAAAATCGTCGGAAAAGAAAAGAACATTTTCCATGTCCAATTTTTTCACAGTGTTGTGTTAGTTACTCAAAACTAATTTCTGAATACAAAAAATATGAAGCTATAGGCCAGGCGCGCACATGCAATTAAACAGTTTGGTTTCGAGCCAATGGGCTTGCCGGTTTATGTGCGCAGACTCTCATATAATCCTATAGTACTCAAAATCGAAACCAAACTGTTTAGTTGCATATGCGTGCCTGGCCTTAAAATACTACGACAACTTTCCAAAGAAATACAGATCTTCAAAAAACATTAAAAAAGAGTGAATTTTTGTTTTCCTTAATTTTTTTTTTTGACTAGTGTATATTTTTGACATATTACATTCAATAACTTTTTTTCCAACACTCGGATTTATGGGGAATTTTGACAGCGCATTTGTAATGAAGAAATGAATGCCTGTACCAATTTTCAGCAAGATGCTAATTTTTTCCGAAGTGAAATGTCTATTTTGACTAAACTATATCATCTTTATCTATTCCTGTGTTAGTTGTAATATTTATCTGTTTTTCCAATCTTGTAGGAGATTCGACGGTTTTACTTCCAACAAAGAATTTTCTGAGTGTTCATTCTGGGTATTCAGAGCTTCCGGAATACCGTTGCGTTTGGAATATCCCAGATAAACCATTTTGTTGTGTCTTTATTCATTTTATAGAATATTTGGAATGTATTCTTTTCATTCCATGTGAATTTTGAAATAAAAGGTATACTGGGGCGCGTTCAGTTTTATTGACGTGCCTATTCTCTTTATTATGGCAGATTCACCTTGATTAATTATTTATAAACAACAAAATATCGCGAATAAACGTACCAAAGTATAAATACTACGCATTTAATGTAAAATTTCATAAAATTTTGAATGCATAAATACCCAAAATAAAAACATATAATTTCTTCAATTGTTGTGACATATCACCGAACAACTGGATATCCATTATTTTTGTTTTTTATTCATTCCATTCTGGATATTTTAATTATCGTTTAGGTGAAAATAAAATTATCTTTTACAAAAAAAAAAAAAAACTGTTCATACGTTCCATTATTTTAAACTGTTTTATTTTTGTTTTTTAGGATTCAGCTTACGACCACTGAAACTACACGCAGATTCAATTATGCTCATCTCATATCCCGGTGAGCTGTTTATGCGAGTCCTTAAGTTGATGATACTTCCGCTTGTCATATCGAGTTTAATTGCTGGTTCGGCTAGTCTAAATGCCCGTATGAATGGAAAGATCGCCCTTAGAACTTTAGTGTACTTTGCAGCCACGTCATTCTTTAATGCCCTCCTTGGCATTGGACTAGTTCTCCTCATTCATCCAGGTGATCCAGGAATGCATAACAATGCTGATCGATCTGCTGACAACAAAGCAGCAAATCTCTTGGATAGTCTTTTGGACTTGGGAAGGTAATTTATTAAAATTAATTTGTATTTATTTTAGTATACCTACTTACACCTGTTCGAGTCAAGTATAGATTTTTATTTGTTAAAATTCAAAACAATATTCAACCACATTCATATGACTGACTTCCGGTCTAATTTGTCACAGTCAAGTTGAGAAAATTTTAATGATTTCACTCTTTTAAATCTCTTTAAAATTTTTGCAAGCGATGCCAACAAAAAAAATAAAACAATCTTGTTTTTGACATACATAATTAGAAAAAAAAAAAAAAAAAACAAACAAGCAATGCCTTTTTTTGGTATAAAATAAGATTTATGTCTTGCAAAAATGGCGACGTTAATTATGACGAATAAGTTTGAATTCTGAGAAATATTTTCACTATACATACTTACAAACCTATGCATGTGGATTTCAAACTCAACTGATTTTGGCAGTCGGAATCATAAAACTTAGCGAAATATTTTTGGGTATAAATGATTGATCTCTCAATTCTTTTCATATGTTTATTCGGCTTTGCCAAACTACAACCCATTCTTGATTTTTTTTTTTGTATTTACATAAGAGTAGTGTAAATACAAAACAACTTTTTTTATGCGAGTAACGGTTCTCCCCATTTATTGGCACATTTAGGTTTTTGTTGACTTTGGTATCATTTTTTTTTCAAAAAAACACGTAAATTATCATTTTTTCTTTTTTCTTTTAAGAGCTCAATTTGTTTTCTTAAAAATACTTGACATTTTTTTAGCAAATACACTTAAAACTTTTAACAAAATAAAAACAAATTAAGAGAATTCAAGAATATTTAAATAATAAAGTTGTAGGACGGGTAAAAAGTAATAACTACTTTTGTGTAGATAGTACATAAGAAAAGAAATCAAGAATAGAATTTCAGAAATAACTGAAATATTTCAGGCTGAAACATCAGATGATTTTATCTAGGTTGGCCATGAATACCTAAATATTGAATCAACATCTAAATCTTGCTCTTTTAAAGGTTTGGGGATTGGGGTCATCTAAATTCCGCAAAAATTAACACAATCATGCGTTATAATGTACATAATTAAAAAAATTAAATGATTGATTGATGATTTTTATTACTAACCGATTTATACGTTTACGAACAAAAAACTAACCGATTTGTACATACGAACAAAAACCAGTAGTAGTCGTGGTGTGATGGTTAGAGCGATGGATTGTCATGCCGGAGGTCTAGGTTTGATTCCCAGCCTCTCCACCTAATAATTTTTAAAAATAAGACGGCTACTACCTCTTGCGAGGAATTGAAAAGACCTCCAAGAGTATCTTAAGTGCCGTTCACATTAGCCGTTCGGATTCGGCAATAAACTGTAGGTACCCTCCATTCTTGCAGACACGCACACAAGAATGGTTAAGAGTTGTTAGTCACTAGGCCCTAGTTCTTTATGAGCTGTTTGTGCCATCAAATTTATTTTTTTATGAACAAAAAACCAATTCAGAACGTAAGCTATTTCGGATTTTCAAGATTCTCTGACTTCTTCGTTAAAATTTTCCGTGTAGCTTTTTCCAATGCAGCGAAAATAAAATTACACAGGTTCTTATGAGAGCTGACATATTCCAGGCTCTGCATGCAGCCTTTGCTGCGCGATATCTATATTTCTAATTTCGCTGCATGGGAAAAAGCTGCACATCTGTTTTGGGCTTAATTTTATTTAAAAACAAGCAACGGAGATGAAATAAGTAAATTTGTTTAAGTTTAATTTATTTTCCCCAATTAAAATTTGCCATGTAATCTATCTGTAGGCACTTCGACAATAAAAGTTGTGTTTTGTTAAGCTAGTTACTGTGCCGATTCTGCAATGTTCCACATTAAGCCATAGAGTTACTGAAGATCAAATGTGCTCTTAACTTATTGTTGGTAGAATTTGCTTGTGAAAATTATGCTTAATGTAAAGAATTTCTTAATATGCACATTAAGGAGTTAAACAAAACACACCAAAAGTTATAAAAAGCCTTCGGATTATTAACCCAAACTTAATCTTCTAAACAGAACTCAATTTACGACATTAGTTTCTCGTAGCTAGAGAAACGAAATTTTTATACCTTCAATTATTAAAAACATATGATATGAAAACGGTGGATGCCATTATTTTTGCAAAGAACTTTGTCCTGAATCCTATTTAGGAACAGTTTGGACCCCTATGTTTAAAAGTTTGTAGGTTATTGAGTATATTGAGTAATGTAATGTATTACAATATTTTAACTTTATTCTTGATTTTCTTTTAAGTTTCCGTTTTATAAAATAATAAAAAAATCTTCGATTTTATTTAAATTCGTATTTTTTTTTAAATGTTATACATTTATTTCGGAAGGGATTCATTTATTTCAAAAGAATTCTTTTTTTCATCTAAAGGGATACATAAATAACTTGGTCTGCGGTAACACTGCTTATAATCTATTTCATGTGGTTATAAGAAAAGAGAGAGGTGAAAAAACCCTCTTAGTTAATCTCTGCCTGTTTTAGAATAGTTAGTAATAAAAAATAAAGCATTAGCAGAGTCACTGCGGCGTATACGTACTTTTTTATAAGCATAATTAGGTAGATTTAAAAATATGTACATCACACCTTTACAGTTCATTTAATATAATTGGTCTAAGATATGTTTTCAATAGTAAGCCTCTCTTAAGTCAAAATAAGTTTTTATGTGAGTTCGGTCAGAGCTTGTTGTTTGAAAAAAAAAAAAAAAATCGATTGTGAATTTTGTCCCACTAAAATTTTACTTCCTTCAGCACAAATATCTGTTTGTCTTTTGATCATTGTGGAGTGGTGTGAAGTTAAAAGAGTTGATGTTAACATAACTAGTGTAATTCAAATGTCCAGCCGAATTATGCACGTACAAACATAAATATAATTTAGAAAGTATGGTTTTCACGATTTACCGGCTTTTAGTGGCAAATTTTCCAACTTTTGGCTCCGTAGTGTATTTACCTAGTTGAATACGAATCCAATAAAATGATGCTCAAAATTACAAAAAGGGCTAATTTGTATTTATTTTTAGAGGGTGTTAAAGATTTCCGACTCATTCGGTCAAATTTTTCAATGCTTGGCTCTCTAATATGTTAATGTGGTTTAAAACAAATCCAAACAAAGAATCGCCATGTAAATCGGATAAATAAAATATGTACATAAATAAAATAAATAGGTTTGTTCAATTACTTTGAAGCTCTGAGATTTTCTGTGCATTTTACTGCCATTTTATTTTTTTTATATGAACTTTGACAGAACGTTGGACTGAAATTCACACAAATGCATAGAAAATCACAACGTTTCAAAGTAAAGAAACTATAGGCTAATAGATATGTACAATGTACATGTATGTATTGTACATATTTATTTTTATTTTTACACTCTCCGAAAAATATCCTTGTGATAAGCGATATATGTTTTTCATACTGTTTAACTTAACCAGAAATCATTCACTACTAATATTTATTAATGGGCAATATGGTTTGACTGTTTTAGTGAAGAACTTTTAGCTTTTGTTGTATATAACTTAAAAAAATAGCTTGTTAGTATGGTTTTTTACTGCATTCAACGACGATAAAAGTTTTGTTAACGAATAAAAAACAGATAGCTTAAATGTTACCTAATTACTCTTGTTGGAAGGTCATAAACTGTTTGCTGCGAACAATATTGTAAATTATGCCAAACAGATTTGTATATCACACAGACGAAAATATAAAATATAATGTGATTAATATTATTTTATTTTATTATTCATACTATCATCAGTCTCCTTTTAGTGGTGCTGAGCTTTAATCCAAATTTATTATGAAAAACTTTCTTCATGCACACATGAGATTTGTTATTTGTTACAAACACTATTCGTACTTGGAGTTAAAAAAATTATTTTTTGAGTAGACAATAAATATTGTTTGCAACAAACACTTTTTATTTGCAGTTCGAAGGTTTTCTTTTTACAGGCAAGATTATTAGGTTTCCATTTGATGAATTAAAATATTGGTCACAAACAAATTAAACGTAAACAGTTTTTTCCTTGTGGAAACGAATTTTTTCTTTCAGTGTACTTTTCAAGGAAAACCAAAATGATTTTCAGTAACGTAGAGTTTTCAAAAACACTCAAACTAATTTTAATGTTAAATTTCGTAATATTCTTAATTTTTCTTTCCGTAAGAATCTTTTAACAAAGTATAAAAAAAAATAAGAAAAAAAGATCAATCAAATTGGTAAATTCGTTTTTTATAAAAAATGTAGGTATACCTACACTGCCCATAATTTCGTAATGTGCCTAACTACAAAATTTTAGTTTTTGAGTTTATGAAATTTTTGCCCCAACTCTAAAAATGCCATAAACTCAAAATCGGAAGTTTTGTAGTTAATGTCATTACGAAATTATGGGCAGAATTTTAGATTTAAAATTTTTTTTTTTTTTGAAAATTCGTATTTCTCAAAAAAAAATTTATTCGAAATGGTATGAACGATTTGAAGCAAAATTCGTACCTGCAATTTTCACTGTTTCCCCTTAATAACTCAATTGTAACTTTTTTTTTTTATTTTTCAGGAATGTTTTTCCGGACAACTTATTCCAAGCTGCGTTCCAACAAGCTCACACCGTCTATGTCCCGAAACCATCAATACATCAAAGCTTTAATGAAACCCTTAATGAGACCTCCACCGATATGGCCGATGACACTGCTGGCGATCAATCTGGCGGCGGCGGCGAAACAGAACTCATTCGAGTTGTACAATATCGAACTGGTACCAACACTCTGGGTATTGTGTTCTTTTGTTTGGTTTTCGGAACCCTGCTCGGTACGATCGGCAGCAAGGGCCAAGTTGTGATAGATTTCTTTTCGGCTGTTTTTGAGGTTGTGATGAAGATGGTCACCTGTGTGATGTGGCTAACGCCAATTGGCATCAGTTCGGTGATTGCTGGGAAAATTCTCGGAGTGAGCGATCTTAATCTGGTGATGGCACAATTAATGTGGTTCATCATTACTGTTGCGATTGGTGTTTTCCTCTATCAGTTTATTATAATGCAATTAATCTATTTTGTATTCCTGCGTCGGAATCCGTTCAAGTTCTACTGTGGACTCATTCAAGCGATGCTCACCGCATTTGCAACAGCTTCAACGTAAGTGGAACTTGCTTTTATTTCAATTAAATACCAAAATATGTATTTCACTTTCTTATCATATCATTATTATATTTGAAAATCTTTAAATTGAACGACCGACAGTGCTGCAGCATTACCCATTACATTCCGTTGTATGAATGACAAATTGCATGTAGATCAAAGGATAACTCGGTTCGTCCTTCCGATTGGGTGCAACATCAATATGGACGGCACAGCTCTGTTTATATCCATCGCCTCGATATTTATAGCTCAGATGAGTGGAATGACTTTAGGCTTTGGAGAATTGGTCACGGTCCTTTTGACCGCAACTGCTGCTTCGATGAGCTCGGCTAGCGTTCCCAGTGCTGCACTAGTGCTGTTGTTGGTTGTGTTATCGGCTATTGATGCTCCTGTTCAAGATGTTACCTTGCTGTTTGCTGTCGATTGGTTTGTGTGAGTATATAGCTTTAGCTTGAAAGTTCACAATGAACTATTTTTTAATTTATTTTGTATAAATCGATTATGCGACAAAATATGTTAACCAACAGCTATAATACTGAGAAAATGGTTATTCGATTTGATAGTGAAAAAACGCATATGCAACCATCCTTCAAGTTAGAGTTGTCAAATCATTTTTGTACTGATGGGTACAGTTTTTTTTTTGTGGGTTTTGAATAGGCGTGTGCTTTCTTATACAAGCATATACCAACGTTGCTGTAAGAACGAAAGGTATTTTCTACAAGTGAACCAGTTATATTGAAAAATGATAACTGTGACGAAACTTTTCATTATGGAAGCCTGACTGATACCTCATACCCTGCTAGCTAAAGCGAAAAGAGTATGTTTCTGCGGTCTCCAACGAGACACTTAAAACTATAAATCCATTTTTGCCACACAATTGTCCAATTAATTTTGATTTCTGAACAATTATCACTCGTCGATCAGCGTAGGTAAAGAAAAGATATTTGGTAAATCAAGAACATCGAAGACTTCGTGTGGCTCCTAAAAAACTTGACTTGTTTGCTGGATAAGTAACAAAAAAAAAGCATTTATAATCTTTATAATTTTTAATTTACCTCCCCTATTTTTGCATTAAAACTTAATAAGCTGTTTAGACACCATTCTATGTTTTGAAGTAGGTACATATATATGCTTGTATGTAATTAATATCACTTTCAATTGGCAAACAATTTTATTAATTTTCTTTTACTTAATTCATCTTATTTTTGTATTCAACCAAAAAAATTGTTTTTTTTTTCCTAGATCAAAACTCATAAATTTTGATTTCAAGTAAGCTTTACTCCCACTTGCACACTCAATTGCATTGCTGGCCTTTATTTTATGAATTAACCTTAACCTTAAACTTATTTTTTAAGTATATATTTTTCTTGCTTTTGAATAAAAATGTTGTTAATATACTATTGCGAAAATTCAAGTATCTTTTAATTTGAAACTTTTCTCTCGGACACACTTGTAAATAGTGAAGAATTAGTATCTTCACGCAATCTCCAGTCGTAGATGCAACAATGGTATCTTCCCTTGTGTTTAAAATATTTCGCGTGAATTCGATTTTTTTTAGAAAACTAGCTTTAGTTAGATACCATAAATATGGTTATTTTTTTTTCTTTTGGTGGATGTGGCTCTGACAGAAACGGGCTGCAATGACGACGAAGGCGATTCGATGAAGACATAGGTACACTCTTTGTTTTCATACTCTTTTGGGGTTACCATACATAAAGGGGACCAGGTTGTGTTGTATGGTGTATTCATCATGCGATACTGAGGCGGGACACTCCTCAGAGAGCAATACTAACAAAGCTCTGCTCATCTCGCAGGGACAACGAAATTCTTCTTTATTTAGGACAATGAGCTTCGCGAACTTTTAGTACGAATTTTATACGGCATGACGATACGTAACGGCCGTCCAGACTTCCAACTTCAAGAATCCCCCCCCCCCCCCATCCGACGAGCTAACCATTGGCTATGCTAGCATGCCACTCAGTAGTGACCTGGACACATGGACACCCATCCGCTTTTGCTGCCAGGACGGCTTCAGGGTTCCTGTAAGCTCTGGAGCCTAACTGGTAGTGTTACGAGTGGGTCGTTATGTGGGTTGAGAATTTTAAGATCAGCCCCCTCTAAAACACCTAGTTTTGATTGAGGGGGCAAATAATTTTTTTTCAAATTTAACATCTATTTATGAAAATTTGCCATTCAACAGGGGGCAGTCAATAATACATATAAAATTAGAATAAATTAATTGTACCCACTCACAGACAACATCTGCTTGATGCGGTGCGGAGAGTAATTTAAAAGTCAACATTTGATTTGTGGACTCGATTATAAGTCCACAACAGATTTTGCAAATTGTTTAAAATTAGTTTGTATAAATATTCAAAATGTTATTATGAAAAATTCAAATTTCGTTTTTATTTCGTTTAAAAAAAAAAATGGTACTGATTTTTTCAAAATCCAAACTAAAATATTGCAAAAGTTCTTTTCAAAGGTTATCTAACGGCCACATTATTGACTTTCTAGTTTAACTGAAAAACTAGTTCTATAGGGGTTTCGAGTTTTCAGTTTTTCAAAAACAATTATTGATTTGATTTAGATGTCAAAATATGTATGAATATCTTGATTTATGTAGATGTCAAATTAATTACGGCTATATTATTGACTTTCTTCAAAGCTAGTTTTACTGAAAAAGCTAGTTCTATTGGAGTTTCGAGTTTTTATGTTCTCAAAAAAAATTACTGATTTGATTTAGATGTCAAACTATGTATGAATATTTTGAATTAGATGTCAAAGTAATAAAAATTAGTGAAAAAATTAAAACTCGAAACCTGAATAGAACTAGTTTTTGCTCAAAACTAGCTTTGAAGAAAGCCAACAATATGGCCATTAAAGTTTGTGAAAATTTTTAAACTCGAAACTAGCTTTAAATTTAGTTCAAAAGTGTTTTAAGTCGATTGTCACATTATCTTATCCAAAGTTCATTGTAACTTATTGTAATGTTTTACCAAGGTTCGATAGTAAAACTTATTTATTTTATTTTACTTATCAACCGTCAATTATTTCCTTTACAAATTAAACACACTTTACTTCACTTCAAATGGTTTTATTAGTCTTCAATCTCAATAGTATGCAATTTAAATTCACTTCCTAATACTTTTAACTGCGAACTTTACACTATCGCTTTCAAAAATAAACTATGTCTGTGCTTCTCTTTTTAAAGTGAGCTGAAAAATTCAAGACTCCCCTCAAAGGCTCTGGCACAAAAGCCTTCTAGAAAGTTCCATTCTATAGAGAGAGATGGCGTTCTCTCCAGTCAGGAATTTGTTTTATTCCAGTCAGCGTATTACCCCGCAATACTCATTTTTAAAGAGAGATAGCGTTCTCTCGGGAATTTTTATAGATGGTTGTATTTTTATATTTTTGTTCTTGGCTCTTCGTAGTTTCCGAAAGTAGTTAAGTGCTGATTTCATCGTGACATTGCCCCCTCTTCAGATCGATCGTCCAGAACAATTCCGTCACTAATTTCCCCATTATAACGATGTAAACGGTCACACTCCTCTCTGTATACGGTAGACCACATCATTAAGTCTCTTCACAACAGTATAGGGTCCTTCCCAGTTCTGTTGAAGCTTTGGTTACAGTCCCTTTTGTCGACTGGGATTGTAAAACCACACTATGTCTCCTTCTTGGAATCCTGTTGTTTTGTTGCCCGTGCAGCATCAGTTCTTATTCGTTGGATGGCAATCGCCTCCTTTTCTTCTTGACGTGTGCAATGTTTGCATTCGTATTTGCAAGGTCGTCGAGACAATGCGTCTGCGTGTGCTTCTCGAAGCCTCTAAAACACAGCTCTTAGGTTGTCACAATGCTCGTCAAATGTTTTTACATACACGATAACATCGTCCAAATAGACCAGGCAAGATTTCCAAGTAAGTCTTTGTAAAACGCACTCCATCAAACGCTCAAATGTTGCCGGAGCGTTGCATAGTCCAAATGGCATCACTTTTAACTGCAATAAACCATTTCCTGTGGAGAAAGCTGTCTGTTCCCGATCTTCTGGGTGAATTTCTACCTGCCAGTAGCCACTCTTTAGGTCTAGTGTGGAGAACCATTTAGCACCTTCCATTTTTCAGCTTAACTTCGTATGGTGTGATGTTTAGAATCCGTACAGGCACCATGTTGTTCTTTCGTTCCACAAGGGTTTTCCCAACGATGACGTTTTGACTTCAGAAAAAGACGGCAAGCATATATCTTCTTTGATGACAGTTCTTAGAGTTGTTGATTTTTTGTCACCATAAACCATAGGAATCTCTACATTTTGGTAATTATGAACTTGCTTACTGATATCCAGAATTACTCCATGCTCCTTCATGAAATCGATTCCAATGATACATTCATCACAAATATCTGCTACCAGAAACAGATGTGAGAAATCCAATTCTGCCAAGTGAATCGGAAAACGAACTTCTCCGTACACTTTTTTTTACCTCTCGTGTAGCAGTTTTCAGACGTTAGCTTTTGGTGTTATGCAGCCATGTCATCTTAACCAAGTCCCTTCTTAAATGGAGGCAGTGGCACCTGTGTCGATTGTAGCCACGTGTTTCTTGCCGTTTAATGTTGCCTCCACAGTCAGACTTTTGTTCTTTCGTTTAGTCTGCGAGACCTGGATAGTGGTTCTGGGGCCATCGATACCAGACACCAGCTTCTGCCCCTCGAAGTTTGTTCTTACTCGTTTCCCGGCTGGGAAACAACTTGCTCAGGAATGTTGGTGTTACTGCTTCTCTGCTCTCGACAATTGTTTCTGCTTCCACAATGTTGACATGCAGTTCTTCTCGGTTGCAATCTGCACTGCGAACGCGATTCTCTGGCAAGAACATTCCTAAACTTCTATTTCTCTTGCTCGATGAACTCCTTGAGATACTTGTTCTGCTGCTTTCATAGTTAGAGCGAACGCTCACTGAAGATTGATGTTGGATACAGCGCGGAAAAAGGCTTCCGTTGCGAACTGGTTGATTATTTCGTCTCCTGCAGTTGGATATGCAAGATGAGCCAGCCGTTCGATATCTGCTTGGAGTTGTTGCAGACTTTCTCCTCTTTTCTGGACTATGGTATTAAGTTGGATGCGGAAGACTTCTTGCATATGGCCATCTCCAAAGCGTTTGTCAATGGCCTGAACAATAACTGTGAAGTTGCCGTTCCTGTCTGCTGGTATGATTTGCAATAATTCAGCAGCAGGTCCTCTAAGAGCAAGCGTCAAGGCTATAAACTTGTCTTCGTCATCCCATCCATTTGGTGCTGCAGCTGCCTCAAACTGCTTCTTGTAGATCTACCAAGAAGTTTGTCCATCAGAAGTTGGTGGATGCATTTCCTTTCGCATTGAAAATTCGCCAGAACTTTCTCGAATCTTCATATTTCGAACTTTGTCTAATTTGTTAGTAATGCTTCGAATTTTGTCTTCCACTTTTTCGAATTTTTCGTGAACGTTCTCGAGCTTTGTATCTACATTTGAAAATTGTTTTTCGACGCCACGCCATCAACACGTCCACCTAGAGTAACGAACTTGTTCTCAAATGCATCAAGCCTACCTTCGATAAGGTTTTTCTGTTCTTCCAATCGTTGTAGAAGATTCTTTTGTTCTCATTTTTGCTCTTCGAGAAGATTGTTTTGCTCATTTCGTTGTTCTTCAAGAAGATTCTTTTGCTCATCGCGTTGATCTTCAAATCGTTCGAGAATATTCTTTTGCTCATTGCGTTGATCTTCAAATCGTCCGAGAAGATTCTTTTGTTCATTGCGTTGTTCTTCAAGAAGATTCTTTTGTTCTTCTCTTCGTTCTTCAAATTGGGAGAGCAGCCGAGCCATCATAATGGTCATGTTTTATTAGTCTTTAATCTCAATAGTATGCAACTTAAATTCAATTCCGGATTCTTTTAACATCGAACTTAACACTATCGCTTTCAAAAATGAACTGTGTCTGTGTGCTCAAAAGCTTTTCCTTATATAGTGAGCTGAAAGGCTCAAGACCTCTCCCGAAAACTCTGGCACAAAAGTTCCATTCCATAGAGAGAGATGGCGTTCTCTCTACTCAGGAATTTGTTTTATTCCAATCAGCGCATTTCCCCTCCATACTCGTTTTTAGAGAGAGATTGCGTTCTCTCGGAAATTTTTATAGATGGTTATTATCTTCGATAGTTAGTTTTTCTTGTCTGTTCATATTTCTTTTCTTCTAGGAACATACTTGTAGATGTATGTAGTTGTTGTTTTTTTTTTCTCTCTTTTATGATTAAGAAACTACGTCAACGAACAACTTGACTTACTTTTCTTCGATTTTTCTTGATTTTCATGTGTTTTTGATTCGTTTGCATTTGATTCGTTAATTTTGTCAATGGTTCGTGCATTCGATTCGTTCATTTTCATACGCCATTGACATATCGTTTCTTTTCGTTATGCATTAATTACTTATAATTATTATTATAAATCGCCTTCCATTTAACAGTAAGTCAATTGTAAAACTTTTTTGAACCGCTAAATTGTTAACAAAATATTATGAAATATAAATTTGCTTCCCTTCTGTTCGACTGGATCGCGCGAACTTGTTCTTGTAGTAAAAGTTTCTTTGAATTTTGAAGATAAAGTGTATTACACGTATACTTAAAATTATTAAATGTTAATTATTTTAACTGTATATGTAGGTATTTATCCATTAAAATACATGGAAAAAAGTTTGAAACAATTTCAACTACTTTACATATTTTAATCTCGGAACGTAGAACGAGAACGCAATCTTAATTCTTAAAAAAAATATGAATTTATGCAGAAAAAATTTAAAAATCGTTGGAGCGGTTTTCTTAAAAAATAATTTTTTTAAGTATAAAATTTCTTGAAATTTTTTAGAAAAAAAAAAAATTGTTCTTCCAATGTTAAGAACTTAAAAATATGTACATATACAACTTAAGCAATCTTCAAGAAATATTTTTTTTTAAATATTAGTATGCAGTACTATTCATATTCGAAAGGAGTTAAAATTTTGATCACAATCAGTAGAGCCGTTAACGAGAAAGTCGAAAATAAAAAACGGTTCAATGGCAGGTACCGTTAATAACACATTTTGGTAATTTTTTTGCGCTAAAATGTAGACCATACCAACATTAGTACACACAAATATTTTAATCAGAATCATAAGACCCGTTTTTGAAATAAATTACCTTTTTCAAAACGGTTGTGTGGTAGGTAGCGATATTTTTTGAGCTGAAAAAATCTCGATTTTCCCTCTAGGGAAAAAATCGCTTCAGTGGTTTAGGTTGTAGGTCGAGCTAAATTATCATCGTTATGTAATTTTTTTTTAGGTCTAACCATTCTTTACTACGTCATTTCCACAGAATGAAATTAGCTATGTATTAACTTTTGTAACTTTTTTTAAATTACTGTAATAAGAAAATCGCAAAATGAATTTTTCTGAAAACCCTTTCGGCACGTTATGACCTTATTATCTGTAAATTAAAATGTATAGGAAGTCGATATCTCTATGATCGTTCTCCAGATATCGTCGACGAAAAAAAGCTCACGAGCGTACGTATACAGGCTACAAAACATCCTCTTTTAAGAACGATGGATTAGGTTGAATTAATATGTCTGTTCCTTTACTTTGAAACTCTGTGATTTTCTGTGTATTTTATGGCCATTTTATTGTTTTTAAATAAACTTTGACAGAACGTTGGACTGAAATTCACACAAATGCAGGGCAAATCACAGATTTTCAAAGTAAAGGAACATGGCTAATATCTTCTAGAGAAAAGTTATTTATAAAATGAGTGCCATTTTGTATAAGGCAATTTAAAAAGTAAACTCTTATAACTGTAGTTGTAAAAGTAAACTTTACAATTTTGGAATGTCAAAAAATTTTCACTTGTCGAAATATCAATTTTTGATAAATTTATTATTCGAAAATTAATACATACGTTAAAAATAAAACGGTCGTGTTTAAGGAAAACCAACTAACTGAAAATGTTTTCCAACAAAATTCCATGTAGGGCACCTGAAAATCTAAACAGTTGGAATGATTTTATAAGAAATTCTTTCGTACTGGAAAAGTGTCACTCGCAATGGTTTCTTTTGGCTTGTTCTACTAAAGCCTTTGTTTGTCTTTCAACTTTATTTTTATTGGTGAGAAAAAATTATGAAACCGACAAAACTTTCTTATTTGGCTAAAAATATGTTAAAAAGATTACAGAGTTCCGTGAAATTATGTCTCTTTGTCAGTTACCCCCAACTACTGGAAAAGTTCAAAGTAATCAATGTTTAAGCTGCGATGAATGCAATTTTTATGGAGTTAAAATAAATTTCCATGACATAAGTTTGATTACAAAATCATTTTCAATATTATCTAATTTTGAATTACTCTGGAGCGTTGTAATGGTAAGATTCTTCTTTAAATTAAAAAAAAATAAGAAAAATGAGTTTAATTTTTGAAATTCAAGGAAAATCATGATGCTCTCTTAAATACAATTCAATTTAATGTCATTTTGTTACTCATGAGGATTGCACTTTCGCTAACCGGATATCTATTGGGCATCGTGAAAGGAAATTATAGTGATATGATCCAAGAGGGTCTTCTTTATGTTTTGCGCATAGTTCATTTCTTGCAACTATCTTGTTTAACAGAAAGTTTTTACAATAGGTGTTGGTATTTTTTTTGATATTTTGACTGAAATAAAATAAACTAGAATTTGTATGTCGATATTTTTTGTTTATAAAATGTTTATTTTTTGCTGAGCAAGTATTTTTTTCTTGTAAAACTAAATTTTTTGAGGTTGTATCAAAATTGACACAACGATGATGGAGAAGTACGTGGTTTTCACTATACTTTCCATCAGTCTGAGCGTCCGTGCGTCCACTGAAATTTAATTACCGATGGACGGTATATCGAAATCTTCTTTTTCGTACTTCGTGTCATTACAGGCATTAAGAACAGTAGTGGCGGAACCCACATTTTTGCAATATTGAGTTTATTGTACTACCGTCATGAAAAATTAATTTTCTTTCATCGCAGAAGATGTCCAATCCACATTTCTTTTTGAATTAATGCAAATATGTTTAAACATTGTTTCTCCACGGAATTTTTCTAAGACAGAAATGGCGTAACCCGCACTTCCGCCACTTCTACCATATAGAATGATTGTATTTTTATTTTGTTATATGAAGGCATACAACTAGATAAGAATCTCTCGGAGAAGAGATATAAACAGAATTTAAAAGAAGGGAATTAGTGCTTTTAGAATTTATATTAATATTATTATTGTACTATTCGTACTAGAATGTTAGTTTATTATAGACTTGAACATTCTTTATTCCGTCAAATTCAATATAATAGTAGCTAGTTAGTACAGAAATCTACCAAAAAATTTGTATTCTTTTTTTAATTTTGAAGAAAGTATTGAAACGTTTTGTTTGTAATGACGAAGGACATGTTTAAAGAAAAATGTGAGCACCGAAGATAGTTTTTAAAATTAAAATTGTGCATTACTCAACCAAAAAATGTAGAAAAGTAATAATAAATAGGGAGGGGCAACGGAAATATAAAAAATTTATCAGTGTGTACCTAACACGTTCAGCTATATTTTTTTTTGGGTCATAACATTTGGTTATTTTTTTCTTCATCTGATGGTAAATCCTCTAGAAGTAGGTACTCAATTTTTTTTATTATCTATATATATATAAATGAAATGGTTTTCGTTTGTAACCATATCACTCATGAACGGCCCGGTTGATTTGTTTGATTTTTTTTGCATTATTATTTATTAAAAATCATTGGAAGCCTTGAATCGAACACTACAAGATCTACGTAGAAAATAGTGCCTTTGCGGGGGTACAATTATATTGCTGGTCGGTGATTTTCGCCAAACACTTTCCGTCATTCTGAGATCAACAGCTGCTGACGAAATCAGTGCATATCTATGGCAGCACGTCACGACACTTCAACTGTATTTAAACATGCGTGTTCACTTGCAACATGATCAAACTGCGGAGACGTTTTCAAAACAATTGTTGGGCATTTGAAATGGGAAAATTTTAGCAGATGTTTCTACTGGACTTATTACCTTGCCTAAGATTTTTGCAATTTCACTACGTTAAAAGAAGAATTACTCTACAAGAACCACATTTGGTTGAGCGAACGTGCTGCCAAAAACCAAAACGTTAACGAACTTAATGCGGCAATTCAAAATGCGATTCCGGGCCAGGTTGTTTCCTTTATATCAGATGCGATGTGAATCAACCAAGACTTTGCAATGGCATCGAAGCAACTATTATAAAGGGAAGTTATAAATGCGAAGACGTTTTGATTTCACGAATTCCCATTATCTGGAATGTTTTACCGTTCGACTTCAAATGCCTTATATTTCCTATTCGGCTTGATGCTTTTGCAATGACAATAAACATGGTGCATGGCCAGTCATTGCAAATTTGCATAATTAATGTGAAGTATACGTGTTTTTCACACGGACAATTTTATGTCGCCTGTTCACACGTTAGCGAACCATCAGCATTATTTGTATGTGTAAAACGGCAAAACCAAAAACGGTGTTTATTAGATACCAGGCATTAGAATAAATATAGAAATATTTTATGCAGATTATTATCATTATTATTTTTTAATGTTTGAAATAAAAAAACTGCATCTTCTATTAACGTGTAGTAGCCCGTAGCGCAATAGTTAGTGCATTGGTCTGTCATGCCAAAGGTCTGGGGTTCAATACCAGCCGCTTCCATCTTAAGTTTTTTTCGGAGCTACTACCTCTTGCGAAGTGACAAATCCTCCAAGAGTATCTCTTGTCATAGAAAAGTGCCGCTCACCTTTGCCGTTCGGATTCGGCAATAAACTGTAGGTCCCCTCCATTCCTGCAGACACGCACACAGGAATGGTTGAGAGTTGTAAGTCACTAGGCCCTGGTTTTTCATAAGCCATTTGTGCCATCAAATTTATTTATTTATTTATCTTCTATTAACGTGCGCATTGGTGTTTTCTCATTTATTATTCGTGTTTCCCAAAATATAAATCGTTTATAGGCAGAATAACGTCTGCCGGGTCAGCTAGTATATATATATTATATTCCAATTCGAATTCGTAGCTAAGATAGGACAACGTCTGTCGGGTAACATAGTATACATATAGTTTTGGACAAAACAATTAACAAATTCCTCTTGAAAATAAACAAACCAATTTCACTCTCGTTTTGATACTTGTTGGCGTTGGTGACGGCACTTTCTTGCACGACATTAATATTATGTTATGCAGATAACAGAAAGAAAAAAAATAACAAAGTTGAATTAACTTCAATAACGTGTGGACTGAACTATAAGATCAGGTGACTTTTGTGTGTTTATAATTGCAGAGAATCAGATTTCAATTCTTTAAATGGCACTGCCAAAGCAAATAGCAAAAAAAATATTCAATTAAATAATTAAATAAACGAACCGTGGGTCGCGGAGTGCATTGTTGAACAACCATGAGGGAATTGATCCTTAAACTCACACTGGAAGGAAAATCTCAGCGAGAGGTGTCCAAAATTATTGGGAGATCAATAGAATTAGTATTAAATGCGCTACAGCCCCCATAACCTCTTAGAAAGACAGGCAACATCACTGAGAGATGTATCCAAAATCAAACGATTTTCCAATAAAGACCCCTTTAAATTACCCGCAGATATTAAATTGCATCTGAACTTGCCCGTTTCTTCTAGTAGAGTTCGAAGAAGACCATGTCTTCGGTAAAAGTTCAAGGAAAGTACCACTTCTTACCAAAAGACACCAGCAAAACCGTATTCAATTTGCCAAAGATCATCTAACATGGATAGGTCCAGAAAATGAAAGTTAAGTAAATTTAATGGGATCAGATGGTAAGAGATGGCCATGCGTCCAAAAAACACAGGCGTTCTCAAACACTAAGATTTGTTAAGGATATCAGATGGTGTACTTTTTTAAGCTCTCAAAACAATTTAAGAAGATTTTTTAATAAATTAATTTCAAATTACGTATCGTCCCGTGGCCGAAACTCGGCCAACAAAAACTGACACATTGTAGGAAGGAGAAAACTTTCACAAACAATTTGTTTATCGATCAAATACTTTTTGAGAAATTGGTACCACAAAATATATTTAAGGCTATTTATATAAATTTTTTCAATTTAAGCTCAAAGTTACTGGTTCAGTACTACAAATATAATTTTTTTTTTCATTATTTTTTCAAAATGTTGAGTTTGAAAATTACTGTTTAAAAAAAAAAATAGTTTCAATTAAATATAAAATAAAATAACGGACTTCTGGTTTTAAAAACTGTATAGCATGATATTGGGTGGTATGTATAAAAGACAGTAAATGCTTTTACTGAATATTTTCTAAGCAAATGCTAATTTTGGTATAAATAACAATGGAGTAAATACTAAAAATAAGTATTTATACTTTAAATAAAAGTATAAACTTTTTTCGGATGAATTGTTGTAATATTTTTCAATTTGCATTGGACCGACTTGAAAATTACCTAGCATCTACTTTTGATTGCTTTTGGTAGTTTTAAGGTGCAATACTTAAAGTCACAGATCAAGTTTAAAAGCGAGAAAGGTCGTAAAAAATTTAAATTTGTAAAAGAAAAATTTATACTTTAACAACAATGCAGAGTATATACCTACGTGTTAGCTCACAAAATTATATACAAACCGAAGGTCGGGGACTGATTTAAATGGAGAAAAATTGTTTAAGTGAATATTTCATTGGTCATATAAATGAATAAATTGAATTTGATGGCACAACAGCTCATGAAGAACCAGGGCCTAGTGACTTACAACTCTCAACCATTCCTGTGTGCGTGTCTGCAGGAATGGAGGGGAACGGCTAACGAGCGGCACTTTTCTGTGACAGGAGATAGGTACTCTTAGAGGATTTGTCAATTCCTCGCAAGAGGCAGTAGCCGTTTTTTCTTTTTTAAATAAATAGGTGGCGAGGCTGGGGATCGAACCTAGCCTCACCACCTATTTATTTATAATTAATTTGATTTATTATAATTATTATTATTTTTACTGTTAGGTATTATTATTAATTTTAAAGGTTTTAAAACTGAAACAAAGGGAGGTGTTACTACCCATGTCGAAAAGATGCCGATGTTTTTGTGGAACATTGGAGTTCCTGGTTTTCAAACTAATGGTGGTGAAGATAGGCATGCACTAGAGTACTGTCCCTCGAACAACTAACTGTATTTTAAAACTCATCAAAAATAAAGCATCAAATTGGATAAAATTTCAATTGAACTAAGAAACACTTAAAGCCTATTACGCTGCCTATGCGAAACGAAATTTTTTGTTGGTTTAAAATACTACAGCGAAATTGTTACGAAACCTACAGCGAAAAAATATCCATTGAAATTTTCACCTGTTACAAAAACAAAACACAAACGCACAAAAAGCTCAATTTAAAATTTCTCATTTAAAGACTTTCGACTAAAATGATATTTTTGTAATGGAAATAAGCCGCACTTGTTATTATGATAACAAATTTTCTTTACACTTTTTGATATTTTTGAATAGCTACAAAACTACTAATTAAAAATCATAAATATCTTATAAGGTTTTCTAAGATTTTCTTAGATCTAAATAAGATTTACAATTGGATTTTAAAATCTCAAATAAACATATAAAAATTTGATCACTAGATACATGCATACCTATTCCGCTTTTACTTTTAAAAGTAAAAAATAAACGCAAAATCAAATGAAAAATGAAACATCTTAATTCACAATTCATGTCCATCGTCGCGTGCGTCGTCGGCACACTTCCATCAGCGCAAAAAAAAATTATTTAATGAATACAAACACATACCAACCCTTACCGCGAAAGAATAAAATTGTTTTTCGAACTCTGCGTTTGCCTTGAATTGCATTGGGTACGTTCGGCTGGCAATCCAAAGCTATCCGGATAGGTTTGTGTTGTTGTAATTCCTTGTTAAAAAAAACTTCTGATGTTAGCTGATGCCAGCTGATGCCAAAACAACTCAAGCTATCTGAAAATTTTTGGGATAGGTGGATATCCTATCTGACTATCACCCGAACGCAAGGATTAAAACAACCACCTAAAAACCAAAAATAAACAACTTCAATCTGTTGTTATTGTTCATTTTTTTTCGAAACAAAAAAAAAACATCTCTTCCTCGAAAATATCAAAAGAAATTCCCTTTTGTTGAAAAAAATAAATTTATTGAATGGGTTTTTGTCTAAGATAGCAAAAGCAACACTCAAGATATTGACATCTACAGGCCGATCTTCTGGATGTCCATGTTCATTCTATTTGTTATAATTCAATGACAATACGTATATGGTATACGAGTTGTATTAGGTGCAAAGCTTTCGAAACATGAATTTCTTAATTACTATCTACTAAAAATCTATACTACATATTATAAATATAAGAGTAACTTTTTTGATTTTCATTTTGACTGTAGTCCCAGCAAAACTCACAAACAAACAAAAGTACCCTTTTATAAAATAGATATAATTAAAACTCCACTATGCTGAAATGCATATGATCAAGCTGAAAAGAAAATATTTATTAAGTACAGAATAATAAACAAATTTAAAAACTTTGTAGGTATATAGGCATTTTTCTTGCAAAATTCTGTTTTATATTTTTGCAGTTCACATTTAGTAGTAGACGTGGCGTGATTGTTAGTGCGATGGACTGTCATGCCGGAGGTCTAAGGTTCGATCCCCAGCCTCGCCACCTATTTATTTTTAAAAAAGAAAAATCGGCTACTGCCTCTTGCGAGGAATTGACAAATCCTCCAAGAGTATCTCCTGTCACAGAAAAGTGCCGCTCGTTAGCCGTTCGGATTCGGCAATAAACTGTAGGTCCCCTCCATTCCTGCAGACACGCACACAGGAATGGTTGAGAGTTGTAAGTCACTAGGCCCTAGTTCTTCATGAGCTGTTGTGCCATCAAATTTATTTTAATTTATTTTAGTTCACATTTACTTTCAGTTCAATTATTTATAAGGAAGAGTTATTTTGTCATGGAAGACTGCCCTTTGTGGCAGATTTGACTGGTTAGTCAAATCCATATTTTTGGTTATTGGATTGGGCTGATTTCCAGATCCAGAATCGGCTCAAAAAAAAAAATTTTTTTTAGGTAATATTTTTATTTTAATACTTTATTTAGGTAGTAACAATGGTAAAAATCTTTGGATAAGTGTGGGGTGGTAAAAAAAATGGTTCAGGTTGGCAGCGCTTCGTCGAAAAAAAAATTACAAAAAAAAAAAAACATGTGCAGTGCATGGGTAAGGGTGGAAGCGAGATAGTGAGTAGAGTTTCACTGTATTCGCCGTTCGGCACGGCAAATCGTGGTGATATTTTTTGTGTATTTGTTATAGGTATAGTAAAAGTTCATATAAAAAACATAAACAGTCTGTAGGGTAGGGATATCTCTGTAGTGTATAGTAAGAACATGAGTGGAGTAGGTATATGAGTAGGTAGGTATAATATTTGCAGCAGAAACAAATTTTTGTATTTACTGAAATTAGTTGGTTTGGCGGTGGGTGACTGGTTGGTGATTGTAAATGGAAACGAACTTATTTAGATGCAAGGGCGTGCACAAGGAGGGGAAGGGGGGCATTTGCACCCCTAATAAAAATTATTTACAACTTGAGTTCTAGTTGTCGGATTTTTAAGGTAAGACTTCTTAAATGAAGATTAAATGTAATGTAACAAAAGTGCAGGCACAGGGAGGGGTAAAAGTGCATTTTCTCCCCTAATAAAAATTATGTTTCTATCTTTTTTTGCGTACGCAAGGGTGATACGGGGGCGCCTATTACATACATGAAACCCGGATTAATTTACCTATTGAATTCTAATGGTTGTATTTTCAAGTCGGGATTTTTCAAGTGAATTCATAAACATATACAAAGAAATTGAATGATTGTGGGAAAAAAGATTTAAAATTTCGATCATACGAAAAGCTCCAAATAATGCTTAAAGAAGTTGATAAAAATGCAAGCACATACAACCCACAAATATAATTTAAGCAAAATCATTGTCAATGTTCATTAATACGTGTGGAGGCTTATTTTCATCAATGTTAATTGACAAAAAAAAACCTCAATGTTACCTGACAAGTAACATGGAAGGTGTGTAGGGTTCTTTAAGCTGAAAATTTTTCGATTGATGATTTGAAATCATCTTTTTGTTTGATATTTTGTTGTCATAAAGTTTTACTAAAGAAGACCCGGGCAACGCCGGGTATTATCGGCTAGTTTTGAATAAAACACTAAATAGCAAGTTTTTTTTTAATTCTATGTTATTTTTCTTTTATTTTAGTGATCGTATGCGAACTACGAACAATATGCTTGGAGATTGCTATGCTGCTGCTGTTGTTGAAGAACTTTCGAAAAAAGAATTAATGGCTCTTGATGCAGCTGTTCTCTACCAGGTAACCCAAAATTTTCTTTTGGTTACAAAGTATGTACTTACACATAGCATATGATAATAATAATATCTAATCATAAAAACAATAAGGATATTCATATTAAAACATTTTTTTTTTCAATCAATTTTAAATAACGTACAAATTTATACAACTCATATGCGACCAATATGTTTTGAATTTCTTCTATTTTTTTCAACAGGAACTACCAGTTACCAATGGACACATTATTTTGGATGGGCAAACCGATTTAGATAGAAAATGTTCGTTACCTGATTCTGTTATTGTCGACATGAATAATGTTATGAATTCTGTTAATTTACATAATGGTATAACTAATAATAAAAGAGTTTAAATGTTTTAAAAATAAAACCAAAACACTCAACAATAAAAAAAAAAACTTAATCAATTTATCACTATCCCAAATTTCTTTTAGGAATTAGCATTATTCACACATATTTCAATCCTTTAATTTTAAAGTGCTTTTCATCCTAACTACTATTAGTACTCTAGAAATCCATCTATGAATTATTATTTTTATTAGTATTTATACCATTACAAGAAAAATAAAATAAATAAATGTTAAATTATAATTAATATCAATGAATAGAGTAGAAAGACACAAAAATAAAAGAATATACAATTTACTGTCTATAAAAATCAGAAGCCATTGAAGTTTATTAACATTAACCAACATGAGATGGGAATGTCAATTTTTCACAATTTATCACATCAAAATTTAGTATTTTTTGCCCTTTTTTTTCTTTTTCGTAAAATATTGTTCACTAAATAAATTGAATGTTAGAACGAATTAAAAAATAAAAAATAACATGAACAAATTAAAATAGAAACCATATGTGATTATACTTTAGAAGATAATAAGAGTTTAAGTAATATAATTGTATAAATGAAATGTATAAATTATTGAAAATTTTATTTAAAAAAAATACTTCAATAACTTTTTTATTTGTATAATTAAATTATTAATATTCAACATAAAATTTTGATTTTACTTATTTTTTTATTTAGATATAATTTGTGCTTTTTTTTATTTTGACTATATTGTAGTCTAAATTTAAGTTTTAAAAATATGAAGAACAAAGTATGAACCAAAAGTATTTTTATATGTAAAAAGCAATGATAAAATCGTATGTGATGTTAAAACTGATTTTTTTTTACCAAATAAACTGAAAAAAAATAAATGGAAATCAAACTACATTATATATAAAATAAAACCAAAAATAATAAAAAAAATACAAACGAAAGTGAAAATTTTATATATATTATCCAGAACAAACAACAAAAATGCCTTTTTATTGTGACAAAAACAGCTTTCTTTTCTTTTTTTTAGTGAAATTATCGCTTTTTTTTCATAAAATAGAAGACAAATATCAAGAAATAAAATAAAAGCCTGATACAACTATTAAATACTTTGATGAAAATTAAATCGAAAAAATAGTTTTAAATTGAAAAATGTATGTAAGGCAAGGTAAGTAATTTTAAAAATTTTAATTTTTCTTAAAAATAATATAAGTAGTCATTTTGACTACTAATATTTTACATTTTAGCATTTATTTTTTTAAGTAACATAATCAGAAACAAAAAATTACTCTTCATCTTTAAACGGTTCGTGATCAAATGAAGTGCTTTTTATCAACTTCACATATACTACACAGTACACATACACACTGATAAAGATTATACACTTCACTTCAACTGGAATAAGCACAAAAATTTTCTAAGGTTAGTTTTCCATTGTGCGTTAATGCACTATCTGATGATACTTATTGTTGACTTATGGTTATGATGTTGAGAAAAGAAATCTGAAAGAATAATTTAAGAAGTACCGCTATATTTTCTCTGGCACTCTTGCAAAGCGTTCCATATGGAAAAATCCAGATTTTTTGCGTCAACCGAATAGACATACCTATCTCGTTGTACTTTTCGTTTTGCAGTACACTGTTCAAAGGCCGAAATCGATAGTAGCTACACAAGACAATTTGGAGAGATGAATCTGATCTACATTCCTCCTCAGCACTGTCAAAAAAATAATATACAGCGCCACAATGTGAAGCTGTATCTACAGCAAAAAAAAAGTACATAGCTATGCAAAAGTTGACTAAAATTTTAATTTTCTTCTCGCTACGAGCCGCATTATAGAAAGGTCCGTCAAGCTGGGTCCACCACAACGGAAATTCAAAAATCTAACTATGCAGGAATTAGGGGCTAATTAGGGGCTAATTTAGTACTCTAATCCCGAAAGAGCCCCAAAATCCCTTCACCCTAAAACCTGTGGTGGACTCAGCTTGACGTCAAGCTGGGTGTAATAGCTGACTTTCACCTATGTTCGTTCATCTATAAATTGCTCGGCTCTTGTTGATCGCAAATTGTTTAATTTTTTCTTAATTTGCAGAGCATTAAAAGAGTTGTATAATAAAAATTTAAAATTTAAACAAAATTAACCGCTATATACGGTTTTTTCTTGAAATAACTAGGAAAAATTGTAATGCAAATAAAACAAAAACCAACCTAAAACTACTGTAACTTTTTAATGATTTGCTTCAACAAAAATGGTAGCATAATGTTATGGAAAAAACTTGCATGCAAGTTGCATGAAAAACTTGCATGAAAAACTTGCATGCAAGTTGCATGAAAAACTTGCATGCAACTTGCATGAAAAATTTGCATGCAAGTTGCATGAAAAACTTGCATGCATGTTGCATGAAAAACTTGCATGCAAGTTGCATAAAAAACTTGCATACAATTTGCATGAAAAACTTGCATGCAAGTTGCATGAAAAACTTGCATGCAAGTTGCATAAAAAACTTGCATGCAACTTGCATGAAAAACTTGCATGCAAGTTGCATGAAAAACTTGCATGCAAGTTGCATGAAAAACTTGCATGCAAGTTGCATGAAAAACTTGTATGCAAGTTGCATGAAAAACTTGCATGCAAGTTGCATGAAAAACTTGAATGCAAGTTGCATGAAAAACTTGTATGCAAGTTGCATGAAAAACTTGCATGCAACTTGCATGAAAAACTTGTATGCAAGTTGCATGAAAAACTTGCATGCAACTTGCATGAAAAACTTGCATGCAAGTTGCATGAAAAACTTGTATGCAAGTTTCATGAAAATCTTGCATGCAACTTGCATGAAAAACTTGCATGCAGGTTGCATGAAAAACTTGCAGGCAATTTTTTCCGAGTAATTATACAATCAAGGGTGTACGTAAAGTTGATAGGGGTGCTTTTTGCTGCAAATAGTCTTAATTTACAACTTGAGTTCTAATGATCGGATTTTCAAGGTTTGAGTTTTTAAATGAAGATTAAATGAAGATACAAAACCGTCGTTGTTACCTGACAAGTAACATGGTGTGTAGGGCTCTTTGAGCTGAACATTTTTCGAGTGATGATTTTAATTCATCTTTTTGGTTGATTTTTGGTTGTCATAAATTTTACTAAAGAAGACCCGGGCAACGCCGGGTTGTATCGGCTAGTATTATTATATTCTTAAAAATGGCATACCAATTTTTTTCTATAAAAATTTAAGAAATTTTATATATAAAAAATTATTTTTTAAGAAAACCACTCTAACGGTTTTTAAAATTTTTTTCCGCATAGATTTATATTTTTTCGAGAATTGAGATTGCGTTTTTAATTTTGAGATTAAAACATTAACGGCCATATTATTGACTTTCTTAATAGCTAGTTTTACGTAAAAACTAGTTCTATACGGGTTTCGAGTTTTCGAAGAAAAACATTGGAATGATTTTCAGTTAACAAAACAAGAACATCAATGTCCTCAGAAACGACTGTTAGAGAATTATGCAGATAAGATTCTTTGATGGCTGTAGTTACAATAATAAAATCATCATAACTTTTGTCCTGAAAAACAGCGAAACCTTTGTCTTGCAGTTTGTTTTTAAGGAGTCGGTTTTGTACTGAAGTCCCAAATAACTTTGTGATGAAGGAATCCGCCTCCATCTACCACAACGTAAACGTACTTATCTTGATGAAGATTGTTATATACATATTTGTAAAACAAATAGTAAGTTCCTTTAATAAATAACATTGGCAACACTCTAATAAAAAAAAATAATATGTCAAAAAAATCAAGTGATTTTGTGAGAACCCTTTGATTCAAGAAGTCTTTTACTAAGAAATAGAAGAAAGATAAATAGGGTGAAAATGCATCTTACAGACTTGGTATCCATTTTCATACCCTTTTCTGTGAAAAGAGCCAACGAGCAATCTCGAATTCAAAGCATTTTCCCATGTCATCGAAAGACTTTTGTGATAGCAAAAAAGGATCAACTGGTACAGGAGAAAAATAAAAATAAATAAATTTGATGGCACAACAGCTCATGAAGAACTAGGGCCTAGTGACTTACAACTCTCAACCATTCCTGTGTGCGTGTCTGCAGGAATGGAGGGGACCTACAGTTTATTGCCGAATCCGAACGGCTAACGAGCGGCACTTTTCTGTGACAGGATATACTCTTGGAGGATTTGTCAATTCCTCGCAAGAGGCAGTAGCCGTTTTTTCTTTTTAAATAAATAGGTGGCGAGGCTGGGGATCGAACCTTAGACCTCCGGCATGACAGTCCATCGCACTAACCATCACGCCACGGCTACTACAACTGGTACAGGAGAAGGGTTCATATTAATGCTGGTTGTCATGGCTGACAGGGCAGCACCTTGTTTTTTGGCCTATTTCACTGATACGATTGCGCCCTCGCTATACAGCCGGGGCGCGTCGGGTGCGTTAAGGCACGTTGTCGGGGCACGTCGGGCGTGTAAAAGTAAATTGTTGTATGTGATGTGCGAAAAACAAATATACAAAATAAAAACTAAGACAGCCAATAAATCGTACTACGTTTGCTATCATTTGATTGCATAATATTGTGGTTTTTTTTTATTGCTACAAAACTCCTAGTTCTTCATGAGCTGTTGTGCCATCAAATTAATTTTTTATTTTTACAAAACTCCAACTTTTGCATTGGGCGATTCGACACTTATTTTTTGGGTAATCTGTCATATGTCATATCACCCAAAATTCTTTGGCGATGTGACATTTTCCAAATTTGGGCGATTTGGTTTTGGGCGATTTTGTACAGGGACCACTTAACTAGCCGAAATACCAAATCGCCTAAAATTCGATTTTTGAACGTTTTGACATAATGTGAAATCGTCCAAAAAGAAGAAAATGTCAAATCACCCAAAACATTTTTGGGTGATTTGTCATTTTCTTCTTTCTTTGCATTTTGGGCGATTTGACACTAGGCCGATTGTGCCATTAGCAATTACACGTACACCCTTGCTCAGAGAAAATAACTCATTTCCTTCCAGAAAAGGTTGGTGAGACGCAAGCCAAATGTCAATTTTGTCAACGTCTTGGTTGTCTCTCAAATTTTTTGATCGATTAGCTGATCTTAGGTATGTCCACATCTGATATCATAATAAATAAATCTCGACTTGATCAATAACTTCTTGCAGTGCAACGGCACCCGGAATCACGGTTCACGTCCCAACTAACAAACTCTCCAGAGCTTAGCTCTTGAAATCTAAAAAAAAAACTCCCATAAGACTCTTTTTTATCTCATATCTATACTTAAGAATTGAGATCTTGTTATAATACTCATTTTCGTCTAATAACAATTTTATTATAAGAGGTTAGCATTTTTCAGATGTCAAAGTACTTAAATCCTATATCTAGATCAATTTAAGTCTTTTAAGTTTCTTGTTATGAAACTAGAACGCTAAACGTCATTTTTAGCCTTTACAATCCCATAACAACACATGAGTAAGAGTTCAAGAGTCGAATGGGAGCTAAAGTTTTTCAATGACATCCGAACTGCAGTTTTAATTGAATTATACAGAAGTGCGTTCTTTTTCCACAGAAAGTTTGCTTCTGTTCATGTTTCTGTCGGATACGCTATCAGCCAGAAACAAGTGGCAAGTTCATTAATTTGGATCGATTTTTTGGTTTGGTGTAAGTATAAGGAGTGGGTATGAGGAACTTGGTTCATTGTAATAATAGTAAACACCATATCTTAAAACGCTGTTGCGTTAGTTGTTGTCATCAATTGTATTTGCCCAAGGGATTAAATTAATACCAAACTTTATTTTTTTTACAAAAATTATTATGTCACAATGTATTTCCATTGTTTTAAAATGGAATTCTAACAGAATTAAAGATTTTTTTTTCATACATCAACAATAGTTTAAATATACCAACAAAGAACGCGCCACAGATATTTGTTTTTCGTAGTCTCATAAGAGCATTTGAATTCTCACAAGAAGTGTTCCGATTGCTTGCTAAACGTCAAATCGAAGTCTTATAAGCAACGGCGTTTACAGGGAGGGGTCAGAGGGTCATGAACCCCCCCCCCCCCCCCCCCAGAACTTTTCGTAAATAAAATAAATATAAGAAAATTACTTACGCAGTTGTTTTTAAAATTGAGTTTGAAAAAATCGAATTTTCCTTTCAATTTTGCAAGTGAAATGAGATAATATCAAATTTGCAGATTGGAATTATCATGTAGGTACATACAAAACATGAAAAATGAATGGGAAGGTTATTTAGCAAGCTTTAAGAGGGTATTGAAAAATGTAGGTCCAGGTATAATTCTATAGAAAATAATGAAAATAACGGTAATAGAAAATAAGAATTGTATAGGTATTAATGTGCTTTTTTTGGGGATTTTTGTTTATAGTTAAGAATTTATTTGATAAATGACACTAAATTATATATTAAATTAAGATGTTTAATTAACCTTTACAATTGTGCCAAAAAAAATATGTGACCTTTAAATTTTTAAAGATATCTGTGTTCAAAATTCTCAGTCTTAGCAAATAAAACTATCAAGAATTTGAATCTAAATAAAATATCTTGAAATGCATAAAATATAGGAATATAATTTTGCTTATGTTTAAAAGATGTTAAAAATACCTTTCATTTGATACCAATATAATTTTTCTATCTTCTTTACATTCCAAGATAAACAATTATTTCCAAAAAAACACCGAAACATCATTTACATAATTGACGTTTTTGTCTATGAGATAATGGTGGCAAAGCTTCACTTTACACTCATACAAAAAGGCATGAGTATCTAGTATATTATTAAAGTCTATGCATAGATACTCTTGCTGTTGCTGCACCGACTTTTTTCTACGTTTCAGTTCCAGTATATACATCTCACTCCTACTCTTTTGTAAAAACGAGATGTATTCTCGCTTGGTATATGTAGTTATATACTTTTAGTAGTTAGGTATACTTATATGTACTTTTAAAAAAAGTTGGAAAAGACATTCGAATCAGTGATGCCAGATAGTGAATTAATATTTTTTGAGAGAAT
This sequence comes from Epistrophella euchroma, assembly GCA_947049315.1. Lineage (NCBI taxonomy): Eukaryota > Metazoa > Arthropoda > Insecta > Diptera > Syrphidae > Epistrophella > Epistrophella euchroma. Next base: position 58,343,661 of record OX346245.1, on the reverse strand, counting down.
TTCGAAACTGATAAGCTTGGAAGGGAAAAAATAAATTAAATTGAAAAGGTATATATAAATACACCAAAACAATGATATTCAAGTCTAATAATTATCCCGGTAAATGATGTTTAAAAACATAACATACTTTTGTGTACCTATGCTATTTGCCAAGGTTGAAGTTTTCTATCGACTTTTGAACTTTTTCGGAGATTTTTTAGTAAACAAGCTCATGTTCTTCATGAGCTGTTGTGCCATCAAATTTATTTATTTATTATAGGTAATCTTTAAGGCAAATTTTTGTTTTTCACTTTTCCACTTTTTGTCACTTTTTCCAAAAAGTAGTAGAATGTTTAAGCCTTGCCTTAACTTATACTGGCCACTTTTTTCAAAAAAAAAAATTTCCCGCTAGGGCAGTTGTTTTGTGAAAAGGAATATATACAAGATGGAATAATTATGGATTAAAGATTATTAGTTATGAAAAAACTAACCCTTTGTTATCATATTTCTGAACACACCTAAAAGAGGCTGAACTATGTTCAAGTTCAAAAAGTACTTTTTGCGAAAATTTTTTGTCTTTCTTCAACCTACTACAAAATCCTATCTCATATCTCAAGTTTTCAAAAAGTAAAAGTTAAGCCTTAAGGCTGTTTCACAATGCGACGAGGAAACGAGACGTGACGAGAGCTCGTCGTAGCTGTCAAACCAATTTTAAGCAATGAGAATATACCAGAGTATTCACAATAAAGCGTTTCTCGTCGTCCCGTCACGCCATGATTTCGAAAAATTGAAAAAAAGACGCGACGAGACGACGATTTTCATTTTGACAATTGAGAAGAGGACACCGAGCGTATCTATATTTGTATTTATATTTATTAATTGTGTAGATAAATAAATAAAATACCGAAAATGGCGAGAAAATATGTGTTTTTATTTTGCGACTAATTAATTTTGTCTTCATGAACATTCCCACCGTCTTCTTCTGCTCACTTTTGGTCTTTTTTTGCCTTTTGCTTTTTTGTAAATAAACACTCCCAAAAGTACTAAAAGCATTTTTTTTAACATTTTCATTTTCTTTTTTTTTCAAATTTTGTATTTTATTTCCTAAATTCACTGACAAACACGAATAATTCTACGCTGTCTCTGTGAATAACTCGCTGCATTGTGAATTGAGGAACGATGTTATAACGTGAAAAAGATGAAAGCGTTTCTCGTCACGCTGACGTCTCGTTTTCTCGTCGCATTGTGAAACAGCCTTTAACTACATTGGCGATTGGCCACTTTTTGTAAAATTTATCGGTTTTTTCATTTTCAATGTTTCGGTATAGTTCTTGTTGTTTAGGTTAAGACACCAGAATATTTCTTATGAACAAATCATTGCAACGTTTCATCGATTTTATTTTTGAGTATCGGTGAACAACAGCCATATTTCAGTACGAATGAAAAGTGTTCTCTTTAGTTTTAGGGTTACCGTAACATAAAAATATGGTCTTAGTGAAATATTTTTTGGTTTTATATTGTGACTAAAATCTTAATGTATTATGTGTACATAATTATGTGCAAGTTATGTAAACACACAATGGTTATAGTTTTATATTAAAAAGGTGTTCGGAAATGTTAGTTTTCATACAGAATTCAATGAACCTCCACGTTTGAATATTCTTTAATATTGAATATTTCTTTAATACTGGATTTACCTAATTCAATAATAGTATTCTGATAAAATCTATAGATATACTCAAAAAAAATGCGAGTTAATTTTTGTCTTTATTTGCAAAATAGAGGCAGCAGAATATTTACGAAGTATTAAGAGAAATTAAAATATTTAAAGCCAGTTGTTCTTGTCTTGTTGGCTTATTTCAAAAAAATCAAACGATTAAATCATAAAAACCACAAAAACATCTGACAAACCGTATACCTATACATACCTACATTTTTTGTTATAAATAATAATAATAACATTAAATGACAAAAAAAAAATAAAAATAATGAAATTTTGTAAAAAAAAAAAGTACTTATAGTAACCTCTTTTCTAATAAAAGTTAGAAAAAAAATTATTTAAATACGCATTTTTTTCAAAGCGCGTTGTTATTTTTCGAAGCAAAATGTGCAAATTAGTAGATAAAATTTTAATTGCAACATGATTTTAGTTTACATTATGCCACAATTATCACAATTAATATTATGTCAGTTTACTTTACCGATAAATACTCTCATCGAAAAACACATCATTTTTTTTTTGATATGAGAGCATGACGCACACACAAAAAAGATATATAAAACGAGAGATTTTTTTTTAAGGTTGCGCATACTCGTTCTCTTTAAAGATACTCCTATAGGAAAACACGCACTCTCTTAGCAAGAGTTAAGCAGCGTGGCGTCTGTCATCCCATAAGAAGAATAAATATACTGATATAAGTATGAAGAGCCTCCCAAAACTAGGCCATTTAAGGATTTTAACAGTCTGATAACAGTCTTGAAGTTCTCTTCAAGAGTGATTTTAGCTCCCTTAACTAAGTCTCATAAAGCTTTTGGAGCGTCTTATGTTACTTGGGCTATGATATTCTGTGTCCAAACATTGACAATATTGTCGTTTTTGTACGATTGATCGGAAAATATTTACAAAAAAAATCTTTATTTATTTTTCGCTTCTACTCATGCAGTGTAAAATTTGGCGTTCGTTTGACAACACAAACGGCTGATAATATCGATTGACTTATTTGATAGGTAATTAAAAGTACTACAAATGACCTTATGAGAATTATCCCAAGTAAAGTCGAACCACCCCCAAAACCTGCTGCATAAATGAAATTTCACCCGTTATAACTTTAAGCTGAAGCAACAGACAATATTCGTTTATATTTTATTTTTTATATAATTTAAGTCTTTGTGAGGTTTTAGTTGGAAATTTGTTGTAAATTAAAATGGGAACGAGTTATTCGATAAAAACCAAACCTTTAAACTTTTTTAACATGGCGGCTCTTCCCTTACTTCAAAAAAAACCCGAAAACTCGGTATTATACTCATATATTATAGCTGTAACCATAAATAAAATGTTGTCCATCGAAAAATACAATTTAATACCCTTATTTGACTACTTTTACTGTACTAGCTCTTTTTGGAAACCATTCAAACTAAACTTGCCAATTTTCGGAAGCGTTAGCATCCATCTTGAAGAAACGCCTTTAATGGGTGAAGAAAATAATCTTATGTAAATATTGGTTTTACTTTTAGCATGATAATTTCTGATTAAGAATTATAAAAAAAAAAATGTTCAAGCTTTAAGACAAAAACAATGGTTTGGCTTTTCAAGTAGTTTTACCTACTACTTTCAACTTTATATGTTTTACATAAATAGGCTAATACATATGTAAAATCTTAAAATGTCACATATGTACGTGTCGAAAATAAAGCTCGAACTTGAAAAACTCTTATGTCTCTTTCATTTAGGAAGACCTGAAGGATCACCACTTTCACCATAGCTACTGTGCAATTGTAAATAAAAATCACCATATGCACTGCAAATTTAAAATAAAATTATATTTTCTAATAAAAGAGAAATAACTCAAACCTCTTCGGGCAGTAGATTCCCATCGGAACAGCTCTTGTTCTTTTAATTTTTGCTTCATTTGCCAAAAACGCTTTATAGTTTGCCGCACGATAGGAAAATAGTTGTTTTGAATCGACTTTGGCAACACTTTGGGCCCAGTAAGCAAATGCCTTATGATGACTACATTGTTCTTATAGAATATAAAACAATACTGTATTATTGTAACTCTGTTTTCAAAGTTTTTGGTTTAAGAGAAGAAACTTAACTGTTTGCACTTTCTTCCGGACATCCTGGTTGAATTGGTGTTCCCCCATTTGGCCAAAAGTCAACATGACCAGTGTGTTTTAGTGTCCCAGATTGTCCAGCACTTGTATGAATCACATCGATAAACTTTGCATCAGTTTTTTCAATTCGCGGTAAAATATAATCTTCGTGAGCGTCTGGATTCGATGGGTCCAGTGGTGAAATTCTTTACAATACTTTTTTTTTCATTTGATAAAAATTTATTATCGTTATATCTGCTTACCTTGGAAGAAGAATATTTCCATTAGTTTTCCGGAAAATATCTCTGCCGATCAGTCCAATCGCAACTCCCCCTAGAGAGTGACCAACTAAGCTGATGGAATCAACATCCAAACCAGCTCCAATTAGCTCCAAAATCGAATTCGAAATTCTAGGCACAAGCTTATCCAAAAAATAATTTAAGTCTCACCTATTTATAAATGAGTTTAAAACTAACCTTTAAAATATTGCCTTGTGCTGAAATATAACTCCCATTGACCAAAATAGAAATAGCAACTGGTCTTTTTGTGGACAAATTTAGAATGTTCCAAAACTGAAGCTACATCATCGAGCTTATATGACTTCTGGTCATCATATGTTGGCCTTAAGTATTTAACACCAATTTTGAATGATAAATTCATACAACTTTTTTAAATAAATTGACTCTTAACTTACCCAAAATAGAAAATTATTCTAGCCGAATCGATAACATTCCCTAAAATGGATCGATTTACTGATAAAACGAAAACTGCAAAAATATTTTGTAAGAAGTCGAACCAAAATTAAAATTCACAAAAAAATATTAACTCACTCAAAATAAAAACTAATATGCTTTTTTCAGTTACCATTTTAACTTTTGGAAGACGTTTACCTTCTGAATGAAGATTAGAAAGATATTAACCAGTTATATTGTGATAGACCTGCAGATATATTTTTAGATATAAGGTGCAGCTTTATATTAAAAACAAAAGCAAACAAACAAAATTTAATATCAATTTAATGGCTTTTATGAAAGTCAAGTTAATTTTTCCAAAAGCAAAACAGCTCAGCAAATAGCTTCTGATATCTAAGAATAATGCAGTTTTTTTACAAAGCCAAGGAATTTTTTCTATCTACAACTTATTTACAACAAAATATAAGGTGCGTTCTATTGGTGATTCAAAGCTACAAGTTCAATAAAACGCTATATCTACTTTTATATCTGCTCTTTGTTTCTGTGGCTGTGTTCACATCCTATTGTGAGTGAAAAACAATCTAATTTACCGACACTCTTTGTGTCTTTGTTCACACTTATATTCACTAATTTACTGGCTTATTTATCGGTACTTTTGGGTTTGTTATTGTTCACCAGGGGAAATTTCACTGCGCTAGCTATATTAATGCCAATTAAACGCACCTATAGTTATAATTATTTGCAAAAGGGTTTTTAATTTCCAAAAGTGTTGTGCTAACTTGACAGACATATCAGTTGGTACACTATACCTTTCAGTCTACATTTAAAAGGTTTTCATTAAAATTTGTTTACAAATGAAGCTTTACAAAATTGAGCTTTTTCTTAATTTTTTTCGTAGTTTAGTCATTTTTGTTTGTATTATTTTATTCTGGGCAATTCTCCGCTGCATATTTAACAAATAAAAAAAGTGAAGAATATTTAACAAAGTACCTATTTTGTTATCAATTTTTAATTTCTATGCAGATTTATTAAAAAAGACGTATAAGAAATAATCTAATCTAAATATCTTTAACATGTTATTATTATTATCATTTATTAATATCTTTAACATGCGACAAAACTCTTTGTATGAATTTCAATAAGAAAAATAGAGTTATGTAGCGTATGCGGTATACAATACTAAACATACTGCACTCGTATATACTTAAGTTCGAGTGCTGCATATGCATTGACAAATTTGTTCAATGATTTAAACGTTAAATAGGCATATCAAAACAGAAAATATGTTTTTAATATTCGACTAAGGAGAACTGAATCTTGTTAATTTCATGATTAATTTTATCCCTGACTTTTCAATTGATTTTTTTTTTATAGATTCAGGCTAGGCACATATTAGTCTGGGGAACAGTGACCTGATACCGATATGTATACAACACTTTTTGATGGTTTCCATATAAAGAAAGTGTGCTGAATTCGAAAATGCCGGGTATACCTTTGGGAACCTTGAGCATTTTGAGATACGATGTCATCAAAAAAGGACCTCTGATAAAAAGGCGGCAACTGGTTTAAATTAATAAAAACTATGACAAACATTAATTTGACTCTATCGATTTTTTTTAAATTTTTGTGTATAGGTACTAGTGTTGGTAGTAGGTAGCAAGTCTACATTTTGGTGGAAATAAAATACCAAAATCCGTTATTAACTGTAAATACTTTAAATTCAGATTCTTAAAATACAAACAAAATTTTCCATACACCCTACCTCGCACCTACCCCAAATCCTATAGTGGGCCAAGCAGGGTGGTTGCATACATACCTCACTATTTATACGCCGTAATGCTGAGTGCTCTAGAATTTACCGTTAAATTCTAGAATTTCATTATTTCGGCTTTTTACAGTAATAAATACATACTATAGTTTATCCAATTATTCTTGTCAGTACAGGGAAGATAGGACGTTTGCATCTCAGTTTGGTTGCAGCGTACTGCATAAGTCTATCGCATGTAAAAGCACAACACACATACTAATTTCAATCATAAAATTATTAAAGAAAAGAAGTCTGGTACTTACGAAGGCCCAAATGAAACATTCGACAATTAAAATATTCTTAGATTTATTTTAAATATACACTTTGGTTAAATTTTTATTCTTTTTTTACCTTTGTAAATAGCTATAACTTGAATTAAAATTTATTGCATACATATTTTTAAAAAATTTTACCAACGATTCTTAAAAAAACTACCCATTTAAAAAACACAAATTGTACAAAACTTAAAATAAAAAATACACCTTTTAAATATACAATTTACATAAAAATAATTTATTTTACATTAACTGACCGCGCGCTACGAAAATCTACGCAAATAGTGTTCTTCTTAAAAGAAAACAGCTTAAAATTTTGTAACTGCATTTTAACGTATTTTCCACACATTAAAAGAAATACAAAAGATGAAAACACTCTACGGTAACTCTCATCATTAAAAACTTTTTTTAAAGCTCTAAAATCAAAAGCACCTCTATAGAAATCCAAGGAAAAAAAAACTGAACGAGTTACCAAATGGACATGGGTAACCCTGAATGCACATTAATATAATAGGGGTTGAAGTTGAAAAGCAGCAGCAGCAACAGCAGCCACAGGACACAGCAATTCATTTCAGTGCGCACTCAGATGTGCGCTCGAGAGGATGTTGGGCCTATGTCAGATGTAATCGGAAATTTAGGGGCGGGCAAACACTTTTTATGAAGGAGTTCTTTCAATTTAGTATGGTGTAAAAATATATGGCGCTACTGATTTTGAAAAAGCTCTCCCATAAGACGTGTACTGCCAACTAATATTGGATAGACTTTAGTATCGCCCAGAGCCGAAATTCGGCCAACAAAAACTGACACACAGTAAGGAAAATAAAACGAAATGGTGCCATTGTTTACTTAAAGTATAACAGTCTTATTAATAAACCCATTCCAAAGTATGTCTAACTTTAGACAGCTGTCCAACTCCAAAATCGTATTAATAAACATTTCCATCGGTTGTCTAACTTAGACACCGAAATTGGTTGTCCAAACCTATTCTAAAGTCGGCACGTTTAATGAACAAAGTAAGGCATTTTTTTAGTTACGAAACGAAAAGTTATGTTAAAATGAAAGAAATGTTCGTTGAACGTAGCCAAAAAGTCGGTTAAATTCATTAATTCACTCGAGAATGAATTAATCCAGGTATGTAACGTGAAATATGAGGTCGTATTTAGACAGCTGCTGGAATGTGATTAATAATAATGAGTTGTCCAACTATTTAGACAGTGGCTAGCTGGACAACTGTCCAAGAGTGTTCTAAGAAAATCTAATTAATACGACTGTAAATGTTTCCACTCTTTTTATCAATTAGGTATCATCTGACCATCAGTTACCAACTTTAAAATTAATTTAAAGTCTGGTGGACGCTCATACGCCACCATGAAAGTGCCTTAAATTTTGTTTTAAATAAATTTATCAAAATCAAATTTAGTATTTGAATTAAAGAATTTTTTTACCAGTAGTTGAAATTCGAACACATAAAACAAAACGAAATTAAATAACCGTTATTTATATTGAGAGCTTTATACACAGGAGATTTTTATTAATCGTTGTATCGTTCGCTTGATTACCCCAAAAAAAAAAAGTTGATTTTCTGCAAACTTTTGAGCCGTCAGCTATAACCTGTGTCAGTTTTATTGAAATCGCTCAAGGAACAACGAAGATAAAATTTTTTTAATCCGATCCCGTACTTGTAAACACATCCCTCATGTCACCTATTCTCTCTAAACTCTCACCAATAAACATTGTCAGCACTGCTGTCGTTTTGGCTACTATAGTAGCATTTGGCTACTTTGCTGCGGAAATGGCTACTGTGCTACCCTTATGTCAAAATGGCTCCCCAGTTCCCAAGTCACAACATTAAAAAATTAATTGAAAAGATTATCTTACATTTTATGAACACAAATTTATATTTTTTCACATCGCTGTTTCAAAAAAATATTGCACATTTCTGTTAAGTTTCAAATAGCGATATAATGATGAACAACTATTCGAAATGTCAAACTCTCAATGAAAATATTAAACAAAGTGATGTTATGTATTTATTTATTAAAATAATGCCCAAAAAAAGTCTTTCGTTTTCTATCATGTTTATTTATTATACACTTACTAGTAAAACAAAATTAAGGGAACATAATTTTATACAGTTTTTTTTTACTGTTTTTTTTTTTTTTGAAAAGCTGTATCTGTTTCTTTGTGGAAAGTGGACGTACTTTACTGTGACAAAAAGTGGACAAAAATTGTTATTTTCTGTTCTATTTTAATGAAGATTTTACAATGTTTACAATTTGTTTCTTTAATTTGTCTGTACGACTTGATCATTGGGTAAAAAAAAAACAGTTCGATCGATCAATTTTAAATCTAAAAAAAAAAATTTGGTGGTTAATAGGTCTTCAAAATGTTTTACCAAATTAAATCCTACGATTATTTTTGTTAAGACTATAAAAAAGCCGTTTTTTGTACTTTTTTTTAAACTAACGTTAAGGTGCCAAAAAAACATATGGGCTATAAAGTTTTGAAAAGTTCTTGTAAAATTAATTCAGGTTTTCAAAATTTGGTTACCAAATTTAAAGTTGTCTTTCTTGATTCAAAGTCATATATTCTTCGGAAGAAAATTTATAGAACAACAAAATATGATGACATTAAAACTAGATAAACAAGTTATCGGACCAATATATTTAATTGGTTAAGAAAAAAAAAATAAGAAAATTATATTCTAAAAAAAAAACTTGGCTCCGTGCTGTTTCTTTTGTTTGTGCAAACTCATTTGCAAAAATGAATATTAAAAATTGTTCGATAGAAAAAGTATTTGTCTCTTTTCATTTGGAATCATATTATCAAATAAATTATTTTGAATTTTTGGGGGCTCCTCAAGCTTTAAAAATGCTCCCCAAATTTTCTGACAAGTGCTACCATCCGAATTTGGAAAACGACAGCACTGATTGCCAGTACAGGCCTTATGAAAAAGCTTTTCTTCAAATCAGTGGGACCTACCGAATTACTAAGGTACTCCATGAATCAAAATGCCACTTATACGAACCATAGACTTCCCATAGCATTGTTTTTGTAATTTCTTTTTTAAGCGACGAACCGTACATCACTCATGACCTATCTAGCCCACAGCCGTAGAAACAATGGGTAACCAAACAAACCCCTAAGTGCCAGTTGTACAATCGTGGTTTAAATTTTGATCCGTGGTTCAGGAATTTTAACTCGCTGATTTCGGCGGGTTAACTGAGGTTCAACGATGGTTCAAAGTTCTAATATGCACTAAAAGCCAGTTACATGCCTGAACCATCGTTGAACTACAGTAAATCCGCCGAAATTGGTGAGTTAAAATTCCTGAACCACGGATCAAATATTTGTACAACTGGCCCTAAATTAGTTACCATTGCGAAGATTACCTACTTACATCAAGCAACTACCTATGTACATATTCCTTTTTCTATAGTTTGTGTGCAAGAGCTTACAGAATTAATACTTTTTTCTAAAGCTCTAAGGATCAGAAAAAGTATATGTATTTATTATGCATAATACGGCATCGCGGTAAGAGCTTATGCGATAGACGTATACACTACGCTACGCTGCAACCAAACTTATGTAGATGCAAACGTCCTATTATTCCTGTAGGCTAGCCCGAGGGAAAATTACTTATCCCGTACTAACTCTGAAGGAGAGAGTAGGGAAATCAACGATGTATAGGAATCTAGTTCCAGCCCAAGGCTAACCCTAGGGAAAATTACTTAGCCCGTACTAGCTCTGAATAAGAAAGCAGGGAAATCGACGATGTATAGGAATCTAAGTCCAGCCCAAGGCTAGTCCGAGGGAAAATTATCACTTTATTACAGCCCAGGGCTACGCCGAGGGAGAGCAACGATATTCTACAGCCCAGGGCTATTCCGAGGGAAATCAACAAATTTATACTAAAAAGGTGCTCCCTTAAATAATACTAAAAAATACTAAGAAAGGTACCTGAAGTGATCGATAGCATAAGTATACCGAGATCACTAGAGATCTAGAATCTTATTACTCTGAACGTTCTAAATAATAAACTTAGAATATTCTACGAGTCGTAAGCTTCGAAATAATCGGAATTTCATACGTCTTCTCGTTACCTTTTGAGCAACGAAACAGTGTGAATTGTAAAAAGGCACAACTAAAAAGTTAATTTTATTATGACGTTGCGTTATTTGGTATGCCAATATACATTGTGCCGGTGCTGCTTGTACGATGCTGCTGCTTCTGATGACGTGGCATTATTTGATAAGCATGAGCATACAGTTGGCAGTTGCTGACGATGACGGGTCGGTAGGTGAGGTGTTGGTTGCCTGGTATATTTACATTGGTCGTTGATGTTGTACTCGGCTGGTGGGTGGGTACTTATGCACGCTGCTGGTCGAACGTATGAAGAAGCGTGTCGGTTGTTGTTTTTGTGCGGTTGATTATTTATTTTAGGATACTGGTGTATGTTGGTTATTGTTGCTGTCAGATTTATTAAGGTACTGGTGCATGTTGGTCGTCGTTGCTGTTAGGCTGTTTATTTTTGTTGCTGGTTCGGCGGTGTCGGTAGGTAAATAATTTGGATTCGGTATACGGGGGTGGCGTTGCTAAAGTGTAACGCTTCGTTACACATCCCCCTCTCTTTTTGAGACGAGAACCTTCTCGTCTTAAGGTCACATAAGAACTTCAAATTAATTGTTGATATATTTTTTTTTCTATTTTTTTTTATTTTATTATATTGCTTTTTATTATTATTATTAATTTTTTGATATATTTTTTTATTTTTTTTTTGATAAAAAAAATAATAAACTTAACTTAACAAAATTCATGTAAAAAAAAAAGGAATGTAAAAAAAATTGGTAATTCAGGTAACGAAAACTGCTATTCATCGGTTAATTTGTTCGGTGTTTTTTTTTACTTCGGTACATCGATCATTTTACGGTAAGTTCCGTACCGTAACAAAGCCTTCCGGTTCATAAAAATCTTGATGTCGCCCCAGGTACGATGTATGTAGAACTGGCGATGGTGGTTAGGGCCTTGTAAGGTGATGCCCTCGAACGGACCGAACTGCGGCGGCTTTCAGATCCTCGGCTTGCGGAAGAACCTTCGAGCGGCGGTGTTGGTTAATGCTTTCGGGATCGCATAGTAATAATTTCCGGATCGAATACCGGCTGAACTCTTGGGCGAAGTACGCTATCCTTCCCTGGCGTTTGTGCGGTACCCTGTTGTACTCCTAAATGCGCTGAGTCAACCCAGCATGAAAGTTCTACTGCTGTAAATGGAATGGAAATTCCAGATTCCGACGAATGGCTGAATATTGATGACCCGGAATTTTCATTCCTGGCACCGCCATGACCACCACCACGCTCGTCACAGCCAGATGTTCCTCAGAGCAGCCGAAGAGTTAAGACAACGCCAGCCCAACTTCACTGAAGAGCTGGAAAAAGCTCAGAAGGAAATGTCTGAAATGTTGCAGGTAGCAAAAGCATCGTTTCAGACATCTTTTTCTATACAGCTCTTCTTTGCTTCGTTGGCTACATCCATTGATGATCCCAAATTAACGCCTCAAGCAATTTCACGCATTAAAATCAATGGCGCAAAATTTTAGACGATTTAGTTTGATATTAAAGCATTTTTAGTATGATACTAGGTTAAAAGCAGGCTTTTCCAAATTTTAAACGAGTCAGCATCGTATTATCTTTTTAACATTTCACTAAAGTTAAAATTGCCAAATGCCTATTTTATCTTTTTAGTATCATACTAAATCCAAGTGTCACTTTGCCAGCTACAATTGCGAAAGTGGGTTGAACTGTCACTGTTTTAGGCGTATTCAGCTAAAGTTTCTTAAGAAAATCGGTTTAGTATGATACTTGTTAGAAAATGTTTAAAAATAAGAATTTTTTAGTAAAGAGTTTTAAAGTTAGAAAATTGCTAAGTAGTATCATGCTTATACCTTAACATCAGGCTGTTTAAAATTTTGCGCCAATGTTTTCAATATCGTTGAGGCAGAAATTTCCAATGATGGAGTGGAAATGTAATCCATTCGAAAAAAAAACAACAAATTTATAAAACAATTTTCCATCTATTCTGTGCTTAATATTGTAATGCAAAACTTTAATTTGTGTTAAATAACCCACCTGAAAAATGGCAAGTTTTTGGCTAGTTTAGGCAAGGCCCTGGCAAGATTTCCTAGACGAGGAAAACATGACAGGCCCCTACTAGTGCCTCGCTGTGAACATTTATTTAATAAAATACTGATGAGGCTCTTGATAGTTACTAACTATGTAAGTAATAGTGAAGTCATTTTATGAAAATTAATAAAAGCGGGATCTTATTATATCGTTAAAAAAATGTATGTGTCGTTGTTAATTAACTGTGCAAATTTGTTTAGTTTTGTTTATTAATTCATTCAATGCGTATACACAGTAAGAATATAATTCTTATAAATTAGTGATAAGCTTATTTATAATTTATCAAAATGGAGATAAAAGCTATAACAGAGTGTGTTTTGGTTTATAATAATTGGCACATTAATATTTATATTCCTTTAAATAAATGTGATAGTTACGTTAATGATAATTAAAAAAAGAAAGAAAAAAAACCTAAATTTTCAAAAATATAATTTGTACATTTTCAATACTTATTTACAATATTTACAATAAATCTCAACTTAAAGAAACAAATGGGTATCCTCAAAACAAATACCAAATTCAAAACAGAGTTAGGGACGAAAGAAAATATTAGAGAACGTTTTGGTTATGAAAGTAGGATCTTATCTCTTGACGAAACCGTGTTTCGTTATCCACTCTTCTTATATTCCTTGGAAGCATATTCCATAAGCGAATGGCGTTGATGAAAAATTGTCGCTCAGAGGTCAGACAAGAATATCGAGGGTGTATCAGTATTCGGGATCTGTTGGAGGAGTAAAATCTTATCCTGTTGAACAAACTACAGGGTTGCTGTGTAAAAATTAAAGGATCTACAACTTCTATTACGACACTTTTATTTAAAGAGAAAAAAAACAAAGTTTCATAAATATAAAAAAAAACAACCCCTTGTTTTTTTCCATAAAATGCACTGTAACTTTTAAACTAAAGCAATTATCGTAAATTTTTACTTAAAACATTTTGTTGGAAATTAAATTTTCTACAAGTTTGTGCCATAAACTTTTCTCTAGGACCAAAAATACACGGAAGTTACATATGAAAATCAAAATAACCGTTAAAAACAAAATGGCAGAATGTGCAAGTCTGAAGAAAGCGGTTTTGAGCTCGTGAACTAATACAATTTCGAATATCGAAGTCGAAAAGCGCCTCGGAATTATTTCTCAGCAAAAGTCTAAGTGCCTCATAGGTACCTACCATGGTTGCGCAAACGCGCCTATGTATACACTATCCTACGTCCCAATTGATTAGAAGGGTGTAGTTTTTTTTTTATTTATATTAGAGAATTAAAAGAACTTCGGAAAACAAATTAGAAACTTAAAAAAATAGACCGTTAGATTCTTTTTTTGTTAATAATTACGAAAAATTGTATTGCAAGCATAAACACTCATTTTCATTCATAGATTGCTCGGCTCCGTTAGTTGTAAAGGGCTCAATTTTGTTTTGAATTGTAGAAAATGACAAGGGGTACAAAATAACCAAAAAAAAAGATTACCATTAGATGAGCTTTTTTCTTAATAATTACGAAAATGTGCTTTTTTGACAAAAAAAATATTAATTAAATTAACTGTATCTTTTTGTTTATTCATTTTAACAAATAAAATTTACAATAAAATAGTAGATAATGTTATTACCCACGTTCGGGTATTTCATTTTTTACTGTACGCCATACTGAAGCCGAGATATTAAAAAAAAAAACCAAAAACTGCCAAAAATTACGTTTTTACCAATATCTTTGGTAAAAAAAAGTTGTTAGGTGGTGCAAATTTGGTTTTAAGCTTTTCTTATGTGTCCCTATTGATCCATGAAAAAAAAACAGACCATGACTCTGCGCACAAGGTCAAACGACGCTTTGACTGGACTAAGTAGGTAGTACCTAATGTGAATTTTTTATAATGCATTACATTTTCATGTCTGAAAAATTAAAATGTGCAACTTTGGGGCACGTATATGTATATTTAGAAATCAGCTGTTTACATTGGATATTTATAAGACAAATTGAAAGTTTCAAGTTTCAGATTCTTTAAATGCAAAAGAAATATAAATTCAGATTCTTTAAATGCAAAAGAAACTTTGCATACACCCAACCTCGCACATACCCCAAATCCTATAGTGGGCCAAGCAGGGGGGTTGCAGGAGGGCAGCATACCCCCCTTACATAATTCACTATTTATACCCTGTAATGCTGGGTGCTAGCATTGTATATATGTAAAAAACAAAACTAAAATCTCATACAAAAGAAATTGAAATCCATATTCTGTAAATTCAAAAGAAACTTTGCATACACCCAACCTCGCACATACCCCAAATCCTATAGTGGGCCAAGCAGGGGGATTGCAGGGGGGGCACCATGCCCCCCTTACATACCTCATTGTTTATACGCCGTAATGCTGAGTGCTAGCATTGTTATATTATACATATGTAAGCAACAAAAAGAACTAAAATCTTATAAAAAAGTAATTTTAGTAATTTTCAATTTTCTCAAAAACTAAGACATAAATCAATTTGGTTTTTTCTGTTCGATTCAGAATTGATATTTTTATTGATAAAAAACAGCCAATTTAGCGCAACATTTTTGAGAAAAATTGGTCTAAACTTTTTTTTCCATTTTTGTAAAGAAAATTTTGAGTTTGTATGCAAATTTTTCAAAAACTTGTTGATAAAAATAATTTAATTTAAATGTAGGATTATAGAACAGATTTCTGGATTTCAGAAACGGTATATTACTTTACTGCACTCAGGGAAAAACTGCGGCTTAGATTTTAATACCGACGTATTACATTTTACGATGCTAGCATTTTTAAAAGTTGCATTTGAATCAAAGCCAAAACTATTTAATTCAAATATGAAACACGTTTGATTAATCCTCTCTGAGAAGAATTACTCAACAAACGAGAAAAGTACTTTAAATCAAAGGGGAAGCGTATTTAATTATGCGCCTTAACTTTTTTCGAACAACTTAGTTCCGATTAAAGTAGAAACGTTTTTAAATCTAATATACTTTTGCTATTTAACTAAACACACTTAACTTAAAAATACTTCCAGCTTTAATGATTAGGAATTTTTTTCTGGTTGGATATACTTCACAATAGGTATCCTCCATGAAATCTATGTAAGAAGAACTGAACTTGATAGAAATTGCGTATTGACAATGTCTTTTCAGCATTTTATTCTTCTTTTTTTCAGCATTTAATTTTTTTTTCATTTGCTTGTATTTTCTTTTTAGTTTTCATTTCAGATTATTTCCCAATTGTTTGAAGAAATTGCTGGCCACAAACATAGTGCTAGACATACAATCAAGAAGCAAACGTATGTATGTAAATCAAAGTAAAATGGCAAAAATTTGGACCCAAACACTTTTCTTATTAAAATCAAAGCCGCACGCCTTTGAATCAAATTTAAAGAGTAAAATAAGTAGGTATCAACGAAGTAATTTTAAATAACGAGTTTAATATATTCAAAGTAGAAATGCAGTTAAAAGTAATACAAAACGTATTTGAAACAAAAGCGTGTTCCATTGAACTATTCAATATGCAACGTATTTAATTTAAAGTACCTTTCTCTTTGGATTTTATTCAAATACGCGCGGCTTTGATTTTAATAAGAACGTGTTTGGCCCCAAATTGTTGCCATTCTACTTTGATTTAAATACGTTTTCTTTGATTCTATAATGTTTTTTGGCTCAGTGTGTAAGTGTTGCCGTTGATTTTTAATATATTTTTTTCATTTTAAGTCATTTTTTTATAAAATTCCCCCTACCTCCTAAACAGGGCAAGATGGACCCCCCCAGATAAGATTTACAAACAGTTATTATGGAACCTTTTCAAAGAAAACATGAACAGTTCATATACGAAAAATTTTATTAAACGTGTAATAGAGGTAAGTACGTGTTACGTACAATAAGAGACTCATTTCCGATTTCACAAATATTTATCAGGCTTTTTCATTTTTAAATGATATATTTTGTACGTTAAATTTTTTTAAACCCTGTTAAATGGTTAAAAGGGCTTTATGAAATCGGCCATCAGGCTCTTATAATTAGGTACTAACCTTTTAGTTTAGCTGATCAGTATATTCTTTGCTTAGAACTCATACAAATGAAATGCTGGTACCTAAGCCTTAAAATTACCACGAGCAACAAAAAATGTTTTCGAAAATTAGTTAAAGTCTGCGGTGATTATTTTGTTAAGCAAATATCAAAACCTTAACTGAATGAAAATAAATATAAAAAGCTTTCTCCATTTCAAAAAAAAATACCAAGTTAACGTATAATGTACATACATTATACATGCAAGAAAATTCACACTTTTCATTTAAAGCTGTGTAAATCCAAAAATATAAAAGCTTATGGTAAAATAATATTTAAATAATGCCAAGCAACCTGTTTCAATAGCCCGGCTCTTTACTAGGTTCTGATTTGTTTCTGGTTCGATTGCTAGTTTGATGACTGCGGCTCTTGAGTTTATAATAAGACTTTGCGGAGATCGGTCGTTTCTTTTCACCGCACGTGGACACTATATAATTTGAATTAGAATCATTTCCATAACAAAAGATTTATAAATTAAATCAAACGCGAAAGAAATTGAAGTTAAGGTATAGAGTGAAAAAGTTCAAACTATACTAATTGTTACAAAGTAAAGGTAAACGTTTAATAAAACTTGTACATTACATTTGTATGTTTCTTACATAACGCCGAAATGAATTGTTTTGTTTTTTTTTCGTAGCGGAACTGTTTTTCTATATTATTATGCTCTTAACCACTTGCAGAGTTTGTTTATTTTTTTTTCCCTGGTGAAGCACATTTTTTTTTAACTTGTTTGTATTAATGATCAAACATTTCTTGCTGATTAAATGAAGTGATAACAGATTAAAATGCTGATTAATTGTGTCTGTTTTTAGTTATATTTTTAATGTATGTAACCTGTTTTTTGCAGTAGTGCAACGAAGAAAAGATAAATATTTTCTCGTAAACCTATCTAAAAGTGTGCATGTAGGATGTAGCGTGCTTTAAGTTAAAACAAATCACCAATTTAAATAATTGACGATCAATTATATTGCTGTTCAATTGATGCTCAATTACTATTATTAGAATATAAACTATTATCTTCAATAGACGTTACATTTTTTGTAGTGAATTTATCGAGTGCCTTTGTTTTTTGTGAAAAAAAAATTCGCAATGTGGCATGATCATTTTACAATACAAAAATTTTAATATTTCGTTGTGAAACAGTGTTGTTGGTGAAACGAGTTTGTTAAAATCAGCATTTTCGTAAGGTTTTTTTACCCCATAAGCCGCTTGCTGATGCTGATGCAACGAAACCTACTTTTTAAATTCGCTCATAATATTCATTTAATGCAAATCTTTACAAGTCCAAAAAGTCTCTTCGGACGACTAGCTGCTGAGTCAGAAGAAGACTACACGGGTGTTTCTGTTGTGAAAAATAAAAAAAAAAATTTTAATTTTCTGTAATAAACCTCATAGAGTCAAAGCTATGCTGAATTTTATGACGAGGGTTAGTCATGTCATGAATGATCATGATCTTGAAAGAACAAATAATATTTTATGACATTTACAAGGTGAGCTGAGGCAGGAAAAGTACATTACAAAAAACAGGTCTGTGTACAATAGGTTGTTAATAAAATAAAACATTGGCCGCGTTCGGTTGGCAATCCGTTAGCCTATCTGAGTTCGGTTAGTATCTGATATGTTTTTGAACGAAAAAGCTGGATAGGTCAAAACAGCCAATAAAAAGAAAATTGAAGTTTAATTTTTTACGCGTATATTTGTTTAATTTCATTGCAAATTACACTAAAATGCATTCTAAGGCATATTTAATAATATTTTATTTCATTACAATCAACGAAAAACCGACAATAAACGACGCGGCAGCATGCAAACATCAGCTGTTCCTCAAATTGCCCATCGGATACTTTACTATACCGAAAATTTTCGGTTAGCTTGAGAATTGATTTTGACCACAGCTGTTTGGTTCATCAGCTGAATTTTCCTATGGGATTACAACAACACAAACCTATCCGGATAGCTTTGGATTGGCTGCCGAACGCACCCACTAATGTAGCTAATACGCATTATGTAGACCATGACACCTAGATCAACCGTATATGTGTGTATTAGTTTGACAAAAGGACAAAAGCTTAGGATCCCACTTCTATGAAAACCTTGCCTTATTAAAAGCTCTCCAAACCGTCACGAACTATTCGGAGCACATATGCGATGCCCGAAGAACGCACCAAAATTCACATCGCGCCAGGGTGGGCATGGTCACTCTCATTAATCGTAAAAAAAAATTCAGATATGAGAAATTTTCTGCGTCGTCGTAACTTAAATTTCGCGCCAAATATCCAAAAGGAATTTAATTTGAAAAATATTGATTTATCTAATAATAATTTACGGAAGTATAGTAGCTTAATTAATATTACATGTTCACATTTTGGTTTAATTTTTTTTTTTAAATAGATTAATGTAATAATTTCCAAACGATCTTATTTTAATGTGACATGTCACTTGGCTCTTTATAGTCTTTGTTTTGCAGACTTGTCGTAAAACAAATGATCGCAACTTTTTAAATAGTCAAAGAATTCTTGTTTTATTGTTATTTTATAGAGATAGTAGATTTTTTTATCATTCCCCTAAGGTAAGAGTATAGCTCTTATATAATTTTATGGAATTTTGAATTTTTTGTTCTAAAGATAAAACTAATAAATCTTTTCAAGACCTTTGTGTGGCAAACTGACTCTGTTCGCTGGGCGTCCACAGTTCTTATTTTCCAGCTGCTTTGCATTATTGCAATCAATAGCTTCAAAATTTTCAAAGAAACTGATATTTTTCCGGCTATCTTGTTTTTTTTTCCGAAAATGAAACTTTGAACGTCAACATCACTTCACTTACATAATCGGGACGTTTCCTTTAAATTTTCGTTGTCTTACGCGTATAATATTGGTCATATTGACACTATAACTTAATATAATTTTTAAAAATATAAACTAATCAAAGTTTTCTTGACAGGTAACAAAGAATCTTGATATTTTTCGTAACTTTTATGACATTCTCGTTTAAGCTATTTCCAATCGCAAATTGAAGCTCAACTAAAAAAAAATAATCCAAAGCTATAACATTCACACATTGAATTAACCTAAACGCAAATAGGTTTAACCCAAACGCAAATAGAATCAACAGAAACGCAAATAGAATTAACCCAAATGCAATAGATTTTACCCCAACGTAAATTGATTTAACACAAACTCAAATACAATTAAACAAACGCAAATAGATTTAACTCAAACGCAAATAGATTTACCTTAAACACAAATCAATTTAACCATAGAGCAAATACATTTATCTTTTTTTTCCCAAAACACAAATTTATTTAATTTTTTCCTTAAAATTCACGCGTACGACAACTTTTGAGTGAATTAGGCAGGGACCACAACTTGGTTGCAGTTAGTGAAGAAGGTTAAATCTATTTGGGTTAGATCTATTTGCGGGTTAATCCTATTTGCGTTTGGGTTAATTCTATTTGCGTTTCAGTTCAACCTATTTGCGTTTTGACATGATAAGTTTCTCGTGGCACGAAAAAGTTCAATATGGCATGCTTTTTTATTTCCATTGTTTTAATTAAAGAAAAAAAAAAAACACGAATTTAAACGAAATTTAATGAAAATTTGTTACAGTTGCGGAAAAGCCTCTATTTTTGACAATATGCGAATAAAGCAAATGATTTATTTTGAGTTTTTTTCTGGTGCATTACAACCCGTCAACCGGTTATCACATTGAATTATATTTTTTTCGCAACAAAATAGATGTGATTTTTTTTATATACGCAAATGGCATTTTTACAGCATATTTCGCACGTTAATTTTTTGTTGGGCGGCAACGCTGAAGCAACACAAGACACAACTCTCTTTTCCCTGCCTGCTAATGCCAAGAAAATATTTTAGTTTTTTTTTTGTTGCTTCTTGATTCTTGCAAACGTAGACATCGGGTAGGAACTGTAAAAGTTTTTATGAGGAGTGACCTATAGGTGACGCATGCACCGGCCGCAACGCAAAAAGTAGCCTAACTTTTAACTTTTCTACCGGTTTGTTCGATGACGGCATTGCAAATGTTGCAAATTTGTAATTTTGCAAGAGTGGAGTGCATATTTTGGTGGAATTGGACCTTAGCTTCTGTATTTATACAACAAATAGATAAAATGTTATTGTCTGCAAAAATTTTGCCATTTGAAAATTTGCAACAAAAAACAAAACACAAACAAGATAGGGCGATAACTGCAATTTTGTAAACTAATACAAAATACAAGCGAAAAAGAGCTTGCTGATTATTTTTCTTGATTTTGTCCATTATTTTGCTAGTTTTGTGACGCTAATTCTAACAATTTTTAAGTCTTATTAAACCCAGCATATGCATACAAAATATAAAATAAAGCTTTTAACAGTTCTATAAAATGCGCACTAGGTTCGAAAAATCGAACGCATCTAGTAATTTGAATAAAGCTGTCAAAACAACGCAACGTATCCATTGAGTCACTCCTATCCGTTTCATAAGTCAATGTTAGCAGATCTGTTGCCGCAACGCATGCAACGGACTCTATGGGTCGGGCCCTTAAGAATCAAAAACTTTAACATCAATGCAAAGAAGTCTGATGATCATCGGCTTGGCAGCCGTTATAGCCATATGTAACTCCAGCCCATTAACAAACAAGGTGGGAGCTCACCCAAGTAGTTGTTCTTTCATTCAAAACCTTCAACATGTTTCAGCTTTAACTTTTTTTTTTATTCAAAAGAGCTGATCCTTCTTTTACCTATGTTTGACACCGCTTGTCGTATTTTTATTTGAACGCCTGAAAAAGTAGTTGAAATTATGAGATTTCATAAATCTTTTGCTTTTCTAAAAGTCAGATTCTATGCATCAGATTCATGCGCCTTGCTTTATCACGATGAAAAATGTGTTATTTCAAAGTAAACTAACGCATATCACTTAATCAATGATTTATGTGTTTATTTTGTCTGCTAAACGATATTGTATTCAGATTTATTCCGGGTTAAGATGCTATCGGAAAATTGCTTATCAGCGATTGAAGCGCACCAGAAATTACAATTTAAATTTATATGCTTATTATATATGATATCGCTTGGAGATCACTTATTATAAGATAACCTATAATGCCATACAAAAATCTTTTATTTTTAAATTTGACCAATAAAATACATTTTAATGATTTTGAAGTTCTTTTATTGGAATTATGTGGACTAAATACACTCCATTCAATTTTTGATTTAGTACGAAAAATAAATATAGACCGAGAGCCCACAGCAATTTTTGGGTGTGAATTATAGCAAAAAATCAATGATGCAATAAGATAGGTCTTTACTTTTTATTTGCAAATATGCAAGTCTTGCAAGCCGTGTTTGCGAATAATGCTGCATTGAAAATGCATTTTTTTATGAAAGCCAGAGGGATCTTGGACCCCATATTCATGTCTATGGTATTCAGCTCTATAAAATAAAGTTTTTTTAATGTTACAGTAAAACCCGGATAAGTGCCTATCGCATAAGTGCCTAACGCGCATAAGTACCTTTTAGATAAGATAAGATTTTTATTGCATTGCTTTTAAATTTACATTTCATTATATATATTACTGTAAAAAGCCGAAATAATGAAATTCTAAAATTTACCGGTAAATCCTAGAACAATTCTTACCAATGGTGCTGAGAAACTCTATGATTTACCGGCAAATTTTAGGAATTCATTATTTCGGCTTTTTACGGTAACATATACATATGTACGTATGTAAGTACCTTTTATTTTTAGAACCAAACTTTTGACGATTTTTGGTTATTATTATAAATAAAGTGTGTTTATTAATTTGGTAAGAGTTTGAAAAGTGGAAGTACCTACCTGGCCGTTGGTATATTTCTTAAACATGTTCTATGCGCTTCAAAGTAAAAAATGATCGTTCACAGTGGACACACGTGCAGTGTAACCATAAACAGTAGAAGCCTAAAAACATCCAATTGTACTGCCGTAAGTTTTAGTTCCGCATGATTGATGCCAAAAAGACATTTCTGCTCTGACAATGACAACTGTTTTACTGTCCAAGAACGGGTCATCCACATACATGAAATTCCGGTGTGATGAACATCTTTCCTAAGTCATTGAGATAAAAGTGTCAATAATAGGAAGGAAAACAGTGATTCGAAAGTAACTTTCGATTTCATTTACTTGTAAATTAATACGATGTTGTTGGCGTTTTGCGATTTTAGGAAGCGAAATCGAAATGTAATGTTCCTTTGCTTTCGCCTCCACTAAGTTCAAATTTTCTGCGAATTTCGATTCTGAATTTCCACGCATGTTTTCAAGCACTGCTAGCAAATTGTCAAGTCAATGATTCACAGCTCCTTTTAAATAAATATTTTTTTTGCGATAATTTGCTAAGGGGCGAACCGAACACGAAAATAATTAAAATTTCTGCAAACATTACCTACCGAATTTAAGAATGCCATTGCATCCCTAGCAGTCGCTAGGGATTGAACACCAGACCTCTGGCATGACAGTCCAACCCACTAACCATTACGCCACGGGCTACTACAAAATGCAACAAAAAAATTTAAGTGCGGTGTTAGGTTAGGTTAGGTTTCGAGGGATGATAATACGGCAAGTCGCATCATCTCACTCGGATCTCAGTGGATCCATTATGCTCCCCAATATAAAGGTATGGTAGGTATACCTAAGGACGGGTAAAGAGAGGAGTTGGTGGAGCCTAGGAGTTAGGTTTGGGGAACAATTTTAAATTGTGGGTGGCGCGAGATGTCGCCCAATTCGTCGAAAAAGTATTCCCCGAGGGCTGTCTTTCTGGCTCTTGCTAGACTGGGGCATTCACAAATAAAGTGATAGGAGCCCTCCTCCGCCTCTTCATCCTAACACCCTCTGCATACATCAGATGTGGTGATACCCATTCTGCCAATGGGAACCCATTGTGTTGTGACCCGTTAGGATTCCAACCAAGAGGGACAGTTGAGGTCTGCTTAGCTTGAGAAGGTAATCAGTTTTTTTCTTAAAGATGTCCGGCCACAGATTCCTCGAAACCCTACAAGTATCCCTTGATGACCATCTGTCGTTTGCGGCTTTGAGGAAAATCTGGTGAATTCTATTTTTTTCCTGTTCTAGTGGCATGGACACAGACAAATCTGTTCGACTCAGGTTAAGAGCTGACCCGTTCTTTGCCAATTCATCCGCCATTTCATTTCCATGAATGTCACGGTGTCCTGGGACCCATCGCAGGATAACAGTATTTTTTGCGCTGAGTAGTCTTAGCTCGTTACGACAACGAATTACCAGTTAAGACTTTGTGGCGATGGAGGAAATGGCTTTGATCGCCGCCTGACTGTCAATAAAGAAGCCGATATTTCTGTTTACTAGTTCGAATGTGGCAAGACTCCTTGCAGCTTCATAAACTACAAGAACTCCCGCCTGAAAGACTCTGCAGAAATTAGGAAGCTTTATTGATTTACTTAGGGGTGGATTATATGAAAAGATACCTGAACTTACCCCCTTATCTGCCTTTGAGACGTCCGTAAATACTGAGATATGATCATCTTTTATGACCCGGTTTTCCGTCTAGAGGTCCCTTGTGGGGATATCTGTTAGGGCCACTGGTTTGAAATATACTCGGCATTGTATTGTCTGTTTGAATATGTTTTTATCAATAAAGTTCGAAATGGTACTATGCTCGAAGTGGCTCCCTTTCCAATTATTGCACTGTTTAGGTCGTAAAGAAATTTTGGCCGCCATTTCCTTCATAAAAAGATCTAGTGGGTCTAGTGAAAGGAATGTTTCTAGGGCTGCATTTGGTGTTGTTTTACGGCACTAGTTGTACTAATACAAG
Source organism: Epistrophella euchroma (assembly GCA_947049315.1). Classification (NCBI taxonomy): domain Eukaryota; kingdom Metazoa; phylum Arthropoda; class Insecta; order Diptera; family Syrphidae; genus Epistrophella; species Epistrophella euchroma. Next base: position 58,319,037 of record OX346245.1, on the reverse strand, counting down.
CTCATTTGAATTTTAGTCATGGTTTTAAGATTGGTTGCGAGGTTGTCTTGCCTAGGGCTGGCCACCAAACCAAACATATGCGTATGTCAAAATTGTCCTTATGGCTGTGTACATCCAATGAATGGTTTTGGGGCTTGGACTCCATCTTTTTCCAAAAATTCGACTGCAACTGCAAGTATAAAATGGTATAGAAGCTTTCTTTTCTCTCTCTTTAATATTTTCTTTCCAGTTTAGTTTACGATCTATTACAAAACCAAGATATTTTGCAATACCAGTGATATGGAGCGGTGTCCCATTTATGGTGGGAGGTTCTATATTTGTAATATTGCGTTTCCTTGTAAACAAAACCAGTTCTGTTTTGAGTGGGTTGACATTAAGTACACAGCTACTGGCACAGTCACTGAGCTTTTTAAGGGATGTTTAACCCTAGAATGCATAAGTGTTTTTTTAGTACGTAAACACATATGAGGTTCCTGAGCACCTGAGGAATTTGGCTGAAAAATAACCAATTTAATACACAATTTTCGCAAAATTGACTTATTTTACTTATACGTTATATATTTATTAATTAAAAGAACAAACAAGATGGCATTTAATTCACAGCCGTAATAATTAGAAAGAAAAATAACGATGATATAATGTGGTACGAAAAAATGTCCGTCAAAGAATCCATAAATACAGCTTTCGGGAACTCAATTGCTGCAATTTTTTTTTTTTTTTTCTGAAAGAAGACATGGTTTTCTCAATATTACCGGTATATTTTTAGTGCTGTTTCCTGCACATATAAAGGCAGCTGGTACATACTTCTCCACGGTGGTCGGCACAAATGTGCCTTTGGCAAGTAACACATGTAGTTTTTGACTTTTTATCCTGGTTTCTAGGGCATAAGAAGCGTCTTCCCTGCTTTGGTATTTTTTTTTTGTGGTTCGCTTACAGAAATATCTTCGCGTACCTCCAAGTCATCTTCCGCAAAATCTTTAAGCACTTTTTCTATTGTGCATCTCAAATGGCTGGTGATTGTTATTTGTCTCAAACGCTTTTCCATAAATGGTTTTGCGAGAGACAAACCTAAATTGTACAAAAACTTGGTCCGCTTGTGTTTCTTATTTTTGTAATTGTTGCCGATGGAATAAAGAACCATAGAATTTATACCGGTTTGGTCAAGCATACCATAAAAGTATCTCAGAGGCCACCTTCGAGTTGTTCTTGCCACTGAGTAGTTATGCGCCAACTGATCGAACGTATCAACACCTTCTTTTGTGTGGTTATAGAACTCAATAATTTCAGGTTTTTTCGTTTCAGGATCGACCTCCTTACTTTTGTGAAGGGAAGACACTAGCAGGACTCCTTTTCATTTCTTTGTTGTAAAGGCAACCAATGTCATTTTTTCTTTAAAGGCAAATTGCGAAGAGAATACTTCTTTTTTTCGACTCGGTAAAAAGGATGGTGGTACTTCGACTTTGTTTTTTTCGTAAAGTTCCGACCACCGTCAGATTATGCTGTGTAAGCATTGTTTCAACCAACTGAATTGATGTGAACCAGTTGTCCATGGTCAAATTTCTTCCCGTGCCATGCTTTCACTTATTTTTCGAACTAATTGTAGCGGAATGGGGTCGTTTGATGTTCGCACTTCTTTTCCAGCATAAGGAATCCCAGGCACCATATAATACGTGCAAGAATCACACATGGATATAAGTTTTATTCCGTATTTATCTGGCTTCGAAGGAATATAAATTTTAAATGGGCAACTACCCCTGAACCCCAAAAGTTGCTCATCAATTGTACAGTACTCGTGAGGGGTATAATATTTGACGCAGTTTGAAATAAATTGTTCCCAAATGAATCTTACTGGAGCCAATTTATTTTCCTAGTTTCCCTATCATCGAATCGAATACAGTTCTTTAAAAATTCAAACCTGTTGATCCCCATTATAGCCTGGAAAATCGGCGAGCACTTTGTTGACCACATGTCACGTGTGTTTCTTCGGTCTTGCCTTTGGACTCCCGAAATGTAGAGTAGTCCCATAAGGGCCAGAACTTCTTCTTTGTTTGTGTCAACCATGGTTCCTCAAGCTAGAGTGTGAGTAGATGTCGAGGGCGAGGGCGATCCAGAATCGGATGGTGGGATAGTTTTTTGCCTTTGAATGTTGATTTCAATGTTAGTATTTCTTACCAAAACCTCTAGCACAACGTCATCAAAGAGGAGACCCCATGCTTCAATTTCAGATGTAACAAATTTAGCCACATCTTTGCAACCCGGAACTTTCAAAACAATGTTTCTTGCTGCTGTCCTACCACTTGATAACGGAGGCTGTGTAGTCCAATGAAATCCCTTTTTTCCCAACAGAACTCCTGAGTGATGCCGTTCTTCTGGACCTTCATCTTCTTCACACTCACTTGCTGACATTTCATCGTCTCCATATCACCAACTTTCACAAATGATAAACTAAAGAAAAAAAACAAAAGTCATGGCCCACTACAAAAATAGCGACTTTTATTTTAAAAATTATAACCGTTTATATTCTAGGGTTAAAGGAGCTCGCACAGGATGGGTATGAATTTCCCATTATAACATGTCGTCTGCGTAGGCAACGACCTTGACACTATTAAGACTCAGTTTGACCACTTCTGCATTCACTAGTCTCGTTTTAAGCATGGAATCGATCCAATTTGGGAGAATCGGATCAATGTTTATAGAGTCAAGGGCTCGTCGAATCGCCGTTTTTTCAACGTTATTAAAGGCAATTAATTTATTTATTTTCACATAGCTTATTACTAGTTCAAGATTCAAAAGCGGGTACTTCAATCGATAATACAATAAAATAGCTGAATAAAAGTTTGATATAAGGTTAGTTGAAAAATTTAATGATTGGTCAAATAAATTATTAAATCTATTACTAAGCAGATTAAATAATTTAAACATTTTATTTAAAGGAGAAAATTGCTCATAAACAGTACAACATTTTGAAATATATGTATATGCAGTTTGGTATATTTCTAAAGGCCGATTTCCAATGGCGCGTTCGCGTTAGAGACGCTTACGTATACGTTTACAAGCTTTACGAACGCGTCGACATGACAGACGACTTGCAGAGAACCTGAAAATCAAAATGAACCTACATAACTGTAATTTCGAATTCCTTTCAACAAACTATTCCATTATTTTTTAAACAAAATCGATTTTTTTCTTTCAATCAAAAGAATTTGTCCAGAAAACCCGATTTTTTCTTCTAAATAAATCGATTTTTTTGTTGAAAGGAATTCGAACATTAGTTTAACTGTCAAAACGCACGCTAAAGTTGATTTTTTTCAACTTTAACGTCGAGGTAGCTTATGTTACGTTGGTTTGTGTACATGCTAATAGGTGCCAAATCGTAACATAATACCCAACGCGTCATTGTAAACAATTTGCTTAAATTGCTATGTGTGAGCTTTCGCGTTGAAAGAAAAATCTGTCAAAGCGACGCCCAACGCGGCATTGGAAATCAGCCTTAAAGTTATTTGGGACAAATGGTAAGAATAGTCTATATTTCCATTAATTATTTTAGCAATAAAAACGTAACTTAAATAAGAGCGTCTGTTCGTAAGACGTGACTCATTCTTAATCCATCCAAGAAGTGAATTGGCTCTATTTGAAATGGAGTTTATGTGTTGAATGAATTCAAGCTTACGATCAAATAAGACACCAAGTACGGATACATTTTGCACAGATGACAAGGAAATTCTATTTAACGAATTATTAAAATGAGTTACTGAAAGTTTTCTTGTAAACCTCATAAAATTACATTTACTGATATTAAGAAACAAACAGTTGCGTACACACCAGCCAAAAAAAGAATTAAGGTCACATTGTAACATTTCACAATCACGAATAGTAGAAATAGTTTTGAAAATTGTAACATCGTCCGCGTAAATGAGACTATTAGAATGCTTTATCACAGATGGAAGATCATTAATAAATACTATAAATAAAATAGGGCCCAAATGGCTCCCCTGTGGTATTCCAAATAGTCTTCTATGCATTCATTAAACAACACTGAGTATGATCTGTTTAATAAATAAGACTGAAGGCACAAAACAAAATTTTCTCTTAAACCAAGAATTCTTAGCTTTTTAGTAAGATATTATGAGAAAGTTTATCAAACGCTTTACTAAAGTCTGTAAAGTTGCAGTCTACTTCTTTCTCTTTCTTAAATGCATCAATGCAAATTTCGGTTAACTCCATAAGAAAGGTAACAAAGCGACCTTTCGTAAGGCCATGTTGATCCGAGACAATGACTGATCTAACATAAAAACATAAAGATTCGAACAGCTTCGGAATAACCGATAATCTAGCTATAAGCCTGTAGTTTTGAATTTCTTCTTTTCTACCCTTTTTATGTAGAGGGATTATAAAAGACTTTTTCCAAACACAGGGAAATTGACAAGAAAACAAAGAACATTTAAAGAGAGTGGACAATGGTTTAAGCAAATTATTTGCACAGTTTTTAAAAATAATAGATGGTATACCATCTGGCCCTGGTATACAATTCTCGTCACGATTAGATATAAACTTAGCTATCTTGTCAGAGTTAATATTAAAGTCTATATCAGTCAACTAAGAAAAAGGTTTCGAATAACCAACATTTTGGCTATTTTCGTCAGATATATCACAGTATGAAGAATCACAGCTTAAATTATCACAGACGTTGGTATCACAGTTGAAGGCAATTTAAAAAAAAGCCTGAAAATAGTTGTGTAATAACAAGAGGGTCATGACTAGATATTTCCTTTGACTTAAGAACAGACGAGTATTGATAAGACTTTCGTTTACTATTTATATATTTCCAAAAGCATTTCGGATTCAATTTTAGATCTCTTTTGTACCTTCTGCAGATAGTTTAGATATTTTAAGCTGGAAATTCTATTAAAATTTTGTCGAGCACCACAGAAATTATAAAAGTCAGCTTCACTTCGAGATAGTTTGTAGATTGACCATAGCATGTTTCTAAGATTTGTAAAGCTTTAAATTTCACTATCGTACCAATTTGGAACTAATGATCTCGATTTTACAGAAGCTAGAGGTATAGATTTAAGAAAACAATCAACTAAGACATTATAAAATTCAAAAACCATAGTATTAATATTCAAACAATTATTGAGATGTGACCAATCAACTTCTGATAACAGTACAGATGGAATTTGCTTTGGACAGTTACCAAGTACTAGTGAATACATTTTGGAGCGGTATAAAACCCTTTTCGATTTTTTATTTGCATTTTGAAAGTGCTTTTTGAAGATGAAGAGCTGCCAGACCGATAGAATTATAATTTTTTTGCATTTTGAAAGTGCATTATATGATGATCTTAGGCGATATCGCTAAAAGTTTGATAGCATCCAGTTTGCATTGGTTTCCATGCTCACAAAATTTGGAGCATAATAAAACACTTTAAGCAAATCGTTCACCCAGCGCTACACTTCAGACAATGTCAATTTATTTTTGTAGTATCCTTTGAAAATAAAAATAAAATCAACTTTTCAGTTAGATTTCCTTTAAGCAAGATCTGCCTTTCGTCTTCCCTCTGATGAAGACTTAGATCTGCAACCTACAGCTATCCAAAGTACAGGGGTCAGAAGTTTTTGAAATCTTAAATTTACCGATAAAAATAAAAAAAAATTTCTTGGCAAAAGTTAGAAATGATTTTTTTTTCATAATTCATTGCAGTTTTTTTACCATGCATTTGGTAAACGATCACGGCAGGCCTATGATTGGGCAAATAACGTTTTAAGATTTGAAGCGCCTTCAGAGAAAGACCAACTCTTTACTCTTCTGTTACAACCCAGTTCTTTTGCTTCAATTTATTGCTTTATTGATTGATCTTTATAATTATTATAATGTATGGCTGTGTGGTTGTTCAGTGTTCTATTTCAAAATCAAATATGCCCTGTCCAGTTAGTATTGCCATTTCGTATCATGACAAGATGAAAGCGGCCCATATGAGGTGCCATCAGTAACAGCAAAATTGCTGTTTTGCACATTACAAAAAATAAAAACACACAGATAAAATAATAAATTTGTTTTCCGAATACCTACCTACCTACATATATGTATTTTTTACCTTAAAATAGGTAATATGGAAATAAGAATACCATTATCGCCCAAGAGCAACAACCAAGCATTCAAGAAAGCGCATCTTCGAAAATTACAGTGACCTCCCTGTCCGAATTTACAAAAACAAAAGACAAGTGTTTCCGAATCGCAGTGACCCTCGTCAACAATTATTGTTTACAAACAAAATCAAGACATGCGCAGAACTGACCAAAAATGAAAACTCGGAAGATATTCAAGGGCGGATCCAGACTTTGAGTCAGGGGAGGGTCACACTTCAAAATGCAATCACGCTAAAAATTTAATAATTCACCTACCGCCTTTTGCAATTGATGAACACAGCTACATGTTTTTTATGGACTTAGAGTGAAAAATGACTTTTTGTATGTAACTATACTTTCAGGCAGGCCTGTATAATTTAAGCTTAAGTACAATAACGAGTACAATTACCTTATACTTTAATATTTTAAGTACAAGTACAATTCCATGGTAATTGTACTTAAAATTTCCAAGTACCAGTGCCGGTACTTGTACTTGTAATTATAATTCCATAAAAGAATTGAAAATTTTGTACTCATTACTTTAGTACTTAAAATTGTTGTACTTCCCATACAATTTTTATGGAAAAAAGAAATTAGCGATGAGCAACCTCTAAATATTAACCTAAACGGCTGAAATTTTACCAGGCTTATTATTTCACTAAACTCTAACTAAAAAGCTAGTGGCATTGAAAATCGAAGACAATTTAATATTATATAATACACTCGTGTGTTTAAAAGCACGTTAAATGTAATTTGTACTGTCAGCTATTGCTCTTCTATAAAGTTCTGTGGTTTTGCTAGACTTTTCCTACATATGCATATGATATGTAATGTTGTTTTTTATAAGAAATTTACCAATTAAAAATCTTCAAAAAACTTATCAGTTGTGCAAACAAGTGAAGGCTGTTTGATCAAAATATATGCGACACGAAAAATTTCAACAATTATTAAGGGCCTTCCACACTATCCCACTGAGTATTAACACATGTCAAAAAAGTGGGAAGTAAATCCTATATAATAGTGTGGAAACAAAATAGGAAATTTCATCCCACACGACTTGACAGCCCATCTCACACAATTTGACATGTGTTAATACATGAAAATTTTTAAGATTGGTTCTAATACCATCACACATTCTTTCTCAGTTGAGGGGTTTGAGGTTATGGTGAATTGATTTTTTGGATGCAAGTGTGGAAGCAAAATATGAAAACCGTTTTCTTCACACAAATTTGGTAGTCGTAAGTAATTCTATCACACTTTTTTTGAGATGTATTAATACTCGATGGGATAGTGTGGAACGGCTATAAGCAGTTTCTTTGGCTGTTTTTTTGGCCTAGAAAAAAAAACAGTTAGTTATTTTTTTTTACAAACCTTATCAATAACTAATTATGGTATTGTGTGTAGATTAAAATTATCCCGGAGTTGATATCATTGGTTGTTCTCGAGATATTCGAGCCAAAAACCATTTTTTTACAATTTTTAGCAGTTTTTTTTTTACAGTTATTTTGGCATAGAAAAAAACCGTTTATTGATTTTTTTACAAACTCTAATCGGTAGATTAGGTGTATATTAAATAAAATTAACTCGAAGTTAATATCTTTGTGTGTTCTTAATATTCGATATTTTTTTAACAATTTTAAATGTTTTTTTAATTACAAAAAAAACTGTGGGTTGAATTTTTTTTTAAGTGTTACCAATTTTTCACTACGTCATTATGCATAGAAAAAAACCAGGCCGAAGTCGATATCTAGAGATATTCGAGAAACAAGCCATTTTACAACTTTTTTTTAAATTACTGTGATAAAAAAAGCGCTTATTCAATTTTTCTGAAAGGCCTTTCTACATGTTATGACCTTATTATCTGTAATATCAAATTTATTTGAAGTCGATATCTCTATGCGTTCTCGAGATATCGTGCACGAAAAAAAAAACTTCCGAACGTACGAACGTACGTACACAGACATCTCTCTAAAAACAATGTAATCCGACTCCAGAGACCTTGAAACGTCGAGAAATGTCAACATTTTCAATTTCACAAATCGGACGGATTACAATAACTTCCAATGGGAAGTTAATAATTGCAATGTACAGCAGCAGATCTAGATGTGTGTAGTGTTTTTGATATGGCCCAGGGGAGGGTCAAGTTCTGGATTTATGTTATTTTTGCATGCAAAGTCTCTTTTTCTATGAATGTAATCAGTATTAATAAGCGAATGGATATGGCCCAGGGGGGGTCATGACCCCCACGTCCCCCCCCCCCCTGGATCCGCCCTTGAAGATATTACATTCTATATGTGTACTGTGAGCCGCGCAGTTCTGTGTTCTGTTCTTTTTTCTTTAAAGGCCTTCCACACTATCGCACTGAGTGTTTATTAACACAATGTCAAAAACGAGGAAAGTAAATCAGGTATAATGGTGTGGAAACAAAACATGAAATTTCATCCCACAGGACTTGACAGCCCATCTCACACAATTTGACATTGTGTTAATACATGAAAATTTTTAGGATTGGTTCTAAAACCATCACACATTCTATCCCACTTGGGGGTTTGAGGTTATGGTGAATTGATTTTTTGGATGCAAGTTTAGAAGCCAAGTATGAAAATCATTTTCTTCACACAAATTTGGCAATCGTAAGTAATTCTATCACACTTTTTTTTTAAATGTATTAATACTCGATTGGATAATGTGAAAGGGCTATTAGTGTTATGATGAGTATTTTTCTTCGTTTCGTTTTGGGAGACATTGCGTCAGTTTTCTCAGCTCTTCAACCGAAAATATTGTTGTATGGAGCCGAAGAAGAACTGCGTGTTTTTGTTCCAATGCTTACCTCGACATTTACAGATCTAAAAGACGACGCTCGGCACGAGTACGATAACTTTGGCGCCAAAAATTGATAACGGTTTTTTGTAGATTGGTTAAAAACAAGCAGTTTTTACTATGAGAGGGGGGTTCTATCTCGTCTGTTTAGGAGGTGCAACGGCAACACTTTAAATAAAGTACTGTACCGGGTTTGCCAGAAATCCGTTCTTTAATCCTTAATTTAAATCAAATTATTTATATTAATAGTTAAAAAAAAAATCGCGTGCAAACTCAAAATTTTGTTAAAAAAAATGAAAAGAAAAAGTTTAGACCAATTTTTTTCAAAATAGTGAATCGAAGTGCTGAATTGGCTTTATGTGATCAATGCATATATCAATTTTAAACGAACACAAAAAACCTAACGGTTTTATGTGCACTAGATTTTGAGAAAATTGGAAATTACTAAAACTACTTCCTTATGAGATTTTTGTTTTTTTTTTTTTGGTTGTTTCTTACATATGTACATACAGTGCTAGCACCCAGCATTACGGCGTTTAAAGAGTGAGATATGTAAGAGGGGCATGCTGCAACCCCCCTGCTTGGCCCACTATTAGGAAGTACGAGGTTATAAATAAATAAATAAATTTGATGGCACAACAGCTCATGAAGAACTAGGGCCTAGTGACTTACAACTCTCAACCTTTCCTGTGTGCGTGTCTGCAGGAATGGAGGGGACCTACAGTTTATTGCCGAATCCGAACGGCTAACGAGCGGCACTTTTCTGTGACAGAAGATACTCTTGGAGGATTTGTCAATTCCTCGCAAGAGGCAGTAGCCGTTTTTCTTTTTTAAATAAATAGGTGGCGAGGCTGGGGATCGAACCTTAGACCTCCGGCATGACAGTCCATCGCACTAACCATCACGCCACGGCTACTACAGGAAGTACGAGGTTGGGGGTATGCAAACTTTGCAGGTTGGGGGTATGCAAAGTTTCTTTTCCATTGAAAGAATCCGCATTAAAGAAACTTTGAATGTATGTTATGTAGGTATGTAGTGAGGTAGGATTTACCGGTAAATTATAGAATTTCATTATTTCGGCTTTTTACAGCAACATACATATAAATACGTGGCCCAAAGTTGCACATTTAAAATTTTCAGACATGAAAATGTAATGCATTATACAAAATTCACATTACCTAGGTAATACTGTACGACTGCAGCAAATTTATATAATTTCTTAATACATATGTATGTTTGTGTCTTACATATTTATACATAATATAATGCAATAATAATGTTTAAAGTATGCATACCTACTTAGATCATAAAAAAACAGGTTATTGTTTACCAAGGCATTTGAACATTGTGTTGTCATTTGGTCTTTTGTGTTCGAATTAGAATTTATATACGCATTCAACACAAAAAGCCAATTTAGCACTTCATTTCACAAATTTGAAAAAAAATTGGTTTAAGCTTTTTCTTTCATTTTTTTTATCAACATTTTGAGTTTGCATGCGGTTTTTTTAGAAACCATATTGACATAAATAATTTAATTTAAATTTAGGATTAAATAACGGATTACTGGCTTTCAAACCCGGTATAGTTCATTATTTTAAGTGTTGCCGTTGTTTTTAAATATTTTTTTGTTCTTCATTTGAAGTCATTTTTTTCTAAAATTGCCCCTACCTCCTAAACGGGGCGAGATAGACTCCCCCCCCCCCCCCATAGTAAAAAGTGCTTCTTTTCGACCCGTCTACGAAAAATTTTAATTAATTTTTGGCGCCAAAGTTATGGTACTCTCCCCCAGACGGCGAATACGGTGGCCGGCTGCAAAAATAAATTAAAAAGGTGAAGAAACAGCCTTAAATGTTTAAGTTTCATTGTTAAGTGGGACTTTTTAGGTTCGTTACCGAATCTGTCATTGGCGATGACAGTTTATTTAACAATTTGAGCCTCAGTGGTCTAATAAATTAAGACTTATCTAAGATCAACAATGAGCCAAAGAGGTTGACTAATCTCACAGTACACATTTAGAGTAATTTTGGCTATGCTTTCAATCGAAAAGGAGCACATAATGTATATTATTTGAATGATATAATCGAAACATTCAGTGCAATAAAAGCTCGAAAGCACCTTTAAATTAAATTTGTGGAGTTAGCATCAAAGTTCTTTTAAATTTTATTAAATAAAAATCAAATCTTTTATATGTAAAGTGTAAACGTCCATTCGCTGACTATTAAACCAAGTTGCAGGTGCAGCTGCAAGGTAAATACATTCGAAATTATGCAATAATTTTGTATTTTTGTTTTGTATGATGGTTATCTATACAGTAACAAAAAAAAAACTTGTTGCAAAAGCTGATATTGCAGATTTATTCGTTGTGAAATAGTTGAATTTTTATATCCAGTGCCTACAACATGTTTGCCAATCAATTAAGTTGATTAGTTTAGTCAAGAGTTTTTCAACTTTACGCTCAAAAGTTACTTTATAAGAAGTATGTACATATAATAATATCATTTATCTTGATAAAATGTAGATAGATATAGACAAGTATCAGGAAGTTCAATTTACACTCCGCTCCACTTTACTTTTTTTTACTATCAGAGCGTGTAGCGCTTTTGTTTATGGTCTTTTAAGAGGGATCTATTGCGAATAAAACTGCATGGGCAGAATAATTCAGAAAATACCATTCGGTTATTTTGTACCAATGTTCTATTTACTTCATTAAAAATACTGTTTTTGTTTTCTCTTGTAGGAGTTTGCCGTCATTTCCATTGTGGGAACTTTAGATCAGCGAAACGAACCCAATGCCATTACACCACCTTCTTGGCTATGGTGTCGCTCCAAAAACCTTGGTTTCTTTCTCATGTCATGAAAATACTAATTATATCCATCCGGATCATCTAAATTAATTTTTTTTCGTCAGAAAATATCACTTTTCTCCACTCTTCCTCCCACGCCATATTCTTCCGGCAAAACTATTTTTTAACGGTGGTTTTCCTTCAATTTGAGGCGCTTTAAATTTTGTGACCACACGTCTGATAGTATTAGGACTAGCCGTCATTCCACTCTTCGCCTTGATTTTAGCAGCAGAGTCGCTTGAATTGGGAGTCAGTCTAATTATCTTTCTTCGATCTGCTTCTGTTGTGACTCTTGCTTGTCCACATTTCATATTTTTTCTAGTTTTCTTTATTTCTAAAGAACGACCAAACAATTTTTACACTTCTTATTTTTTTTGGCAATATGTGGGTAGGGGGGGCTTGTTTTCCGCGTGTACTTCTATTTTAGCTTTTTCTGCCGAGTTTAATCGTTTTCCGCTGCGCTTTTTTTCTTTGATTAAAAAAATTGTATTTTTCATCAACACCTTTATTATTATAACAATATTGGCGCAAAATTTTAGACGATTTAGTATGACGTTACAGCATTTTTAGTATGATGCTAGGTTAAAAAGAGAATTTTCCAAATTTTAAACGAGTTAGAATCGTATTATCTTTTTAACATATTTTTACTAAAGTTAAATTAATTTTATCTTTTTAGTATCATACTAACTCTAAATTTCACTTTGATTACAAATGTGAACATGATGTGATCTGTCACTTATTTAGGCGTGTTCAGCTGGATTTTATAAAATTTTACGCCATTGTTTCTTCTAACATTAACCTATAGATACAAATCGCATACTGTTTCTATTCAAGTGACGCAAAAAAAAGCAGTGGCACAAAATTTTAGACTATTGTATGAAGTTAAAGCATTTTTAGTATGATGCTTCGGTAATCGCGCGATTTTTAAAAATAAAACAACTAGTTTTGATTGCAAAATTATAAAAAAGCGGGATTATAAAAAACAGGATTATAAAAAGCGGGATTTTAAAATCGGGATTTTAAAAAACTGGATTATAAAAGGCGGGATATCGTACCCAACCCTTTAGTAAAGAGTTTTAAAGTTAGAAAATTGTTAAGTAGTATCATGCTGATACCTTAACATCAGGCTGTTTAAAATTTTGCACTAGTGTTTTTTTAATGAAGTAATCAGAAAAGTGGTAAAAAAATAACTGAATGGTATTTTTCTAAACTATTCTGCCTATGCAGTTTCATTCGCAATAGATCCCTCTTAAAAGAACTAAACTTTTTGTTTTAGTTCTTTTAAGAGGGATTTATATATTAAATTAACCAAAGTGCTACACGCTCGGATAGCAAACAAAAAGTTTGTTTCTATTCAAGTGGAGCGGAGTGTATTTACTCGCTATGGATATGACAAGGGTATTAAACCAGAATAAAATTATATTAATGTTTTCAAAGCTAAAAAATTAGATAAGTATTTGGTATGACCAAATTTATACAAGAAGATAGAAATTCCTGTTTTGAATGTCTGTTCAAGGAAGATATAAAAAAAATAAATTTAATGGCACAACAGCTCATGAAGAACTAGGGCCTAGTGACTTACAACTCTCAACCATTCCTGTGTGCGTGTCTGCAGGAATGGAGGGGACCTACAGTTTATTGCCGAATCCAAACGGCTAACGAGCGGCACTTTTCTGTGACAGGAGATGCTCTTGGAGGATTTGTCAATTCCTCGCAAGAGGCAGTAGCCGTTTTTTTTCTTTTTAAATAAATAGGTGGCGAGGCTGGGGATCGAACCTTAGACCTCCGGCATGACAGTCCATCGCACTAACCATCACGCCACGGCTACTACCCGTTCAAGGAAAATATTTTGATTTAATCAGAATCACTGATGAGGTACATTTTAGTTGGAAGTGTTAATAACTTTTGCTTACAGATTGCATAATATAATTAATTTGTTTTCTGAATACATGTACATGTTCAAGTCTATCTGATTAGGGAATTCCAAATATCTTTAAAATAAAATTTAGTTTGTATACAAAGATGATATTTTTGGATTTATTACACCTTATGGCACAACGAAAAAGCAAAATTGATAAATCGTGAATGGACTTATTTCTGCGTCATCCTCTCTCAAAACCCATAGGTACACATTGCGCGAGCGGTTTGTGAGGTATTTGTGCTGTTTCAACCATCTGGGGTTTCAACCGTACCCAGTCTCCCTACGTAAAAATTTTATTTCAATCCATCGAAAAAGTGTGCCCAAAGTGGTGTTTCAAAAAAAATGTAATTAAATATTTTCAAAATAATTTTTTTTTAACATACAAATATATCAGACAAATCAAAAAAAAAAAAACAAAGTGTTTTTACGCGCACTACTCACTTTTTGAACGCAAATCCAAAAAAAAAAAAAAAAAAAACATTTAAATAATTTTTTTTTTCACCCTAAAATTTGTATACTTTGACTGGCTCTACAGCAAAACATTACCCCTTCCACCTAAAGAGGGGAAATAGACCACTCACATACGATTTTTTTTCTTGTCTTGACTCAACCTGCAGGCTCTAGCTTTTTGTCACACCTTAGGTGAATCACCCTATATATCGCAAGTAAAAATAAAGATTTTTTTTAAAATAATTCTATTTAAAACAGGAAAATTTAAACAAACAAAATAAAATACTATATATTTTTATTCATAACTTTGTTTTCTTATATTATTTTTAGTTTTGTTTAAACATATGTTTATGAATTTTCAAATTTTGAAAATCCAACATGAAGAGCATCAAAATAAAATCAAGTAAGTACCTACCTATACGATAAAGAAATAAAATACTAATTATAGAAAACAATGAAACCTTATGTTATTCAATAAAAAATAAAAAAAAAATTGTTATATGCTTAACTTGTTTATTTTAAATTGAAGTACCTCTGTATGCATTTCGATAGACTTTGTCTATCATCATCGGCAGACACGACTGCTGAGAAAAGTATCATCTTCTTTCGCAGCATCATTGGTCCAAAGTGCAAGGTTCTCTTAAGCTAAGTACAGACGATTGTCAGATCTTACAATATTGTCAGATCTGTCAGTGAAAATACTGTCCCAAATATCTTACAATCGTCTGTACACACAATTTTGTCTGACAATATTGTCAGAAACGTCATTGTCAGGTAATTGTCAGATGACAATCTGACAAAAAATTGTCAGGTATCTTACAATCGTCTGAACGCACAATTTGTGTCATTGTCAGACGATTAGGACATTGTCAGACTGATTGGTCATTGTCAGATGTTTTTATTGAAAACATCTTACAATTGCTGACAAATTTTTCATTGTTCGAAATGTCAAACGATTGGAGCCGAGTTGAGAGATAAAAAAAACATTTTTGTAGGAAATTTGTGGTTTTTCCACAACTGAATAAAAGAAATCTAAAAAGCAACTGGACTCACTTATATGTTAAATTCCTTGTGCTGTATATTTTGTTCGGAATAAATAAAACCATTGAAAGATATCTACTCAAATGAAGATTAAATACGATGAAAATAAAGTGAACATCAAATTACAACAAGTTAAAAAAAATTGGACTTCAAAATGGCCAAGAAACTGTACGAGCAATCAAATACTCTCTAGAGTTAGCCTGCTGAATTTTTTGTACGCAAAGGTTTATTTTTTCTTCTAAACAATATAGTTCAATTATTGCAAGATCTTCTCATTCTTGCGTCTTTCAAAAAATAAATGATTTAAAATTAAAATTTTTTTTTTTGTTTAATAATTTGATACAGAATATGGACTTTTGTTCTTCGTAGCGCGCCTTGACGACCCCTGGCATATTTCTCCTTCGTAGTGTGTAAAGTCGTCCGTCGCCCTCGATGTCCAGTTGTAGTTAAATTGTTTCGTCCAATTGTTTTGGCATTACCACTATGACACTAGATTTTCAAATCACTTTGAAAGTATCCTCTTCTTGATAGTGGCTACATACATTAAAAAGTGAAATTCTATAAAAGATGTTTGATCTTGAAATCCTCAATTGAATTTTTATTGTGACTTTAATCTTTATTGATCTGCCAACCGTGTGAACAGAAAATTTTCAAGCTGACAATATTGTCAGATATATAACTGTCCGAAAATTGTCAGACAAGAGCTGACAAATAAATTGTCAGACTTTGGCACAAAATCTACCAATCGTGTGAACGGACAATTTTACATTGTAACAAATTTGTCAATTGTCAGCTAATTGTCCGCTATTGTCAGACCATTGACAGATCTGACAATATTGTAAGATCTGACAATCGTCTATACTTAGCTTTAGTAAGTATTGCACACACAAATTAGAACGGGTGTTATATTAACGTTAGACGACACACGAAATATGTAATACTTATTTTATAGTAAAAGAAAAACAAAAACAAAAAACTTTTTCCAGATGATTGTGTCGGATTTAAATGAAGGTTACTTTTACACCAAGTGGAAAAGACATGATGATATTGCCACTTTCATATGCATCCAAACGCTTGGGGTCATTTACTTGTCGTATCAATTTTAAATTATCTTTGTTAACGTTAAAATGTCCATTTGTAAGAACATGGTGTGCGAGAGATGAAGGTTTACTATTATTTGGCTGTATGTACGTGGAATTTTCTTTAAAGCGCGTTTCGATATTTCGTTTCGTTTATCCATAGTTCACTTTTTTAAAGTCACCACACTGAATTGAATAAATTCCCGATTTTTTTTTAATTTTCTTTTTTGTACTTTGTTGTACATAAGATGTTTTTAAGTCTATTATTATTTGAAAATACTAATTTCATGTTGTTGCGATTGAATGCAACTTTAAGTTTGTTTGTCAAAACTGGGTTGTATGAGAAGCGTACTCTTTTTGGTTCATCTTTTTTATCATGTTTTTTATTCTGTGAATATAAAGTTGAATAACATTTAAGTGTGTTCCATAAAGGTTCATTGTTTTTTATAATTATTAATTAAGATCACACACGGTTTACTTTTAAATAATATTTAAATCAAATACGTTTTATATTATTCTGTTTTTTTAAATAAATAGGTGCTTGACTTTGAAACTCTGTGACTTTCTGTGCCATTTCATTAAATGCACAGCAGAAAATCACAAAGTTTCAAAGTAAAGGAACCAGGATAATGTAAATTGAAATCTACTTTAAATTGAAGTTGGCTGTAACTTAATATCGAATGTCCTTCTGTTTTCGTTTAAGGACTATTTCTTGGAATGGTTAAGGCTCATGCTGATCTTACTCAAGCTAAATTTGTCTTTTTCTATGGGTAAGTTATTTTTGATTGTGACTTTGTTAAAGGCAAATAAAATATGTTATAAAAGACGCATATCAATGCCTCATTGGATTTCACAAAAGTATAACGGGACGGTTATACAATATATTTGAACGGAAAATTTCACATTCTATCGACTCCCGATAACAGAAAGGGGTTTCCATAAAAAAAATAGGCCATCTTCGAGGTAAAAATGAAGGTTACCGTTGAAACTTTACAAGAAGTCAAAAATGACCTTTACCTTTTCGAGAAATATCTCAACTGAAGAACTATTCAGTAGTTCTGTTACTTTTGCAAAACCCTGTATGTACATATTAAGGTATAGGAACTAATAATTTTGTAATTCGTTGCAGACCAAGTTTTACTGACTCGTTGACATTCGAGTTAGATGACGGAGTTAGTTTAATCAAACACGAAAAGTTTGACAAAACAAAGAAAACGGTCCTCTATGTCCATGGTTATCTTGAGAACTTAACAGTGGAAAGTATAAAAGTCATTGTCGAAGCATACCTTCAGAGAAAAGATGTTAATCTCATAATCTTGGACTGGGGTGAATTGGCTGATGGAAACTATATGCTTGACGCTGTTGTCAACGCAAAGCAACTAGGTCCAGTTGTAGCAAAGAAGCTCATTGAAATGTTCGATAAAGGCTTGGATATAAATGCTTTACATTTGGTTGGCCATTCACTAGGTGGACAAATGTCTGGAATTGTCGGAAGGGAGGTCTATCGAAGGTCGAAAAAAACAAAAAGTATAAGAAGGTCTGTAATGAGAACATTAACCTTTAGGTAAATTGCCTTTTACATCTGCATTTTTTTTAGAATAACAGCTCTTGATCCGGCTTTCCCCCCATTTTATACTGGAATTACAGCGCATTTAAACAGAAAAGATGCAGATTTTGTTGATGTCATACACACAGATGCATGGATTTATGGAGCTCCAATTAGTACTGGAACAGCTGACTTTTGGCCAAATAGTGGGAAAACTCTACAGCCTGGTTGCCCGAAGAGAAATTACAAAATGCTCACTGATAACGGTAATGCAAATTAAATCAACTTGTTAAAAAAAAAAAAAAAACATTTCTATTTTACAGACCTATCAAGTCACCGAAGATCGTGGTATTTTTGGGCAGAAAGTGTTGCTAGAAAATATGATGAGCAATTTGAAGCTGTGAAGACAAAAAATTGGAACGACTTCAAATCTGGAAAAGTTGATGAAGACTCAGATTTGAAAGTTGTTATGGGGCATGATTGTCCAACAAAGTATGTTACAATTGAATAATCATCCTCAAATATGTTTGTTTTCAATTGTTTTGTTATTTTTAGTATAAGTGGTGATTATTACTTACAAACAAACGGGATTCCACCATATGCTCGAGGCAAATCCGGAACTGTTTACATTAATCCCAATGAATTGCCGGGAAATTCTCCAGCTGAAATAGCACAACTAGCAATTGAGTTTACCTAATCAAATATGAATCTTGATTATAGATTTTAGTTTTAAGATTATTTAAAAATTAGTTTTTATAAAATTGTAGTCTATTTGAATGATGTGGTAAAATAAAATAACAAAGCTTTTTACAATAAATGACCTTGTTTTTTTAACGAAGTTTGTATTTCCATTTTTAAAACGTTCAATAGGTTTCACCGGTACAAACAAAATTTACCATCGACTTGATCTCTAGAGACTTGAAATTTTAAACATACATTCATAGCTGAAAATTGAATGTGAATGCTTTTTAAAGTTTCAAGTCTCTAGTTCATAGATTTTTGTCTACCTGTTTAAAACATACAGGGTGTTTACGAATTCGTCAAGGATGTGGAAAAGAATACTGAAAGGTGTTACATCTGATCCATCAATCAGCATCAGACGCTTTGCTTTGCAATTCAATTTTTCCAGACCTAAAATTTCTAATGTACTACATGGAGAAAATCATTATCCATACAAACATACTGATGATTTGAAAAAAAAGAGACTTGAGTAGGTGTCCACTGTACGGTAATCTTTGAATAGGAGGAAATGCACCAGTTCACTAGTTGCACGATCTGTTGAACTTACAGTATGTATTTTGATTTTGTTTTCTATGGGGAATAATGACAGAACTTGTTTATGCAACAAAATTAGTAACTTTAGTGTATCAGAAAAGCGTAGAAAAAAAAAAAACTTTTTAAATTTTAATTTTACCTGCTGCAGGTTTTCCCATGTTCACATTATAAAACCTCTGAGCTTCCCGCAAACAAGTTGTTGAATTTTATTTTTGTTACGTTGACCCAACAGTCAAAAATTAGTATGGGCAGTAAAAATTGAACAGATATAGAAACTGTATATCATAAGAATCAAAGAAGATATCAAATTTATTTAAACGCAGCTGCGAAGAAATAAGAGCCTTTGTAACTGCGCGATGTTACAAATGCTATTATTTCTTTAATAAAAGTCCTAAACGTAGTTTCTGCAATTAGTATTTCCAAATCCATTTTCCGTTAACCAAAGAAAGCCTTTACTTAAATCTCCGATAACATTCAACATTGTTAATAGTGTTGGTCCAAATCAAATAAAACAAACAATTATAATAAAGAGACACAAAGACTTTATTTTATATAAGACAAAATAGACACCACACAGTTGGTTTTTGGAAAAAGTATACTGCGTTCAGCAATAAATACAAAAGTAAGGGTTGCTGAATTCAGCTACAATTCAGCTACAATTCAACAGGCCCCCTCAAAAACTAACTCACATATGTTTGAATTTTAATAGTTCGATAATAATATTACCTTTATCATGATATTATTATAAGATTATAAATTCATAAATGTACCTTATTTTAAATTACATCAAATTATAATCAACAAATTAAATTTGTACGATAATTCTTAAACATCGATTTCAAAAATTTAATTCAACTCAAAATAACATTTTTTTTTCTTTTTTTTTTTAAACTACTTAAATTCATTTAAGAAATCAACTTTAACTCGAATTTATATTTATTAAATCTTAATTAAACTTAAATAAATTATTTCAAAATTATATATTTTATCTGAAAAAAAACTTAATTCACATTAATTTGATATGTTTCATTTTATTTAAGGTTACAGTTTTAACAAAAGTGTCTTCTTCAATGTTCTTTGTTTTATTCTGGGAGATTAAACTAAAGTCCAACATTTGTTGCAAAGGGCAAGGGAAAACCCAGAAAAACCTTACCAGACTTTAACAATTTTACATTATAAGTTTTCAATACATCAATATATTTTTGATCAAGGTTATAATTTATTTTTAATTATTTAAACCCATTCCATTTCTTAGCTCCACAAATTTTACTGCTGGCAACGGCTTTGTCAGAATATCAGCTATCTGATCACCTGTAGGAATATAACATAATTTAATTATATTTTTTTCAATTTGTTCTCTGGAAAAATGATATTTTATATCGATATGTTTCGATCTTTTATGGTTAGTTGGATTATTTGCTATACTTATACAGCCATTATTGTCCTCATAAATAACAATGGGTTCTAATATAATAATTTTAATGCTAATTGCTAATGATCTCAACCATAGAGCTTCTCTAACAGCTTCAAATAGAGCCATATATTCGGCCTCTGTTGAGGAAGCTGCTACAGATAGCTGTCGCTTCGTACTCCAGCATATAGTACACCGTTCAAACAATTTAAAAAGGTAACCAGTTGTACTTTTTCTATCTCTTTCATCATTACCTCCCCAATCAGAATCAACATAACCACTCAAAATGTCAGTATAACTACCTCGGGTATAAGTAAGTTTCATATCGATAGATCCTTTCAGATATCGTAATACCCTTTTCAAACATTGCCAAAGCTCCTTATTGTTTTTATTTAAATATCTACTTAATATGTTCACAGCTGTGCTTAAGTCAGGTCGTGTGCATACCATTATGTACATCAAACATCCAACAAGATTTCTACAAGGAGCATCATAATTTGCTTCTAAATTTAGAGCTTCATAATCTAACCTATTTTCGAGTGGAGTACTTACAGCTTTACAATCATACATATTAAATTTATTTAAAACGGTTTTTATGTATGAACTTTGGTCTAATGTTAATATCTCATTATTTCTTTGTATTCGTATTCCCAAAAAAAGTTTAATTTCTTTTAAATCGACCATTTGAAATTTAAGCATTAAATACTTTTTAAAACTTGCCATTGTCTCATTATCGGCTGTCGCAATCACGAGGTCATCTACATATAGTACTACATAGATATTCTTTGAAAAAATGTCCTTTATCTAGAATGTATATGCATCGATCTACTAACGAATTTTTAAAACCTTTTTCTTTAAGAGCATCTTCAAACATTTCAAACCAACACCTGGCTGCCTGTTTTAAACCATATAATGATTTGTTTAACCTACACACTTGATTACTTGAATTTGCGACTCCCTCAGGAACTTTCATATATATTTCCTCTCTTAAAATACCATTAAGGAAGGCTGTCTTTACATCCATATGATGTACCAGTAAATTAAATTGATTTGAAAATGCTAGAATAAATCTAAGGCTTGAAATTCTCGCAACAGGTGCGAAAGTTTCGTTGTAATCTATTAAATATTCTTGGCTAAAACCGCGTGCGACAAGGCGAGCTTTATATTTTAAAGGAAATCCGTTTTCATCATTTTTAATTGTAAATACCCACTTACAATCAATAATATTTTTATTTTCAGGCTTAGATACTAATGTCCAAGCATTGTTAATCAGAAGAGAATTAAGCTCTTCTTTAATAGCATCATCCCATTTAGCTTTGTCTTCACTATTTTGAATATCCCTATAGGAAGTAGGAATTGTACATACTATAGACTGTGCACTCAATATATAATCATCATACAAAAGAGGTCGCCTTTTGATTCTATCACTTTTTCTGGAATCAATAGATTCAATTTTTGAGGGACTATCTTCAAGTGAAAACTCAGTTTCTATAAAATCATTATCACTTGATTTATTATTTAACTCATTATCTAATTTTATTATTTTATGAGGGATTACCTCTTCTGTATGTTTTGGCATTTTTTGTTTGTTTTCAGATTCAATAGACTCTACTGATTTTGACTCAAATAGCTTTAAGACAGATGCATCAGTTTTATTATCGGAGTTTTCTAAATTTACTCCTTTTACTTTTAGAACAGGTCTAGATTCTAAGAAATTTGTCTCATCGACAATTACATCTCTCACCATAACAAACTTTTCAGTATCCACGTCCCAAACTTTATAACCATTTGGCCCATATCCAACCAAAATGGCTTTACAAGACTTCTCTTCAAATTTAGTAGTTCTGGTTTTATTATGTACATAAACCGTTGAACCAAAAACTTTAAGATACTTTATTTGAGGCTTTCTACCATGCCACAATTCATATGGTGTTTTGTCTTGTTTTAAGGCTTTTGTTGGAGACATATTTATTAAATATGTGGCATTTAGGACTGCTTCACCCCATAGTAAAGTTGGTAAACTAGCACCATGCAACATTGAACGAGCCTTTTCAGTTATTGTTCTAACCATTCTTTCTGATACACCATTTAATTGAGGGGTTCGTGGAACTGTCAAATGATAGCTAATGCCTTTTTGCACACAGTATTCTTTCATTTCGTGAGATAAATATTCCCCCCCGTTATCACAATAAAGATTAGCAACTTTCAAATTAAAATGTGCTTCACTTTTTGCTATAAAATCTTTGAAAACTGTAAACACATTTGACTTACTTATTAGATAATAGATAAGTTACACAATAATGTGTATTCTCGTCCAAGAATAATACATAATAATTCTTATTATCAATTGTTGCAGGAGTAATTGGGCCACATACATCTGAATGTACAATAAATAAAGGTCTTTGAATGTAATTTTTAATTTTTGCCTTTTCAAAAGGTAATCTACTTTGTTTACCATTTATGCATGCTTCACATAAATTGTCATTGGGTGATATCTTCTCAATCTGATTTATATCATTTACCATGCTTTTCTTTATTAGTTCCAAAAACTTAGATTTTCCAATATGACCCAAACGCTGATGCCACAATTGATAACTATCTTTTAGTGTACTAAATGCTTCAACGATAATTTTACCACCTTTATTTATTGTTACTCCCTGTTCATTGAAAATAATTGTCATGCCAGCTTGTTGCATTTTTCGCACAGAAAGCAAATTGTATGGGACGTGAGGGCAGTAAAGAACTTCTTCAATTGTACCCTCTACACCAGTATTGCTGACAACACTAAGATTGCTTTTCTTAGTGGCAGATACATATGAACCATTTTTGGCAATATATATTTTTATTGGTGGCTGCAAATTAATGAACTCTTTAGTAAATTCCTCCTTGTTTATGATATGGTCTGATGCTCCAGAGTCCAAGAGAAATGACAAATTTGATTCATTTTCTAATATATTATCACCAGCCATAAAAGCAAAACTAGAAACTTCATTTGAAGTCGAAGGCTCAGTAGACTGAGCTGTATGAACGATTTTCTTTTTACAGTTTTTATTATTTTTGTTTAAGTTTCCTTTTTTGAAATAAAAGCAGTCGTTTATTGTGTGTCCTTTTCTACCACAGTGGTAACACTTTATGTTATTATTTGTTTTTTTGTTTATTTTATAATTTTGTTTAGGGCCGTGATTGAAATTTTTATTATACTTTGAATTTGAAGTACCGAAATTAAGTTTATTTTTATAGGTCGAGGTTCGAGTTTCTGCTTGAAGAACTTTTAAACTTGTATCACGATTCTCAGCTGCTAATTTTACTTCGTGGTCAAGCAATCGCGTTTTAACAAAAGCTAAAGTTAAATTATCTTCCGCTAAAGTTTCAATCGCAGTTACAATGCCATCGTACGAAGAAGGTAGTGTAATAAAAAGATGAGAAATCTTGTCCGCTTCTTGTAATTTAGCACCCGCAGCTGCCAACTCGGCAAATAACTCGTCAATCATTAAAAAATGTTTTGAGAGGGCTGTGTCACCTTGAAGTTTAAATGTTAACAGTTTCTTACGAAGAGCCAATTGAGTGGCTAGACTTTTTCTTTCATAAGCTTTGTCAAGACTTTTAATCACTTGTTTCGCGGTATACTCTTGTTTAGCAAAATTTAAGAAGGAATCAGACAAGTACTCCACGATCGTGCCTTTTGCAATGCGTTCTGCCCTTTTCCACTCGTCATTTATAAATTTCGGAGTTTCGCGGTCTATAACTTTAATTACATCGAGTTCACTTAGTAAAGCACGCATTCGTATCTTCCACACACTATATTTTTCACCGTCAAAAACTTTAATATTCTTCTTCTTTTCCATAGTTACAAAATCAAAAAAAAGGAACGAAAAACGTTCTCAATCAGTGGCAAACAAAAAAAAAACAACACGCTTCTTTTCTTACAAAACGGTTCTTTTTTTATTTTTTTGGCGGATATTTAGGATTGTGTACGAATTTGGTTTAAGAATTAACACACAAGAGAGAGACACAAATAGTGTTTCTGTTTTTGTTTATGCATACATACGCAGAAGCATGATCAAGAACCGTTAGCAGGCAATCACAATGAGAACAGAGAAAAGAAAAAAAATTGTACACTCCAAAAATATTAAATTCAATATTTTTCAATCCAAATAAACAAACAGCGATTAACTGGGCCCATAACCTGTTGGTCCAAATCAAATAAAACAAACAATTATAATAAAGAGACACTTTAAAGACTTTATTTTATATAAGACAAAATAGACACCACACAGTTGGTTTTTGGAAAAAGTATACTGCGTTCAGCAATAAATACAAAAGTAAGGGTTGCTGAATTCAGCTACAATTCAGCTACAATTCAACAAATAGAACCTGTAAGGCTTTTCATAGAATACACCCTGGAATCACTTTGTGATGCTTTTTTCTCTAGGCTGAGGTAAGCTCGTTGAAGTCCAGGGTATTCCTGCAGAAAGAAAGTAAAACTCGGGTTAAGAAAGTAGGAACTCTAACCATTTACCAGATTTAACATATAACTTTATTTCAACAAATAATTTGTTCACAATTTTACAATTCCATTATTAACTTATTCTAAATAACAGCGTATTTCATATACTACAAAGCTGGTTTGTTATGAGCTACAGGAGTAAAGTATGCCCACAGGATTCGCTTAGAAGAAGTGAACCTGGGGAAAAACGGTAAGAATCTGATTCCAGCCTCTGGCTAACCCAAAGGAATAACAAGTGGCCCGCTGCTCACTCGAAAGCGAGAGGGGAATATCGGTAGGTATCTGATTCCAGCCTCCGGCTAACCCAAAGAAATAACAAGCGGCCCGCTGCTCACTCGAAAGCAAGAGGGGAATATCGGTAGGAATCTAATTTCAGCCCACTACTCACTAAAGCGAGAGGGGAATAACCACGGAATATTTTAAAGACCAAAATGGTTTGCTATACGTATGCACGAATGCACCACGAAAGGAACCTGAAGCTATCGCAGTTGCAACTGAAATCAGCCGGAAACTTAGACTCTGCTCTTCTAATTTACAAACAAGAAAATATCAAGTCAATAAGCTTCCAATTGTTGACATTTCATACGTCTTCTTGTTACATTTGCGGTAACGACACACTGTAAATTGTAATAATGATGAAGTGAACATAATTACTTTCAAGGCTGTTTCACAAATCACAATGCGACGTGAAAACGAGACGTCAGCGTGACGAGATCTCTTCACAGTTGTTCTCTCTTTAAACGAGTTTCAAACAACGAAATAATTCATAATAAAGTATTTCTCGTCGTCACGTTGCATCTTTTCTTCAATTTTTCGAACTTTACGACGTGACAAGACGACCAGAAATACTTGATTATGTATTATTTCACGGTTTAAAATTCTTCTTTAAGAGAGAGAAACTACGAAGAGATCTCATCACGCTGACGTCTCGTTTTCTCGTCGCATTGTGAAACAGCCTTCAGTGATGACGTCGAGTTTGTTGATTTGGTTCTCCGTCGCAAAGCGATATCAGTGTGTGGTGAGAGGTTTGGCGATTGTGAGTTAAACTGGCTGAACAGAATGATGAAGGAGACGGAACTGGAGCGGGAGCTGGAATAGTTGGAAAGTGTAACACTTCGTTACAATTTAACAAATTAACCTTGGCGAATTAGGGACTTCCTATAAAGTTCCAGGGGCTGGGACGCATACATTTAAAACCAAATAAGTGGGATGCATGCATCTACAATTTTTTCACTCGAAATAACTGTATAATTAACTAGCAGAACCATGCTCGCATTGCTTTACGAACTTTAAAGAATAATTCGATATTAGCATATTAAAACTAACAGCTACGAGAAGATGGCATATTAAAAGTCGCAAACGTTCGCAACTCTGATGTCACTTAAAGTCGCAACTCGATAATGTGTTGCAAATTTTATATTAGGATCATATATGCAAAAACTGTCCCAAAAGTCGCAAATGCATTTCCGATCAAGGTACTCGCATATCATTGGTCTTATTAATAAACATTGTCTAAGTGCGTGAATCGAAAAAATGAAGATATAAAAAAGTGATACAAGTTGAGCAAATCTGATGCGGTTCAAATACCGCATGATGTGTAGAAAGTTTTTCAAATAAAATTGGATTAAAGCTCAGCACCACTATAAAAATGAGACTGATGATAGGGCTTGGCACCCCTTGAAATAGCTATATCTCCAGCCAAACACAATAAAACGAATTAAAATTAATTCGTAAACAATTGATGGTAGCACCTTTAAGTTGTTGTTACTTGTTGTTGTTCACAAATTCATTGAAATTGACGGAATAAAGAATGGTCAAGTCTAATAAACTGACATTCTAGTATGAATAGTACAATAATAATAATGTTAAGAATTATTATTTAAATAACAAATAATTTAGAAAATATCAAGTATTTAATAGTGAAAAAGTTAGGAATTGTTTGTATCTAGAATTAAGTAACAAAAAAACATGAAGTGCAGTGTGAAATTTTGTGAAAATACAAAGAAGAATGTGGATGAGAATGTTTCTTTTTTAAAGTGCGTTTTATTATATGTGTTTTAAGGAAACTGATGTTATTTATTGGTAATTAGATTAATGAACAATTAAGCAATACATTTTAAAAGTTTTAGCTTTTAATTAGGTGAATAAATTTATTTAATTGTTAAAAATCTGCACATAGTTTTCTTGTTAAAATTCATCTCCCTGGAGTGTCAAAATGCGATTCTTATAGACAGGGACGCATTGATTTTTTTCGGTAATTTTAAAGTGTTATAGCCCTTACATACTATACCACCGAGTATTATTAATAAATGTCAAAAAAAAGTGTGATAGAATTACTTACGACTGCCAAATTTGTGTGAAGAAAATGATTTTCATATTTTGCTTCTACACTTGCATCCAAAAAATCAATTCACCATAGCCTCAAACCCCCAAGTAGGATAGAATGTGTGATGGTTTTAGAACCAATCCAAAAAAAATTTCATGTATTAACACGTCAAATTGTGTGAGATGGGCTGTCAAGTCGTGTGGGATGAAATTTCATATTTTGTTTTCACATTATTATACATGATTTACTTCCCACTTTTTTGGCATGTGTTAATACTCAGTGGAATAGTAAAAGGCCTTTTAAGCTCCCTATATACATACATATGAGGAAATTATTTTCTTGTTACTAAATTTGATTTTGTACGTTTTGAATTTGCGCCTATGTCAATATGTTTGACCACATGTATTTGAAAACAAGTTATTAGTTCATGTTTATTTTAAAATGAATGTATCAATTTTAATAAAATAAGAATTAAAATTAAAAATTATTTCTGTTACAGTTTGATTGATATTCAAATAAATCAAAAATTTATAAATTTAAAACCGGCACATCATTTTTAGTTGCTAGTTTCTGTTTTATTGATACAAAATAAGTATGTTTTAAATGTATTACTGGAAAATATAAAATAATTGGGAAAAATGAATTCAGAAAACAATACCCTTAACTTTCTTGGCGCCTTACTGAATTATTATCAAAAGTAAGTATTTATTTTTAGACATATCACGCGAAACGATTCAATGTGCAAAACAACAAGTGATTATTCTAGAGCCCTAGTAGATTTCCATCAAACAACACTCCGTCTCCGTCCCTGAGGTAATATTTCTCTTTTTAAGAGATTTGGTGGAGCAAATCTGGCTCCGATTTTAAAAAGTGGTAGAATTCTATGCATTTATGGAAAATTGCAATTTATGAAAAAATATAGCGTTCAAAACACATTTCCCTTTAGTTTGTTTCGGCATTTTTTCAATTCGAAATTTTTCAAAATAATAACACTGACAGCTATATTAATCAGTGACTTAAATCCGGTTTTAAATATGCATCTGGGTTTAAAGTAACTTAAACCCAAATGTCAAATCCAAGCTCATCATATTCACTCGTTATACCGGGATATAAAAATAGGTTTAAACCTTGTCAAGTTTAATTCGATTTAATTTAAACAGGTTCCAAAGTAAGTTTGGAATTAAGTTTAAACACTTTAACATGCGTTTTACTCCTTTTTATTCCATCAAGTTTGGTGCTTTTTTTTAGTGAATATTATGGACATCAAATGTGTAAATTGTCGGGTTTTAAAACCAAATTATACCTCAAGTGAATAATATGGCTATAAGCTAAGCCGAACGAATTTACATACAGTGTCGCGCGGATAAAAACAATTTAGACAATGACAGTTACGGCTTAGCTAACTGTGTAATATACAATACATGTACAGTACATACATACGTATTTTCAACTTAATTCAAAACATTTTTCGTTTGTAATTTTCCGAGACTGAAAAAGGGATATTAAAGTGATAACGCGGGATTTAAGAAGCGTTCCCGGGACGGTTTTTTCAAAGTTAGGAAAAGGGATAATCCCGCGAAAAAAAGGATAGATATCAGCATTATTTATAGGTGATGTTTATGAGGTCGATAATGTTTAAAAGATGTTCGCAATCTCAAATTAAAATTAACAGTATTCCTCGACACAATTGTTCAGTTTTGCAGTCAAATATACATAGTGAAACATAATGAATTCGTCAATTCAAATGTTGTATGCAACAAAAGCTAATCCCTAAGCTAAGTGCCGAGAATTCTTAGAGCTCAATTTAAGCGCGGAGAAAAACTGTTATCGGCATGAAGTTGCTATCTATAGTTTTTATGGAAAATCCAATTTTTTTTTCTTTGATGGCATAAATTATTCCCGATGTCGATTTTTTCAACCAATTTCCTCTGGGATTGGAAAAATAGACACCTAATATAATAAATTTTTATTTGCTTATAAGATTTAGTGCAAAAAAAGTTCCGATGTTTAAATGAAAGTGAATATTATGGGGTTTTCCTTTGGTAAATTCAGATTTCTGCCTAAAATTCGATTTTTTTTCGTGGCGAATGGAATACGATTTCAGATTTATTGTTTTTTTCGTCATGGTATTAGTGTATATTCGTGTCTGTGGACTTTATGTTGTCAAACTGGTAGCTGTCAATAGGGCTTTTTAACAAACAGCAATATATCTCTGTCTCGTTCATATTTAAATGTCAAACTAAAATTCTCGGCACAATGACATTTAAGTGGCAGCCATTTGTTTGGTTTATTTTGGAGGCAAATAAATATTTCGAATTGTTTTTTTCCTTTTTTATAGAAAAGATGCAAGTAAAAATGTTTTTATACTTTATATAAGATATTTTAATCTTTTTATTGCACAAAATAGCAAGATTTTTGTAATTTAAATTAGCCCTCCTTATTTTTTTCTTTCCAATTTCATCTGTCATTGTGCCAAGTTTTTGCTGTCATTTGAAACTGACAATTTGGTAGAGATCTCTATTGTACTGGTGCATAGTGGTGTTAGTAAAAAGAGAACTTTTCGTAAATAAAACAAATATAAGAAAATTATTTACGCAATTGTTTTTAAAATTGAGTTTGAAAAAATCGAATTTCCCTTTCAATTTTACAAGTGAAATGAGAATTGGAATCATTATGTAGGTACATGAAAAACATGAAAAATGAATGGAAATGTTATACATCACTGAAAAGGTTATTTAGCAAGTTTTAAGTGGGTATTAAAAAGTGTAGGTACAGGTATAGTTCTATAGAAAATAATGAAAATAACGGTAATAGAAAATAAGAATTGTATAGGTATTAAGGTGTATTTTTGTTTATAGTTAAGAATTTATTTGATAAATGACACTAAATTATATATGCAATTAAGGTGTTTAATTAACCTTTACAATTGTGCCAAAAAAAGTATATGTAACCTTTAAATTTTTAAAGATATCAGTGTTCAAAATTCTCAGTCTTAGCAAATAAAACTTTCAAGAATTTGAATCTAAATAAAATATCTTGAAATGAATAAAATATAGGAATATAATTTTGCTTATGTTTAAAAGATGATAAAAATACCGTTCATTTGATACCAATATAATTTTTCAATCTTCTTTACATCCCAAAATAAACAATTATTTCAAAAAAACACCGAAACATTATTTACATAATTGACTCGGCATATCTAAAAATTAACTTTTTCATCAAATTAATCTGTTGAATGAACAAATTTGAGGTCGATTAGTATTTATTAAATGTTTATGCAAAACCTATAATCCTTATTGACCGCAAAAGATTGTAAAAAAATAAATTTAAAATAAATAAAACAAAACAATGACGTTTAAAATTTCAACTTCTATTCGAATGCATTTCGGACGGTATTGACCGACCATCTTCAGCGCAATACGCGTACCAACTAAAATGAAGTGTAATAAAAAAAAAAGAGAAATTAATACAAAGAGTAATACATGTATACAAATTACAAAGAGACAATCGGTATATCTACAAATGTCTAATTAAATCATACTAAATATTTATCTTGAATCTTTTAACTATTTGTGATTAATGTCGAATTCCTTAAAACTAAAATAATCGATATGTTTAGAAAAATTAAGAATTTTTTTTAGACAAAATAGAATTTTTTTTCGAAAAAACTTTCGTTTTTAGCCAAAATACAATGGGCGAAAATGTATGGAGCGCTGGCCCACCTCCAATAAAAATTACCTTTATACCCAATATTGGTACATATTTTTGCATTCATTATCACTATGGTGCATGCATGAAAAAAATATTTGGGGAAACAAAATTCTACCCCAACTACTTAACTACATTGATGTGTTTGGTAACGTTAAATTTCTTGCAAGCAAGCACTAATTTTCATATTTTACTGCCAAAACCAATATAAAAAAAATCATAGTTTCGAAAATTGGTGACATAATTTCAAGTTGTTGATATTTTTGATTTTTTTTTGGAGTTTGATTATTTTTCACCCATAAAAAGTTCGGGAAAGTCTTAATTATGTATTAATACTACTTAAGTAACAAAATCCCATTTGCTGAAACGAAACATAAATATTTAAGTTCTACATAGGAGCTTATGTGTCAGTTTATGATAAGGAAAAAGTAGATCATAAAGCGTCTAAGTAAAACATAAGTATTTAAGTTTCTTTTCAACAAACGGCTCTAAGTAAATTTACCTATTACTTAAGCATATTTGACTGTTATTTTTTTTTAAATAAAATTTTATGTTTACGGATGTATATAAGTTTAAAAAAAAAATTAAATAATATGCAGGTACGACCGTTTCACTCAGCAGAAAATTTCAATCGCCGAAATTAGATTCCAAATGTGCAACTGACGCAGTAGATGATGGATTCATTGGATATTGAAATAGCAAACCCAAGGATTGTTCAAAGACAGACGATGGTGGCGAACCAACCAGCTTCTAATGTGGAGGAATACTTTCTCAGAAGCATTTACATTCCACTATTAGATGGAATTCTTAATGACTTACGGTCTCGTTTCTCCCTTGAAGTGTTAAGGAACTATGGCCTTCGTTTTTTTATGCCATCGCTCATCGATTCGGTTGACCTTGAGGAAATATAAAACGTAATAAAGCCTTATGTGGGACTGCTGGACCAACCGGTTGAAAAAGTCATTAAAGAACTTGAGTTGTGGACCGCCAAATGGACGCGCGAAGAGGACCAAAACAAATTGCCACCCACCACAGTTCCGGAAGTTTTAGACGTGTGTAATCCAGATATGTATCCTGAACATTCTAGCAACCTTTCCTGTCAGCGCAGCAACCGCAGAAAGGTCATTTTCGACCTTGCGGCGATTAAAAACGTGGTTGCGGTCTAGAATGGGGGAAGAACGTCTTACGGGCTTGGCTTTGCTGCACGTACATAGAGACATAGATATCAGTACAGACGACGTAATTGAACGCTTTATAAAAAAATCTAAAAGAAAGTTAGATTTTGTCATACATATTTTTATAACTTATTATTATTTATTTTTTGAACAACGAATTATACACTTTTTAAGCAATCGCGGGTGCAACATCAAATCATCGCGGGTGCAACGCGTCTAACTTTAATGAATATTTAATATCAGTAAAACGATATAAAGGAACTAAACAAGAAATGAAATAACGTACATATATTGCTAGTCAGTACCCTTCTCTATAAATATTTAATTTTTTTTTTCAAATTCGTCAATATTTTCCGAAATTACTGTGTGTATATTATATCCACTATTTATACATCCACTATTTATTAAAATAATCTTGCCGCATATACTTCCAGTTCTCACGCATGTATTCAACACGATTATTCTGACTAATACCTTCCCTTCGGCTTGGAAACTAGCCAAAGTTATACCCTTTGTAAAGAAACCCGCTACTCGATTATCAAAAGCAGAGTTTAGACGAATTTCCATTCTCCTGTTTCTATCCAAAGTACTCTAAAAACTCTTACATAAACAAATATCTGGTTTTCTTCTCAGCAATAAACTGTTAATCACAAATCAGTCTGGATTTAGGGAAAAGCACAGCTGCGTTTCTTGCTATGGATCGGGATCTAGTTTCTTTCCTTGGACTTCTAGATTTCTCAAAAGCATTTGATTCAGTTAATCATAATATATTATATTACAAAATGAAGAGATTTTTCCGTTTTTCCCATTCTGCTGCTGACTTGATATATTCATATCTCAGTGGCAGAAGACAATCGGTCATTGTTGGGCAAATGAAGTCTAGCTTTGTCGATCTCTTGTCTGGTGTCCCTTAAGGATCTATTCTTGGGCCACTTTTGTTTAGTATGTTAATCAATGACCTCCCAGCTGCGATTGAAAATTCTTCTTTGCATATGTATGCTGACGATGTGCAAATCTATTTAAGCTGCAAGCTGGGAATGATCGAGGATGGTGCTCATAGACTGAACATATAGACCTTAGGAATATTGTGCCATGGTCTGAAAAAAACAATCTTCATCTTAACCCTAAAAAATAGAAGTGCCTAATCATTTATAAGCAAGTACTTTACCTTAGCTACTTTCCTGCATTATATATGAATGGAAGCGTCTTGGAGTATACTGACAAAGCTAAGAACTCTTTGGTTCGTTGCTACCTTAAGTTGGGACTACCATATCCAGCTGGCGATTGGTAAAATATATGGCTGCTTGCGTAATCTTTCTATGTCTAAAGATTTTACACTCCAACAAATCAAGACGGTTTGACCATGTATCCGGTTATGCAAAGAATCTACTTGGTTGTACACTGCAAAACTATTTTCGATATCGCGAACTTAAAACATTTAACCGCATTTGCATGACTAAGGAACTATCATATTTATATGAAAAGCTAACATTCGCTGTATCTACCCGATCTCTGGTTCTTATTCAACCGCGTTTCACATGCTCTAACTCTGAACGGCAATTTTTTGTTTCTGTCATTAAAAAATGGAATTCCCTACCTGTAGACCTAAGAAGATTTTGAGGCACTGAACGGTTTGATAGGATTTTGTTTAAGCACCTGGTTGATTTATCCTAAATGTTATGTTTAAATACATTTTTTTTTCTTATCTTCTCAATTTGTATTTCTCCCTATTGGCATTATTATTAACGCTACAATAATTGTATATATTATCCTTTTATTAATTTTTCAGTTTTTATTTAAATTCTTAATTTTTCTTTAATTTTGATTTTAATTTTTATTAATTTTTCTTTAATTTTGATCTATATAAAATGTAACTTTTACTCATTAAGGCAACATGTCTATTGTGAAAGATAAATTCATTAATAAATAAATAAAATTCCAGCTTAACGATGATGTCTTCAAATTAGACATGCTATGTCATTTTTTATTATATTGAAATATCGACAGTCAATAATTGTTTTCAGAAATTGTAATCTAACAACTCCATTTTCATCCATATTGCTTAGAAATAACCCCACATAACGATATATTGTGTAACTTTTTTGCCGAACTTAGTACGGTACCTATACGAGAACGTACAAACCTGTGAAAATATCTTTTCGTTAGACAGCAGTGCAGTTAAAATAGTACGGGTTTAAGGGCATGCCTTTGCTCAGGGCCGAATTCAGGGTTATGGGGGCCCGGTGCAATGGAAAAAGTGGAGGCCCTTTCAAAGAATGTATATTTATTGTTAATTTTACTTTGACATTAAAAAAACATAATTAGATCAGTAATAGAATAGAATAGAACTTAGAATTAAGTCAGTAACAGCCATATTATTGACTTTCTTTAAAGCTAGTTTTACTAAAAAACTAGTTTTATAGGGGTTTCAAGTTTTAAAGTTTTCAAAAAAATATATTGATTTGATTTAGATGTCAAAATATGTATGAATATTTTGGTTTAGATGTCAAAGTAATAAAAATTAGTGAAACAATTAAAACTCGAAACCTGAATAGAACTCGTTTTTGCTCAAAACTAGCTTTGAAGAAAGCCAACAGTATGGCCGTAAGAGATTCGAATATAAATTTTCCATTCCATAAAGGAATAGGTATAAAGTTTATACAGAATGAAAATATTCCTGGTTTGTATATGCATGTATGTATATTTAATTGCTCATCACTTTGTTAAAAATAGAGATTTGTATAGCTATAAAATTTCTGAATACACGGTTTGTATAGGCCCTCAACATGTGGGGCCCCGTGGCGTGCGTCTTACTTGCTGTAAATCGGACCCTAACTCTTGTGGTAATATTGTGGTGGGTTGAAGAGACGTGTTGTTGGAGATTTTGAATTAAAAGGAACATCTTCTGAATCACTACAAAACATCGAAAATGCGAAGTTTTGGTTTTAATATGGGGCAGGATTCGCCGATACCGAAGATGCAGGTACATCAGGACTCATAAAATTTTTTCGTGCACTGAATTTTTAAGTGGTCCAAATCGTTATCGTCCAAATGTCTATTTCAATGGTAGATTTCAAAATGAATGTGCTCTGCATAAAGTTCAGTATTTTCCTTTAGTTTTTGCATATATTTCTGTGAAGCACTTTCTCCTTTTTGTTTCTCTGCCGATTAACCTGATATTTTTAATAAAAATAACAAAATGTTATATTAAGGGTTTGTTTCACAATGTCTGATTAAAGTTCCCTATAATTTCCGACACATAAATTATCCACAACTTAAATCCTCTCATTAAAAAACTTTGCGTTTCACAATCATAAATTTATGTGCCACTTAGCTAGTTGTCAGTTATTCCAGTTATCCAAAAAATTTGACTGATTGAAAATAATCAGTCAAATAATTATTAATTTATTCTTAAATTGTGTATTTTGAAGTGTCATAACTCAACTTTTTGAACCGAGAGCTGGTAACAAACAACATTACTATGGTATTTTAAGACCCATAGCTGAAAGTTGATAAAATACATTCAGAAAATGTGTGTTTATATGTGGATATGAGTGTTTTAAAATACTTTAGTGTATTTTTAAATCGCATTTTTACAGTGTTAAGGGGTGGAATTTTTGTCGTGAAGTAAATATATCTAAGTAATTGGGTTGACGCATAAAAATATCCGTCACTAGTTCAAACTATTGATATATTTGTTGACTGAGTCACATTGACAGCTGTAAATATTTTATTTGCCAGTTTAATTTTTTAATCGGCACTTCAACTGGCCTGTAAAATAATCAGAACTTTAAGTGCCACATAGACCTATTCAGATATTGTGAAACGTAAATGAGGTTTTTAAGTGACGAATAAGTTCCATGTAGCTTAATTGGAACTTTAATTAGACATTGTGAAACAAACCCTAAATATTCAATAGAAACAATCCTGAACAGCAGAAGTTATTATTCAAGGCATATTTTATCAATAAAATATGATAAATCACGTAATGATGTTAAAAGTTAATAAGTTGCACCCGCGATACTTATATCGCGATCGCGGGTGCAACCCATTTGAATCAACGTTTTTTTCTAATTTAACCTACAGTTAACTCCTAATTAAGACTGATTAAATTTTGTTTTTTATTTCTTCTTACTTTTACAAAGTTTCAAAATGTTAGCACTTTATTTTTGTAAAAAAAAAAACTTTTCTATCTTTTATATCGCGGGTACAACAAACTTACAATATGCAATCAATAATGCTATAAAGTAGTAACAATTACTAACTTGTATTTGTGCAAACGATTAAATGACATTTGTGACCATAAGTCTAACAAG
Source organism: Epistrophella euchroma (assembly GCA_947049315.1). Taxonomy (NCBI): domain Eukaryota; kingdom Metazoa; phylum Arthropoda; class Insecta; order Diptera; family Syrphidae; genus Epistrophella; species Epistrophella euchroma. The sequence goes on along the minus strand of OX346245.1, from coordinate 58,282,488 downwards.
TAAATCATAACATTAAAATGTCACTAATAGCTCTTTCGTACGTGTGTTACCAGCTATGATAAGTGCTGTTTGTACCGACTCTTCCTATAGTCTGGGGAAAAGTGGCCCGAACCCAAATTTTCGGTATATACAACACTTTTTGATGGTTGCTATATGAAAAAATTGTGCTGATTCCGAAAATGCCGGGTATACCTTTGTGAACCTTGAGCGCTTTGAGATATGACGTCATCAAAAAAGGACCTCTGAGAAAAAGACGACAACTGGTTTACATTAATAACACTTAATGACACTAAAAAACGCAGATGAGTTCCCAAATAAAATTAAGTTCACTGATGTTCTAAAAGAGTTTAATCTTAAGCCTAGTAAAACGGATCCATGTGTCTTCATCTCAGGGGAGGTAACCAAGCGCATGGATTGATTGCGGTGAAAGAAGAACAAGAAGCTATGAAGATGGTGAATTTTTTGAAGAAGCAGTTTTAAGTAACGTTGCTGGATGCAGAGGTATTCTTAGGAATGGAACTATCAAGGAAATAATAATGGTGATATTTCTGTTAGACAATCACGATATGCAGAAAGTGTTCTTAAAGCAAACCAGTAGATATCTACTCCAGCTGAAAATTGTTCGCATGCAGAACCATTGTCTTCCGGTGGTGTCAAATTTCCTTACAGAAAGGCTGTGAGATACCTCATGTATCTGGCAATAGCTATACTCGTCCGGATATTGCGTATGCAGTGGGAGTTGTTTCTCGGTACTTGGGTTTACCAAATCATATGTGCATATAAATGCAGTGAAACGAATCTTGAAGTACATATGTAAGTGGAACCAGGACAATGGGTATAACTTAAAAAAAATAACAATTTTGATTTGGTCTGTTTTAGTGTGTTTCTCTTTTTCCACGGAGTCTGAATATGTAGGCACATGAAAGAAATGTTATGGTCTTAACAACTTCTTTTGGAATTGGTTCCAGCCAGTGCATAGTGGGCCCGACATATGGAAAGTCATACCCAAAACTAAGAAATGAATGTGTCATGTATAAAAGTGAAACAAAACCCCAGCAAGCTATATTTTTATTTATATTTCGTCTATCAACATCTAAATAACTTCACTATCGAACATTTTTTATCAATTGTAGTTAAATTCCGTGCAAAGCTTTTAAGTGGGTCAGATGAAATGAACATTTTATTAACTATGTCGGTGAGGTTATCGTTTTTCTTTGAAACAATCTCTCTATATAGACCAAGAGCCAGCATCCAAAAGAGCAAATCCGTTCGTGAAAGCTGATTTTTTGAAAATGGGTTGGACTAAGTGTGAAAAACAAAATTTTCGCCGTCAGTCAGTTGAGAGTGGGGGCCGTCGCCCGCAACTCGTCCTTAAACATGTTAAAAAAATCGAAAATTTAAATTCGTTCGTCAAAGTAGCTGAAAATTTGTACAAATATGGTCTTATTAATAAACATTGTCTAACTTTAGACAGCCGTCCAAGTTTTTTAAAAACCTTTCTAATTTTTGCTAAAGTAATCTATCTTTTTATCTTACTTTAGACAACGTAATCTATTGTCTAAACCTAGAGAAATGCAATATTTTTTTTTATTAAAAAAGCATATTTCAGACTGTTTCAAAATACTTAGACATGGTTTAAACAGCCAAAAATCTAATTAATAAGACCAAGATTGTCTATCTATTATAGAACAAGAAAACATTTGTCAGTCAAGTATATCCGGGGCCATCTTAGGTCAGTCACTCGAAATAGCACTACACCTCATTTTTCCCATTTTTTAGAAAAAAAAAACTGATTTATTGCGATTCCTATTGTTCAGAGATGAAAAATGTATGGCCAAAAAATGATCCTTTTAAAATTTGGAACATGTATTGTCTTTCACTGAACCTTCTAAAGTCAACCCGAAAAAAGATAGAGAGCAGCAAAAGCAAACTTAAGTAATTTTTTTTTTTATTTCGTCCATGTTTTTATATTTATAAAAATCGTTTTATTTGAGTGAAAAAGTGTGACCGCAAAAAATCTTACACTAAAAATTCTAAACATTTCTTGTTAAAGAACCAACTCCTTAAACTGAAACCCCTCAAAGATATAGAGCGGTAAATTCCTATCTTAATTTTTTTTTTATTTTTTATGTGTTACATATTTTTATTTTTGATCTTTAAAAGTTTAATAGCTTTTTTAGCAATGAACTTCACATGGGAAAATTGTAGAGCTTAAAAAATAAGATAATGCACAGTGCACACCCCTCCGTCTACACATTCAAACCTTTTTTTCCGTCTTCTCTTTCAGTTTAAGTTTAATATTGATTTGAGCACGAGTACGATTACTAGGGTGCCGCAAAATAATAACGGATAGTATCCCGAAAATTTTAGGATAGCTTTAAGATGTGTTTTCGACAACAGCTGTTTGGTTCATCAGCTGAATTTTCCTATGTCCCCTTTCACACAAGGCAACTGAGTTGCCGGCAACAATTAGTTCATAGGCGAGAAGGGCAGGAAGAAAGAGGGGTAAACGAAATCTCACCGGTCAACAAATTGGAGATTTTTTTGACGACCAAGGTAGTTTAAAAGGAAAATACAGCAAGTCTCCTCCGACTTTGTATCTTCGTGTTAAAGGTACAAGAGATTGTTAAGGAGATTTAAAGAAAACGTAAAAAAAAAATCACCAGCAACTAGTATCTTCGTGTGAAAGGGGACTATGTGATTACAACAACACAAACCTATCCGGATAGGTTTGGATTGCCGCCCGAACGCGCCCATGTACTACCTATGTGAATTTGGAAAAATTTATTTTTTTTTAAACAAACAGATCTTCCTTTATCAGGTGGTTCAGGGGCCGAATATGTTATTGGCATCACTTTTATTTACATTTTTTTGGGAGAAAAATTTTTATTTGGTGAGGTTGCTTAAAAAACAAACAAAATTGACTCTTATTACTTACTACATAAAATAGAGATGCTTGGAGTAATTTCTAAAAACCTTACCCGACAACTTTACCGAGCTGAGACCACTCATAAGTTCCTCAACTCAGTGAATTATTATTCTCAAAGAGTTGCTTTGCGTCCAAAAAAGTCAAAATCCCACCGAACGGAGGTTTGAAACTTGGATTTTGATTTTTTAACCAACAAAAAAACTAATAATCCTTTAATTATTCAGGTTCATTATTTTGCGGATGCAAAACAAGTGCGAGTATTAGGTGGCAAAGGTGGGGACGGATGTATAAACCTACGCCAAGTCTGGTGTAACGAACGAGCTGGTCCGGATGGTGGTGACGGAGGAAATGGTGGTCACATAATTTTCGAAGCTTCAAATGACGTGAGGAACTATAACCACGTCACTAGTATACTCAAAGCTGACGAAGGCATCAACGGAAGTCCAAACGAGTGCCATGGCAGGAATGCTAACCATACTGTTATCAAGGTTCCTGTCGGTACAATCATTCGGAATGCAGAAGGAAAAGTAGTCGGAGATTTGGATAAGGAAAAAGTAATGTTTGTTGCGGCGCGTGGAGGCAGTGGTGGTAAGGGCAATAAGTTCTTTGCCTCTTCTCTGCAACAAACGCCTCGAATCTGTGAATACGGGGCTGATGGTGAAGATTTGTCCTATACACTAGAGCTGAGGAGCATGGCAGACGTGGGATTCATTGGGTTTCCCAATGCTGGAAAGAGTACCCTACTAAGAGCGATATCTAGAGCGAAACCCAAGGTCGCTTCATATCCATTCACAACCTTGAAACCACACATTGGAATGATCCAATACGATGACTATGAACAAGTTGCAATAGCAGATCTGCCAGGTCTTATTCCAGATTCCCACAAAAACAAAGGTCTAGGTATACAGTTTCTCAAGCACGCCGAAAGGTGTTCGGTGCTAATGTTCGTTCTAGACGCTTCCGGAGAGGAACCATGGAAGCACTATGAAATTCTGGACAATGAAATCAACCAATTCAGTCAAAAGTTAGGCCAACGACCTCGTATAATCGTTGCAAATAAAATTGACGAAGCAGAGGCCGTACCTAATGTCAAAGAGCTTGAGGAAAGGCTAAACCAACCCGTGATTGGAATAAGTGCAAAGATGGGAACGAATCTTGCCCAACTTCTGGTAGTCATTCGACACCACTATGACGCCCAAAGACGAACGAGCTTGGAAAAAAATCAAATAGTTGATGAAAAACATAGATCGAGTTCGTAAGAGTAAAACTTCGGCAACACTGCCAAATTTAAGTCGCATTTCTGAAGGTAATTGCAGTCCGTTTGAAATTGGGTTCACTGTTTTAGAAGCGCTGATGTTTTCTCTCAGTATTTAAATCAAATTTTGACCAAAATGAAAATTACTAATACCATTTTTTTGCAATTGCTTTTAGCAGTGATTGAGCATGTTTACTTTTACGAACTCGGGGATAATATTTACATTGTTGGAATTAGATTTCTAATAAATTCTGTTGTAAGCCAATTTTAAAATAATTTGTTTTCTTTATAATAATTGCGAAACAATTTATTTGGTATATTATTAGGCAAGTGCAGAAAAATTAGATCACGGAAACCTCAATAATCTCAATTAGGTACATGAACAGGGTTTCTCATGAAAATTTCTCAGTTTTTCTTTCAAAGCACTGAGCAAAAAATGTTGCATTCGCTTATTCACCTTTTGACAGAACTATTGTTATTTTATTTGAAAAAAAGATAAGTTAATTTTCTCCCATCTTAAGAGCCATCTGGCAGGGCGAAGGATGAAACCACAATGTCTGGGACTTACATATTTGTAATCAGAAGAATTATTCTTATTATTATCCTTTACTAGCCGACCCGGCACACCTTGTCCTGCCTATAAACGATTTACTTATGTATTGGGAAACAACCAATCATAGAAGATATTTTTTTTTATTTTATACATTTAACATTAAATAATAATAATAATGGTAATTCAATCTGTATTAAATATTTCTAAAATTGTATATTTATTCTAATGCCTTGTAATAAACAATGTTTTTGGTTTTGCCGTTTTATACATACACACAAACAACACTTTTAGTTTGCCAACGTTTGAACAGGTGACATAAAATTGGCCGTGTAACAAACACTGATACTCTAAATTGATTCCGCAAATTTCCAATGACTGGCCTTGCACGTTGTTTATTGTCATGCATAAGCAAGCCGAATCGTAAATTGAAGGCGTTTAAAGTCAACCGGCAAAACATTCGAGATCATGGGAATTCGTTGAATCAAAACGTTGCCTCGATGACGGTGCTCATGAGCTTTTTCACCGCTAGTCGTGGTTGTTTAACCTCGCCTCCTATATAAAGGAAACAATCTGACCCGGAATCGCATTTAGAATGGGTGCATTAAACTCGTTTTTGTTTTTGACAGCCAATAGACGTTCGCTCATTTCTATGGACATTTTTCAAACAGCATATCAACCAAAGTTGAATTAGTTTCTATGGACCTTTTTGCAAACAGCATACATAGCAACCCAGTAAACAAAATGTAAAAATGAACATTTTGCATAGAAGAGCATATTTAGGAGTTAAATTTTTAAAAATTTCTTTGTTAAGAACCCTCCACACAAAATGCAGAACATAATGCAAAAAAAAATCAAGCAAATCCACCGGGCTGTTGGTGAGTGATGTGGTTACAAACGAAAACCATTTCATTTTTATATATATAGATAGAATACTTTTACAAATAAATAAATAGAAACAAGTGAAGATTTTTAAACGCAATAATCCTTATTTTAGAATAAGGAATACTGCCTAAAAAGTCCATTGTCAAAAGTCTAAACTCACTTCAATAATGTTTTCAGGGTGGTATGTCGAAAACATCGGTTTTACGCATTTAACTTTTTAACGGTAAACGCTAGAGAAAGTGCTTCATGCAAAACTTGTAGACCATGAGGTTTTCTATAAACTAAGTTTTAAAATGTTCGACCTAGAGCCGGTAGCAAATTTTGGTAGTGGAGGTATAACCAAAATTCATTTTCATGTATGTGTAGGTATTGTAATATAAAATTCAACCGTCTGGTAGGTCTTCTTTCAGCTGGGAGTAGGCGTTCGAAAACGGCAATTTTTCCGATATTTGTATGTGGTATAACCACTTGAATTTATATATAAACAATCTACATATATATGTATACATATAAAAATGAAATGGTTTTCGTTTGTAACCACATTACTCACGAACGGCCCGGTGGATTTGCTTGATTTTTGTTGCATTGTTCTGCTGGCCGGTGATTTTCGCCAAACGCTTCCCGTTATTCCGAGATCAATGACGTCAAGACACTCCAACTGTCTTTAAACATGCGTGTTCATTTCCAACATGATCAAACTGCAGAGACGTTTTCAAAACAATTGTTGCAGATGTTTCTACCAGAATTATTACCTTTCACTACGTTAAAAGAAGAACTCATCTAGAGTTTTTCCAGACATTGCACAGCACTGCAAGAACCACATTTGATTGAGCGAACGTGCATTGGCTGCCAAAAACGAGTTTAATGCAGCCATTCTAAATGCGATTCCGGGTCTGATTTTTTCCTTTATATCGGAGGCGAGGTTAAACAAACACGACTAGCGGTAAAAAATCTCATGAGCACCGTCATCGAAGCAACTTTTCTTAAAGGGATTTTATAAAGGCGAAGACGTTTTTATTCAACGAGTTCCCATGATCTCGAATGTTTCGCCGTTCGACTTCAAACGCATACGATTCGGCTTGCTTATGCATGATACATTTCATGTATGTGTAGGTATTGTAATATAAAATTCAACCGTCTGGTAGGTCTTCTTTCAGCTGGGGGTAGGCGTTCGAAAACGGCAATTTTTCCGATATTTGTATGTGGTATAACCACTTGAATTTATATATAAACAATCTACATATATATGTATACATATAAAAATGAAATGGTTTTCGTTTGTAACCACATTACTCACGAACGGCCCGGTGGATTTGCTTGATTTTTTTGCATTGTTCTGCTGGCCGGTGATTTTCGCCAAACGCTTCCCGTTATTCCGAGATCAATGACGTCAAGACACTCCAACTGTCTTTAAACATGCGTGTTCACTTCCAACATGATCAAACTGCAGAGACGTTTTCAAAACAATTGTTGCAGATGTTTCTACCAGAATTATTACCTTTCACTACGTTAAAAGAAGAACTCATCTAGAGTTTTTCCAGACATTGCACAGCACTGCAAGAACCACATTTGATTGAGCGAACGTGCATTGGCTGCCAAAAACGAGTTTAATGCAGCCATTCTAAATGCGATTCCGGGTCTGATTTTTTCCTTTATATCGGAGGCGAGGTTAAACAAACACGACTAGCGGTAAAAAATCTCATGAGCACCGTCATCGAAGCAACTTTTCTTAAAGGGATTTTATAAAGGCGAAGACGTTTTTATTCAACGAGTTCCCATGATCTCGAATGTTTCGCCGTTCGACTTCAAACGCATACGATTCGGCTTGCTTATGCATGACAATAAACAAGGTGCAAGGCCAGTCTTTGGAAATTTGCGGAATCAATTTTGAGTATCACTGCCAATTTTATGTCACCTATACATGTATAAAACGTCAAAACCAAAAACGTTGTTTATTACAAGGCATTAGAATAAATATACAATTGTAGAAATATTTAATACAGATTAAATTACCATTATTATTATTATTTAATTTTAAATGTATAAAATAAAAAAAACTGTATTTTCTATGATTGTTTCCTAGTACATAAATTGTTTATAGGCAGGACAGCGTCCGCCGGGTCGGCTAGTTTATTATATAAATAGCAACTTCTTTAAAACACGCAAACAAAATGTAAATTATATTAACATTTGTAACCAAATAGTTAAAAATACTAAATGAACAAGCGTACATACAAACCATCAAGCTCTAGCTTTTCGTCGCATCTTATAAAAAGATAATAGTGTTTTTCTTTTCGTTTTATTTTTAGAAAAATAATAATATACATTTTTAATTCTTTACAATCCTTCCTCTGAGGTGGGAAGCCAAAATGCCATATTGGTACACGCTGAGGCCAACATCATATATTTTGGATTAAATTGGACACACTGCACTGGACCCGGATGATCTCCATTTAGTACACACATTTTGTAACCCGTGTCGGCATTCCAAACGTGCACCCGACCGTCGGTGCTTCCAGAGAATATAAACTGCGAATCTGGACTGAAACTAGCCTCAATGGGTATGCCCTTGTTATTGGGATATCCTGTAAAGGTCTGCAATGGGGTTCCATGGAAGGCATCGACGAGGCGGATGATTGAGCCATTAGTACTTATGAGTATGGTTTTTCCATCGCGCGAGAACTTCAATCCCGTCCAGTCGCACTCTTTTTCTTGATTCAATTTGAATGTTACAAAAGGTCCTTTGTCGAAAGAGCGTAGGTCATAGAGTTTAATTGATTCGGAATTAACGCCAGCTGCAAATATAAGTCCTTCAGGGTCGTAAGCAGCTACAGGTCTGCCTGAAAGATGCATCAAACCCTGACAATTCGGCGAACGCAAATCCCACAAACGCAATGTCTTATCTAAAGAGCCCGACAAGAAGGTATCCTCCACTGGAGATATGCAGAGCGAGATCACCTTTTTCGTATGGCCTGGGAAGTAACGAAGATACTTGTTGTCATGAAGACTCAAATAGCGAATTGTGTCATCGACTTTGGTGGAACTATGAATGGCTGTGTTGTTGGCGTGAGTAAAGTGTATCAAGTCGACTCCATACTTTTTTGAGTTCACTGTTCTCGATTGGGTGCCTTTTTCGCAGTCATAGATGACGATTTGATCGTCTTCGCTGCACGATATTAAATGTTCTCCATTTGGGCTGAAGTCGATGGCGTTTATTTTGTCGGTGTTTTCACGAAAAACTTTGGCCACTTTGAATGACCGTACAACTGGATCGATTAATTTCATTTTCATTGTGATTGTGGGTGTGTTTTTTGCTTTGGCATAAGTGTTAAGATTTATTTTCGTTTTAAAAAGTTATATTTAAGTTAAATTTGCTTCTATTTCACTCGCAATGTCGCAACCAAACAGTTTTTGGTTTGCCATTGCGTCCAAAAACACTCTATATAAAGATATGAATCTTTCGTACGTTTTACCTCCCAAAACCCATTTGTTTACATTGTTGATGGTCTAATTCGTTTCGTGTTGAGTTGCCTCACTGAACATCCAATTAGTGATGGACGATATATCGATAACTGTTACCAGGAACACGTTATTCGTTAGTAACTGTTATAACAGGTTATCCGATATCCAAGTTACCAGTTACCCTAGCAGTTATTTTAAATAACCGATAAGAAATAACTAACGGTGCGTACGGCGCTGTTCAAAACGAAGCGAATACAGAAAAATCATACAACGCACCCATAATAACCGGATAGCTCAGATTCGTTAAGTTTTTGTTCACGTTTACCTTCGGACGAATGACAGATGACTATTTGTTGAAAATGTTTCCTATATTAATAAAAAGTTAAGCTTTTTTTGTTTTATTTTAGTAATATTTTATGTTGTTCATATTTTCACAATTCAAAAATTAATAACTACACCAAATAACAACCAAATAAATAAAGAAAATTAGTACTATCAAAAATAGCTTGGCAGGTGCTTCCGTTTGGTTAAATCAATCATGGGTATTTTATGTACTTGACAGATCAGAAGGAAACGGATCGTTAATTTTTGACATTTGCATCCGTTTGCTTTCGACTATTATAGTTGAGCCTTGAGGCTTTAACTGATAAGAAATGACCTTAAGCTTAAACTTTATTCGTTAATCGTTATTAACTTTACTAGTTCTTTGAATAATAACTTTTTATCTTACTTTAGACACTAGACATCGTATTTTCCGATATAACTCCTCACTTTTTAGTCATTAAAATCAGTAGGTCTTATTAATAAACATTGTCTAACTTTAGACAGCTGTCCAAGTTTTTAAAAAACCTTTCTAATTTTTGCCAAAGTAATCTATCTTTTTATCTTGCTTTAGACAACGTAATCTATTGTCTAAACCTAGAGAAATGTATATTTTTTGTTTTATTAAAAAAGCATGTTTCCGACTGTTTCAAAATACTTAGACATAGTTTAAACAGCCAAAAATCTAATTAATAAGACCAAGTATGTCCAACTTTGGACTCAAAAAAAAGATTACTTACAGTAAACTGGCAACCCTGAAAGATTTTTTTAAAATGTAGCCCTATTCAAGACCTATCTTTTGAGATATCGACCGGGGGGCAAAGGTCATCCGTTTACCCTCCAGAGCCTTTTTCCGACATTACTCCTCACTTTTTAGTCATTAAAATCCGTATGGTCACCCCTTCGACTTAAAAAAAAGATTACTTTTAGTAAATTGGCAACCCTGAAATATTTTTCAAGATATAGCCCTATTCGAAACCTATCTTTTGAGATATCGACCGGGGTCCTGGGGTCACCCGTTTACACTCCAGAGCCTATTTTCCGATATTACTCCTCGGTTATTCAAAGAACTGGTAACGTTGATAACAATTAACGAATAACGTTTAAGCCTTAAGTGTTATTTCTTATCGGTTATTCAAAGAACTGGTAACGTTAAGAACGATTAACGAATAACGTTTAAGCTTAAACGTTACCAGTTCTTTGAATAACTGATAAGAAATAACACTTAAGGATTAAGAACGATTAACGAATAACGTTTAAGCTTAAACGTTACCAGTTCTTTGAATAACCGATAAGAAATAACACTTAAGGCTTAAATGTTATTCGTTAACTGTTATCAACGTTACTAGTTCTTTGAATAACCGAGGAGTAATATCGGAAAATAGGCTCTGGAGGGTAAACGGGTGACCCTAGCCCCCCGGTCGATATCTCAAAAGATAGGTCTTGAATAGGGCTATATTTTGAAAAATATTTCAGGGTTGCCAGTTTACTGTAAGTAATCTTTTTTTTAAGTAAAAGATTGAACATATTGATTTTAATGACTACAAAGTGAGGAGTAGTATCGGAAAATAGGCTCTGGAGTGTAAACGGGTGACCCCAGGACCCCGGTCAATATCTCAAAAGATAGGTTGCGAATAGGGCTATATCTTGAAAAATATTTCAGGGTTGCCAGTTTACTGTAAATAATCTTTTTTTTTAAGTAAAAGGTTGAACATATTGATTTTAATGACTACAAAGTGAGGAGTAATATCGGAAAATAGGCTCTGGAGTGTAAACGGGTGACCCCAGGACCCCGGTCAATATCTCAAAAGATAGGTCGCGAATAGGGCTATATCTTGAAAAATATTTCAGAGTTGCCAGTTTACTGTAAGTAATCTTTTTTTTAAGTAAAAGGTTGAACATATTGATTTTAATGACTACAAAGTGAGGAGTTATATCGGAAAATAGGCTCTGGAGTGTAAACGGGTGACCCCAGGACCCCGGTCGATATCTCAAAAGATAGGTCTCGAATAGGGCTATATCTTGAAAAATATTTCAGTGTTACCAGTTTACTGTAAGTAATCTTTTTTTTAAGTCGAAGGGGTGACCATACGGATTTTAATGACTAAAGCCTTAACTACATAAGCCAAAAAAGTGAAAAAGTACAAAAGTGAAAATTTTCAAACTCATTTTGGGATTGTGTTGCTCACCGGAAAATGTATAAAAATGATGCAGAAAGCTTAGATTTTGGTTTAAAAAGAATTGTGTACATTCTTTTTCACAAAACATTTGCGCTAGCGGGAAAAAAAATATTTTTACTTTTGTAATTTTGCAAAAAGTGGCTTATGTAGTTAAGGCTTAAAAAGTGAGAAGTTATATCGGAAAACTTGCTGTCTAGTGTCTAAAGTAAGATAAAGTTAGATCACTTTAGCAACAAATCAAAAGGTTTTTTTTTAAACTTTGACGGCTGTCTTAAGTTAGACAGTGTTTATTATAAACACAACCAAAAGTAAAATAACCGTTACTGAATAACTGCTAAGGATAACTGTTACTACAAAATAACGGCAACTGTTATAACTGTTACCCAAAAATAACCGTTAAGGCCATCACTACATCCAATGACCACTGATCTCTATATGTCTGTTCCTTTACTTTGAAACTCTGTGATTTTCTGTGCATTTTACCGCCATTTTATTTTTTTTATATGAACTTTGACAGAACGTTGGACTGAAATTCACACAAATGCACAGAAAATCACAGAGTTTCAAAGTAAAGGAACAGGGCTTATAATACACTGGACAGCGTATTCATACAATAATGATGGCTCCATTTGAACAATTGTTATATTATGCGCCTAACCATTTTTTGTATAACAGTATACCTGTATATTTACAGTCAAACCTCAAATTATGCGGCTGACCACGATTTTAATCTTCAATTGGAACCACAAAAACTGTTATACATTGTAGGGAATACACTATGTCCCCTTTCACGCGAAGATACTAGTTTGCTGGTGATTTTTTTGACGTTTTCTTTAAGGCCAGGCGCGCACATGCAACTAAACAGTTTGGTTTCGATTTTGAGTACTATAGGATTAAATGAGAGTCCGCGCACATAAACTGACGCGCACTCCCATATAACCCCATTGTGCTCAAAATCGAAACCAAACTGTTTAGTTACATGTGCGCGCCTGGCCTAAATCTCTTTAACAATCTCTTGTACCTTTCACACTCAAGCAACAAAAACCCGGAGATTTTCTTTATTTTCCTTTTAAACTACCTTGGTTGAACGCACACAAACGTAGTGTGAAGAGAAACGTCAAAAAAAACTCCTGAATTTGTTGACCGGGGAGATTTCATTTCCCCCTCTTTCTTCCTGCCCTTCTCGCCAATGAACTAATTGTTGCCGGCAACTCAGTTGCCCTGTGTGAAAGGGGACAAAGCACTGATCTCTATAATACACTGGATAGTGTATTCCCTACAATGTATAACAGTTTTTGTGGTTCCAATTGAAGATTAAAATCGTGGTCAGCCGCATAATTTAAGGTTTGACTGTAAATATACAGGTATACTGTTATACAAAAAATGGTTAGGCGCATAATATAACAATTGTTCAAATGGAGCCATCATTATAGTATGAATACGCTATCCAGTGTATTATAGAGATCAGTGTATCCAGTGTATTATGGAGATCAATGGGTAAAATAACGAACAAGAGAAAAGAAAAACGTCAAAAAGAGTCGCCGAAATTTGGCCCACGAGCCACGACTCTCCGGTACACAGGTTTTCCATCTCATTCTTTTTCTCTTTCGCACTCATTACGTTTGAAAAGAGTCATGACTCTAGAGCACTGATCTCTATAAACACTGGATAGTAAATTCATATAAAAATTTTGAAGAAAATTGAAGGAAGATTATAACAGTGGGAAGGACGTGAAACGTCAGATTTTTTTTACTATATATAAAACTTATAACAGTTATAACAGTTTAGATTGGCCGCGTTCAATCCATTACGTTAACATCTGAAAATTCAGATTTCTGAATTTTTGGAGCTTCTGATTGGACAGCTGTCATAAAAAGTTAGATGACTTTTAGTTACGTTATTTAGTTACGTTTAAGCCTTAACTACATTGGCCACTTTTTGCAAAATTACAAAAGTAAAAATATTTTTTCCAGCTAGCGCAGTTGTTTTATGAAAAAAAAAATATAGGTACACATTTTATTTTTAAACAAAAATTTAGGCTTTCTGCATCATTTTTATAAGTTTTCCTGTGAAAAACACTATCCCAAAATGAGTTTCAAAATTTTCACTTTTGTACTTTTTCACTTTCTTGGCTTATGTAGTTAAGGCTTTATTCGAAAATTTCAGACAAGAAAATTTCGTCTGGAAATTCGGATGACAATTGTTTGTAGTGGGGGAAGTGTAACAGAGATGAAGTGCTACAATTAAAAGTTGAACTTTATAATTTTCGGTGTGGTGGATTTGTGCTTATAAGTTCTTAAGCCTAGTACGCAGATCGGGAAAAAATTTTCTTTAAGCCTTAACTACATAAGCCACTTTTTGCAAAATTACAAAAGTAAAAATATTTTTTTCCAGCTACCGCAGTTGTTTTGTGAAAAATAATATATACATTTTATTGTTAAACTAAAATTTAAGCTTTCTGCATCATATTTATAAGTTTTCCTGTGAGAAACACTATCCCAAAATTAGTTTGAAAATTTTCACTTTTGTACTTTTTCACTTTTTTGGCTTATGTAGTTAAGGCTTTACATACAAAATTTTTCCCAGGACAAATTTTGTCTTCAGTTTTTTTCCAGGCAGTACGCAGTTCACGCGCAAAATTGTGACGTTTGTACCCGTTGTAGGGTGAAGTCTCCACTAAAATAATAATGTTCGAAGCATTATTTTGCGGGAAAAAATTTGACAGGTCAATAATTTTGCTCCATAAGCACGATCAACTATTGTTTGTTGAAAATTTTACAAAAAGAAAACAAAAGAAGAAGAACATTAATTTTGCGTGACTTTTCCAACGTTTTTGAAGAGATTATAGAATTGTAGAGATAAAATTAGTCTTTTCCCGATCTGCGTACTAGGCTTATAATAAAATTGTAACTTACTTATTTGAATGAAAGAACTTTTTGTTAATTATTTAGTGACGCTTTGAATAAAAGATTTCTTACAAAAGTGTTCCCATAATTCTCTAACGAATTATTCTGGAACAATTTTTCATTCAAGTTAAAACAAATCACTGCACAATAACAAACAATTTTAATGAAATTTAATGTTGCTAATCTTTTTACATAAAATTTCATCTACAAAGCTCCTGCTAAATTAACAATTAAAGAATATATAAAGTTCTCTTTTATTTCGCTTCAATGCATATTCTATAAGTAAATACGGGAATTTGACACAATGGCTTTTGACTGAAATTTCAGATTGTTTTTGCGTTCAACGAAAAAAATTTATCCCAAAACTAAAAAAATCTCAAATTTCAGATTCTGAAATTTAAGAATTCCTGTTGAACGCGGCCATTTTTTTGTTTGGTTATGCGGGTACGAACAAAGAAACTGAATATGAAGAAATGAACTTCGTACGTTTCACCCTCCAAAACCCATTTGTTTACATTGTTGTATTTGTAATTTAATTTTGTGTCGATGAATAGATGTGAAATCCAACAACAATATAGCAGGGTGGTGTGAAGATAAGTACTGTGAATGTGTAAGTTGTGAAGATAAATACTGTGAATGTATGAGTTTTATACCGCCATTTTTACACATACCTTCTCATTTCTTATCTGATAGAGCTTGTAGGCACACTCAAATGACAGCCGAGGATTCATTTCTTCATATTCAGTTTCTTTGGGTACGAATACGAAATCAATTTCAATTCTATCTATCTCTTTCTTTCCTTTTGTTTAAAAAAGACACAAACTGTGTGGGAAGAACGAGAACTGTCAAATTCAATTTTCTTCAAAAAAAACTGTTATACATATAGAGAATTCACTATCCAGTGTTTATAGAGATCAGTGCTCTAGAGCACTGATCTCTATACTACACTGGATAGTGGATTCCTACAAAGTATAACAGTTTTTCTACTTCCAATTGAAGATGACAAGTACGTAGGCAACTCAACACTTTAGGTATGTTCAGTGATGCAACTCAACACTTTAGGTATGTTCAGTGAGGCTGAGAAGGCCAGTTCAAGTTGCTGAGATCTTAAAAATTCTACTACAACCGAAGAGGGGCAAAACCAAATTTCTAAGAAAAAAAAGCAAAAGAACCATCACTTGTTTGTAAATTTGATTTTTTGTAGTTTAAAATAATTGTAAAAGTGAATTTAAAATATTTTAGTTGCAATTTTGTAAAAAATTTTGCATTTCATTATGTTATACAGTTATACCGTTATACAAAAAAATAGGCAACTCAACATTATAACAATTCTCAAATGGCATCAACTTTCTTGTATGGATGCGCTATCCAGTGTATTATAGAGATCAGTGCTCTAGAGTCATCGTGTAATCACGAATGAAAATCCCCTTTCACACAGGGCAACTGAGTTGCCGGCAACAATTAGTTCAAAGGCGAGAAGGGCAGAAAGAAAGAGGGGGAAATGAAATCTCCCCGGTCAACAAATTCAGGAGATTTTTTTGAAGTTTCTCTTCACACTACGTTTGTGTGCGTTCAACCAAGGTAGTTTAAAAGGAAAATAAAGAAAATCTCCGGGTTTTTGTTGCTTGCGTGTGAAAGGTACAAGAGATTGTTAAGGAGATTTAAAGAAAACGTCAAAAAATCACCAGCAACTAGTATCTTCGTGTGAAAGGGGACAAAGAATAGGGCTTTTTAACAAACAGCAATATATCTCTGTCTCGTTCATATTTAAATGTCAAACTAAAATTCTCGGCACAATGACATTTAAGTGGCAGCCATTTGTTTGGTTTATTTTGGAGGCAAATAAATATTTCGAATTGTTTTTTTCCTTTTTTATAGAAAAGATGCAAGTAAAAATGTTTTTATACTTTATATAAGATATTTTAATCTTTTTATTGCACAAAATAGCAATGGTCTTATTAATAAACATTGTCTAACTTTAGACAGCCGTCCAAGTTTTAAAAAAACCTTTCTAATTTTTGCTTAAGTACTCTATCTTTTTATCTTGCTTTAGACAACGTAATCTATTGTCTAAACCTAGAGAAATGTAATATTTTTTTTTATTAAAAAAGCATATTTCCGACTGTTTCAAAATACTTAGACATAGTTTAAACAGCCAAAAATCTAATTAATAAGACCACAAGATTTTTGTAATTTAAATTAGCCCTCCTTATTTTTTTCTTTCCAATTTCATCTGTCATTGTGCCAAGTTTTTGCTGTCATTTGAAACTGACAATTTGGTAGAGATCTCTATACAAGATTGCGCCATTTGTTATCTCATTGGTGACAAATGATATGTAAACAAATATGGCCGCCAGTAGTTTGTTTAATCGATTGTTCGGTTGTGTTTTTTCCTTTCGTGCGCGTTTATTAGTTTAAAAAATCGAAGTTTTCGTTTAGAAATACGATTATATATACCGAATTAATATTTTTCATTTGAAATAAAGGTTTTTTCATTTAAAATAAATCGCCAAAAAGCAAATAAAGCGGCAATGTGTAAAGTAGAATAGATAATTCAGAACTTGTGCACTTTTATTACACTATACTTCACGTTTAATTAATTAAAATTAAAACAATGAAATAAAAATTAAAGTTAAAAACTTTTCCCGGCCTTATCTAGTAGGAAAAAATCTTATTTTTGTCACCGATTGCGCCATACGTGCTGTCAAAAATAACAACAACAAAGCGAAAAAAATGAAATGGCGTAATCTTGTATTCTTTCATCATGTCGTTAATACTACGTTTTCACCGACCACTAAACCGAGATTTAGGTAGATTTACCACAAATCTCTTCACAAATCCCGTGATTTACCATACAAATTTTAATCTCCTCAAATCAAGATTTAAAATAAATCTCATTTAAATCTTCATAGGTAAAATTCGAACAGACCTATTCCCCTATTCAGCGCAATACAAGCTGCTAAAGCAAACTTGCCATCTCACTTCCACTTCATAAGAAAAATGACCCACCATCTGCATTTTTAAAGGTTCTGTCAAAATTAATCCATTTTTTAATCTTTTTTTCTGGTGAAAACACTATTTGGGATTTATGAAATCTAAACGAGATTAACTTGCAGTGAAAACGTAGTATAATAGCAAAGAAACTGAATATAAATATTGGCCGCGTTCGGGTGGTAGTGAGATAGGCTATCCACCTATCCCAAAAATTTTCAGATACCTTGAGTTGTTGTTGCATCAGCTGACATCAGAAGTTTTTCAACAAGGGATTACAACAACACAAACCTATCCGGATAGGTTTGGCTTGCCCCCCGAACGCGACCATTCAGTTTCTTTGGTAAAGCCAGGTACGCAGTTCAAGCTAAACTAAATTTTATCTCTACAATTCTTATCTCTACAATCGTTTGCTAAGAGCACAAATGTCAAAATTTATCTGTGAAAGAATGCGTTGAGCATTATTTCGCGTGCTAAATTAAGTGGAGACTTTTTAAATTTAGCGCGTGAACTGCGTACTGCCTAGCTAAATGTCCTCGCTAAAATTTATCTTTGGAGGAATTTTGTATGGAAGATAAATTTTAGCGCGATCTGCGTACTAGGCTTTAATAGCAAAGAAACTGAATATGAAGAAATGAATCCTTCGTACGTTTCACCCTCCAAAACCCATTTGTTTACATTGTTGTATTTGTAATTTAATTTTGTGTCGATGAATAGATGTGAAATCCAACAACAATATAGCAGGGTGGTGTGAAGATAAGTACTGTGAATGTGTAAGTTGTGAAGATAAATACTGTGAATGTATGAGTTTTATACCGCCCTTTTTACACATACCTTCTCATTTCTTATCTGATAGAGCTTGTAGGCAAACTCAAATGACAGCCGAGGATTCATTTCTTCATATTCAGTTTCTTTGGTTAATAGTAGACAAATGACAGCAGAGGATTCACATCTTTAATTTTTGTTCTTCGTCTTCGTTCTCTTTTCTTTGCATTTAGCTAAAACGTGTTTGTTTTCTAGAGCTAGTCGAAGACTGTAAGAAAATATTAATAAAAAGTTTTTATTACTTTTTTGGATTCTTGCTTAAAAGATCTATAAGTAAGTCTCATTTAAAATTCAGGAAAAAATTAAAATAAATTCTTTATTTGTTTGGTGAAAATGAAAGTGCTCACGACGTGGCTTCAATGTAGAAGACAAAAACAAAAGGAACAAATCTGCCGACTTGGCTTGAAATCGTGCCCATAAAATCGAAGTCACTCAACAACTTTAGTTAGATTACCCTCACGTAGTTTGAGTTTGTTAGCGTGTCACTGATTTTTCTATTCTTTTTATTTTTGAAAATAGCAATGAAGACAGCACTTACAGCCAAGGAGATCCGGTCTTTTTTCTTGGACTTCTTCAAAGAAAAGGATCACACTTATGTTCATTCGTCCAGCACCATTCCTCTAGACGATCCAACACTGTTGTTTGCCAATGCCGGAATGAATCAGTTTAAACCAATTTTTTTGGGTACAGCAGATCCAAACAGTGAAATGGCTAAATGGGTGCGTACAACTAATACCCAGAAATGCATTCGTGCCGGTGGAAAGCACAACGATCTTGACGACGTCGGCAAAGATGTCTACCACCATACATTCTTTGAAATGTTAGGCAACTGGTCATTTGGGGATTATTTTAAAAAGGAGATCTGCACTTGGGCATGGGAATTCCTCACGGGACGCTTGAACTTACCAGCTGATCGACTGTACGTTACCTATTTTGGTGGCGATGAAAAGTCGGGACTCGCTCCTGACAATGAGTGCCGCCAGATTTGGATCGATTTAGGACTGAAGCCAGAACACGTTCTGCCAGGAAGTATGAAAGATAACTTCTGGGAGATGGGAGAGACTGGACCATGCGGACCATGCTCTGAATTGCATTTTGATCGTATTGGGGGTAGAAGTGTCCCAGAACTCGTGAATATGGACGATCCTGATGTTCTGGAGATCTGGAATTTGGTATTCATTCAATATAATCGTGAGCCCGACAGCAGCCTGAAACCGTTGCCCAAAAAGCATATCGATTGTGGAATGGGATTCGAGCGGCTGGTGTCAGTTATTCAAGACAAGCGATCGAACTATGATACGGATCTTTTTATGCCTCTCTTCGAAGTTATCCAGAAAGGAACCGGAGCTCCTGATTATCAAGGACGAGTTGGAGCTGAGGACGTTGATGGTATTGATATGGCTTACCGGGTGCTAGCTGATCACGCTCGAACAATTACTATTGCTCTGGCGGATGGAGGAATGCCCGATAATACTGGACGGGGTTATGTACTGAGAAGAATTTTAAGACGAGCTGTGAGGTGAGTAAAAAATGTTTGTGGTACCTAGAAGAAAAGTTGGTTTGATAAAATACTTCATTTTGGCTTGCCTTTGTAACTAACTCACTTAAATTAAAACACCTTTTTTTCTTTAGATATGCAACCGAGAAACTTAATGCCAAACCAGGCTTCTTTGCTACTCTTGTTCACACCGTTGTGGACCTTTTGGGCGATGCATTCCCAGAATTGAAAAAAGATCCACAGCACATCGTCGATGTTATCAACGAAGAGGAACAACAATTCTTGAAAACGCTTTCGCGAGGTCGTAACCTTTTGAATCGTACAATAACCAAACTTGGTAATGCCAAAATCATTCCTGGTGATGTTGCATGGCGTCTTTACGATACATATGGCTTCCCAGTTGATCTTACCCAACTAATGGCTGAAGAAAAGAACCTTGCAATCGACATGGAAGGTTACGAGGCTGCAAAGCAAAGTTCCTACATTCTCTCGCAGGGTAAGGGAGCAAGTAAAATCGATGAAATTAACATCGATGTTCATGGAATTTCAGAGCTACAGGGAAAATCTATTTTACCCACGAATGATTCTTTCAAGTATCAATATTCGGCTAGGTCAGAAGAACCAGAAGCCGAATATGATTTTAGGCATTGCAATGGTCAAATTGTCGCCATTCGATATGAGAATCAATTTGTTAATGAAGTAACATCGGGGCAGAAATGTGGACTCATATTGGACAAAACGAATTTTTATGCCGAAAGTGGCGGGCAGATATTTGATCAAGGCGTCATGGTCAAAGTCGATGACGAGGATAGCGAATTCTTAGTTGATCGCGTGTATAATCGTGGTGGTTACATTTTGCATATTGGTGTTGTTGAGGGAATACTCAAAGTTGGCGACAATTTGAATTTACAAATTGATGTGATCCGTAGGAGCCTGACCATGAAAAATCACTCTGCCACTCATGCATTGAATCATTGTTTGTTGCAAGTTCTGGGAAAAGACACCGAACAAAAGGGTTCTCTTGTTGTACCAGAAAAGTTAAGATTCGATTTCAATACCAAGACAGCCATGACTATCGAACAAGTTGCCAAAACTGAGCAATTGACGCGTGATATGGTCCACAAGAATGTGCCCATCTATGCTAAGGAATCCAGTCTGAGTGTCGCTAAATCGATTCGTGGACTTCGTTCTGTATTCGATGAAGTCTATCCGGATCCAGTGAGAGTTATTTCTTTCGGAGTTCCTGTTGAGGATCTGGAAGCAAATCCAGAAAGTGATGCCGGAGAAAAGACATCAGTGGAATTCTGCGGTGGTACCCATTTGCGTAGATCAGGTCACATTGTCGACTTTGTTATCAGCAGTGAAGAAGCCATCGCCAAGGGTATTCGACGAATCGTAGCCCTAACTGGCCCTGAAGCCGTCAAAGCACTGAAAAAGACTGCAAGTTTTGAAAACGAAATCAATTTTTTGAAGACCATCATTGATAACGACAAAGAAGGCAAGTGTTCCAAGGATCATGTCAAGAAGATTGTAGAACTAACTGAGACAATTTCACAGGCTCTCATTCCCCACGTTAAGAAGGACGAGATGAGAAATGTTTTGAAGAATTTGAAAAAGACACTCGACGATAAAGAACGTGCCGTTAAGGCCGCTGTTGCTGTTACTGTTGTTGAAAAAGCTAAAGAAATTTGTCAGGCCAATTTGAATGCTCCAGTGATTGTTCAGCAGTTGAAAGCATTTAACAATACTAAAGCTCTTGACGCTGCACTAAAACAAGTACGTGCCTTGAGTCCGGAAACATCGGCTATGTTTGTCTCAGTAGATCCAGATTCAAAAAAGATTTTCTGTTTAACTTCGGTGCCTAAAGCTGCTGTGGAAAAGGGTCTCAAAGCAAATGAATGGGTTCAGCATATCTCGTCTACTTTGGGAGGCAAAGGAGGTGGCAAGGCTGAATCTGCTCAAGCATCTGGACCAAACTACAAAAAAGTCGACGAGGTAATGAAATTAGCTTCGGATTTCGCACAGACTAAGCTGGGAGCTTAAATTTGAAATAAACTGCATTTTATTTTTTTCAAAAGTTTTACACAATACACAGCTTTACAATGAATAAAATATGCTAAGGCTTTTCTTTTTTAACTATTTATACTTCAATTCAAGGGTTTTACTTTTTCTTCTAGCCATTGTACAGCTTGAGCGAAACTTTCAGCTAAAAGGTTTGGAGGAGGGTCAACCACGACACAGGGTAGGTACTTTCCTGTTTTGACAAGAATGCTCCTCATTCCAACAGCGAGAGAGCCCTTGCAGTCATCATTTGGATCCTGCAAAATTAATATTAACAAACATTTTGTACTGTATGGCAGGGTTTTTAAACCTCTTACATCACCAATCATGACACATTCATCAGCTTTGACACCGTCTGGTATTGCACTTTCGAAGAAGTAGCGATTTGGTTTCCCAATTAAAATCGCATTGACGGAAGCAGCATATTCAAGACCTTTGACAAAGCATCCAGGCCCGAGTGCCAAACCATCACCTCGTTTGTAGTATTTCCCTTCATGAACTGCAATTAATTGTTTCTCTTTGTTGTCCATTAAAATTCTAAGCGAGTGACACATTAAAAAAAAATTCAACATAAATATTAGGGGTATTCACGATCCGGTTCAAAACAACTGGTCTAATACCATTGTAAAATATGTTACAAATCTTCTATTTTAAAAAAAGAATAAGAATGTTGCACTGCATCGTGAATAGCCCTTTTGAGTCTCACCTAAATGCCTTGTTCATGTTTTCGTAGTGGAATTCATTCGGAGCCAGTCCCACAACCACAGAATCATAATTCTGACTTATTTCTGGAGGGAAATCTCTTCTTGCATCAGCACTGACCAGATAAAAGGGATTCAAATTTTTTTTCTTCACATAGTTCGCTGTGGCACTTAAGGAACTATAGATTTCTTGTTTCTCTAGTTCGAAACCCATGTTTTTCAAGCGATTGTAAAGGGTTTCTCCTGACTCTTTAGTTGTGTTGGTAACGAATTTTATGTGGATTCCAGTGTTCCGGAGTCTTTGTTGTGTTATATATATATAAGGGTTTATTGCATATTTCAAATATAAACCTACTAACATTGTTTCAGAAATATTTTTAAGATGGGGCTATACTATAATTCCTATCTAGATTGGGCAAACGGCAGTTTGTGGGTAAGAAAAGTGCAGTCTTTAACCCACTTCTCTTACCAACAAACTGCTGTGATACCAGACTCAATTATCACAATCTATACAATGTCATACCCAAGTCCAATACCGATACCAGTAATGATACGATAAATTTTCGTGTAAAAAACGAGCGTTACTAGAATAGTATTTCTTGTGTAAATATATGTAGGTAGTTAGGTACTACCGTACCTAAATTCGTTACGGTATCGACAATAGCTTGGGTGAATCTGGGCCTTAATGAAATTTAAAGTTCTATCAAGAATGTCTTACAAACTTCTGCCGAATAGACTCGCAATAAGGCTAATAATTTAACAAGAAGGAATTGCAAATGCCTTTTCAATAATGTATACCTTTTTAAAGCTTCTATGGCATCTGGAGTTGGATCATCTTCAACGTGCATTGTACCGCTTAAATCAATAAGAGCAGCCTTGATACTCATTTCTATAATTTTTTTTGATGCAATACAGAATCTTGGAAATGAAACTAGAAAATGTCGTTTGTCCCCTTTCACACAGGGCAACTGAGTTGCCGGCAACAAATAGTTCATAGGCGAGAAGGGCAGGAAGAAAGAGGGGGAAATGAAATCTCCCCGGTCAACAAATTCAGGAAACTTTTTTGACGTTTCTCTTCACACTACGTTTGTGTGCGTTCAACCAAGGTAGTTTAAAAGGAAAATACAGCAAGTCTCCTCCAACTTTGTATCTGCGTGTGAAAGGTACAGGAGACTGTTAAGGAGATTTAAAGAAAACGTCAAAAAAATCACCAGCAACTAGTATCTTCGTGTGAAAGGGGACTTTGGGTTTGGGAAGACCCGCTCCGACTGCAGCAATAGGGCTTTTTAACAAACAGCAATATATCTCTGTCTCGTTCATATTTAAATGTCAAACTAAAATTCTCGGCACAATGACATTTAAGTGGCAGCCATTTGTTTGGTTTATTTTGGAGGCAAATAAATATTTCGAATTGTTTTTTTCCTTTTTTTATAGAAAAGATGCAAGTAAAAATGTTTTTATACTTTATATAAGATATTTTAATCTTTTTATTGCACAAAATAGCAAGATTTTTGTAAATAAAATTAGCCCTCCTTATTTTTTTCTTTCCAATTTCATCTGTCATTGTGCCAAGTTTTTGCTTGTCATTTGAAACTGACAATTTGGTAGAGATCTCTATTGACGACGACCTTGCTAAATTCAACATGACTTCACGATACAGATCCCTTTCACACGAAGATACTAATTGCTGCTGATTTTTTTGACGTTTTCTCTAAATCTCCTTAGTCCCCTTTCACACAGGGCAACTGAGTTGCCGGCAACAAATAGTTCATAGGCGAGAAGGGCAGGAAGAAAGAGGGGGAAATGAAATCTCCCCGGTCAACAAATTCAGGAAACTTTTTTGACGTTTCTCTTCACACTACGTTTGTGTGCGTTCAACCAAGGTATTTTAAAAGGAAAATACAGCAAGTCTCCTCCAACTTTGTATCTGCGTGTGAAAGGTACAGGAGATTGTTAAGGAGATTTAAAGAAAACGTCAAAAAAATCACCAGCAACTAGTATCTTCGTGTGAAAGGGGACTTAACAATCTCCTGTACCTTTCACACGCAGATACAAAGTTGGAGGAGACTTGCTGTATTTTCCTTTTAAACTGCCTTGGTTGAACGCACACAAACGTAGTGTGAAGAGAAACGTCAAAAAAGTTTCCTGAATTTGTTGACCGGGGAGATTTCATTTCCCCCTCTTTCTTCCTGCCCTTCTCGCCTATGAACTAATTGTTGCCGGCAACTCAGTTGCCCTGTGTGAAAGGGGACTATGCTCATAACAAACACTCAACTCGCCATCTTGGCATTTTTATGACGTCACAATCAACTTTGAGTATTATTTTCTTTTTTAAATAAAGATTAGAATTTAGAATTTAACATTTAAACAAATAATTTTTAAGTGATAGGGACTGTGAAAATAAAAAAAAAACAATCTAATTATATGGAATTATTTTTTCGCTCTCCGAAGAAACCTAGATGATTGTGACGTCACACAGCTAAGTCTGGATTTACATTGTTCAACTTTTCCCATAAAGGCTTAACTACATTCAAGACTTTTTGCAAAAAGTACAAAAGTGAAAAACTAAAACATGCGCTAGAAATGTCTGTGTGCGAAAAAGCCGCCGAAAATAGTGTTTGATATATCATTTCAGACTGATACTACAGATAAAACACAATTTTTTCGCACACAGGCATCTCTAGGCAAATTTTTGCTCATCACATTTTCACTTTTTGCCCTACTTTTTGCAAAAAGTCTTTGATGTAGTTAAGCCTTAAGTTTTTTCCAGAAATCGGATGAAATGTTCATATGGTCCGATTTTTGCAATGAGAATTTCTGTCGTTGCACTCTTCGGTCTTATTGCTTTGTCTGCATTTACATTGTTCAACTTTTCCAGTTCCGATCGATTGTTCCTGGGTGAGCGGCGTAAGAAGTGAGGGGGATGAAACAAATCGGTTGTTCCTCGAAAACTCATACGATTTTTCCAGCTTATTTTGGTTCTCTTTCACCTCCTTTCCAGTTTCTTGTGTGTGTTTAGTATACATGTGTCGTTTATTTGATGGTGTGAGTAAATTTTAATGAAAAATGAAGAGGAAAGCAATAAGACCGAAGAGTGCAACGACAGAAATTCTCATTGGAAAAATCGGACAATATGAACATTTCACCCGATTTCTTGAAAAAACTTATGGGAAAAGTTGAACAATGTAAATCCAGACATTCCTCTTCATTTTTCATTATGATTTACTTACACCATCAAATAAACGACACATGTATACTAAACACACACAAGAAACTAGAAAGGAGGTGAAAGAGAACCAAAATAGGCTGGAAAAAACGTATAAGTTTTCGAGGAACAACCGATTTGTTTCATCCCCCTCACTTCTTACGCCGCTCACCAAGGAACAATCGATCGGAAATGGAAAAGTTGAACAATGTAAATGCAGACAATGTAAAGTCTGCATTTACATTGTTCAACTTTTCCAGTTCCGATCACTTGTTCCTTGGTGAGCGGGGTAAGAAGTGAGGGGGATGGAAGAAATCGGTTGTTCCGCAAAACTCATCCGATTTTTCCAGCCTATTTTGGTTCTCTTTCACCTCCTTTCCAGTTTCTTGTGTGTGTTTAGTATACATATATGTGTCGTTTATTTGATGGTGTGAGTAAATCTTAATGAAAAATGAAGAGGAAAGCAATAAGACTGAAGAATGCAACGACAGAAATTCTCATTGGAAAAATCGGACCATATGAACATTTCACCCGATTTCTGGAAAAAACTTATGGGAAAAGTTGAACAATGTAAATCCAGACAAATCCAGACTAATACAGCGTTTTCATTAGACCTGAAATGAGGTAATTTGGCAAATTAGTCTGGATTTACATTGTTCAACTTTTCCCATAAGTTTTTTTCCAGAAATCCGGTGAAATGTTCATATTGTCCGATTTTTCCAATGAGAATTTCTGTTGTTGCACTCTTCGGTCTTATTGCTTTCCTCTTCATTTTTCATTAAGATTTACTCACACCATCAAATAAACGGCACATGTATACTAAACACACACAAGAAACTGGAAAGGAGGTGAAAGAGAACCAAAATAGGCTGGAAAAATCGTATGAGTTTTCGAGGAACAACCGATTTGTTTCATACCCCTCACTTCTTACGCCGCTCACCCAGGAACAATCGATCGGAACTGGAAAAGTTGAACAATGTAAATGCAGACTTAGTCTGGATTTACATTGTTCAACTTTTCCCATAAGTTTTTTCCAGAAATCGGGTGAAATGTTCATATGGACCGATTTTTCCAATGAAAATTTCTGTCGTTGCACTCTTCGGTTTTATTGCTTTCCTCTTCATTTTTCATTAAAATTTACTTACACCATCAAATAAACGACACATGTATACTAAACACACACAAGAAACTGGAAAGGAGGTGAAAGAGAACCAAAATAGGCTGGAAAAATCGGATGAGTTTTGCGGAACAACCGATTTCTTCCATCCCCCTCACTTCTTACCCCGCTCACCCAGGAACAAGTGATCGGAACTGGAAAAGTTGAACAATGTAAATGCAGACTTACAAAAAAAGTGTTCACATTTTAAATTTGCTAATTTTGTTTGAAGGCCCAGATTGTCAATCGCTTGTTATTGTTGTTTTTGCATTGAATCCTGCCATTTGAAATGGGTTCCACTTTGAATGGAATCCATTTTGGTGTGTTCATAAAAGTTTTACGTAATTTCCTACCGAATTTCGTGCAAATTTGGTTGTAGTTTAAAAGGAAAATAAAGAAAATCTCCGGGTTTTTGTTGCTTGTGTGTGTGAAAGGTACAAGAGATTGTTAAGGAGATTTAAAGAAAACGTCAAAAAAATCACCAGCAACTAATATCTTCGTGTGAAAGGGGACCTTGGTTGAACGCACACAAACGTAGTGTGAAGAGAAACGTCAAAAAAATCTCCTGAATTTGTTGACCGGGGAGATTTCATTTCCCCCTCTTTCTTCCTGCACTTCTCGCCTATGAACTAATTGTTGCCGGCAACTCAGTTGCCCTGTGTGAAAGGGGACTTATTTAAAAACATCATAATAACGCGAATAAATGTACCATAATACAAATTTTATGCATTTAATGTAAAATTTACTAAACTTTTGACTTTGAGAATACATAAATATCCAAAATAAAAACATTTATTTCTTCAATTGTTTTGACATTTCCCGAACAACTGGATTGCCATTCTTTTTGTTCTAGTTTTGTTTCTTTATTCATTCCATTCTGGATATTCTGGATAAACATTTCATCTATTCCATCCACTCTGTTCCTTATCCGGAATAAATAAAGAAACACACTCTATAGCTAAGTACAGACGATTGTCAGATCTTACAATATTGTCAGATCTGTCAGTGGAAATACTGTCCCAAATATCTTACAATCGTCTGTACACACAATTTTGTCTGGCAATATTGTCAGAAACGTCATTGTCAGGTAATTGTCAGATGACAATCTGACAAAAAATTGTCAGGTATCTTACAATCGTCTGAGCCTGGTAAAAATCCTCATTCAAACCCTCCAAGTGGGTGCCGGGCGGGCAATGATCACCACAGTAATCCCGTGCGTTTTTGGCAGGATGGAGATCAGCTAAGGTTAAATTGGGTCACCGAATTGTTGTAACTCCTCAATAGTACAACGTTCGGAAACCCAATTTAATCATAGTTTAGAGGTTCCTAATTTCAGTGGTGGTGTGAGCAACCGTGCCGAAGAATAAAAGGCTGGAGGATAAACCAGTATTTAACGAGCTCCTTCGGATGCTGTGGCAAGGTCCGTCATATTTCTGCCTTACCCCGGCAAGCGGCTCTGCCGGGGCTGACTGTTTTTCCGCATTACTCGTGGGAACAAAAATGAAGAAGAACAAAACAACAAACAAAAAAAATTATAAGAAAAATAAATCGCGCCAGGGCTGACAATGCGGTCACATCTCCTGGAAAGGCTGTCGAGTCAACTCAGGGGTGTGAACGGATTGTCAACCCTGTGGTTGCCACTAGTAGCGGGAACCCAATTCCCTCTACTAGCCGCAACCTTTACATGAAGGAACTACCCGTCAGTGGTTCAGCTGTGACGCTCGGCTGTTCCAAGGGCGGAAGTTCCGCACCCACCCCCATCCCCGCACTTACTAGGACATCGCAAGCGATGCCAAGAAAGGACGCTTCACCCGGAGAGGCAAAATCCGCGACATGTGGTAATGACTCGACGGGTGAGGGTGCTCCTCGATTGGCATCGGTAGCGAGTATCTCAAGAGGTGGATCCACAACTGTGTCACATGGACACAGCTCTGGGTCGGTCAAAAAGAGGTCCGAGAAGGCAAGGGCCGATCGAGATCTGCATAATGCTACGCGAATTCTGGCCGAAGTCGGTAAAATACCGGTGGCGGAAAGAAACCCGGAGCAGATGCGAAAACTCGAGTGGGCCAGTGGCTTCCTCAGTAGAGCAAACAAACCGACCTGCAGCGACTCAACGTCAAAGCGCAATAGGTCCCTTAAGGGTGACAAGCCTGAAGCAAAAAGGCAGAAGGTGCATCCCAGCAGCACAGCAGCCTTCAACAAAGATCTTTCTTTCAGCGACGCGCTGAAAGGTAAGATCATAGCCGCGGTCATTGAAGTCATGTGGATGGTAACATCTCTCATGATCAATGGGCAGACGTCAGGGCTCATCTCGGTTTCAGATTTTTATCTGTCATCGAGGAGAATCCAGGGCCTCTCCCAGACACAGCCGATTCAGGATGGTACCAAAATCGTATCAAACTCATCGCCTGTGGAGATCAGAGATCTTTCGATCTATACAGGGCTGCTGTCAATGGCTTGCCAGAAGTCTGGCCGGGTGCCAAGCTCGAGGTCGTTACAAATGAGAATATTCCTTGCCGACCAAGAGCACGCATAATGGTCCCGGCACTACACAACTGCCCAGACATGATTATGAAATTAATCAAAATGAGCAATCCAAACCTGCCTACTCACGACTGGAAAGTTCCAATATGGTTGAGAAGGAGACAGTGGGTCGCTATAGATCAGCTCTCTTGGTGATCAATAGGGAATCACTGGCTCTACTGACCGCAACCGAAGGCGTGATTAAGTACGGTTTCGATGAAATCATGGTCCGAGTCTATAAAAAAGATGAAGACACGCAGAATGCAACCCCTTCAGAAGCCCCTTCAGCGAAAGGAAACGCTTCAAACAGCAACATTATGGAGGTCGACGCAACACCACACGTGGAACCATCGACCTCCACAGCCTTTAACAAGCCATCCGACGCGGAAGCTAACCTCACAGTCGACAGTAATTCCGACATGGAAACTGAAGACTATACTTTAGGCATCACTCTGAGCGAGGAAGACCTACTTCATTCCTCCTCAGACGATGAAAACGCCGACAAGATAGTGGTGGAGGTTGATCTGGCTAAAAGTAGCAATGCTGCGATTAGTTCAGATTAATCTTCATCACGCCATCATGGCCTCTACTAAACCTACTACTCCGACTGCATAAAACCAGAGAGGACATCGTCCTTATACAGGAGCCGTGGGTCTCAAAATCCACCATCAACGGGCTCAGGACTCCTGGCTATAACTTATTATATGCGTCGGAAAAAGGTGAACCAAGGTCATGTTTATTAGTAAAAAAGACTTAAATGTATTTTTACTCCCCAATTACAGCGACAAAGATACAACGACTGCTATCGTCACTACCGACAAAGCCACCTACTGGCTTATCTCGACATATCTCGGCCACGCACGGTTGCCACTTTGGTCATTTGTGACCAAATTTGGTCATTATTTTTTCACTTGGTCGCATGGTCATTTTTTATTCCATTTGGTCATTGTTTTTAAATATTGATTTTATGAAAATATATTCGTTTTTATTAAGTTCTACTTTGATCTCATTTTAAAATGCTCTGAGAAATTATTTATTTATTATTTATTTATTTATGTTAGTCTAATTTAATTAAGTTCATTAGGTACCTACTTTGTGAATGAATTTTATTAAAGCCTCGTTTATAGATCGAAGCGAAGCGAAAGTTTTCATACAAAAAAATTGCTTTTTTCCCAGGCGTGAAAAATACAATAAAATTAAATGCAATTATTTAAGCGAAAAGGGGAAGAAATTTCTTTCGAAATAAATATAATTCAACGGACTTATCTAAACTAAATATAAAACTAAATTAATTTTTCTTTGTACCCCTTTCGACGCGAGATTTATTGATACATATTTCATTTCGGTTTGAATTTCACTTCGCTTTGATGTATAAACTAGACTTAATACATACAAAAATAATATGTCATCTATGTAATATGAAGAATATATTTAAATGTGATGAATTCATTGTTTTCTGTGTTTAGAGGTTCAAATATTTCGGACTCAAATTATTTTCGTCATTTTTAGCTAAAGTTGGTCATTTTTATTTTTAATTTTGGACAAAAAGTTTATTTTCAAGTGGCAACCGTGGCCACGACAGCCCAATTTCCGGAGAGACACTGAAGAGAGCAATTGCGGACGCGCATTCTAAGAAAGTGGATCTCCTCATCGGAGCGGACGCTATAACGCCCATCATACAGTATGGGGTAGCTCTGACATTAATGAAAGAGGTGAGTCCTTGTTTGATTATCTACTAGGCACTAACCTCCTTATATGTAATATTGGTAATGAACCTACATTTATTAACAAGAATAGGAAAGAGGTATTAGATATAACCACTTACCTCTGACTCGATCCATAATTTAATTTCGAACTGGCTAGTTTCAAAAGAGAACTCCTTCTCTGATCATAGATATATTCAGTTCGATCTCAATGATGTGGCAAACGTATCTACGGGTTTTCGCAATCACCGTAATACAAACTGAATACGATATAGAGAAATACTAGCACAACTGCTTGATCACAATCTTCTCAAACGCTCCTCCACCATAGATGAACTAGATCTCTCCGTGAATCATCTCACTGAAGCCTTCAATGAATCAATGAGGACTTCATGCCCCCTAATCGTGGTAAAGGGTAAAAAGAAACCTCACTGGTGGCACAAATAACTAGAACCATTCAGGAAGAGTTGTCGCAAACTCTTCAATAGATCTAAATACACAAGATCTCCCTCTGACTGGGACTTATATAAACAAGCTCTAAAGCGATATAAGAAAGAATTAAGAAAGAGCAAGAGGTCCTCTTAGAGAAACTTCTGTGGAAACATAGAAAATACTTCAGAAGCCTCAAGACTCAGGAAAATTCTATCAAAAAGTCCCACAACACCCAGTGCTTTAATGACTGAAGCGGGCTCGTGGACTACCACAGATGAGGAATCCCTAAATCTGTTATTAGACACCCACTTTCCAGGTAGCTCTAACATTTTAAACGACTTAACTTCTGAGTTTTAACCCGTTACTAACAATATAGTTGATCTAATAACGCGGGAAAAACTGCAATGGGCTGTAAACAGTTTTGAACCATATAAATCTCCAGGACCAGACGGAATCATTCCTGCCGAATTACAAAAATGCTCAGACATGATCATTCCACCATTGGAGATCATTCTGTCTAGTTGTGTAAGGTTGAGATATATTCCCAAAGACTGGAGAACGGCAAAAGTAGTCTTTATTCCAAAAGCAGGAAAACCTTCCCACGTTAACCCTAAAGATCTACGACCAATTAGCCTCCTATCATCCTTCTTTCTTACGACCCTGGAAAGATTGATAGAAATTCACATCAGACATAACTTAAAACCATGTCTCATTTCCACTCTAAGGGAAAATCAGTAGAAACAGCACTTCATTCACTGGTGCGTAGCATTGAATATTCCCTCAAATACAAAGAATACAACCTAGTGGCTTTCCTAGATATCGAAGGAGCATTCAATAACGTCAGCTACCAGGCGATTACAACAGCAATGAACAAGCTAAAAATAGAGAACACTCATTGATCTAATTAGTCTTATGCTTAACAGCAGGACAATAATTTCCAACATGAGGAGCTTTACCACCACCAGATTGACGAATCGAGAAACCCCCCAAGGTGGGGTCCTTTCGCCTCTTTTATGGAACATGGTGGTAAACGACCTCGTAACATCATTGGAAGCAGAGGGCTTCAAAGTGATTGCCTATGCTGACGACGTTGCAATATCTGTATCTGGGAAACACCCACAAGTTCTTTCGGAACTCCTACAAAATGCCTTAAACAGGCTCACCAATTGGGCAAAGCATTGTGGCTTGGACGTCAACCCACATAAAACGGAACTAGTACTCTTTACGCGAAGGTACACAATTCCTCAAATTAGCCCACCCACAATTAAAGGAATACCCCTAAACTTCTCCGACCAAGCCAAATATTTAGGCCTTACTTTAGACAAAAAACTAAATTGAAAGGCAAATATTGATGAAAGAGTAAAGAAGGCTACTGTAGCATGTTACATGTAAAAAGGCCATAGGCTCAAAGTGGGGCTTTTCCCCAAAAATAACCCACTGGCTATACCTCGGTAATCAGACCGATGCTCAGTAATAATAATAATACCTACCTAACGAATGTACCTACATACCTACCTACCCACCTACCTACCTATACCTACCTACTCATAATATTGCAGTACCTACCATTTAAAAAAAGTGAAAAACAACATCGTTTTCATTATTTTTGATCTCAACAAAAATAATGAAAATTCAAAATCAAATAGGTATATCAAATCTTGATATAGATTCATAGCTATACCTATAATACTCCGTTGGCATAGCACAAAAAAAACGTATTCGTAAAGCCTATAGTAAGCAGATTGGGAAATTTTTTTCTTTTCATACAAAATTTTTCCAAGGACAAATTTTGTCTTCAGTTTTTTTCCAGACAGTACGCAGTTCACGCGCAAAATTGTGACGTTTGAACCCGCTGTAGGGTGAAGTCTCCACTAAATTTTGCCAGGAAAAATAATGTTCGAAGCATTATTTTGCGGGAAAAATTTTGACAGGTCAATAATTTTGCACGATAAACACTTATAAACTTTTATGTATCGATAATTTTACAAAAAGAAAAAAATAAGAAAAAAATTAATTTGCGCGATTTTTCCAACGTTTTTGGAGAGATTAGAATTGTGGAGATAAAATTTGTCTTTTCCCAATCTGCGTACTAGGCTTAAAGCCTAGTCTCAACGCATTCTTTCACAGATAAATTTTGACATTTGTGCTCTCTTAAGGCCTGATCAAACAGAACGCGGGCCTTAGCAAACGATTGTAGAGATAAGAATTGTAGAGATAAAATTTAGTTTAGCTTGGACTGCGTACCTGGCTTAAGCAAGAAAAGAAAAAAAAATTCATCTCCTCTTTATTTATTTTCGTCATTGCCTTGGTGCGAACAGCTGACTTAATTTATCTCCCTTACTCCCTTTATTAAGATTGGAATAAAAATCATACAATCCTCTCATTCTTGCTACTTGTTGTCGATTATTGTCCTAAGAAAATTCTCAAGTCTCCAGAAATTGTCTGCAAATTAATGTCGACTACAGCGCCCCCAGTTGCGCCAATGTTCAGCACTTTTTTCTGTTCCATGGTCCCCTTTCACACGAAGATACTAGTTGCTGGTGATTTTTTTGACGTACCTTTCACACGAAGGTGAAGTCGGAGGAGACTTGCTGTAACTACCTTGGTTGAACGCACACAAACGTAGTGTGAAGAGAAACGTCAAAAAAATCTCCTGAATTTGTTGACCGGGGAGATTTCGTTTACCCCTCTTTCTTCCTGCCCTTCTCGCCTATGAACTAATTGTTGCCGGCAACTCAGTTGCCCTGTGTGAAAGGGGACATAGTTTTTTATAAAATAACCCAACACCCAACTTGCTTGCCAGTACTTGCCCGTATGGCCTCGGGGTAAGGGAGAGCGTCCAAAAACAAACAGCCCTCAACCATTCTGCAAAAAGCCGCTGTACTTTTGTTACTGTCAAAACTGTCAATTATTTACCGCTAGTTTTCAATTTTTTTTTTGAACAAAATAAAAAAAAAGATATTTTTACAAATCGAATAATTAATGACGTAAATTATTCGAGAAACTCGTGAAAAAATAAAAATGTCTGAATATGAAAAGGAAATTGTTATCTGGCAGAAGGTAAATTAACATTACATTTTAAATTCAATTAAAAGAAATTCAGCAGGTGCTTCATATATTTATTCCCAAAAGAATTTTTTTTGCCGAACTATGAATATCTATGAACCACGAGGGCCTAAATATCATTGCACACAATGCAATGAAGTCCTAAATACAAGACTCAGCATATTCACCCATTCGAAGATGCATTTAAAACCATTCTGTATTGTATGCGGTTTAAGCTTAGTATTCATTATGCGCGGCATCCGCGCGCACCATGTTCTTCCGCGGCAAATCATGATATTTGCCACGCATATCATTTTTTGAGAAAAAGTTGATGAACCGCGGCAGCCGCTCGCGGCAGTCGATCCAATTGACAGCTAGTAGCTAGTGCCCAAATCACAAAACAAACTACCGTCTCAACTGCGCGCGAGCAAAACCATGTTCGACCATTGCCGCGCTTCAAAAATCCATCACGAATGGATCGATGCGCGGCATGTTCGAGCGCACAAATGTTCGAGTTGCCGCGCGTAGAAACCTGGTATACATATTGCGCGGCTGATGCGCATAACAATGTTCGTTGGTTTGCCGCGCATAATGAATACGAAGCTTTATACACTCAGAATCGAGAACAAATGGTAAAATTTTAAAATTTTTAGGTATCTACTTAATGAATATTAATAATAAATTTAGCAAAATCACATGAAGAATGCCCATTGGGGACTGGTGGATATTATTAAAATAATTCCAAAGATTTCAAAAGATGAAAAACAGAATGAAACTACAAATTTGAATGCCAAACGAAAAGACTGCGGTCCACTTAAGAAACCAAAGGCTCCATCAGGAAAGAGGACTTATAACAGTTATAATGGACAGACCAAAAGCGATAAAAAGCATTTGGTGTCCCGCTTCGGTCGTTGTATCAACGTGAAGATTCCAGCTGATTTCTAAAACGTACAAGGTCTAACTGCATCCTGTTTTAAACTGTAGCTGTAGCTTTTTTTTATTTTTGCTTTCTATGAAGAAATTATAATTTTCATTATTGTTATTTAATTATAAGCCCTTCTTGGATCGTATTATACATTGAAATATTTAGTTTGATTTATTTTACAGAATACGTACAAGATATAATTTTGTTTTTATTGAAATTGCATAGTAGGTGTGTCTCTAGGAATAAAAAAATTGGTATGTGTAATTATTAAACAAATTTATCCCGGAGCCATTTTTTGTGGCTTGAAAACTGTGGTGCATATCTCTGTTACCACCGTTCTTAGGTACTTTCTTATACATGTCTGTTGAATATAGCTGCTGGGGGGTTAATCTCAAATGCGCGGCGCATCGCTTTTGATGGCGGATTTGCATTTTCCTATTCTCAAAAGCGATTTGCTTTTCATGCCAAAGCGATAGTTCTCACTACATACATGTCATTTTGGTTTGAAAGCGATAGGTGTCTAGGTGGCGGATTGAAAGAAAATGTAAATACATTAATAATTTGCAAATAATTATGTATCTTCTTCAATTTCGGCAAATACAAACACACTCGGCCCCATCGATGTATCTGTCGTAGCGGAAAATTATCCGATTTCATACGAATCGGAGGATTTTTGCTTCGATGTGTTTTCCCGAACATTCGGAACATTTTTCCACAATTATGGAACGCACACCGGTATTTTTCGTTGGATTGTGATGAGGTGCGTCTTTGAGTGACATTTTTGACAGATTTAAGGATTTTTTCCGATATCCTCCGAAATCGCGGAGAATTTTCCGCTCCGACGGAATACCTTGATATGGCCGACTATTCCATCAAAATGTTTTATTTTTTTTTTGTTAAGAGCAACAACATTGCAAAATTATAAATGCAAATACTTTAAGCACAAAAAAAAATAAACACCTAAGAGGTCTTGGACCCCAACATTAATGTTTCGGATACTCAGCACTTTTATTAAATATAAGGTTTCAAGTGCTATACCTTTTATCTGGCCTTTCGGAAAAACAGCGCATTTTTAACGATGCATTATCTGCAAAGGCCCCATGGCATGCAAGACTTGCATATTTGAATATAGAAAGTAGGTAAAGATCTGTCCCTAAACACCAGTGAATTTTTGCTATCAATCACATCCAAAATTTGCTGTGGGCTCACGGTCTCATATACATATGTATGTATATTAAGTTAAAATAAAAAAAACATATGTGACGGCTTACGCTGAGAAAAAGGATATATTTAAGTTTCGTTCCAGTAAATGCCAAATAGGCCTAAGTGGTTTGAGTTTGGGGTGTTCAAGCGTCTAAGATGTCCCCCTTGACAAGGAAAGAAACTAACGTATGTATATAGGATACAAAAGTGAAAATTGGATTGTGTACATACATACATAGGCGCCCGCAGAATTTTTCCCATGGGGGGTTGTAAACTCAAAAGTAGACTACAATTTTTGTATCGATATTTTGTTTTTATAAAAATTTTATTTATTTTTTTTTGGTTAAAAGTCAGTATAAAATTTGTATATATGATAGGCTTACAGATCTGTCATTTCCAAATGCAAATAAAACTAATTCATTCTTTCCCGACGTTTCGTTGGGTTTTTCCAATTTTTACAAGGGTAGACTAAATAATTTTTTTAGATTTGTACGAATAATCTATATTTTTCAATTTAATTTAACGTTGAACATTAATAAAAATAAATAAGCAAATAAATAAAAAAATTAAACAATAAGTCAGTTTTGTTTTAGTGTTTAACGTACTGACGTAAATTTAGCATTTAAGTTCTTGTCAGTTGTGTTTTAGTGTTTAACGTACTTATTTATTTATTTATTTGCGTTATTTATTTTTATTAGTGTTTAACGTTAAATTAAATTTAAAAATATAAATCATTCCTACAAATGTAAAAAACTAAATAAAACTCCCCTTGAAAAAGTTGGAAAAACTCAACGAAACGTCGGGAAAGAATGACAAAAATTTAATTGCATTCGGAAATTACAGATCTGTAAGCCTGTCATATATACAAATTTTATTATTTAAAATTACATATACCTATGTATATTTGTATGTATTTGCTGTACGAAAAAACTCATTCCAAATTTAAAATAGCAAAGTAAGAAGTCAATTATATTGGATAAGAATAAATTCGAGAAAGCCAAAATTGTTGTATGGTTGCTAAAACAAATATTCAAGTTTTTCTCAGGAATTTTCCTTTTTCCATTCAAAGTTTGGAAATATACATAGTACGTTATACTAAACTATATTTAATTTAATTAATAATTACATTTTTAAAGCAACATGAAAACTACGAGTTTTTTTTATTTAAATAAATATTTCAAAAGCCATTTGTTTAACTTTTTTGATTATTTAAAAAGCAAACTATTTGAATCATTTTTTACAACTATCCTTCAAAAAATTTCTGACAGTAACTTTAAGGGAGTGGACCCAACCCAGAATTTTGATCCAAATCCTAACTTTTAGTTTCGGCAATATACAATTTATGAAGAACTATGGTTTTTGGATTTTACATTTTCTTCTCTGTCAGTAGCGATTCAAACAGAAAAAGAGGAAATTATTTCGAATTACTTTTACTTCAACTTTCAAAGTACCATATTATTTGATTTATTTTTATTTTTCTATTTAATTTTATTTAGGATGTAATAAAAAAAATCTTTCACATACTGACGCACTGCTGCGAAGTATTAGACCGCTGAGTAACATTAAAAACAATCATTGTAGGTATTGGTCTCCAAGTTGCGTGAATATATGAAATAAAAGATAAAAACTTTTATAAATTATAAATATAAATATTTAATTATTTTAAACTATATCAAAACTTTTGTTTTTGTTTTTTTAACTTCCCATTGGAAGTTATTGTAATCGACCCAATTTGTGAAATTGAAAATTTTGACATTTCTCGACGTTTCGAGGTCTCTGGAGTCGGATTACACTGTTTGTCATCTGGCTCATGATTTTTAAAGTTGTAATGAAAGTTAGGTAGGTCTACAAATGTAAAAAAAAAAATTGAAGTGAATTTTAAATTTTATAAAGGTATAGGGATAGGATTTTTCGAAATTTAAATTAGGTAGGTAGGTCTATGAAAGATAAAATAGTGTTTAGTTGATTAAGTGAGGGTTGAAAAATTATTTTCTAAAATCGAAGTGTTCGTTCAGATTTTTTTTAATCAATGGGCCTTACCAA
The DNA here is from genome assembly GCA_947049315.1 of Epistrophella euchroma. NCBI lineage: Eukaryota > Metazoa > Arthropoda > Insecta > Diptera > Syrphidae > Epistrophella > Epistrophella euchroma. The sequence goes on along the minus strand of OX346245.1, from coordinate 58,243,689 downwards.
TAATCAAAATTAGTTATGACTTAAATATTGCAGTGAAATTAACCTTAACGTTATGGATCCTAAATTATTAACCATACATTATATTCTCAATTTTTTGAAGTCGGTTGAATACATGGTTCATTATTTATAGTCCACGTAAATATTTAGGTAAAACCATGCACGGTTTATTATTTAGAGCCCATTCAATTATGATCCATTTTACTGAAATATTTAAGTCGTAACTAAATTTGATTATTAGTAGGGCCCAATATAAATAAATACCTTCAAGAAAATTAGGTAGGAAGGAGTAGGCTTATCAAAAAAATTCTAGAAAATCTGGAAAGCGAAATACTTATCTATTTCAAAGTCGAAAACAGTAAACTATAGGTAATTCGTTGAAAAGTAGGTCACTCACTGTGTTATAAACTTATGGAAATAAATTTAGTTCATATTGCCGAAAAGCAATTGAAAAAAAGAATAACTCGTGGTTCAAGAATTTTTTATCGGCTATTTTTAAGGGTCGTTATTGTTTTTGAAATCTACATAGATACACATTTGATGGTCGATTTTTCTATACAGGGCGATTCGCATAAGGTGTTACAAAAAGCTATAGCGTGTAGGTTGAGTCGAGACAAGAAAATAATCGTATAAGATGAGTAATCTATTTCCCCCAGCTTAGGCGGGAGGGCAAATTTTATAAACAGCTGATTTGAAATAGAAAAAAAGCATTACAAAACAATGGCAGCACTAATGTCATGCTATAATTTTTTTTTAAAGCCAAAAATTCGTTCTTTTATTTTGTTATTAATTATAATTATTTGAGAGAAGAGTTTTTAAAAATTTAATTTTCAAACTCAAAATTAAAAAAAATTTGTGTTCAAACTAATTTTATTCAAAATTTCGCGTCATTAAATAATATTTTTGTTTTTAATACTAGATGCTCCTATCAATTTTTAGTCAAAGAGTAAATACTCAATAATTGTCTTTTAGTTTTTGAGAAAATTAAACACAACGGGAGTAGGTAGCAATTTTCTAAAAAACTGACTTGAAAAAAATTATTAAAAAAGGGTCACTCTCACAATGGCCGCGTTATCACCACTTTTGACAGTTCTGAACTATCATTTTTAGAGCTTCTGATTGGCCAGCAGTCATAAAAAATCAGTTGACGTCGATTCGAATTTAGTTGCGTTGCTTACGTTTTTTCTGAATTTTCAGATGTCAGTTGAAAATTTCTATCTGAAAATTCAGATGACAGCTTAAAAAACAACAAAAACAAACTGTTCTTGATCCAGTTTTTTTTTTTGGTGCGTGGTCTGATCGTCTGGGTCTCGTATCGCTTTCCGGATTTTGATTTCAGAGCGCAAAAAATAATAAAAAAGAATACATAATTTAAGACCTATTTTTTCGTTCAACGTTACGTTTTTCAGAACTGAATTTTCAGATCTGTCAAAAACGTACAGATGAACGCGGCAAATGCCACGATATACCTACTTTTCTGTAAAGCCGGAAATCCTTTGTTTTATTTTGTTTTTAAATAAAGCTGTTTAAAGAAATAGTCTTTGAAATATTAATTTTCAAACTCAAAATTTTGAAAAAAAAATTCAAACTATTTTTTGTTTAAATTTTACGTAATTAAATACTGATTTTGTTTTTAAAATTCAATGCTTTTATAAATGGTCAAAAATAGAAAACCGGATGATAAAATGTATTTTTGCTTTTGAGAAAATTAAAAATAACGGTTATTTTTCTAAAAGAATCGACTTGAAACCAGAGATCGAAAGTAAAACTCAAACTTTTCAAGGGTCTTCAAATAACGCTTATCTGGTCAGATCTTTAAAAATGGTCACTTAAAACCATTTTACTTAAAAAAAATTTTTGGTTTCTCTCAGTGAGATACTTTAATTTTGATTTTTTTTAGGTGACCCATTTATCTCTGAAAGAAAAAAATAAATTTTTTAAAGATTTATATTTTTCTCAGTCCGTTAGAAATCACTGCCATTGGAATTTCAGAGAATTGTTTAGTTAGTCATTGTTTATCACTCTCTAAGAAAAGTTTGGTCAAAGTTTATAGTGATTGTGCGCGATATAAGTGAAAGTGACGCTTGGGCGAAGGGCAAACTACAACGTAAGAAATTATTTTGAATATAACGACAATATATTAAAATCAAAGTGCAAATTTTCAATTTTGAATTAAGTGGGTCACACCTCACAAATTTAAAAAGACACCTAGAGGTTAAGCACCAAGACATTTTAGACAACTTTTTTATATCAAACAGTGTTGAAAATGTAATGTCGCCAAAAAAAAAAACAATGGAAATAAACAAAGAAGACTTTATTAATTCGATAATTAAAATTGTAACCAACGACGGGGGGACTTTTAAGCATTGAGATAGTTTAAACAATTTTACGCCCCATATTTTTGGAATTGGTATTTCACCCATCACCTCCCATAACATTATGGAATTCGTTGATGGTAGACTCATTTCCATTAAAAATGAAATAAGATCCAAAACAAATGGGAGGCTTTTGTCTTTAAAAATTGACTGTGCTATGGGCAGATCAATTTAAGGTGTGAATCTACAGTTTATAGAACCTAAAACGTTAGGAATGATGCAGCTTTTTGAAAGTCAAACTGGGTATCTCTTAAAAGAAAAATTTTTAGAAATTTTGGGTGAATTTCAAATTGACCTTAACCAGGTAAGTTTTAAAAGTTTCTTTCAGTAAACTAAGGTGGCAAAATTTTGGAACCCAATTATACTGAAGAGAAAATAGGTTAGTTCGATGTCAGCCCTAGGGCGCACTTGGTCGCTCTGAACTCGCTCTAAAGCGTTTTATGTAGCACTTTTTTCACCCTAGGTTATTTGCGCTGTGTTCGATGTGCGTTCGGGGTGAGCTCCGAGTGCGCTCTAATGAAACTTAGGTTTTTTGTCGGGGTGAGAATTCAGAGCTGCTAAATATCAAATCAGCTGTTGGTAAGTTAATGTAGTGAATGTTGATGACCAATTTAGATGGTTTTATGAGATATTTTGTTGATAATTGTGTTATTTATTTCTTTCATATATGTAATTATACACGAAATAGCAAGTCGATGAAAAAAGGAAATTAAAGAATGATGTGTTAAAAAAAATCATGTGCTGAAACTTGTTGCACTGAGGTGTCTTTTAGTAATAATAGTGTTAAAAAAGGATGGTTCTAATTAGATGCGACAAAAAGGTAGAGAGTGTGGATTTGGTTAAGACAAGAAGGGGGTGTCTTTTTTGATCTGTTTAGGCGATGGGGGTGAATTAAAAAAAAAATTACTTAAGTTAAAAAAAAATTATCAGCAATGTCTTGCTAAAACTACTTTTTTAATTTTGTTACGGCCAATTTCTTCACAAAGTTCTAAAATCAATTTAAAACTCGATCCAGTAACTCTCGATTTATCTTTGGAACTTAGTTTTAAAAACATTTAGAACTTGATCATTTCTTCACTTCTAATCATTTCCTTAGAACTCGGTCTAAGATCAGTATTGAGTTTTTAGTACTTAGATCTCGGTTTAAAGAAACGAAGTTCTAGTGTATATTTTAATATTTTGTAGCACCCAGTATCATTTTCTGACACACATTTCTGACAAACTATCAACAAATATTTAAATATTTGTCAGTTTCATTTTGCTGGATACTTGGTGTAACTCAAAACGTCTTTCAGTAAAATTTTCTTGGTCAAGGAGTTAAAACCTTTGAATAGACATCCTTTTGGGGAGGTTACCACCAAAATCCAAGCCTTAAAATAATAATTTCATACGCGAATTTTATCGCGGTTTTCAACATGTTCATATAACTCAAAACGTCTGTCACCTACATTTTCTTCTCAAGGAAGTTCAAAATTTCAACTTGAGTAAATTTGAAGAAATTACCACTAAAAGCCAATTTAAAAACAATAAATAACGGCCGCGACTTATTTAGCGCCTACCATCCGTTTATCACCACTTACGCGTCTGTCGTTAAAATTTTAATTTTAATGAGGTCAAAACCTTTCAATTAAGATACATTTCAAGTGGTTTCCCGCAAACAGAGCTGTAAAAGACTGCAGTACTTTGGTAATGCAGTTAATAAAGTCGCAGTTAATTAACTTACCTTTTGAATGTAAGTTAATACTGTAAATAAGTACTTTAACTGCAAAAAAAAAGCAGTCAGCAGTCAGTACTAACATTCCGACTGTGCAGTTAAAAAAAAAAGTTAATTAACTGTAAGTTAATTAACTGCAGTACTTTTTAACTGCTTTTAGTCTTTTTAGTCAGTAAAAAGTCTTTGTACTGCAATGATTTAACTTTTAGTCAGCAAGTCTTTTAACTACAGTCAATTAACTGTAAGTCTTTTAAAGTTTTCTATAGTCTTTTAACTAAAAGAAACAGGATGGAATAAAAAGAAAAGAAATTCAAAAAAAAAAAAGTTAAAAAAAACTTACAGTTAATTGACTGTAGTTAAAAGACTTGGTGACTAAAAGTTAAATCATCGCAGTACAAAGACTTTTTACTGACTAAAAAGACTAAAAGCAGTTAAAAAGTACTGCAGTTAATTAACTAAAAGTTAATTAACTTTTTTTTTTAACTGCACAGTCAGAATATTAGTACTGACTGCTCGATTTTAGTTAAAGTATTTTTGTAAGTTAAAAGACTTATTGAAATTAGTCTTTTTAGTCAATTAACTGCAGTACCGAAAAGACTGCAGTTTTTACAACTCTGCCCGCAAAAGCCCATTAAATAGTCATACACTGAAAAAATACGCGATTTTTATCGCGCTTGTCAGCTGTTGGATAGAGCTTAAAGTTGGTTTTTTTCACATATTTATACTCCTGGCAGTCAAGACCCTCAGATTGCGATGTATTTGGGAGTGTAGCATCAGTTACTTAAAATTTCGTAAAAAAAGCCGCGATTTTAATCGCGTCTGTCGCGAGTTTGCGGCGTAATACATGTCTGTCATGCGCATATTCGCACTCAGGGAGTCGAGAACTTTCCAATGACACCAATTTTAAGTGGTTTCCCAAAGTGTAAAAAAGCGCAAAAAAAAAACGCATTTTCAGCGACATCTGTCGTAGGTTTTGCGGCCACCTAGACGTCTATCATTTGCTTATTCGCACTTAGGGAGTCAAGAGCTTTAGAATGACACCAATTTTAAGTGGTTTCCCAAAAAGTAAAAAACGCAAAAAAAACTTTTTTTCGGCGGCGTCTGTCGAGGGTTTTGAGGCCACCTACACGTCTGTCATAACCACTTTTGTAATCAGCGAGTCAGTGGCGTCGGGATGCGATGCATTTTAAGTGGTTTTCCTCACTATTTCTATTTTCAGAAAAGTTGTACTTTTGATGCACTTTTTCGCGGAAACGCTGCCACTACGCGCAGACTTTCGTATTCATTATCACCTTCCCTAGGACTAGTTGTAACATTAATACCGTTATGTTTCCTTTCAAGCAGAAAATCCGTCGCCTTAGACTATAACAATTAGGAAAATTTGTTTTATTGAATACATCAACTTGCCATGCGATAGCAGCGTCAGTCCCGAATTCACCGAGAAAATAAGAATTAATGAGCTTCTCATTTACAATTCAAAGCGAATAATAAATTAATTACCTATGTACATATACAGGGTGTCCCGAAACTCAACGTCAAGCGGGTACCGGGTGATAGGGCAGGTTGTGCCCGTTCTTTGAAAGTATGAAAAAATAATCCATCTCGCTTGGTTTGGTAGTTATAGCAATATTAAGATAAATAATGAAAATCGGTACCCTACCTCACATTTTTAGATACAGTGGTCACAAATTTTAAAATTTTGCTGTGTTTTCTTTTTTTACGTAATCCTTAGTAACCATGCTATTAATCGCAATCACAAATCCAAGAATAAAGATTGTCAGTTTCGTAAGAAAAATAAAGTTTGACTGAGTCATTGTTCAAAAAATTTTGCAAGCTAACTTTGACACTTCATATTTTCAAAAAAATGTACCACACTACCCTCGGCAAGTTATTTAAAAAAATGGCCCGTTTCATCCAGATTTCAAAATGGTACAACACTTGCTACTTATTTACTCGTAAAAAAATACGATTGCTTTTTTATTTGCAAAAGGACCTCAGTTCACTTTATATCACTTTTACGTAAATAATGCCTTTTTGTGCTCAAAAATCGGTTTTACCGTGGTGTATGTAAGATAAACAGAGGCACTTGCAGTACATTAGAGTGGGACAACATTACACATGGTAGGTACGCTACGATCTACGTTCTGTGGGCTAATTTCCTGCTTTTACTAGCAACTTCTCGTAATTGTGCGCCTTTGTGTTACCCTGAACTCGATTAGTGTTGTGAAAATTATGTTAGTTATTACCTGGTAGTTCGTAATAAAAGCTTTTCGCAAATAGCGTATTTGTTCATGGCTCAAGAATATGAAAACATCCATATTAGTCCATTGAAAGTTACATAGTAACCTGGCATTTTATATCCCTTTAATGATAATTTTCTTAAAACTTTCGTCTGTTTTTAGTTTTAACCTTTTTTGTTTTCAATTTAACTATAAAAAGTGCCTTAACATTTATTGTACAGAATTCAATTTTATGCAAAAATGTGCAAATTTTTTTTTGTAAGACGCATGGTTCTCAAGATATAGCGAAAAACTTTTAACACCCTATTTTCCAAAATGGCGCCCAAAAAAGGGAGAAGCTTTTGCAGTGCTGGGGGGCATTTTTAACGGAATTCCCTCCACGCAGTCGGTAAATTCCCTTTTTTCCCACAAATATTTTCTTTTTTCCCTTTTTATTTCCCACAGAAAAAAAAGTTGAAAAGTGGACTTAAAATGAAAAATATAAAAAAAAAATAAAAACCAACAAAGCACATAAATATTGTTTAATTTGAATTTTTAAGAAATTAAAAAACAAAAAGACGAAAATTTTAAAAATGAAAAAAAAATTTTTTAAACTTTTTAAAGCAACTTGATTTAAAAAATTACTAAAAAAATGAAAATATTAGCCCTCAAAACATCCTTTTATTTTAAATAATTTTTTCCATTATAAATTAACTTTTCAGAAAATGCCACCTCCAGCCTCAGGGGTGTTCCCCCATAGAATGACCCAAAAATCATCCCCCTAAAATGTATTACACGAAGTAGATGACACCCTGTATATTATTAAGTGCATACAAGTACCAAACATGAAGCAAATCGGTCCGAGCGTTTATGCTTTATTAACTGTGGAAGTGAAAAGCAATTTATTTCTGGATATATCATGTTTTTTCTAAATACTAAAGATATATAACTGAACACGAATGTAGAAATAATCACTAAAGATATAAGTATATCTAGTCGTTGATAGTACGTACTATATTCACGATCGCGATTTGTACCTATTGTGTAATTTATCAGGTGTTATAAGATCTTCTAAGAAATTGTTCTGACATTTCTTGAACTTTATTTTCACTTGTTTCGAGTTAATTGATTATTATTTTGTTGATTTGCTCTTTTCCGGGTAAAATTTCAAAAATCAAAGAATTCCCACAAAATGGGTCGGTTTTCCCTTTTTCCCTTTAGAGGTTGAAATTTCAACAAAAAGGGATTTTTCCCACGATCCCCCAGCACTGGCTTTTAGCCCCGAAAATTTCTTTTTACACTAACACTTATCCCTCCCATAAATAAAAAACATTTAGTCCTGAACAAAATGCCAGGCTAATGTAACTCTTTCAATGGGCTAGTATTGATGTTCTCATATTCTTGAGCCATGTACAAATACGCTATTCAAGAAAGGCTATTAGTACGAATTACCAGATAATAACTAACATAATTTCCGCAACATAAATCGAGTCCAGGGTAACACAAAGGCGCATAATTACGAGACGTTGCTAGTAAAAGCAGGAACGTAGCCCACAGAACGTAGATCGTACCATACCGTGTGTAATGTTGATCCCTCTCACTCTAATTTACTGCAAACAGTGTCTTATTCAAGTGCCTCTGTTTATCTTACATACACCTCGGTAAAACCGATTTTTGAGAACAAAAAAGCATTATTTACGTAAAAGTGATATAAAGTGAACTGAGGTCCTTTTGCAAATAAAAAAGCAATCGTATTTTTTTACGAGTAAATAAGTAGCAAGTGTTGTACCATTTTGAAATCTGGATGAAACGGGCCATTTTTTTAAATAACTTGCCGAGGGTAGTGTGGTACATTTTTTTGAAAATATGAAGTGTCAAAGTTAGCTTGCAAAATTTTTTTGAACAATGACTCAGTCAAACTTAATTTTTCTTACGAAACTGACAATCTTTATTCTTGGATTTGTGATTGCGATTAATATCATGGTTACTAAGGATTACGTAAAAAAAAGAAAACACAGCAAAATTTTAAAATTTGTGACCACTGTATCTAAAAATGTGAGGTAGGGTACCGATTTTCATTATTTATCTTAATATTGCTATAACTACCAAACCAAGCGAGATGGATTATTTGTTCATACTTTTCAAAGAACGGGCACAACCTGCCCTATCACCTGGTGCCCGCTTGACGTTGAGTTTTGGGACACCCTGTATATAGGAAATCGAAAACACGGATCGTCCTTAATGGGATTAGTTTTCGAATAATATAATACTCACAATTAATTTAACTTGTGATATGTAGATATATAGGTCCTATATGGCAAGTTTTTTTTTAAATTTACCTACATGTGTATGTACTTACATACATATGTACCTACTCTTGTGAAAGCTAGCTAAGGTATGTAACATTGAAGTTAAAAATCCAATAATGTAAAATTAAATTAATATGGGCTAAAATCATCCAATTCTATAATGATAATGAAACATTTACCATAACTATAGCAGTGCTGTTATAATAACTCGTATTAAGCAATGGAAACATAAACCAAATTATTTTACCTTGTCGAGTCATTCTCCGTTCCACATATTTCATTTTGTTCCCTCACTTATGAACCTCTAGAAAAGAGCTAGAAACAAAACCACAACAAAACAGTGAAAACAGTGACGAACGCAACGCAAACTGGTCGTGGTTTCCCAAATAGCCGATTCCAAACGGAAAAGAAAAAAAAACATCGAAGAGAAAACGCCTCCTCAGACTTGTTGAGGATGAAAATTGTCTTTCGTATAATAAAAACGCTTTTTTAAGTACCTACTATTAGTTAGTAAATAATATTGTCATCTTATTTTTCAATCGGCTTTCTTTAAGTTCGTGCTCCTAAGTCATAGAGTTTTAATAGTTTTATCGCATTCGCTTTCAAATTGGAATAAGTGAAACAACAGCATAATAATTTCATAAAAAGATTGTGTGAGCAGAAACAGAATTCGGGTGTTCTAATTTAAAAAATACATAGATTCACTCTACCCCATTTATTTTAACGAATCTTTTAATTTTGTACGCCCCATTCTAGAATTTAGATACGGTAAGAATTTTATAATTTGTATCTGATAATTTTTTTTGTGAATAAGCCAAACAGGGTTTGGCTGTGGCGAGATAAAAAAATGCTAACAACTTTGACTTCAAGTATACAGTGCATTCCAAATCCATGATTGAAGGCTAAAGCGATGACGAAAGCGTCTTATTATTAAGTCATTGTTTATGTTCTTATTCAAAGTGAGCGATGAGCTAATGTATTATTGAAAATATAACTATGCGCATTAAATGTACATCTGAAATGCTTTATCAAGTGATTCATATAGCCCCAAGAAGGTGTGATTGCTGACCTCGTACCCGATAAGAAAATTATCTACTTATAAACAAAGCATACACTGTGTTTTATTATCGTTACCGTAGTGTGGTGTATTAATCAAATGCTGTATCCAGACCCATTAGTGTAAAACTTTTTGTCACACTTTTCATTTCCCACAGGTCCATAAATATGTATATAAAATATAAATCAGTGAATGATGTCCGATTTTTTTTACTTGGTGCTTTATCATTCAAAACATTTGCGCTAATTATTCGCCAGAGAAAAAAAAAACTGATAAACGTAAAATGGATCTATAAATAAAAACTTTTCTCCTTGTATTGTTTCCAAAATATTTCTTAAATTTGAAATCAACATAGACAGAGCTAGCGCTGACGTTAGTTGGTGATGAAGTCTGCCCCTCTGTCGATTGGTCAGTTGTTTTTTAATTCTGAGTTGTTTATTTACTGCTAAAACCAGGCAATGGGTGGGGAATACGTGGTTTAAGTTAAATTTATTTTCGTTTTCCATTTGCTGAGAAATAAGAAAAGTGTTTCACTAAAATGTTTAAATATAAAAATAATAAGAAAATAGAAATCTAGCTATGAATCCTTATCTTTATTTTATCAAAAATATAGGGGTCTTATTGTGCACTTGCACATATAGTTTTCATTTATTTATTTCAATGAAGAGGTACTAGGAAGGAATGTACATTAGCATAAATAGTTTTATTAAAAAAAAAACCTTAGATTCAATAGTAATGTTAAAAGGTGTTGTTGTTCCTACGAAATCCGATATCTCATTTCTTTGAACTTGATTAACTTTGTTTTTTTTTTTTTGTTTGTTCTATATACATAACTAGTGACATCAAGTTTAATATCAATATATATTAATATCAATGCTGTCACTTATAAGAGTATTATTTAAATATAAATAGATTTTTTCTGATTTAATATGCCATAAAAGTTTTTGTTGTAAATAGATGATGATCTCACAATATGAGATAAGTCACTAACATAATATTTTATTTTTTAAATTATTCCTTTGAATGAAATTATAAATAAATAAAATATCTTATTTTTACTATTATTTTACAAAGAACACACCAAAACCAACAAAACCTCTTCTATTGATGCATGGTTGCGTTTATAACTAATCGATTGGGATGGTAGGTAAAAGCGAAAGCTGTATTACAGTACCTAATATTATCGCACTGATTTATGATATCATTTGTTTGAAACATTTATAGAATTAGGGTAATAAAGCAATTAAAATAGTTATTACCTAATTAGTCCATTGAAATGTTACAAATTTTTGGCCGAACCTTGCATTTTGTACAGGACAAAATTTTTTTTGATGGATCTGTAGGAGGGTTCAGTGTGAATGTAAAATCGAGTTTCCAGGTTTGAACTCCCCCCCATTTGCCGGCCAATTTGGAAAAAGGGGCGTAAAAAGGTTTTCGCAATATCTTGAGAACCATACATAGCACAAACAAAATTTTACCATATTTGTGTACAGAATTAAAATCTCTAAAATTTATGTAAGCACACTACATTGCTGTGAATTGTTTTGTTCGTTCAACTGTTTGATTGTTGTGAATTGTTTTGTTCGTTCAACTGCCAGAATGATGGATATAGTTATTAGCGTGGCCGTTAAAAAAAAGATCGTCTAAATCAGAACAAAAATTTAAAATTATTTCAGATTTTTATTTTCATCCCATTCGCCTTAAAGCCTAATATATAATATAATTTCTAGAATAAAATCCTATAGCTTTTGTCAAAGCTATATGAAGCCATTCTTCAATTTTCTTTTTAAATAAAATTTTTTTCAAGTGATAGTCTTTGAAAAATTTATTTCCAAACTCAAAATTTTGAAAAAGTATCGTTTTTTATTAATACTATTTTTTTTAAATAAAATTTTATTTGTTATTGAGCACTTGTTTCGTTTTGTTTTTAAATTCAATGCTATTATCAATTTTAAGTCAAAAACCAAAAACAAAGATGCCCGAAGACTCATCGTTTTTAAGAAAATTGAAAATAACAAAATACTTTACTATTTATTAAATGAAAAAAATCTTAAATAACGTATTGAAAGCAAATTAAAGGAAAATATATCTTAATTATTTTTGATTTTTTCAGAAACTATGAGTTATTAAGGCATCTCGTTTTTGTTGTTTGACTTAGAACTTATATTAGCATTGAATTTTGAAAACAAAATAATTTATCAATAACGTAAAATTTTATTTAATAAAATAGTTTGAATACAAAACGCTACTTTTTTCAAAATTTTGAAATTGGAAATAAATTTTTCAAAGACTATCACTTGAAGAAATTGTATTTAAAAATTGTATTTAAAAATTATATTTAAAAATGAAAAATGGATTCCTGGCTTTGACAAAAGGTAGGATTTTATTCTAAAAATTATCGTTGGATTTTTACGAGTCAAGTCAAAATCAAGTTAATTTTTTGAAAAATCGCCCCTCCCAATTAAACGGGGGGATATAGACTACCCCCTTCTAAGAGATTTTTTCTTCTTTTGACCCTATACTACTTGTTGTTATAAATTTATTATTGCTAAATTTTGAATATCTGATTTTCGAAACTGTTGGGTCTACATATGTAGATGGTTCTGGGCTAAAATTGAAGAAAATTTATCTACTTTGAAATCTTAGAGCGAAGTTATGGTCGAAAAATTAATATTTTGGGGCTCAAATTGTCAATAAATGAAAAAAGCTTTATTTTTTTTTTATTTTTGACCGTGATGCGTTCGGCGCTTGAGCTCGAAAACTTGGGTTTTTCATGAGGCCAATATCATAAACGACTCAGAAAAAATCAGAACTACCGCAAACACGCCCCCCTATGAGACGACAAGGTCACTGTACTAATAGTTGTATTAACTAGGCTAAAGGCGGGTTAACATAATATGCTACCTGTTATCTGATTATTTATTTTTTTATGAAAATTAATTAACCGATGGTAGTTGCTCCAGAAGATTCGGACATTCTGGTTTTGCTTGTTTTTCTATGCTCCGCAGAGCATCAGAACATTTGCTTTTCTGCCCATAGGTACTGCATTGAGTGACCTGTTTCCTGTTGTCCATGCTTTTACTTGATGCGATACCACTGCAGCTTTTAAAAGGAAGATATCGTGGTTACAACAGGGTAATTGCTAACCTACAGTTATATTCTAAATTTGATATAGTCTATCTTCCTCCGACAAAAGCTGCTACAGATCAGCATTCATTTCGCGTTTACCTGGCTAAGAAATTCTTTGCAACCAACAAATTGGGGATAGAAATCTGTCAAAAGCGGCCTAGTTCCTCTTGTAAAAAATCTCCCACCTGCTCTAGAATATCATCTACCAAAGTATTGTGTCGTACACAATATATGTACAACAAGATGCGAATGTAAGCGACCAGGAATGTAGTGTACACAAGCGAAGAAGACTATGTGAACGAAGTAGATGACAACGAATTTGGATTACATTTTTGTAGGAATTTATTAAATAATAATATTTAATTTACTTATTTATCAATTAAATTAATGTAATTATAAAAAAAAACTTAATAAACTTAATAACTTTTAATTAAAATTTGTCAAGCTTAACACTATTATACACAAAAAACTGTTATATAATCTTAAATTGTATATTTCATTTTGCAGCATTTGAGATATTTTTGAAGTTTGCGAAATGTACCGTTATTTTTTTTATTTTGTTGGGCATTCAAAATTTTTCTCACGATCTCTTAAGAATTATATTAAAATTTTCCACAAAGGTGCGCAGGATAAATTTCGGAATTATCCCATATGAAGAAAAATTAGATTATGAATAAATTATTTTACCACTTGACTTAATTAGGTTCTGTTAAACACTCCATTTAAGCCATAAACACTTTAAAATAAATTGTAAAAATTTTTACTTTTTTTACTTTTGATAGAAATTAAACAATTTTAACGGTCCTATATAAAAAAAGCGGTATGCAGCCTTAGAACTAGTTTATTTTTGTATTATTTTAAATATTTTTGAAGTTTTAAAAATGTACCGTTATATTTTTTTCTTTTGTTTTTTTTTTGTACGAAAACCATTTTTTTATCGTTGTTTCTTGAATAAATTCAAAAAAAGGTCTGAACGGTAGGCAGAAGAAACTCTTATTTTATTTCAAATAATGCAGGATTTACCTATCAACGAAAAAATTTAAATTTACTTATGTATTTATAACTAAATAATTTACAAAGATAATTTATAAACTATTTTTGAATGAAGACATCAGGGCAACAGGGCAATATGGTGTCATCTTTTGAAAGCAAATAATTCAACTATATTTATATAACAATTGATTATGATTATTAGATATTACTTTAAAAAGAAAAAAAAATTAAGATTTTAGTACAAAAAAAGTTAAATTGAAAATTTTGTTTGTATTAAGTTCCGATACTTTTAAATTTGAACGGTTAAATTTAAAAAAAAAAACGAAATAAAATTCACTTCATTTTATTATTACATTTCATTATAAAATTAATAAAAATTTTTTATAAAATGAATATAGTCTCACGTTATTTGATGTATTTTTCAATTTTTTGATGTTCCATCATATTTTTTTTCTAGTAAAAACTGCAAAAATTCAGTTTTTATTTTCACTTCTTCAACGCTTACAAATAATTTTAACAATTTCAGGAAATAATATACAAAATAAAACTGTATACAATATTATTCCTTAGTAGATTTTGTATCATTTGAAATAGATTCTAAATTTTTAGCATATACCGTTATATGTATATATTTTTTTTTAATTATTTGCACTTAATTTTTTTTTAATTCCTTTATGAATTAAATTAAAATTATTTCAAAACTGTCAGCAAGAGAAACTTCAAAAACATCTCAAAAGATGCAGAATTAAATACGAACAAAATTTGTGTTTTTTGTTTTTGTAATATTTACCTCATTATCAAATTATTGTAATAGTAAATGGTCTAAAAAAAATTAATTTACACGTTTGCAAACTTTTAAGTACAAATAGACCAAGTTAACGGTATTATATTATAAAATAAATGTCTACCAACTTGTAATAAATTCAATTCTACGTCGTTTAAGATATTTTTTAATTTTCTGAAACGTACCGTTATATTCTTTTTGCATATAGGTACGTTAATGTTTTTTTACGTTTTTGCTTTAAATAAAATATTTTTCTTACAGAAGGGTAAGGAGAAGTAGCTTGAAAAATTTACCAAATAACGCAGAATTTGATAGTGAACAAGACTGTGTTTTTTGTTTTTCCTAAAATTAGTTAACTATTCTATTTTTATGGAAAAAAACACAAAAAAAATTCTTTAAAAAATCACATTTTCAACGTTCAATAAAAAAAGTGTCCATTTTAAGGGTAGGGTAGAAGGGGGACCCTTTGCCATTGGCAAAAGCACCCCATGATGTGGCTTTGCCATTGGCAAATGGGTTATGTTGACCATTGGAAAAGCCACCGTAGATGCGTTCTTTTATGTTACTGTGGTTAACTATAGTTAACTATAGTTAACTTCGGTCGTTCCTTTAATTCAGAAAAGTTACTTCAGTAACTTTATGACGTCATAAAATCGTTCCTAAATTCCAAAGTAAAAGTGTCAAAAAGTAACTTTTTGTAACTTTTTCCAACTCATCTCCTCGATATGAATTGAAATAGTTGAGCTGTCAAACACTGCTGAAATGCAATGGTGGATGTTTTGTTTACTTTTTGCCCATTTGATTTGAAATTGTTTTCAATATTTAAAATATGTTTTTATCAATTTAATCGATTTTTTTTGTCGAATTTGATTTTTGGAATTGTTTTCTTTTATTTTCTGATGCATTTTCTTTCTGTCGGCATTTTCTTCTTTATATTTGGTTAATTTTTCATCAAAAAATTCTGTGCCATAAGCCATGAAGAAAATTGCACTTATTTCTGTTCGATTTATACAAAACTGAGTGTAAAGAAACTTAATTTGTAAATATTACACATGTTATTTTGAATTCCTAATAATTATTTTTGCAATAGATTTAATGCAATCATATTTTTTCTTGGTTATTCATTCCAAATACAATTCAATTTTTTTTTGTCAACCCCTTTCGTTTGACAGATTAACTATTGTTAACTCTGGTCGTTCCTAAATGAAAAAGTTGCCAAGAGTAACTTTCTTAACTATGACACATCAACTTTTATTTTTGACACATTAACCCTAGTTAACCACAGTAACATAAAAGAACGCACCACGTAGGGGCGCTTCTGTCAGAGGCGAGTCCTTTACTAGTCGCGCACTTGCAACTATTCGTAACTAAACGGTTTTATCACGAGTTCTATTTAGTAAGCCCAAAAACAATCCTGTTTTTTAGATGTCACGAAATTATATGAGAAAGAACAATCGCTCAGAAATCGATGAAAAGATAATGAAGGCAGCAATACATGCTGTCGAAACAAAAAAAAATATGTCCATATAGCAGAGCAGTTAAATTGTATGGGCTTAAACGTACAACTTTTCGTTCCAAATTGATTTTTTAAGAAAAAAACGAACTGGATTCACTTTTTATAAGCCAGTTGTAGAGGATATTTCAGATGTTGATCGCAATCAAATCGAGCTTATTTTGCCAACACCCTTTCATCCACCGGGAACATCTCGTGCTGCTGCATAATTTGTTTTTAACGTTAATTTGCAAACGTTTTACATTAAGTGATGGAAGCAGACCTTTATTTTATATTTTTATTTCTAATTTCGGTATTTATTTATATTTTTGTATATAAGTATTCCTAGACAATGGAGCTGTGAAGTTAAAGTACAAAGGATTGAATGCACTTCAATTTAATTTAAATTACCTTTATACGATAGATATTAAATAAAATATCGACTGAAAATAAGTGTTTTTTCATTTATTGACTTTGACTTTGATATTTAGGTACCTGGCAAACGGTCCCCATCTCCATGGTAAAGCATCCCTACCAGGGAGGCTTTGCTATATCAATTTTTTTTTTTAAATTAAATATTAAAAATATAAATTAATAAAGTATAAAGATGAAATGTACTTTAAAATGAAGATAATAAAGAAGGGAACATTATTAGATAGCAAGAAAATTGAAAACAGGCTAACGCCCAATTTCTTCACAAAGGTACTAAGCTAGCTTAGAACCCGGTCTAGCTGGACCAGGTACTAGCTCTGGTACTGGGTTCTAACGAAAAGTTAGTACCTGAGCATTTCTTCACATCCCTAGTACCCGATCTAAGTTCACACAGCGGTACTAGGAACTTAATACGTCTAAAACTGGTCTAATACTGATTTTGACAACATTTTGGCATTTTGAAAACTATTTTGATATTTATTTAACATTTACGTCAGTTTTTGTGAAGTTTTTAATTAATTTTCGACAGAATTTACCTGTCTTTGATTTATTTATTATGTTTTCTGTTTGTTTAAAAGATAAATATAATAATTATAATATTGTCGTGTGTTGCATTGAACTTCTTCTTATTCAAAATATTTGAATATCTATTTTGTGTTTGTGGTAATGATTCCGCCGAATTTGTGACTTTTCGTAGTATTTTAAATTAAGTTTTGCGTGTTCGCGTTTGACCACGAACCTACTAGTGGGATAACCAAATTCGCCGGCTTAAAAATGTGTGCGCCTAATTCCGGTTACGTCAAGGGTCAAGGAATCGGTAAAATGCATAAGCAGCCACTTAAAACTTTAAAAATGTTGCTGGCTTTTATCCAAAGTTGAAAATAAAAAAAACAATAAAATTTAAAATAAAATGCTCTTATGTTACATTTATTTAAAAAAAAAAGAAATGGTCAAGAAATTATCAAAATTGAGCAATATCTTTCAGACGAACAAATTGTTATCACCAAAAACAAATTGTTATCACCAAATCCATTTTCTACACAAGAACATCACCGATTACACAAAATTGAAAAAAAAATTGAATTAACAAAAAAAAAAAAAAAAACCCCACTTATTACCTATTTTTTTTAGAAAAAACAGGCAAGAAATGGTCAAGCTAAATGAAATTAATTGCTCTGATTTGAGTATTAACCTGCTAGACTGTCGATTTCGAGGTCCTAGCTTAAACCAAGTCCTAACTAGTACCCGGTACCAATTTGACATGACTAGGGCTTAGTACTTATGTGAAGAAATCATTTGGTACCGATTTGAGTACTAACAACTGGTATAATAACCAGGTCCTAGCTGATTTTGAGGAGCTAGCTAGTACCGAGTCCTAACTAGTACTCGGTACCAAATTGACAGGACTAAGCCTTAGTACTTTTGTGAAGAAATGAGTTGATACCGATTTGAGTACTAACTTTAGGGCTAGTACCGGTACTAGCCTTAGGACTTTGTGAAGAAATTGGCTGTAAAAGTTTTGCGTAAGGTCAAATTCCCGAAATTCCAGCAAAGGTTCCCCCTTCTACCCTACTATAGAGAAAAAAGAAGTTCAAAATATAAAATTAAATTTTCAATAATTTGAGATGTTTCGGAACTTTTTAAAATGTACCGTAATATTAAAAAAAAAACTAGGTCTACAATCCTACAAAACATCAAACTTATTACCAAAATTTAGAAGTTTTGCACACAATTCCTGGGCTATAAGTGATTCGTTTGTTGTCAATTGTTATTCAACGCGTCAGCCATTTTGCGGGAGTCTTTTTTATATCCAAATATTCATGCAAAATAGAAATCACTGATGCATGTGATAAACCTGTAGCCTCTTCAAGTTCACACACCTTCACTCACTGATCGTCGAATATCAAACTATGGATTTTATCCACCATTTCTGGTTGCAAACCTCAATTTGTTGAACAAAACTTTCGATACCACTTTTGCTCGAACGACCGCCCGAAGTTATGTAAACTAGATTTGAATGATCCTTTACATATCGTAGATAAAGACAAGCTTTTGTTTGATTTGTTGCGAGGTTTTTTTTTCGTAAAAAAAAGTGTTTAATGAACACATGAAATTCTCTTTTATAAAATGGTTCTCACAAAAAAAAACCTTTGACAAATTTGTCTGAAAATTTGGGTGCATTCTTTTAAAAGGTTTTTCTTGCAAAAATGTTGGATTTGAGGTGCTATCGCTAATTTGTGTGTATTTTCAGGGACTTCTTAACCGCCCTCGTAGGAGTGCACCAATTTAATTTTTTTGAATCAGTCTAAAGTATATGAATTTTATTTTTAATATAAGAATAAGAATATATTTATATATATTTATATCAAAAGGATATAATGGTTTGTACTTAATATTTTTTTTTTGCTATCGTAAATGTAACGTCTTTATACAAAACAACAATATAATTTCATTTTCTTTTTTTCTAGAATAAATCAATATGGCAGATGCAGGATTCCCCGGTCGTCATACGACAACAACTCAAGTCACGCAAACATCAGTATCACCTCAGCTCCGATTTGATAAATCATACATTCACACAATTCCTGGAATGATTAAAATCGCTTGCATTGTACGTTGTCTTAAAAACTTAAATTTAAAAATATTTATATTTTATGTATATGCATTTATTCTTCTATAGGCTTTTAACTTAATAGGTTTCATTTGCATACAAGTAAGTTCGTTTTCACATATCTCTCGTGGTAGCTACTTCAGTTCAATTGCAATGACTGGCTTTTGGTTCACTGGTATCATGTTAGCTGCTTACCTGTTTCATGTGTGTGAGAAATTCTACAAAATTCCTTGGCTCAAGATAGAAATGTATTTTTGTGCGCTTTGGACAATTTTGTACCTTTTTGCAGCTTGCTTTGCAGCTACATACCCAACTAGTGCATTTAAAGTTGCAGCTGTAAGTTTTCGTACACTATAAAATGTTATTTTTTTAATAAAACAACAAATATACATTATAGTTCTTTGGATTCATTGCGATGTGTCTTTATGGATACGATGCTTTTCTTAAGTTTAATGCAGTTCGTAGAGGTGAAATCGCGCAAGGAATTCGAATCGTTGAACAACGACAACAACAAACAACGATAACGATTGCATAAAGCACAAACAAAAACCCATTTAGATACGTATTTGAAAGATTTTCTAAGAACACACTACTTACAACAATGATTGTACCTACAATTTTTTTTACGAAAAGCGATTTGTGCAAAACTTTTTTGACTATACATACTTATATTTTTTTAACTTATAGAATAATTAAATATGTTAATATATTTTTATCGTTATACATCTATTATATTTACATATATATAAATAATATATATACATACATTAACGCAACATTTTATTGATTGTTATTGAAGAAATTTTGAAAAATACTGCACATATAAAATACACGAATACAAAAAAGAGAACAAACACATATTATAAAAATACAAATAATTTTTTCAGTTGTGATGTATAATGCAAAACAATGCTCATCAACTTTATTAAATGTACCACCAATCTATTGATTCCTTAAATAAAAGAACAAATAATATTAAATTATTTAATGAAAAAAAATGTTCTTTTTAAATTAATATTTCTTTAAACAAACATTTAACTTTCAACTTAAAATCAAATTCTTGATTTATAACTAAGGGCTAGTTGTACAAACGTGGCTGAAGATTTAACCCGTAGTTCAGGAAATTTAATAATTGCCGAGTTCGGCGGATTAACTGAGGTTCAACGATGGTTCAAGGTTTAATTATGTGATAATAGTTGTGTTTTGTTGAGCTAGTTACTGTGCCGATTCTGCAATGTTCCACATTAAGCCATAGAGTTACTGAAGAGCAAATGTGCTGTTAACTTGTTGTTGGTAGAATTTGCATGTTAAAATTTAGCTTAATGTGAAGAATTTCTGAATGTGCACATTAAGGAGTTGAACAAAACACACCTAATAGCTAATTACATGCCTGAATCATCGCTGTTAATCCGAATTTAAAATACAAAGTTCTAAGAGGTTGTTAATATAAAAGCCAATTTAGAACCTAGTATTTAAAATTGTGAAAAAAATCAATATTAAAGTTTTTGTTTTTCAACATTTTTAAGTTGGAAGCAATTTTTTCGAAAACTATAAACAGAAATAAGTTGATTTAAAAAAGGAATGAAAGAACAGATTTTCGAAAATGGTTAAAAAAAAACTTTTGAGTAACGGCCATATTATTCACTCAATTGATTGAAACTTAAATCTGGATGTAAATCATACAAATTCAATGTAAATTCATCTGGATTTAAGTTTAAATCTGGATGTATCGAGTGAATAATATGACGGTGTCGTCATTTTTTTATAAAAAATTTCCATTTTAAATCCTTTTTTTTTATAAAATGCGTAAAAACACAATTTTTACGCTGGTTTTTAACTAAGCCGCTATATAAAAAAATAAAGTACTCTCTAAAAGCTTTCACATGACAGAAGTTTTATCTGTGTTGAGCAATGTTGAAAAATGGGCCCAAAATGCTCATGGTCCTTTGTATGGGATGACTATGGCTTTGGAGGCACGGGTTAATGAGCTTGACCAATTTGTTTTTTGTCCATAAATTTACTGTAGGGCATAAACTTTTTATAAAGGGGTTTCCCATAAAAAAAAAGTGAGTTTGGGAAACAACGGACACCCTAATATGCATGCACAAGCTGTTAAAATTTACTTTTTCAGTCAAAATAATGAAATGGACTTTTTTTATAAGCACTGAATATTATAACTACGTTATGAGAGTTGTCTGGGTCAAAATTCTGATTTTCAAAATTCTTTTTAATAAAATAAAAAGTTTTCACTTATTTTTCTTTTCACTAAATATACTAATTTGTACCGACCGATATCTTGTTTAAATAAAAAAAATCAAATGTGGGGCAAAGGGGGGCAACTCTACTCAAAATCCTTCGTACGCCCTTGCGGGTTGCATCTTCGAAGATAGTGCTTTATTTCTTTAAAAATAGTTCTGGGCAGCGCCGGATCTATGGGGGGGAGGGGGGCAAACCAGGGATCGTGCCCCGGGTGGCAGCTTCAGGGGGCGCCAATTTCGAGAAGATACTCTCTTCAATAGACCATCAACACGCAACAAATTTTGAAAAAAAGAAAATTGTAGATCTATTTTATTTATACCTAGGCAGTTAAAATTATAAAATGAAATACCTATTTATTTCAAAACAAGTAAAATGGACAGAAAATATAATTAAAACTACATATGTACATATGTATACACTAGACTGATTCAAAAAAATTAAAATGTCTCCAATTTTTAATGCCACTAGCTTTTTAGTTAGAGTTTGGTGAAATAATAAGCCTGGTAATATTTAGAGGTGGCTCATCGATAATTTCTTTTTTCCATACAAATTTTATGGGAAGTTTTCTTTTGTTTGCTTCTTTTTTTTTATATCTTTACAACCGGTTGTTGTTTGGCAATGATTAAGACGTATTCTTAAAGGAAATTGAATTTCATTTAAAAATGTCTTTAACCAATTATTTAATTACAGCACTCCTTCCAAAATTATTAAAGGTTAAAATGGATGGTTAATTTCAGTTATTTTGGGTTATCTGTTAAAAACATCAGCTGTAATATACCTTAATATTAAATTTTATTGTTTATGTTGAAATAAATGTATTGTTTAAGAAAAAAAAATATTTAGCGCAAAAAAAATGACAAAAAAAAACAATTAAAATGGGACATTCTTATTGCTATTTTCGGTTCATAAAGCAATCAATTTGAAGGAATTTTTGCTTAAAAATTGATTTGACAAGCAGTGTTATTGTGTTTTTATAAATATTTGTATCTCACGAAAATTATAGTTTAGGTGGGAGGGGCAGGGACAGTTTTCTAAAAAATCTACTTAAAAAAAAATATTAAAAAATAACGGCAACGATTACAAAGTCATGCCAATACTGCATTTACAGCCAGAAATCTATTCTCTTATTAAGTTTTTAATTAATTTATAATATAGTGAATAGTTTTTGAAAAGATTATTTTTAAAATCAAAATTATGAATACAAAAATTAACGTGTATAAAAATCCCAACAAGTTCGGATTAATTTCGTACGTCGGAAGTAAACGTACGTATACGTATGACTCACTCGCACCCAGTGTGCGCACTCCCATAGTACTTAGAAGGTTGGGATTGTTCGTGCGTGTTTGTACGTATTCGCACGAGTGAAATCCGTACGATAACGCATCCAATGTGCGGCCGGCCTTAGACTTATTTACAAAACCACTGGGCGACTAAACATCAACACCCCGATTTTATTTTTGCTCTTGATATGAAATTTTCTTTTCTAAATTTAAATTATTTGGGGATTGCAGTTAAATAATGTGATAAATATATATTTTCTGCACTTTATGACACGAAATCTTTCCAGCGATATATAAGCACAAGAACGTGAATTCCAGTCCTTCGTTTTATTTCTTTTATCTAGGAAAATACCTACTTTAATATCTTTCTGTAATTACGCATTGATAAGAAACATCTAATATCGAATAAACCAACAAAACCACGAACTTTCTTTTTTAATATTTTTTCTGTTATATCAATTTTTTCTTTTCTTTCAATAGGTACACCAAAATTTATTGAAAAATCAGTTTACTCCATCCAAGGTCTTAGCCATCCATTCAGGTTCAGCCGCTGCAATTTTTTCAATAATCGAATTGACCTGATAGCAAAGTGATTGAATTTGTCTGTCCCACAATGGAAGTACTTCACGGTCTTTAAAGAAAGAATTATATATACAAATCATTATTTATACTATCCGAGCGAAAAAACCTACTCTCGAAATGAACTATTCCAGCAATTTGATCAATATGTCCATTCATACGACCTTCTGTGATCATCTGGCTGGCAATCCCTTCAGCTTTGGCTGCAGGAATTTCCAAGAGTGCACCCAGCTCTTCGAAAGTTATATTATTATAGAGCTTGCTGGCCGACAGCAAATTGTGTTCAAAAATAGCGCGATCTAGGATGGACGAACCATCTAAGAGTCAATTTTTTAACACCAATAAAAAGGAAAACAGCTTTATCTACCTAAAGTGCTCGCTTTTTGGTGCAATTGTAACAAAGCTTCGAATTCTTGCAACTCTGACCTACGTATAATGCGATCTAAGTACATCTTTTCCAAAATCGAATAAGCTGGAAGGTGCTGGCAACGTTCGTCTTTAAAAAGAGTGGCCAACATACGAGATCGCTGCTGTCCAGCTGATGCTAGAACAGTGCAGATAAGAGCCTTTTTAAGAGCAGTCATACGTTCCCCTTCTTCGACAATAGAGCGATAAGAGAGTTCGTTATAACGCTGAGCAGCTTCAATAAATTTCCTTTTTTCATTGAAAAGTGTCAACAAGTAGGTAAATTGAAAACCAGTATTCTTTGCTTACCTCCTGTAATCCAAAACACGCGCGTAGCAGACTTTGTACAATACCTGCAGCTCTTCGCTTTGTGTCTCTGCCTGTAAAAGAGATGCTCGGTTGATAAATGCCTCAGCTTGAATGGGATCGTCATCTTCCAGGTAGAGTCGAGCAATTTTCAAATACGTCTCTAGCTTATAGTCCACCGTATATTGTCTGCAATTGAATAGACATTAAATATCTGCCAACATCAATATATTTCATACTTTTGTCCAGTTTCCAATGGGATGCCAACAAGAACATTTGCAGCTTCACGCCAATTCTGGTTTCTTTCATAGATGTCGGCCAAATGTTGACGAATTCCTGCTACTTGTTCCTCGAATGAAATGACCCTTGGTTGGACTTTATCAAGAGTGAAATGAGATACAACCTTTGAGATATCGTCGGGCAGTTTAGACAGCTGAACACCGACATCCGTCAAAATTTGTCTCGAGATGACAAGGCTCACGTGTTCATTTACAACTGTTCAAAAAAAAATTACAACTGGTTTGAATTTTTTAATATTTTTGAACTTACTGGCTTCGACGAAAAGCTTGAGAGTATCAATAAGTTCACTGCCGGTATTAGTGAGAAGGGCTTCTAGTAATTGCCGGTACCTTAAATTAATTTATCTTTACTGATGCTTAGGCAATGAAAATGTCTCCTTACCTATCCGCTTGCTCTTTGTGAGTACCGGAAAAGCTGGTGAGTGCAACAAGTTGAGAACGCAAATTACTTGCAGTAAGGACCATGTTTTAACGTGTTATATTTTTAAAAATTACTTAATTTAGTATTTGTCTAGGCCTTTTGTTTTTGTTAAAAAATTGTGAGCAGTTTCGCCAGTAGTGCGTTTCTTTTCTGTGGAATGTTTATTGATCTGTCAAAGAAAGTGTTGAACTGTCATTGTTAAAAATAGCTTTGTTCAGTGAAGGAACAGGACAGAACAGAACAACTGATTTTTGACATTTCTCACAAATCTGTTCTAAGCTGTCCTAAAAGGCCTTCCACACTATCCCCACTGATATCTAAATACACTGGATTGTGGATTCCCTACAAAGTATAACAGTTTTTCTACTTCCAATAGAGATCTCTACCAAATTGTCAGTTCCAAATGACAGCAAAAACTTGGCACAATGACAGATGAAATTGGAAAGAAAAAAAAGGCGGGCTAATTTTAATTACAAAAATCTAGCTATTTTGTGCCAAAAAAGATTAAAATATCTTATATAAAGTATAAAAACATTTTTACTTGCAGGTTTTCTATAAAAATGGAAAAAAACAATTCCAAATATCTATTTGCTTCCAAGATAAAACAAACAAATAAATGTCATTGTGCCAAGAACTTTAGTTTGACATTTAAAGATGAACGAGACAGAGATACATTGCTGTTTGTTAAAAAGCTCTATTGAGAACTTCCACCAAACGTCAAAAACTCTAGATGGGGGGAAAACAAACACACTATTAAAGGCGTGAACAGTATCGGTGTGTATTTCTATTTGTTTGTATTGTTGTTTTCCCCCCATCTAGAGCTTCTTTTCGATTAAAGAACTATCAAAATTAGAAAGAGAAAAGACAGAGGCAGATTCTGGAAAAGCCCAATTGAAGATGACAAGTACGTAGGCAACTCAACAGCTTAGGTATGTTCAGTGAGGCAACTCCACTGATCTCTATAATACACTGGATAGTGGATTCCCTACAAAGTATAACAGTTTTTCTACTTCCAATTGAAGATGACAAGTACGTAGGCAACTCAACACTTTAGGTATGTTCAGTGAGGCAACTCAACAATTAAGGTATGTTCTTTGAGGCTGAGAAGGCCAGTTCAAGTTGCTGAGATCTTAAAAATTTTACTACAACCGAAGAGGGGCAAAAACCAAAGTGGAATTTCTAAGAAAAAAAAGCAAAAGAACCATCACTTGTTTGTAAATTTGATTTTTTGTAATTTAAAATAATTGTAATAATGAATTAAAAATATTTTAGTTGCAATTTTGTAAAAAAAATTGCATTTCATTATGTTATACAGTTATACCGTTATACAAAAAAATAGGCAACTCAACATCATAACAATTCTCAAATGGCATCAACTTTCTTGTATGGATGCGCTATCCAGTGTATTATAGAGATCAGTGGGCAACTCAACACTTTAGGTTTGTTCAGTGAGGCTGAGAAGGCCAGTTCATGTTGCTGAGATCTCAAAAATTCTACTACAACCGAAGAGGGGCAAAAACCAAAGTGGAATTTCTAAGAAAAAAGAGCACAAGAACCATCACTTGTTTGTAAATTTGATTTTTTGTAATTTAAAATAATTGTAAAAGTGAATTTAAAATATTTTAGTTGCAATTTAATAAAAAGTTTTGCATTTCATCATGTTATACAGTTATTCCTTTATACAAAAAAATAGGCAACTCAACATTATAACAATTCTCAAATTTCATCAACTTTCTTGTATGGATGCGCTATCCAGTGTATTATATACTACGTTTATAATCAGGACCGAGAGCTCGAGTTGGATTTGTGTCGGATTTTCGACCCAGGTTTTTCGTTCACAGATTTGAGAGCTCGATATTGAGTTGAATTGAAATGGTGTCGAGATGACATATGGTGTTTCTCAAGTTAACTCCTCAACCCAGGTTTTTTAGCACAAATTTCGACTCTACTCTGCTCCTGAAATGCAGTCGAGTCGGTTCAAGCTCATTTCAACTCGATTCAGGTATACAAAGGGTCTAAGTGAGCTTCAAGCTCGCTTAAACACCACATGGAAACGTAGTAATAGAAATCAGTGACTATCCCACTGAGTATTGACACATATCAAAAAAGTGGGAAGTAAATCAAGTATAATAGTGTGGAAACAAAATATGAAATTTCATACCACAGGACTTGACAGCCCATCTCACACAATTTGACATGTGTTAATACATAAAAAATTTTAGGATTGGTTCTAAAACCTTCACACATTCTATTCCACTTGGGGGTTTGAGGTTATGGTGATTTGTTTGGACGCAAGTGTGAAAGCAAAATATGAAAATATTTTCTTCACACAAATTTGGCAGTCGTAAGTGATTGTATCACACTTTTTTTTGACATGTATTAATACTCGATGGGATAGTGTGGAATGGCTATTATACATGATTTACTTCCCACTATTTTGACATGTGTAATACTCAGGGCCAGTTGTACAAATATTTGATCCGTGGTTCAGGAATTTTAACTCACCAATTTCGGCGGATTAACTGTGGTTCAACAATGGTTCAGGCATGTAATTGGCTTTTAGTGCATATTAGAACCTTGAACCATCGTTGAACCTCAGTTAACCCGCCGAAATCGGCGAGTTAAAATTCCTGAACCACGGATCAAAATTTAAACCACGATTGTACAACTGGCACTTATATTTTGTAGGGAATCCACTATGTGCCCTTTACACCTTGACTCTAGAGTCATGACTTTTTTTTCGAATTCCTCTTTAAAAATCATTCTGTGAGTCGCGTGCTATTACACGCTGACTCTCGATTCATGACTCAAATTTGACAGTTCTCTTTTAGTTTTGTTGTCCGTGTTAATGCTCTTTGTCTCCGCACCATACAAGTATACAAATGTGCTCTCGACAAGAAACGAACAGAAATGAAGCGACATGGTAAAATAACGAACAAGAACAAGTCAGAAAGAGTCGCCGAAAATTTGGCCCACGACTCTCCGGTTCAAAGATTTTCCATCTCATTCTTTTTCTCTTTCGCACTCATTACTTTTGAAAAGAGTCATGACTCTAGAGTCATCGTGTAATAGTAGACTATCCAGTGTATTATAGAGATCAGTGGTTTTAGTCCGGAAAGTACACGAACAAACCTAAACTGACCAAATTTGTACCCCACTGTACAATTGCCGCCCGAACGCGCCCTAGGCACTGGCCCTCGGTTGTTATCAGTTGCCACTTTGCCAGCTGATTTTTCTTTTCATAACAAAATTGACGTATCTGAATTTTATTTTTTTGTTCATGTTCTACAAAAAGTTTTAAACAAACTGCAACAAACAAAGTAAAAAATCTTGTGTATTACTGTAAATTTTAAATATGTTTCCACGATGTTTTGATTGGTAAGTTCTTGTTTCAATTTTTTCATCTATAAACTCGCATCATTCACCTATAGTCTAAAGCGGAAGTCCATTCGCCCATCTACCTTGGGACTACAAACCTACACAATACGCTACATAAGTACTGCAGAGATTGCCACAGCATTGAGGCCGTTTTATTTTGCAGTTCATCCCGATTTATTTGGACGGCATCCAGAACAAAGAGTGAGTCTCTTATGAGAATTTGAAAACTTCAGGTACTTAATATTTGTTTGCAGAACGTTAACGAAGAATCGCTCAAACATTTAAGTGCACACTTTGAGGCTATGAAACAAAGAAAATTATCTTACAATGTCCCGAACGTTTTGAAATTCTACATAAGAGACACAGACGCGGACAAAAGAGGTAAAAGTCTGTTTGGTTAGCAGAATTATTAACTGATTGCATGAAAATTCCTTTGTTTTCAACAGATTCATTTAAGCTGATCAAAGTACGTTTGGAAAGTACTCAAGAACCTAAATTAGTAATAAAAAATCTTCTCAAATCTTGTAACTTGTCTACAGATTACATTGAAACTATAAAATCAGTACAAAACAGCAGTACACAAAACGTTGCAGCTGCCTACGGAAGCTACAAAACTAATACAGCAGCTTATGGAGACATAAAGTATGGATCGGAATTTGATAATTTTGAATTCACGTTTCGTGAAAAAAATGTAAATGATCGTAAAGAGTTGAGGTAAGAAATATCTTTTTAGATTATTACATTATAATTTATAGTTAATTCAGGAGGGTAAAAATCCTTATGAAAGGTGTTGTAGTTTCAACTTTAACAAATGCTGTCTGGGTACTACCCAGAGGGTGCGTCGCGCCATTAACTCTTTAATTGTAATGACAAAAATCTTGTTCCACAATTATTGTAAAAATAGTTTAAATTAATTGTTTTGTTGTTCTGCCTACAATCAAATCTCACGGTAGTGCGCCCCGCCAAAACTAGCCAAACGAGCGCACAGTGGTCCGTTTCATATGCTGGACGTGAAAAGGTCAAGTCCGACTTTTAATTGTTGGTGCATTTCTAATATATATATAACAATACCCCACTGATGATAAAAATTAGAGCTTCAAAGTATCCGGCTATTTCGGATATCCGGAACGGATCCGGGTATCCGAATCAGATCCGGATCCATGATAAGATATCCGAACTATCCGGATAGTATCGGATAATGGGATCCGGATCCAGGATCCGAGATCCGAAACTATCCGGATAGTGTCGGGTATCCGGATCCAGATTCAGATTCGGATCTAGTTTGATATACTAAGTTTATAGTAGCAGGAAAAAAGAGGGCAAAACAAAAATCTTACGTCATGAAACTTCGAAAACACATTTGAAAAATTTCAACAAAAATATAGGTGGGTTTGTTTGGGCGTAAAGGGGAGGGGGCAGGTAAAGTTGAGGTAAGAGATTATAAAACTGAAAAACTTATGTTTGTAATATACAGGTTGATTCACCTAAAATGTGACAAAAAGCTAGAGCGTGTAGGTTGGGTCAAGATAAGAAAATAATTTATTGGGAGGGGGGTCTATTTCAACCCGTTTAGCCGGGAGGGGAAATCTTTTACAAAAATTGGCTTAAAACAAAAAAAAATATTTAAAAAAAACCGGTTACACTTACAATGCCATGCTATACATTTTTGTAAAGCCAGAAATCTTTTCCTTTATTTTGTTTTTAAATAAATCTGTTTCAGGGATTAGTTTGCGAAATATTTATTTTCAAACTCAAAATTTTGAAAACAAAAATGCAAAAAAAATTTCAGACCGACTTTTTTTTTCAAAATTTTACGTAAATTTTGTTTTCAAAATTCAATGTTGTTATTAGTTTCTAGTCAAAAATATAAAATCGTATGCTAAAATGTTTTTTAGTTTTTGAGAAATCTGAAAATAACAAATTTTATTGAAGTATTTTTTTAATTATCAGAAGAAATGGACTGGACGACGGTAAAAATTTCAAGAAAACGCATTTTAAGCTCGATTTTTTTTAATTCCGCAAAACGCCGATGGATAATTTTTTTTTTAGTCAAAAAAAGTTTTTTTTTCCAAAACGTTCATACTAAAAAATGCATATTCGTAATCTAGAAAGTGCCACCTTTTAGTTGATGTATATCATCAATTTTTCTTTTAAATATTGGAAGAATATTGACAGGGCCACATCAAAGTTAAGAACTGATTACTGCCGAAGCATTAATTTCTTACCTGAATTACAAAAAACATTGGTTATAACAAAAAGCTTTAAAAAACTTTACTTAACATTACTCTTATAAAGGGTGGTTAAATTTTAAGGGCCGATGTTGAATGTGGACCACACCTAAACGTCAAATTTTTTTCTGCATTTCATTTGACATTTCTCAATTTTAGACTAATGGCGATTTCCATGCAACAAAAAAATCGGTTCTGCTTAGAAAAAAATCAGTTTGTTTAGAAGAAAAAATCGAATTTTCGAGACAAATGAAATCTTTCGTTTCTAGCAAGATTTACACGGATTTGCACACACACTACGAAGATTTGACATTTCTCAGGAGTTAAAAGTTTTTTGCTGCAGTGTTTAACAAATATTCACAGTGTTCGTCGTGTGTTTTAATGGATTTAAAACAAATATATCTATAAAAATGTGTTTTATTTATCAAATAAGTGTGGATAATGAATTAAAAGTGATCAACAGGTTTAATTAACTGTGAAATTAAGTGCCCAAAGTCCATTCATCCCAGCTTGCCGATGCGTTTCTTGATTGATGAGTTTAGTGTTGGAATTTGTTTTTTTTTTCTACTTGTATGACCGCACAACTATTTTCGTTTTATTTTGCAACCAATTCCTGATATATATTTGCTTTAAATCGTACAAAACCACACGTAAAATTAAGTCCACTTTAAATAATTTTTAAACACTTTGTGCGTGCAATAATTGTTTACCCCTTTTTGCTTCAAAACTGCTGTCAAACGGTACACACACAATCACAAAAAAAAAATCGAATTTTTTACAGATTTCTTGCAGCTAAAAAAAATAATCGATTTGAAATTGTTGCATGGAATTCGACATAAATCAATTTAAACTATGGAAAGATACACAATCGAGCAACGCGTTAAAGTTATTCAGGCTTATTATGAAAATTGGCGTTCAAATCAAAATGCATATCGTGCACTTCGTGATTTTTTCGGTCAATTTAATCGTCCAAATGTGCGTACAATAAGCAGAATTGCCGCATTTGGGCGAATGATAATCCAAGAGTGATTGGCGAAAAACCAATGCACCCACAAAGAGTGACTGTTTGGTGCGGTTTATGGGCTGGCGGCATCATCGGGCCATATTTTTTCCAAAATGAGGCCGATCAGGCTGTTACTGTGAATGGTGTTCGCTATCGTGAGATGAAAACGAACTTTTTATGGCCCAAATTGGAAAATATGGATGTGGACGATATGTGGTTTCAACAGGACGGTGCCACACAGCTAACGAAACAATGGCTCTTTTGCGCGACAAATTCAATGGCCGTGTTTTCTCACGTGGTGGCGATGTCAATTGGCCGCCAAGATCATGTGATTTGGCACCGTTGGACTTCTTTCATTGGGGTTATTTGGAAGAAAAGGTGAACGTCGATAATCCAGCAAAAATTCAAGAGCTAAAGAATGAGATAATTGGGCACATTAACGGCATAGAACCTCAATTATGCCTCAGCGTCATCAAAAATTTGGACCATTGGATAGAGGTGTGGCGCCGAGGTCGCGGCGGCCATTTGGCCGATATTTTGTTCCATACATAATTGAACATAACCAATATTATCATAATAAAAAGGAATGACAATAATTTCTTAAATAATTTGTGTTATATTCAAAATCAACATCGGCCCTTAAAATATAACCACCCTTTACATTATGTAGTTACTTTACGGTAAGAAAAAAAAAAAAACAATCCCTTTTCTCTTTATTGATTTTACGTGAAAAGGAAAGAGAAAAATGTACTACGAATCACTTCGGATCTACTTTTGCGGATTCCATTTCCATGACCGACGTGAATGTTTTTTGTTTTTTAAGTTTTGGAAAAAAAAATTGTTACCAACATTTTTTTTTTTGTTGATTTTTTAGAAATGACACTTCCTTATTCACGAATATGCATTTTTGAAGTCGCTAGGACGCTTAGTTTAGCCGCAAGTCAAGTTTAAAGGCATCAACTTTGATGCCTCTAGCACGTCTGGTTTAGCCGCAAATCGAGTTTAAGATAAAAGTCGATTTTTCATATAATGCGTTGCATCAATTAAAAGGTGGCACTTCCTAGATTACGAATACATATACATTAAAAAATGTATATTCGTAACCTAGGAAGTGCCACCCATTTTTTCTTATTAGTTTCTAGTCAAAAATATAAAAGCGGGTGCTAAAATATATTTTAGTTTTTGAGAAATCTGAAAATAAAAATTTTTATTGAAGTATTTTTTTTAATTATTCTTAGCCAATCAGAAGAAATGGACTGGAAATTTACGTAAAATTTTGAAAAAAAGTCAGTCTGAAATTTTATTCACATTTTTTTTTTGAATTTTGAGTTTGAAAATAAATATTTCACAAACTAATCCCTAAACCAAATTTATGTAAAACCAAAATAAAGGCATATATTTCTGGCTTTACAAAAATGTATAGCATGGCATTCTAAGTAAAACCGTTTTTTTTAATAATTAGTTTCCTGCTTTAAGTCACTTTTTTACAAATTTTCTCCTCCTAGCTAAACGGGGGAAATAATCTCCCCCTACCATACCATTTTTTTTGTTACCTCGACCCAAACAACACGCTTTAGCTTTTTGTCACAACTTATATGAATCAGCCTGTGTATGTTTCAGTATTATAATATCTGACGTCAACCACCTCTTCCCTTCCACACCCCCGCCCCCACAACCGAAACCACCTCTTATCTTATTAAAGGAAATATTTTCGAGTGTTCGTTAAATGTATGATTTTCAATTATTTTGGGGAATCTAAATACGAGTATAATCATGCTGGAATTATGTTTTTGCAAAGCTTGTAGTGTCTACTTAAAGAAAATAATCTCTTCTCATTTCGACGAATTTGCATGGTATATTTTTAATTTTTTAACTGATACCATGTCTACTGGCTTTTTTTGAGTATGTATTTTAAATTTAAAGCAATTACTGCCGTAATATTCAAGCCATTTAAAACTCGGTTTAAAAGCACTTAAACCGACTACATTTAACCGAACTAAACCGATAGAATTTAAACGACAAAATCTCGTTTAAATCGGTAATATTCACTCCGTTTAAGCAAAAAATTCCATTTGGTTTACGTCGGTTTAAATTTGTGATTTAAACCACAGCGATATAAAATACTTTGAGCAAACCGTTTACCAGCTCTCGGTCTACAAGCCTTTTCTGGTTATATGGTCAACTCTACCCCGATGTGTGGATAACGTGCACAAATATGATGTGTTCGGATAGCCAGCATCACAGAAAATCACATGATTGAATATTTTGCATTGACTGAATAAACCAATAAAATGTTGAATATTAGCTAAAACCATTTAAACCGTACCTAAACGACACGAGAATGCCTCTTTTAAGTTTGAGTCGGTTTATCGTAGTTAAACCGATCATTCGGTTTAAAATTTTGGTTAACGTCGGTTTAAGTGAGTGAATATTACCGATTAGTCGGTTTAAACATTTTAAACCGACTTCTGAATCTAAACCGATTTTAAACGGCGTGAATATTACGGGCATTATAATACTGGTGAAAGTATTTTTGAAGTTTTAAAACACAATAATATCCTAGGAAGACCAAAAGTAAACATTTCCGGACTTTTGTCGAACACTCTCTATAAGCGTACAAAGGTTCGTGATCGTCTTGATGGTACAGTCAAGCACAACAAAACCATGAGGAATCCATCACACACATCTTGAATTTTATTGTGCCCCTTTATATTTTAAGCATAAAATCAAATTTTCCATACCTTTCCCTTCCCTACTTCCCCCTAGCATGCACAATGGACTGTTTTAGATCTCTTAGCGTCAGTTTTTGAGTGCAAATTTGGAAACCGGCCTTTCTATACTGTCGAACCTCTAATGCGATAGTTTTTGGAAAATCATCTTTCTGCTCAGAGCTAACTGACCAAATAATCGGTTGAGTTAACTCGCAGGATATAACCTGAAACTTTGATGACCTCTTTTTCAAAAGCATGTTTTTGTAACACATGATATATGTTTTATCGACCTATGTATATTTAAAGGAAATAAGCTCCTTTTGTTCCACACGGACGGATAAACATTGCCAAAATAAGCGCCACCCTACTGTGCATATGTAGGTATGTATACAAAATAATTAAAATATTTGTTTTAGTTTCAATTCAAACCCATGTTCTTTGCGCAAAAAATATGAATTTCATTGTTAACTGGCTTGGTTAGGTTATCCGCAATCATTTG
The DNA here is from genome assembly GCA_947049315.1 of Epistrophella euchroma. NCBI lineage: Eukaryota > Metazoa > Arthropoda > Insecta > Diptera > Syrphidae > Epistrophella > Epistrophella euchroma. Next base: position 58,209,209 of record OX346245.1, on the reverse strand, counting down.
ATTCGTAGAAATATAGTTGATTTCAATGTCGCCACTATCCAATCTTTCACGAACGAAATGAACAAAAATGATGACGTGGACTATACATTTGATTCTTAGCCATGTAGTAGTAGAAGTAAAATGTTCTTTATTAGAACGAAGTTCTTTAACCCAGGGTCGGGGGGTAAATCCAAAAAACGAAAGATTGTTTTCGACCCTTCGTGGCGCAATGGTATAGTTGTTTGCTTCTTAACCGAAAGGTTCGGCCTTGCAGACCGTTAAAAACAGTTTCCATTTAGTACTAAGGGATATATTTCTTTTGTTTATAAAGCAGTGCCATGATGCGTTAATGCTGCTTTTCGTAGCGGTATTTTTGTTCTCTAAATGTTTTGAAAAACTCGTTGCGTTGCAATATGAATTTCTTCTCCATTAAAAATCCACCTTTTTTGGTTGGATAGCCTGCCACCATTTCTGAAAACCATTTCTGATTTCAGAAGATTCACTTCTAAACTCCATCTTTCGCAGTACTCCTCAAGACGAACTATCATATGCTGCATAACCTCAACATCATCAGCTAAGATCACCATATCGTCAGCATACAGTAATAATCTAATGTTAATATGTTCGACATGGAGACCTCCTTCTATGTATTCATGCAGGTCGCTGATATAAAGCGAAAAAGTAATAGTGATAATAAGCATCCCTGCTTTACCCCAAAATGAGTTTCAAATTAATCTGAAAGCTCGTTTCCTATCCACACATCCGATTTTGTATTCGAATATAAAAATTCCAACAGATTAACAAATTTTCACGTAGTTTAAAAATCAGCAACTGTCTCGAGGTTTTATCGAACGCGGCTTTTAAATCTACGAAGAAAGCACATACTTTCTTTTTTCTGCTAGCTTGATGTGAACAATTGCAGCTAAGTTATAAATGTTATCTACTGTAGAATATTTTTTCCTAAAACCAGCCTGGAATTCAATCAGAATGTTGTTTCTTTCAGCAAAAAAATAAGCAAATCGTCTACATAAACAGCATCAAAGACCAAACTCTTTTTCTCCTGTCGAAAATATACGCAAGCATCTGTTTTGCAACGTTGGTATCCATATTTGATAATCACATCGTTCAATTTCGTATTCTATTGACGACTAGCTTGCTTTAGACCGTATATATCCTTTTTTTAGCAAACAGATTCGTCCACTGCCATCATCGAAACTGTCTGGTTGTTTCATATACACTTTTTCTTTAACATCTCCCTGCAATTAGGCATCCATCTGATCAATTTCAAGGTTAAATTTTGAAGTAAGAGCGATGAGAAGCCTTATTGATGAATATCTAACTACTGGCAAAAATGTCTCTTCATGATCGATTCCAGGACGTTGACTGCAACATTTGGCTACCAGCCTTGCCTTGTAATGGATAACTGCCCCATTTGAATCTGTTTTAACTTTAAAAACCCATTTGGAATTAATAGTTTTCCTGTCCTTTGGCAAATCCACCAGTTCCCAGGTACTATTGTCGAGTAACGATTTGAACTTCTTAAAGACTCTTCAACAGTTGATGGTTCTTCAATATTGCCGCACGCCATGTACGTTATACTTCTGCAACTGTGTCTGGTTGAGTGTCATCAATCACATCATCAGTAACCTAAATGCTACTCAAGCTGCTTCCAGAAGGATTTATTAAAATATAACTTTTCAGATTAACTTGCGTCATCTGAGCTCTTTTTACATCTTGAATATCCGAAATGCCCAAATCTTCTTCATCAGTATCAGAACTATACTATAGACAATTTACCTACTATTTATTGCGCGGTTGGTAGTTGGATCATACACACGATATCCTTTAGTTCCCTCGCAGTACCCAATGAAGATCAGCTTCTGTGATTTTGCGTTCTTTTCACATCAGGAACATTTCATTAACCGCATCCGATCCGAAAATTCGGAAATGACTTAAGTTGGGTTTCGATTCATTCCAAATTTCAGTTGGAGTTTTGTCACGAGATGTAGAACAGTTTTTTAAATAAGCTGCCATTGACATCGCTTCTGCCCAAAACTTATTTGGAAGACCCGTTCGCTCAGCAAGGCCATTTTGCTGTGGTGTATAAGGTGTTGACGTCTGCTGTTCAATACCACATGACTTGAATAGCTTTTTCAACTTTTGATTGCAGAATTCCGTTCCATTGTCTGATCTGAATTTCTTGATGTACCTTCCATTTTGCTTCTCAACTACACATATAAATTCATAGAACTTGGAAAAAGTTTCGTCCTTCGATTTTCTGCTAAAATCCTCAATCAAACAAATGCGTAGCGAGCTCCACCAATTTATGTATATTCCGTTGGTCCTGCCAAGTCAGCATGTATAACATGGCTTTTGAGCCATGTTTGTTGAAGGGTTGTCGCGAGTGCTTTCCTATTAAGCATGTTACGCAAATATGATCTCCACCGTCTTCGAGATCTGAAATACTGTCAACAACCAATCACTAACCCAGATTTATTTTTGTCATCAAGCTTTTTTGTCTTCTTCATCGCACAATCAGGGGATTTGTGACCAATTTTATTACAGCTATAGCAACGTTTTCCCTTTTTCTTCTGCAACCCTTTTTTATTTCCGCTGGTTTTTATTGCATCACTTGTCAGTTTTGTACCGGTATTGTCCATTGCCATTACCATTGGTTAAAACTGATCTGACAAACCGCACATCAAAAATTGCCAACCATTAATCGGCGACTTTGAATCCTATTGCATTCAAACGTTGCGCCACCGTAATGATTGTGAAGAAACGTAAGTATGTATCCACTGAGTTGCAGTTTTCCAGTTTGGTACCTGTTAATTGTCTGACCAATGTGATTCGGCGTGAGCGGCCTTTGTCTTCAAATGCTGACTGCAGTTTCTCCCATATCTCTGTAGCTGTTAAGGTTTCTTGGACATGTACATAATTACTTGGTGCAACGCTCAAATTAATCGCTGCTCTTGCCTTCGATATTTTATTTGGATCCTTTTGCGTTCCAAGAACCTCATTCCAGTTGTTGTTGTACTCCAGGTATGTTTGCATCGCAAACTTTAATATTGCATAGTTTTCGCGACCCTTCAGTCGTTCAAACGATACCAAAAAATTCTTCTCTATTGCTATTGCACGTAATCACAATATTGGTAACAGCACTAAAAAAATAAATTTATTTTCAAAGAAGCAATTCTCAAATTTGTATCTTCGAATTATTCTGGGCCCCATAACCTGTTGTAGAACTACGTTTATTCCTGAAGATTTAGGGTTTGTTTCACAATATCTGATTAAAGTTCCCCATAAACTATCCGACACATAAATTATCCGCAACTTAAATCCTCTCATTGAAAAACTTTGCGATTCACAATCATAAATTTATGTGTCGATTAGCTAGTTGTCAGCTATTCCAGTTTTCCAAAAAATTTGACTGATTGAAAATGTTCAATCAAATAATATTAGTATAATTCTAAAATTGTCAAATTTCAATTAAACTTTTCAGACCGAGAGCTGGACAGAGGCCCGAATACGGTTCAAATTGTTAGAAATTGTGCGTGGATACATGTATGTGAGCGGTTTAAAAAAGTTTTTCTTTGTTTTTTGCATTTTAAAAGTGCTTTTTTGTGTTGTTAGTGCGGTATATTGCCCTGAATCTTTGTACTCTGGGTCTTAACGCAAAATAAACGACCTCTTCTCAGCTCTGTTTCACAAAATATCCGTAAGTCCAAAGCATTATTTTGATGTATTTGTTATATAATGTATATATGTATTTGTTGTGCGAGTCGCACTGACAGCAGCTGTACATATTTTAAATGCCAGTTTAATTTTTTAATCGGAACTTCAAGCGGCCTATAAAATATTCAAAACTTTAAGTGCCCCTTAGACCTATTCAGATATTGTGAAACATAAATGCGGTTTTTAAGTGACAAATAAGTTCCATGTAGCTTAATTGGAACTTTAATCAGACATTGTGAAACAGACCCTTAGGGTTTGTTTCACAATGTCTAATTAAAGTTCCCCATAAACTATCCGACACATAAATTATTCGCAACTTAAATCCTCTGATTAAAAAACTTTGCGTGTCACAATCATAAATTTATGTGGCACTTAGCTAGTTGTCAGTTATTCCAGTTTTCCAAAGAATTTGACTGATTGAAAATAATAGATCAAATAATTATTAATTACTTAGCCAGTTCACGTTTCTAAGATCTCACTGAGATCTCACTCAGCAAGCTCCGTCAGCTCCACTGAGCAGAAGGAGAAACCTGAACAAAATTTCTCCGCTAGAAGTCAAAACCAATTTCCATCTCTTTTTTATTAATTAATCAACTGCGACAAAAAATAATTGAGCAAGCGAATCCAAAAAATATCAGTCTCAGTTTTTTGACAGCAAAAGTGAGGAATCTCACTGAGGAATTACGTTCAGATTTCTGAGATTGCTGAGATCTCTGAGATCTCAGTGAGCTTGAGAAACCTGAACTGGCTAATTCTCAAATTGTGAATTCTGAAGTGTCATAATCAAACTTTTTGGACCCAGAACTGGTAACAAACAACATTACTATGGTGTTTTAAGACCCCTTGCTGCAAGTTGATAAAATCCAGATAGAAATTGTGTGTTTATTTGTGGATATGAGTGTTTTAAAATACTTCAGCGTGTTTTGAAATATGTACCATTTGTATGGTGTTAAGTGGTGGAATTTTTGTCGTGAATTAAGTATCTAAGTAATTGGGTTAACACATACAAATATCCATCACTATTCCAAACTATGTACTTAATGACTGAGTCACATTGACAGCTGTAAATATTTCATTTGCCAGTTTAATTTTTTAATCAGCACTTCAACTGGCCTGTAAAATATTCAGAACTTTAAGTGCCACTTAGGGCTATTCAGATATTGTGAAACGTAAATGAGGTTTTTATTTGCCAAATAACTTCCACCCCTTAACACTGTAAAAATGCGATTTAAAAACACACTAAAGTATTTTAAAACACTCATATCCACATAGGTAGGGTAGGTAGAAATGGCGGCCCCGAGCAGCCTAAGCTCGGTGACCCAATTAGCGCTGAGGAGCGCCGTTTTGATACCATGACTCGTGTGACCTATATAAAAAAGAATCGGTGTTATAAGAGGGATTTACGGATCAAAATGCCAGGCTAGGCAGATTGTTGGTTTCAGAAGTCCATTTACCACCTGCTTGTAGTCTATGGATTCTGACGGGGGAAATGGTGTAGTAGTAGTAGCTACTTAAAGAATCATCTTAGAGCCATTTCGACCCGTTGAGAAAGGAGATCAAGTCTTTGATCTTCAGTTCGGAGAGTTCATTGAGATCGTTAAAAAAGGCTTTTCCCAATGATTGTGTTCTGATTCTGGCCAGAGCGGGACATTTACACAGGAAATGGTAAACAGTTTCCCTTTCCTGCTGGTCCCCACAGCTACGACAGTGAGTGTTGTGAGGTATGCCCAGCTTCACCGCATGCTCTCCGATGGGCCAGTGCCCAGAAAAGGTCGCAACGACCCTGGCTATGTCTCGCCTGGGTCTGCATAAAAGGTCAGTTGTTCGGTTTTTGCTATAGGTGGGCCACGTCTTTCTGGATATGACGCAGTTAGCTAAACTGCTCCACCTACGGTTGGATTCATTTAGAAAAATTGAGAATATATTGCCCTTCATAACCCCAAGAGGAATGTTAACTCTCTCCGCAAGAGAGTCATGAAGGGCTGATCCTTGCCTGGCCAGTTCGTCTGCCCGCTCGTTACCCTCAATGCCACGATGACCTGGAACCCAGATAAGAGAGATTTTGAGGTTCCCGTCTAGGCTTGCGAGCTCATCACGACATTGTCGAACCAATTTGGAAGACGAAAGTGGCGAAGCAATAGCTTTAACGGCTGCCTGACTGTCTGTCAGGATGGCAGTATTACGATTCTTGTTAGGGTCTTGTTTAAGTATCCTGCATGCTTCCCTGATTGCCAGCAATTCCGCCTGGAAAACACTAGCGAAGTTAGGAAGCCGATAAGATTTGGAAATGTTCAGAGATTCGGAAAAAAAACCCGAACCAACTCCACACTCCATCTTTGAACCATCAGTGAAGATAGTTGTGTCGAAGCCTCTCGTCATGAGGTCATCTTTCCATTCCTCCCTGGTAGGAAAAATAACTTTAAAATCCGAACTGAGGTCCAGAGTAGGAGTGCAGTAGTCAGTGGCTGTTGAGAACATGTCCATAGGGATCAGTTTTGTAATATTACTATGACCATAAGGTCTGGCAACCCAACAATTCGACTCTTTTAGTCTTATCGCGCTGCAGGATACTAGATATTTTATATGTAAGTCGGGTGGTAGTAGGTGCAGAAAAACGCTTAAGTCATCTGTTGGGCATGTTCGTAAGGCCCCTGTTGTGCCAACGCTAGCTGTTCTTTGTACTTTTTTTAGCTTGTCTATGTTGTAGGCTTTATTAAGCGCGGGCCACCATACAATTGAACCGTACGTGAGGATTGGTCGTACCACAGCTGTGTACGTCCACAGTATCATTTTCGACTGGAGGCCCCACTTTTTACCAAATGTTTTGCTGCAGGCGTAGAAGGCTATGCAGGCTTTCTTTACCCGTTCTTCAATATTTATTCCCAGTTTAATTTAGGGTCGAGAACTACGCCCAAGTATTTCGCACTGGAGGACAATGAGAGAGTTTGACCGTTAAGTCGGGGTAGAGTGAAGGGTGGTATTTTAGTTCTGGTAGTAAAGAGCATCAGTTCAGTTTTACTTTGGTTAACTCCTAGTCCACAACTCGTAGCCCAGTTACTAACCTTGTTCAATGCCATCTCTGTGATCTCACTGATCACGGGCGGGAACTTTCCTGACACCAATAGTACCAAATCATCCGCATACGCAACTGCCTTCACCCCACAATTTTCGAACTTAGCGAGAATTTTGTTCATGACTAAAAGCCATAGGAGAGGGGATAGAACACCACCCTGGGTTGTTCCTCTACTAATATATTTGGTCGATTTTAAATTACCTAACGAAGCTTGAATCCTTCTATCGTTGAGCACTCCCTGATGTAGTCTTCCACACCAAAAACAACGAGTGATTCCCAGATGGATTCGGTTAGGACATTGTTGAAAGCCCCTTCAACGTCTAGGAAGGTAGCAAGGGTATATTCTTTAAAATGTATTGTTTTCTCAATTGAGCGCACTACTTCGTGGAGGGCCGTCTCCGTAGACTTACCCTTGAGGTATGCGTGTTGAGAGTTTACAAGAGGGCATTCAACTAGGATGTCCCTGATATGGTTGTCGAGGATTCTCTCCAAGGTTTTAAGCACAAAAGAGGTAAGACTAATCGGACGATAATCCTTCGCAGATTCATGCCCTCTCCTACCAACTTTTGGTATAAAGACCACTCTTACATGTCTCCATGACTCGGGTACATGATTAAGTTGGAGACATCCCCTGAAGATTGTCTCCAGCCACGGGACTGCCACAGTTTCTAGCTTTTGTAGCATAATTGGCAAGATGCCGTCTGGGCCCGGAGACTTGAATGGTGAGAAAGTATTAATTGCCCAGGCAATATTTTCTCTGGTTATAACGGTATTGATACGCTCTACACGAGCTAACGATATGTCACGAGTTCTAAGCGGTTCGAAGCTGCTGTCTTCGCAGCCCGGAAAATGAGTCGTCATCAGTAGTTCAAGGGACTCAGCTGGAGAAGCCGTCCAAGATCCATCCGGTCTTTTTAAGAAGGAAGGATTAGAATGCTCCTTCGATAGCACTTTACTAAGCCTTGCCGAATCTTTAATGTTTTCGATGGACTGACAGTATTCTCTCCAGCCTTGTTGCTTGGCTGATGCGAGCGCTCGCTTGTAGACTCTGAGACAATCTTTATAAGGCTGGTAAAACTTATGTTTGTGGCAGATATTGAAAATTGTTTTTAGTCAACTTCCTGAGGTTCGACAGATCCTCGTTCCACCATGTGGGTAGGGTTTTGCGGCTATATTTCACTGGACAAGAGACCTTAAAGGCTAAGCTCAATGATGTTTCAAAGGTTTTCACCTTTGATTCTAGGTCTACAACCGAGTCAGTACTCAGATTCGGTATATTGCGCAGTTTAGAATTAACAATTTGACTGAATTTCTGCCAGTCAATTCTTTTAGGATTTCTGTACCGGGGAGGTGTTTCGGTCTCGAAATTTATATTGAAGAGAATCCATCTGTGATCCGAAAAGGAATTCACCAGGGACACTCCAATTCTCCACCGATGGTTTACAATTGTTGTTAGTAATGGTAACATCCAACACATCTTCCCATCCCTCATAGTTTTCCGAACTTGGAAACACGAAGGTAGGAGTAGTGCCTCTGTTACAAATGGTTAGGTTGTTTTCAATAATAAAATCAAAAAGTGACTCACCTCGTTCATTGATTTCTGAGCTGCCCCAGAGGGTATGCCGTGCGTTGGCGTCGCACCCAATTACGAGGTTTAGACCCTTGGATTTTGCTTTCTCAGTTACTTTGCGTACTTCTTCAGGTGGTGACGGCCTGTCATGCGCTGAGTACGCAGAAGCCAGTAGTAAGCTGCCTGCTTTTTTATCTTCCAGCCTAACGACTGTCAGATCGGGAGTGCTAAGATTTGGACACAAAAAAGCTTTTAAGTGTTTTTTAGCTAAAATGCAAGTTCTTGGCTTACCCTGGTCTTGGTTCACGGTTGTGTAGAAAAGGTCGTATCGGGTGTCTTGGAGGCCTCGGACTCTGAAGCCATTAACCCACGGTTCTTGTACAACGCCGACGTCAATGTTCTCCTCCCTCAGGAAAACTTTCAGATTATCTGAAGCACACCTTGAGTGCTTCAGATTAATCTGAATGACCTTCAGCGCGTTTTTATCAGTTCGTCGATTCTGCAGAGTCAGGGCCTGGCGACTTGCTAGGGACCTCAACGCCGCCGATGGCCTCGTCGATCTCGACATTGTCATCAGCTTTGTCGGGGTCTGCTCCCTGACTCTGCAGAATCTTTACCTTGACATTCCTGATGCCAAAACGCAGTTTGTATTCGGCTTGTTCGAGAGCCCCTAAGCTTTCCTCGCTGATCTTCAGAAGATAAGGCGCGCTGTTCTTCTGTGGTTCTTCAACCTTTATGACTGCCCAGTCATGCATTGGAACCAGCGGATTTAGCCTCTGAAGACCGCGGATCAGCTCCTGTCCGCTTGGCTTAATGCCCATGAGGGGCAACCAGATGCGGGCCTTCGGTTGCCTAGGGATGTCCTTAGCTGGGATAAGCTTGAGCTTCAAGCCCTCCCAGTCATTGCTGACCTTAGCGATGCTTGTACTAAGGAAATCCCTAGAGAACCTGTCCGCACACCTGATTACCCTGAATCCCCTGAGCATCTCGCCAGAGTCGAAACTGGGGTAAGGGCCCTCATTTGCGGTTATGGTGTAAGAGAACACCATCTCGGAGAGCTTGCCCTCGATTGAGTTCCACACATTCAACAGACCTTTGTTGTTTGTGGAGAGCTCATCCACAATCGCTACCTGGAGGTCGTCCCTGACAACCTCACTAACAGTACGCGGTTGCGCTGCTCTAGGAGATGGCATTCCCTCAGTTTTAGTCTGACTGCCAAGCTTGGTTTTTTTACCAGGTCGGTTGGCCTCTTCACGAGACCTATTTCGCTTGACAGCCTTTTCTTGAGCTACCAAAAGATTGTTGTACTCATCAACAATCTTCTGGTATTTTATTTTATCGGAGGCGTCATTCTCATGAATCGTTCCAGCTTCCTCATTCTTGGCAATCTTGTCAAGAATAAAGGAAGCCCTCTTGAACTGAATCTTGAGAAGGGCGCCCGCCGATCGTCTGTTTTTGTTCCTCTGAATAGCGCTGCTATGGCTGGCATTGCTACACGAGGGTTCGAGGTTGGGTTTGGTCGGATCGGTAGACATGGGGGTACTATGGCTGGTACCGCCCATGACACCTGTTTTTTCGGATTGCCCAATGATACCGGATCTTCCAGTGGTCACTGGGCTCTCCTTTAGGGTTTCCTGACTGGAGGCCAGGAGTTCATCCTCTAAGTCAGCGGATGGTAAGTCGTCTGTTATGTCAATTTCGTCCATTTTGTGTAACTTTTAAATTTGGTTCCCACGAGTAGGTCGGAAAGGAAAGGTCAGCCCCGGCAGAGCCGATATACCGGGGTAAGGCAAGAAGTAAGACGGACCCTGCCAAGGCGTCCGAATGAGCTCGTTAGCGACTGGTTTGCCCCCCAGCCTTCCATTTCTTCGGCACGGATTATGAAAAATCGCTCACTCCACCACTGAAAATTAGGGCTCATTGCTGAGTGTTTTACTATTGAGGAGTAAAGGAACACCTCAGCAATTCGACCTGACCTTAGCTGATCACCATCTTGACAACGCACAAGATAAAAACTGTGGTGATCATTACCGCCCGGCACCCACTAGGAGGGTTTGATACGAGGATTTTTGCCGAGCTCATATCCACATATAAACACACATTTTCTAACTGAATTTTATTAACTTGCAGCTAGGGGCCTTAAAATACCATAGTAATGTTGTTTGTTACCAGCTCTCGGTCCAAAAAGTTGAGTTATGACTACAAAACTCACAATTTAAGAATAAATTAATAATTATTTGACTGATTATTTTCAATCAGTCAAATTTTTTGGAAAACTGGAATAACTGACAACTAGCTAAGTGGCACATAAATTTATGATTGTGAAATGCAAAGTTTTTTAATGAGAGGATTTAAGTAGTGGATAATTTATGTGTCGGATAGTTATAGGGAACTTTAATCAGAAATTGTGAAACAAACCCTTAAGTAAATAAAAGTAGGAGATAAATTAATGTGTGAACAGTTTGAATAAAATTTATGAAGTGAAGAATTTTTTTTTATAATAATGATAGCTATTTGATAAGAATGCTAAAATTGATTATACTAATACAGTGATATTAGGACAGTATTTCAATAACTACATGTTGTTAAAAAATGGACGGAAATTGATGAACGGTCACAAATTTCACCAACGTTCGAATGAGCGCACACATTTTGAAGCCGGCGAATTCGGTAATTCCATTAGAAGTACTGAGATTATGTACGCGAACATGCAAACTTAATTCAATATACTATGAAAAGTCACAAGTTTGCCAAAATTAAATATTCATCATATAATACATATAAACAAATTAGATAATTCATCATATAATATATGTCCATATTTTGAAATTTAATGCAACACACGACAGCAATTATTATATTCTTCTTTTAATATAAAATGTATTTTATTTATTTACGCAACACACGACAATAATTATTATTGGATACCATGGAAGATACCGGAGGACGAATAGGTGCATTTTTATTTGACAGTAGCCTTTGGCTAAATTCAATGTTGTAAAATACTAGGCTTTCCCTAGCTTGTCTAATATACTGTCTATATTAGGAAAAGGGTACTTGTCATCTAAAATGATTTCATTTAATTTCCTTAATCCAATTCCAATCTTTTCGGGGCAACAACAATCGGAGAACATCAGTATCTACTGTTAGATTTTCGAACAGTACCCTGTTTTTCTATTTCTAGCAACAACAAAAAAACCGACTGGGTGGACAACCAGATTTATGCATTGAGTTAAGATACTGTGTCACTCACTTATACACATTAATTACTTACTGGTTGTTTTAGACTCATGCTTCAAATTTTAGCTCGTGGAAGCTCAGGCCATTAGCTTTCAGAACATTATAACCTGTCCATACCAAATCCATAAAAGTGGGTGGAAATATCTTAGTAAACTGAAATAACTAAACTTTTACTTTGAACTTCAATTTTTAATCTTTATTCTTAATTTTTTTTAAATAACAAGTAGGTTTTAATTTTTTGTATTAAGGATCTGGTTTTGAATAAAAATTTATTAATTAGGATGAAATCTAGCTCATAACAAGTTACACATGGTATTTTATTTACTCAGTTTAAAGGAGTTGTGGAAATGCATTCGTTTCATGCATTTCTAAACTTTATAGCCCAGACAAAATGTACTTTTACTGTGCAAAAGATGCAAGTAAAGATTTTTAAAAGCATTCTGTATTTTGGCCTTAGAAACAATGATTTAAAAGTTCACTGTCGTAACTGGCTTTCATAAAAAGTTATTGAAGGTTGTATGTCGAAAACATATGTTTTTCGCATATAACTTTTTAACGGTTATTTATGGTACTTTTCATACCTGGGGAAAGTTTTTGAAAGACAAAACCAACATTTTGTAAGGAATTTCTTTTGGATTTTTAACTCCAAAAATTGAAGTTCAAAATAAGGGTTGACAGTTATTTAAGTTTACTAATGTCGAATTCCTTTTATCAAAAAAATTCGATTTTTTTTCTAAACAGAATCCATTTTTTTCTTTCAATACAAGGAATTTGTCCAGAAAAATCGATTTTTTTCTTCTGAACAAATCGATTTTTTTTGTTAAAAGGAATTCGACATAAGTTATTTCTACCCACTGGTAAGGATTTGCTATGGACAAGTTATGATATTCTGAAAGCTAATGGCCTGAGCTTCCATGAGTTAAAATTTGAAGCGTGAGGCTAAACTAAATAATAACATATCAGATCAGTGCTCAATAGGGCAATTTCAACCATATTATTGACAAAAACTTTTCTAAATGCTTACGTTTTGAGCAAAAATCAATGCGTCCTTTTTAAAAATTGAAAGTTTTTTCTTTTTTCTTTTGCATCTTGTAATTGCATGTTCAAAAATGGGAGACAAGCAGAATCATAGCACCCCTTTTTCGTTTTCTCTGCCACTAACTGATTCGATTGTTATCTCCCGTTCAATTTTCTTTTTCAAATCCATAAATTACTCTTTGGTTTCTAAGTATGCAAAAGAAGAAGGAAAACACATCCGTACTTAACTACTGCCACTGTTATTAAAAAAAAAAAATCAAAAAGATATGGGTGAGCGAGTAATGTACAAAAACGGCGAAAGAAGCGAAAGCGACCTCTCCTACTTTTTAATATATTTTTTCTTTCTCCATCCTTTCTTTCAAGCACTCAATTTATGCATGACCCAGCAGTTTGTAAAACCCCCAGTTTTTTGTATTCATACGAAAAGCAGTTCATCGGAAATCATAACCCTGATTTTCCGCAATCCAATGAACTTGGCTGTTTAGGAATTATGAAAAAATAGCTTGCTGAATATTATATGGATATGATTATTAATTCCCCGAAGAACATACGTTCTGCAATTCAATGAGTCAAAAATACACAATCGATGAGCCAGAATTCCGCAAAATTTTTATGTGAACCTTTGTCCCATCAAAGTTGGTTAAAGTTTCACGATTCATTCTAAAGGAAAAAGAATGAAATAAGATATTGTGGAATATATTTATCCATTTAACAGAAATATTTAATTCCAACTCAATTAATTTTTGAAAATAGAAATGAGCTCGTGATTTGCCCGCCTTTGGCCCAGCCTTTTAACAGCCCTGACCAGACTGTTGTATGTTTTTATCGGCCTGAGAAGATTTTTTTTTAATGAAAATACATTTTTATTTATTATCAGATCTTGGTTAAAAAACAACATATCCGAAGCACTTTCTCGTAGCAAAGACTTGGAAGGACTTAAGGAAGAAGTCTCAAAACTGCAAAAATCACTTGCAAAACGATTAATGCTCAAAGAAGTCCGTTATGATTGTGGATGGAATTACGAACACTATCGTGGATGTCTTAAGACATTGGAACGTTTAGCAAATATGCACGGTAAACATGTGGACGTTCTAAAAGGTAAAACTGCTTGCTGTTTTTATTTTGTGCCTGAAAACTACTTTTTGAATATTTTACAGGAAGAATTGTGGTCTTTGCTCCATTCACTGGTGTCAGTTTGGAGGGTCATGTTATGCTTTTTACTGGAGATGTTCTCAATAATTGGTTAGACGTAAGTTTTTTTCCCTTTTTAAATATTTTATTTAATTTATTTATTACTTTCTTTTCATAAAGTTTATAAAAAATATTTCGAAACACGATAGTTTTTTGAAAAAGATTCCGAATTATGAAACTGCTTTGTCACAAGTCCTTCGAAATATAAAAATCGGAAGAAGAAAATTTATGCCAAAACAACAAGCTGTTGACTATGCTGGACATCTTACTAAAGTAACAACAAATCTCTTGGATTTTCTTACGACAAACAAATTTCCTAAATCTTGGCCGCAAGATCTGTCTGAATTTGAAATAGTTATTGAGTCGTAAGAAAAAATTGTATTTTCAAAAGTAGTTACATAAGTATACATTTTCAATTTTTCTTTAAGTGAATCTGGTCCGCTCATGGTGAGTCCAACTGGACAACTAATTGCTCCTTCTACTTGCCCAGGCACAATTCTGGTTGATTTCATTACAACACATCTCGAAGAGGCCAAACAAAAAATGGACCAATATAATAAGTAACTACATATTTATTAATTAGTCGATGAAAGATATTTGATTATTATTTTTTTCAGGCATAAACATGTCGAAAAAGAACTACATAACCGTTGCATTAAATTATTACATTTGAAATCTCTCACAAAAGATGATTCTGTTACGCCGGATAAAATGATTCAAACTCTGGATAAGCTGATTTTGACCAACTTGAAATCTTTAGAAAATATTCATTTGAACATAACGAATTATTACTCAGTTCATACAGATGGCACTGTTTGCATACCTTGGGATTTTGAATTAGATTAATATGAATCTAGTAGTTTTGTTAAATATCCATTAATCGAAAGTTAATCTAATTAGTTGAGTTTGTGAGTTTTTGTGTGCTTGTAGTTTGTGTGTGTAGAAAAATATACAACGAAATGTGATATTGATGTCCATAATTTATATGGTATAGTTTATATTTTTAATGCATTGTACATTACTCATAATATAAAATTATTTATCTAGACAGTAGCCTGATTAGAGTTATAGAAAGCGAATGGTTTTGGGTGGCGAAATTGAGTGAATGTTAAATAACATTTTGATTTTTATTGCGTGAATTTTCGATAGCTTTTTATGGGTTGGAGGAACGACGAACGGCCGAATGCTATTGTTCGTTTTTAATGAAAACTAAAGCAAATAAAATGTGAATTTGAATATTGTTTTATTATAGAATAGATTATATTTTCGGAATAAAACTGAAAAAATAAAAAAAAACATCAACGCACGAGCAGCAACAATTTATGAGGGAAATTGAATTGCGCAAAGTTGAGGATTCTTCTACTTGCTCACGTCGGGCTCGGCATATATTCAACCGTATTGTGCGTTTCATCCGAAAAAAATGTTTCGCCATAATATTTTGGGTTCGCCCAGCTATTGTAAGTTTCGTCCTAACGAAATTTACGTTTCCCGCCGAACAAATTGTTCGCGCGCGACTAACCTTAAAATCACTCTTGTTAAGGACAATTCACATGAGAGCGACCAGCAACCAACATATGAACAAATATTCGTCCATTTTGACATTTCTTTCCCATGTCATTTTTTATTCGTCGCGAATCACCATCAAAAAAATAAACAAAAGTGATTTTTAGATTAGTCGCGCGCGAACAATTTGTTCGTTTAACTTTGGAATAGAGTTTGACCATTGACTTATTATATATTGACTGCTAGTTGTTTGTCGATGTTCAAAGGGTAGACAACGCGGTGCATTCAAGAGGACACAAGCGTCCACAATCAACCTCTGTCTATCAACTCCTACTCTCACCTCCAAGTGGTGAACATCAGGTGCCTAGTACATTTGACTGAAGATGGGGATCCAATCCCTGTGGACGGTTTAAGGTGGCAGCAGACGAGAGAGGGGGGGAGGAGCGTTTCCACTAAGGCACTTCTCCTTTTTTCAGGCGGCAGCGGAGGAATTCCCCAGATGGAATCAACGGTGGCGTCTACAGTTCTAGTCAGTTTGAACTACTTAGTGAACACCTTATATGGGCTACTACGACGTATTCGTAGCTCAGGCCTATAAGGAGCGGTTTATCCGGCTCCCCGTCCTTGGAGTTATAATAAGGATCTGGTCCTCCAGGCTAGGGAGTTGTGCGTCGGGGTGACTTCCCTACCATGGAAAAAATGTCGGTTCCGAAACGACAACAAGCCTCGGATATGGATGATTTCAATGTTGACGACCCCAGCAAACGAAACAAGGACAATGAATTTCGGATCTGCACGTGGAATGTCCGGACCCTAAACAGGCCACGTGCAGCCGAACAATTAGTGGAGAACCTGGATAGGCTAAAGGCTGATGTAACAGCCATCCAGGAAGTGCGATGGGATGGAGAGGGCATACGAAGGATGCAATCGTGTGACATCTACTTCGGCGAGTGCTGCAAGGAGCAGGGTCAGCGGCTCTTTGGTTGTGGTTTTGTGGTAAGGGGAAGACTTAGGCAAGAAGTCTTGGGCTTCAGAAATGTAAGCGAGCGCCTGGTCACAATCCGCATCAAAGCAAAGTTCAAAAACATCACGTTGATCTGTGCCCATGCCCCAACGGAAGAAAAAGATGACTCAACCAAAGAAGAATTTTACGATCTCATCGAGGATACGTATGATAGGTGCCCCAAGTACGACGTCAAGATTATTCTTGGCGACTTCAACGCCAAGATCGGAAAGGAGGGTATCTTGGGTTCGATAGTTGGAGGACCCAGCCTGCACGACAACACTTCCGGTAACGGACTCAGGCTCATTGATTTCGCGGCGGGGCGAAATGTCATCATAGCAAGCACTCTATTCCCACACCTCAATATACACAAAGGGACCTGGCGGTCTCCGGATCAACGAACCGTCAACCAGATTGATCATGTTGCGATAGACGCCAGACATGCTTCCAGTATCCTGGATGTCCGAACGTTCCGAGGTGCCAACATAGACTCGGATCACTACCTAGTGGTAGCGCAAGTACGTATGCGGATATCCATGACGTCACAACGACGAGCGAATGCTGTAAAACGATTTAACGTCGCGAAGCTAAAATCGCAAGAGGTAGCCAGGACTTTTGCAGACCACGTCTCTCTTAAACTCTCAACAAGCCCGCCACAAGCATCATCTGTAGAGGACCAGTGGAAGCACTGCCAAAATGCCATCAAAAGTGCCGCTACTGATGTGCTGGGTTTCACTAGGCCACCACAACGAAACCCCTGGTTCGATGAAGAATGCAGACTGGCGCATGAAGCAAAGAACGAGGCCTACCAAGCCATGCTGCAGGCTAGAACCAGAGCTGCTGAGAGAGCAGCCCGGGAGCTCTACGGGCAAAAACGAAGGGAGGAACGCCGACTTCTCAGGAGGAAAAAGAGAGAGCATGCGAAGCGGGCGGTCGAGTCTATTGAGGACTGTAGCGGCAGGGGTGATGTTCGGAAGTTCTACCGAAGGGTGAGGCAAACTACCCAGGGTTACAAGGCCAGAACGGAAGCCTGCCGAGACGAGAGTGGGAATATGGTGGTAGACACACAGTCGGTGCTGAGGATCTGGAAACAACACTTTTCTAGACTGCTAAACGGCGAAGATGGCCAAAATTCCGCTGTAAGACAGAACACTCCATTCAACCTGGACGATGATGGTCAAAACTTCCGTCCACCCGACCTAAATGAAGTGCGGTTAGCGATAGCCAAGCTTAAAACGTACAAGGCTGCTGGTGCGGATGGCCTGCCAGCCGAGCTATTCAAAGCAGGGGGAGATGACTTGGTAGGGAGTATACACCAGCTTATCTCCAAAATTTGGTCGGAGGAAAGTATGCCCGATGAATGGAACCTCGGTATAGTGTGCCCTATCCACAATAAAGGAGATGCTCTGAACTGTTCCAACTACAGAGGTATAAGTCTCCTCAACGTCGCATACAAAATCTTGTCATCTGTACTGTTTGATCGCTTAAAACCGTTTGTCAACGATCTGATCGGCCCCTATCAGTGTGGTTTTAGGCCCGGCAAATCAACCGTCGATCAAATGTTCACACTTCGACAGATTTTGGAAAAAACCCAGGAGTTTCAAATCGATACACACCACCTCTTTATCAATTTTAAAGTCGCATATGATAGCGTAGACAGAGACGAGCTATACAGAGCCATGGCGCATCTCGGCATCCCTGCCAAACTCGTCCGCTTGTGCAGGATGACGATGGAGAAATCTCGCTGCTCCGTCAAAGTCGGCAAGAACACCACCGAACCCTTTGATGTCGAGAAAGGTTTGAGGCAAGGCGACGCGTTATCATGCAACCTGTTTAACATCGTTCTTGAAGCAATTGTACGCAACTCGCAAGTCAACAACAGAGGTACAATTTTTCAAAAGTCTGTTCAACTACTTGCTTATGCAGATGATATTGACATCATTGGGAGAACGAAGCGAGCTGTTACCGGCGCGTTTGCAAGTATTGAATCGGAGGCGGCGAAAATGGGTTTGGCTGTTAATGAGGACAAGACGAAGTATATGCTATCATCGAGAAAGGAATCTCAACATCGTCGGCTCGGGCAAAACGTCACGATGGATAGATACAACTTCGAAGTCGTCAAGGACTTTGTCTACCTGGGCTCCACTGTAACATCGCAAAATAACATCAGCGCAGAGATCAAACGATGAATTACTCTTGCCAATCGCTGTTTCTTCGGTCTAAGAAGGCATCTAAGTAATAAAGCCCTCTCTCAGAGAACCAAGGAGACCTTATATAAGACCCTAATCATCTCGGTCCTGCTATATGGGGCAGAGGCATGGACCCTGTCAAAAACGGATGAGAATCTGCTTGGGTGCTTTGAAAGGAAGATTCTTCGGGTGATTTTCGGTCCAGCCTGTATCGATGGAGTATGGAGGAGAAGATTTAATAACGAGCTTTACGGGCTTTACAGCGACGTCGACCTGGTCAAGAAGCTGAAAATTCAGCGGCTGAGATGGCTGGGATACGTGGAGCGTATGGACACCAACGCACCAGCCCGACGAGTCTTCGAATCTACCCCTGACGGTCTGCGCAGCAGAGGAAAACCCCACCTTAGATGGTTCCACTTCTCAAAGCGAAATAAGCGACAAATTCGGGCCTACCGGCAAAAATAAATACTATTGTTAGCGCCATCTGTTGCATACTTCCCCTTAGAATGAAATTTAATTCATAGAAGGTAGGGCCAGCTATTGTCATAGAAAGTTACTAATTGGCGTAGTGTTGGGGGAGCACGGAAAAAATCCGTTTTTGATTTATTTTATAAAACATTTGATTTTAGAGTCGTATTCGAAATAAATGAAATTTATTTTTTCCATTTTTACGGCCATATTATTCTCTAGTTTAATTCAGATTTAAACTTTAATCCAGATGTAAATCCAAAAATTAAACCCAAATCCATAATATTCACTCGTTAAATCCACAATTATATCCAAATTTTAACATCCAGATTCAATAAATCCAATTGAATTTAAACTGCTCTCAGGAGGACAGTTTAAGAACTTAAATCAAGATTTAAAATGAATTTATATTCGTTACAGGTTCCAAGTGTTTCATTTTTGCGTTCCAAAAAAAAGTTATTCATATATGTGTAGGGTATAAAAATAAATAAATTATCTAAAAAAAGTAAGAAAAAGTACAAAAATAAAACAAAATAAAAAATGGATTAGAGTGAATAATATGGACATGCATTTAAATTTTCGGATTCAATACATCCAGTTGGATTTAAAATTCACTTAAATCCAATGTGAATAATATGGCCGTAAGAGATGTAGTGAAGGAAGATATTTTTGAAACATATCGAGGAAAAATTCGTACAATATTATTTATAAACGTTGTCTCTTGTTTAACTTAAGCATTGCGCAAACCTAAGCGATGGCGGTGGCAATCACGATAACAATGTGGATACCGCACATGTAAATCAATAGGTAGGCTCCAGTGGAAGGCGCACATCTACGCGATATGTGGATTGCGATTAGGTTTCACTGCTGCGTTCAACCAAGCGACTTTAACTGAACGCAGCACGCACCATTTGATCGCAGTATGCCACGATATTTGAATTTTTTTGTGAAAATATTAACAAAATTCAAATGAACAATAATTTAGAACATTATACAGCAGATTAGTAAAATTAAAAAAATCCAAATTTTGTACAATTCTTTGCACAAAGAATACAAAACATAAAAAAGCATACAATTTACGGATATCATTGCTGTCCGGGTCGATTTATTGAGCCAGATTTATCTGCTAATGATTTTTTCTCACTTTTTGTATGTTCTTTTGACGACTTGCCCGTCACAAAATGTATCGCAATATCGTGTTGATGTGAGGTTTTTGATCGCGCGATAAAGGCTATCGTGATCGGCACCGCCTTCGCTTAGGTTTGCGCATAGCTTTGAGAAAGCCGCCCAAGTTATAAAAAATATTTTTATTGTCTGCAGTTATTTAACTTTTTATCTACCTTGAAAACGGAATCTATGGTCTAAACCTGCAGTATTGCAATATTTTGTGTATATATCAAATAAAGCATTTTCCGACTATTTAAAATATTTAGAAACTGTCTAAATAGTCAAAAATCTAATAAATACGACTCGCCCACTATGAAACCTCCAAGCAACTTTTAAGAACTCTCATTTTTTTTTTTTGAAAATGCTCGTATTTTTTTTAAATTATAGCTTCGTTAAATGTTCATTCCTAAACTTTAAAACTCTGATCTTTTGTGCATTTCAGTTCAAAGTTCTGTCCATCGACATTTTGACCACTAGAAATAGAATAATTTAAGAATTATTTTTTTTTTTTTTTATTTGTGAAGACTTGAATTTTTATCCTTTATATAAGAATAACAGAAACTTACGTTATATCACTCTCTTTAAGGAACAGTAAGCCATTTTAGTCGGCAAATTCCTTAGCTTCTTCATAGATTACCTCTCGGGTGCTTTCTAAATCAGATTTATTGCCAATTAAAATAATTACTGTACTTGAACTGGTGAGATTTCTTGTATCTGTTAGCTAGCTGCTTAAGTGATTGTAAGCTGTGTAAGTTATTGATCTGAAAAGAAATTAAGGAATTTAATTTGACATCTTTGAGAATTTTTACTGTTTTAACATTTAAATACCTCCTTGTGATATCATAAACCATCAATGCACCAGCTGCTCCTCTGTAATACGACCGAGTTACTGCTCGAAAACGTTCCTGACCAGCAGTGTCCCAGATTTGTTACTTGATTTTCTTATGGTCGACATCTATAATGCGTGTCCCGAACAAGATTTTTCTCAACAACATACATAAGGGGTATTCATGCAAAATCGTATATGCCTCGTAAACCCTGTATTCTGCATAAGTTTACGACCCCGTAAATCAAATGTCAAAATTTGTATGGAAAATTATATACGCAGGGCTGATAAGTTTGCGCGATGATTTTGCTGCGCAAACGAGATAAATTTACGCAAGTTAAAATCAAGGAACTAGTATTGAGAGTTTATGCTATATACGCAAACTGCTTTATAGGTGCCTTCATGCAAAGTGAAGCATAAATTTACGCAATTACGAAGCTTATAAATGAATACCCCTATAATTTTGTATCATTTTGCAGTGCATGAGGCGCCTGACAATTGTATATAAATGGTAATAATGGTTGAGGTTGCGACAGCATTTAAGTTTCCTCGTAATAAAACTCTGTGCATGTGCCACAATGCGGCTTCGTTTAGTATAGCTGAGATTTTCTGTAAAAAAAGCAAAAAAATATAATTTAAACAAAGTGATTTACTAAAAATTTCAAATTGTTAAAAAAATATATTTATTAATATTCATTATACTTTTTCTTGTTCTTGCAAATTTAAGCTTTTCAACATCTGCATTGCTGATCAGATAAAAAAATTATTATATTTATAATATATATTTGTTGTTTTATTAAAAGAAATTTTATTAAATGCTGAGTTTGTGGTAGACTCGGGGATTTATAAAAATGAAAACGAAGATTTTCATTCCCAGCGGAGGGTTCGGCATGCTGGCGGTGCGCAGCTATGACTCAGTCGGATTGGGGGAGGTTTTTTTCCGCTTCCTTTTAGTCCACAAAAATTAAAAATCATGCCGAGACTTTAGAGGGTAAGGGGAGTTATGAATACGTGATAGGAAATTTTTCAAGATAATAGAAGAAAAAAAAACTGTCAGATTATGGGGTTTCAATAACTTTTTAAGCTATCTAGAGTAGGGAAAATATATACAGTCGTGCTGTATGTTAATAAAGGAATGGTTTCGGGAACACAAGACGATCGGTTTTGTGTAGTCAGATGTTGTTGACTACCATAGTACCCACCCCGCCACTGACTGGAGTCAGGGCACCTTAGCCGTCTGTTACTAGTTTCTGTAGACGACCCCAAATCGTAGAGAAAACAAACTCAACTCTCTCTCATAACTGCGGGCTGCCTTAAATCTCCCTTAGAATGGCTTATTGCCCAAAAAGCATCTCAATACAAAAAAAACACGAGAGGTAGTAAATTACATTCAAAGTTCATTTTCTTTTATTGTAAATTTTCAAAAGATTAGAGAATATCTAATATAAAACAATATTTCCACGAATGAATTTTATGATTGCAACAAAAAAAGGATATAGAATTTCAAAAAAAAAACAAATTTTGAAAATTTCTCTCGAGTATTTCATGGGTGAGACGGACCAATATTGTCCTATTCGAATAAATTGAAATTATATTGGGTTTTGGGATTGAAAGTATTATTCCTAAATCTTTTATCCCTCTATTTATTTTTATGTAAAAAAAAATTAACGAAATAAAAAGAAGGAAAAAAAAATAGTTCTTCCTAGCTGCAATATGTAATATGTAATGTTTTTTTTTTTTTTTTTTTTTTGTTTTGTTTTTAATAATACGATTAGATTGCAAAATTATATAACTGTCAAAAAAAGGATAAATATCTTTATGTTAAATTAGGAAAATAAATGAATGACTTACAGTTTAAGGGATTCCGTGCGCACGTTGTCCAGCTGCTGTTTGAAAAGAACATTATTTAGGTCAAAATATTTCTCCTTTTTTGACTTTCTCACACCCGATTCGAGGTTACTTACTTACTTTACTTTAGATGGCGCTCACAGCCCAGGATGGACTTCGGCCTCAACCAACAAGCCCCTCCAGCCAGCTCGGTCCCTAGCTAGCTGCCTCCAGTTACGCACTCCAAGTTGGTTGAGGTCGTTCTCCACTTGTGTGCGCCACCTAAGATGGGGTCTTCCTCTGCTGCGCAGACCGTCAGGGGTAGATTCGAAGACTCGTCGGGCTGGTGCGTTGGTGTTCATACGCTCCACGTGTCCCAGCCATCTTAGCCACTGTATTTTAAGCTTTTTGACCAGGTCAACGTCGCTGTAAAGCCTGTAAAGCTCGTTGTTGAATCTTCTCCTCCATACTCCATCGATACATACTGGACCGAAGATCACCCGAAGAATCTTCCTTTCAAAGCACCCAAGTAGATTCTCATCCGTTTTTGTCAGGGTCCATGCTTCTGCCCCATACAGCAGGACCGGGATGATAAGGGTCTTATATAAGGTCTCCTTGGTTCTTTGAGAGAGGGCTTTATTACTCAAATGCCTTCTTAGCCCGAAGAAACAGCGATTGGCAAGAGTAATTCTTCGTTTGATCTCTGCGCTGATGTCATTTTGCGATGTTATAGTGGAGCCCAGGTAGACAAAGTCCTTGACGACTTCGAAGTTGTATCTATCCATCGTGACGTTTTGCCCGAGCCGACGATGTTGAGATTCCTTTCTCGATGATAGCATATACTTCGTCTTGTCCTCATTAACAGCCAAACCCATTTTCGCCGCCTCCGATTCAATACTTGCAAACGCGCCGGTAACAGCTCGCTTCGTTCTCCCAATGATGTCAATATCATCTGCATAAGCAAGTAGTTGAACAGACTTTTGAAAAATTGTACCTCTGTTGTTGACTTGCGAGTTGCGTACAATTGCTTCAAGAACGATGTTAAACAGGTTGCATGATAACGCGTCGCCTTGCCTCAAACCTTTCTCGACATCAAAGGGTTCGGTGGTGTTCTTGCCGACTTTGACGGAGCAGCGAGATTTCTCCATCGTCATCCTGCACAAGCGGACGAGTTTGGCAGGGATGCCGAGATGCGCCATGGCTCTGTATAGCTCGTCTCTGTCTACGCTATCATATGCGACTTTAAAATTGATAAAGAGGTGGTGTGTATCGATTTGAAACTCCTGGGTTTTTTCCAAAATCTGTCGAAGTGTGAACATTTGATCGACGGTTGATTTGCCGGGCCTACAACCACACTGATAGGGGCCGATCAGATCGTTGACAAACGGTTTTAAGCGATCACACAGTACAGATGACAAGATTTTGTATGCGACGTTGAGGAGACTTATACCTCTGTAGTTGGAACAGTTCAGAGCATCTCCTTTATTGTGGATAGGGCACACTATACCGAGGTTCCATTCATCGGGCATACTTTCCTCCGACCAAATTTTGGAGATAAGCTGGTGTATACTCCCTACCAAGTCATCTCCCCCTGCTTTGAATAGCTCGGCTGGCAGGCCATCCGCACCAGCAGCCTTGTACGTTTTAAGCTTGGCTATCGCTAACCGCACTTCATTTAGGTCGGGTGGACGGAAGTTTTGACCATCATCGTCCAGGTTGAATGGAGTGTTCTGTCTTACAGCGGAATTTTGGCCATCTTCGCCGTTTAGCAGTCTAGAAAAGTGTTGTTTCCAGATCCTCAGCACCGACTGTGTGTCTACCACCATATTCCCACTCTCATCTCGGCAGGCTTCCGTTCTGGCCTTGTAACCCTGGGTAGTTTGCCTCACCCTTCGGTAGAACTTTCGAACATCCCCCCTGCCGCTACAGTCCTCAATAGACTCGACCGCCCGCTTCGTATGCTCTCTCTTTTTCCTCCTGAGAAGTCGGCGTTCCTCCCTTCGCTTTTGCCCGTAGAGCTCCCGGGCTGCTCTCTCAGCAGCTCTGGTTCTAGTCTGCAGCATTGCTTGGTAGGCCTCGTTCTTTGCTTCATGCGCCAGTCTGCATTCTTCATCGAATCAGGGGTTTCGTTGTGGTGGCCTAGTGAAACCCAGCACATCAGTAGCGGCACTTTTGATGGCATTTTGGCAGTGCTTCCACTGGTCCTCTACAGATGATGCTTGTGGCTTGTTGAGAGTTTAAGAGAGACGTGGTCTGCAAAAGTCCTGGCTATCTCTTGCGATTTTAGCTTCGCGACGTTAAATCGTTTTACAGCATTCGCTCGTCGTTGTGACGTCATGGATATCCGCATACTTTGCTTTGATGTGGATTGTGACCAGGCGCTCGCTTACATTTCTGAAGCCCAAGACTTCTTGCCTAAGTCTTCCCCTTACCACAAAACCACAACCAAAGAGCCGCTGACCCTGCTCCTTGCAGCACTCGCCGAAGTAGATGTCACACGATTGCATCCTTCGTATGCCCTCTCCATCCCATCGCACTTCCTGGATGGCTGTTACATCAGCCTTTAGTCTATCCAGGTTCTCCACTAATTGTTCGGCTGCACGTGGCCTGTTTAAGGTCCGGACATTTCACGTGCAGATCCGAAATTCATTGTCCTTGTTTCGTTTGCTGGGGTCGTCAACATTGAAATCATCCATATCCGAGGCTTGTTGTTGTTTCGGAACCGAAGTTTTTTTTACGTGGTAGGGAAGTCACCCCGACGCACAACCCCCTAGCCTGGAGGACCAGATCCTTATTATAACTCCAAGGACGGGGAGCCGGATAAACCGCTCCTTATAGGCCTGAGCTACGAATACGTCTCGTAGTAGCCCATATAAGGTGTTCACTAAGTAGTTCACCTGACTGGAACTGTAGACGCCACCGTTGATTCCATCTGGGGAATTCTTCCGCTGCCGCCTGGATAAAGGAGAAGTGCCTTAGTGGGAACACTCCTCCCCCCCCTCTCTCATTTGCTGCCACCTAAACCGTCCACAGGGATTGGAACCCCATCTTCAGTTAAGGTACTAGGCACCCGACGTTCACCACGGGGAGGTCGAGAGTAGGAGTTGATAGACAGAGGTTATAGAGGACACATATCTACCCATTCGAGGTTCACCTTAACAAAACTTTTTTCTTCAAACATTTTTCTTTCATTTCTCATTAATTTTTTTTTTCTTGGTATATTAAACCTTTTTTTTTCATAAATTACTTTTTTTTTAATTATGATTTTTTTTTCTTTTAAAAAAAAAAATACCGACTCGTCTTCGCATTAACTGGAGAGAATTTTTCTTTTTTTTTTGTACGAACTAAATTAATCGATTATTATACTACTTAGTTTCTTAATTTCATACACTGTTGCGTGAAGATTAAATTAAACATTTAAAAGATATTTTGGAATTATTTCCTTTTTGGTTTATTTTCTTTTTATTTTTTTATTATGTCTGTTTACACAGATGAAGGGAATTTTCGGGAGCGAGCAATGAATACTTGATGTAGTTATTTTAGCATTAAAATATCTGGCATATAGCCAACTGTTTATCGCGACGAAGGCAAACACATTTAAAACGTGACGTGTTGGTAGAGCCTTTTTTTTTTTTTTGTTTCCGCCTTTTGAGCCCACTGGAGCTACCTGGATGGGATTTTTGATCACCACGAATGGGAAGTTGGGTGCCAAAAATGTGCGGGCGGCCAAAGAAAAAAGGACCTGAAAAGTGCAGGATGAGTCAATGAAGAAACGATGCGCCTTTGGTTTCCCCTTTTTTTTTGCTGACGGGGTGGCGTAGCTAAGCTGGAGGTGTTGGGTATTTCTTTTTTCTTTTGCAGTATAATACTTGAAGCTATAAAGTGGGGCCACCGCGCAAGGAAATAAATTCCTTTATTTAGCGTTGGCCGGCGGGAACTCCTTGGCGGTGGTGAAAATTATTCCTAAGCGACAGATACAAAAAATGGGTCTCAGAAAAAAATTCTCATACACCTTTATTACACTCCATTTTATTAGAGCGATTCTTACCTTTTTCTTTATTTTAATAATTTGTGTTAATTCCTTTGCTTCCAGACTTCTGGAATTTTATTAAATTTCCTTTATTTTAAAGGGATAATTACTTTGTTTTAATAAAAAAAATAATATAATTCCAACTTGTGGAATATTTTATAAGATGGATGGCACGACTTGCTTCTATGAGTTGAAGAATGGAAAAGACTATGTTTAGCGAAAGGCAATATGTCTTCTCTTTCCGTCGTCGTTGAGTTTTAACTTTCGCTCAGTGGACGAGGAAAATACACCGGCGTTGCCAGAACGACTTTTTAGGTGTGGAAAGTGAAATTCCATAGAAGAATCAAGATCGGTTGCGACCGGTTAAAACTAAATCGCCGTCAAAAAAATCGGCCTCAATAAGTGTTATCAAGGCGACATGCTACAAGTTCTAAAAAATACTCTTCATTTTAAGACAGAAAATAATACAAAAATATGATTATGACGTCACAAAAATGCAAAGATGGCGACTAGGGTGTATCTAATGAGCATACCTTCTATGTACCGCCGTATAGTTAGCAGCACTATAAGTGAGGAATTTTAATTTGTTTGATTCCTATAAGTTGGAAAACATTTGGAAAAATTTGGAAAACCTTAGTTTATCAGTTATTAGCTGCAATTTATTTTCCCCCAGATCTGATCCGGATCAGATCATGATAATAAAACAAACTGGATCACAAAAATTTTTAGGTCTCACAGTTGGTAATATTTGCGTAATAAAAATGACAGAAGGAAAATTTTCACAAATCTTGTTTGAAAAAAAAAAAAAAAAATATTTTGTATCTAAGTAAGATCGAAGGTTTAAACATGGATGAGGCTGATGAGGTTACTAAATAAATTATTTTCATGCATTAATACATATTTTATAATTTTCTAGTTATCATGTGAAGGAGAAAGATATGAATGGTCATCCGATTCGTCAGTTGAAAATGATTTTTTTAACGAATCATCTTCATCTGAAACGGATTCCGATTCAAGCACCAATAAAAATGAACGAGTAAGAAATATAGAAGCAGTAATAGCTAATTAGTAATTACAGTCAAAAAGGAATTCAGACAACATTTTCGACTGAAGAGATCAACCGCTCAAATTTTAATTGGTAAGACTAGGTCTAACGGTCAATTGAATTTAAACTGCTCTCCGGTGCCGGAGGACAGTTTAAGAACTTACATCCACATTAAAATTAATGGTTGGATTTAAAATTCACTTAAATCCAATGTGTAATTGTACAAATCCATATGTACATCTTGAGAATGTACAATTAGGGTAAAATATTTTTTTTAATACTCATTTCAGACCGTTATAAAGGATCAAGTAGATACTTTAATACTCTTCCACACAGAGGCCTTCCAAAAATTGCAGCTGAAAAAGAAATTCATATATTCCTGTGGTATATTGCCAATACAAACACATTTCGTAAGGTGGGGCATTTGTTTGGTGTTTGTTCGTCGACTGCATGGAGTATTATAAAAAGAGTTTCCGAATGGCTCATTTCAATTGGAGATGCATTTATCAAATGGCCAGATGAAAATGAAGCTAGGCGTTTGAGTCAAAGACCAAAGTTCCTGGAATTTTAGGATGCGTCGATGGTTTACACATAGCAATAAAAGCCCCAAAAGAAAACCGAGAAAGCTCTACAAGGGGTAGTTGATTGTGACAAAAAATTTATTAATGTGTTTTGCGATTTGCGGTGAACCAGGAAGTTTACATGATTCTCGTGTGCTTCGGAGATCAAGATTATTTCAAAGAGCAACAGAAAACTTATGTGAAACTTTTCCTGATGGTACATTTTTGCTTGGCGACTCGGCATATTCGTCTTTAAGTTGGCTTGTTCCTCCATTTAAGGACAACGGAAACATGTCACAATTAAATACACGATTTAACGTTTTGCATTCTTCAGCACGTGTGATTGTGGAACATTCGTTTGGATTGTTAAAAACCCGGTTCCGAAGACTTTTACATTTTACAGAACAATCTCACATTCACATGGTTGTGAATTTAACTATATGCGCCTGCGTATTACATAACTTGTGCCTAGATAATAATGACGAAATTGACGATAACCAACCAATCGATCAAAACTTACCCGAAACAAATGATGAAAATATTCAGGTGGTGACACTAGACACAAACAGAAGGCAGCAGTTGATCCAAGAATTAATCAGAAGAAATGTTCTTTAAACTTCATTAAAATATTTTATTAGTTCTTCAATTATTCAATAAATAGTATTTTACCCCCAGTTTAGACAAGCGAGTAGAACTAGTAGGATTTGTATCGTAGTGTTAGTTGTGTTAATGTTTGTGTAACTAGTAGCTCATTGCGTGTTCGATCAACTAGTATGATAATTATTTCATAAAAATTCAAATGGAAGATATTCGAAAAAAAAAATTTAGAAATAGGTATTACATCAAAAATGAGGAGAAGTTCAAAATGCTGAAAAAGAAAATAAAAAAAAATAAAAAGATGGATAAATCCTTTTAATTGTTTTTGTATTACTACGACACGACAAATTCAAATCGTTAATCGGCAAAAAATATATTTCCAACGAAAAATGTTTCTTCGATTGAAACGGAAAACAAATACTGCACAAGTGTAAAAGGGAAAACAATACACAAACGTCAAATCACTAGCAGGCTAATTAGCAACCAACTCGCAGGCAAAAATATTATGCTATTAAAGCTACTAGTCGGCTCTTTCGTGTACGGATACACTAACACACATAAAGGCTACTAGTTCTACTCGCCTGTCTAAACTGGGGGTTAAAAAATAACATTTAAGTAGTTATGTTTAAAGAAACGATAGAAACATATAATATTTTTTAATCAATTTCGCGAAAACTCTAGTCTTCGGTTTAATATAAAGCATTCGCACATTGAATTAACCTAAACGAAAATAGATTTACGCCAAACGCAAATAGAATTAACCCAAACGCAAATAGATTTAATCCAAACGCAAATAGAATCAACCCAAACGCAAATAGAATTAACCCAAACGCAAACAGAATTAACCCAAACGCAATTCCAACAAGTTTTGCTCTTTTCTTCAAGAACTTGTAGAAAAAGTGAGCGACACATCTTTAAACGATGGTATTTGCGGTTGGGTTAATTCCATATTTGCGTTTGGGTTAGTTCTATTTGCGTTTGGGCTAATTCTATTTGCGTTTGGGTTAAATCTTTTTGCGTTTGAGTTAATTCTATTTCAGTTTGGGTTAAATCTGTTTGCGTTTAGGTTCATTCAATTTGGGAATGCTTAACAGCATTCCTCACTGTTGATTTAAAAGTAATTGTTTAATGACGTTCAACCGCTCTTGATGCCTTCGCTCCATACCTTCTTCAGCCTCTGTCATTTTTTTTATTTTTGCTTGTGTATACGTTTGAATTAGATCATGTCTATCCGCAGCTAACTTCCGCTTCAGCTCCAGCTCCAGCTTGGCATCCAATTTTTGTTGTTTCAATGTCTTCTTTTTTTTTTAGAGAGCGGTTCCGTCGAAGAAATCAGGTCTCTGGGTTCATTTGAATTCAATAAAAATTCCACTTCTGTGAATTCTTCGGGATGTGTCAGGATCGAAGCCACTAAGGCCGTTAACGGCTTACCATCAGCATCTATGGTCTGGTTATTTGAAATCTCCGGCCGATTTCCAAAAATGTTTTTCATTATGTCTTGAAAAGGGGCCTTAGTGGCTGCCGCACCTGTCCTCTTGCTGCAGTCTTCTGACTCCTTATATGCTCTTAGTAAAGTCTTCATTTTTATTTTACACATTTCAACAGTTGTCGGTTGCGTTTGGAAAGAAATATTTAATTTATATTTAAGCCTTGCAGTGAGTAGTGCAAAAGAGAAAAAAGATGGGAGTACTGGAAAAAAGTCGTGTAATAACAGTCTATACATTTAAATAAACTTTATAGTCTCAGATACTGGATAAGTTAGAGAAATTATAAACGCGTAATAGGGTGTTTTCATAAACGTCTGGCCCGATTTCTGCATTTAAAAAATTTCATTATTTTCCATCCGTCTGCCTCAAAAATTTGAGATCAGTGGGAGCGATACAAGCCGTCAAATTCAAAAACTGTTATACATATAGAGAATCCACTATCCAGTGTTTCATAGAGATCAGTGGTAACAAACATGATAAATATGTTCTAATCGTAGAATATGTTCGCTCTTGAAACGTGAACCTAAAATGTAATGTATACTTCTGCATAAATTAGCTCTGTCTCGTAGTGTGTAAGTTATTTTTATTTGTAGGGACGTAGGTATTGTAAACATGTAAAAAATATATCTGAAATCGTACTTTTATGTCGAATTCCTTTTACCAAAAATATTCTATTTTTTTTTCTAAACAGAATCCATTTTTTTCTTTTAATACAAAGGATTGGTCCAGAAAAGTCGATTTTTTCTTCTAAACATATCGATTTTTTTCTTAAAAGGAATTCAACATTAGTTTTAGGCAGAAATCTTATGTCGAATTCCTTTTACCAAAAAAATTAGATTTTTTTTCTAAACAGAATCGAATTTTTTCTTTTAATACAAGGGATTTGTCCAGAAAAGTCGATTTTTTCTTCTGAACAAATCGATTTTTTTCTTAAAAGGAATTCGACATTAATTTACCAAAGAAAAACCCAATATGTGAATCGGGGCACTGGATCCACTATTTTCTATCGATTTTGATAGAAATGTTTAGTACAAACAAAAAATGAAACTGCTAATGATATTTTACACTTAATATTGTGTACAGTGGCTTTGTAGAAGTCAAGTCGCTTCTCAAGTAGTCTGAATTTGCCTAGCTAAAAGTCTATGAAAATGTTTATGAAATTAAAAAGTACAACTCCATACCATATTTCTGCTTGCAGCCACAATTCTACAAGTACAAGACTAGCTCTCCCAAACCAACGCGAAACATTCGGAGCGATCACGAAACTTATTTATAGCCCTTCCACACTATCCCATCGAGTATTAACACATGTCAAAAAAAAAGTGGGATAGAATTATACTGCGTTTTCATTAAAGCAAATGAGGTAATTTCGTTCAAAATTTCCAAATTCAATTCAAAATCATCTCATTTCCCATACAAATTCAAATTTCTAAATGGGGTAATTTCAACCAAATTTGCACGAAATTGGGTAGGAAATTACGTAAAACTTTTATGTACACACCCAAGTGAATTCCATTTAAAGTGGAACGCATTTAAAATGACAGAATTCAATGTAAAAAAACAACAAAAACAAGTGATTGACAATCTGGGCCTGAAAAAAAAAAAATTAACAAATTTGAAATGTGAAAACTTTTTATGTAATTTGCAAAATTACCTCATTTCAGCTCTAATGAAAACGCAGTATTACTTTCGACTGCCAAATTTGTGTGAAGAAAATGTTTTCATATTTTGCTTTCACACTTGCGTCCAAACAAATCACCATAGCCTCAAACCCCCAAGTGGGATAGAATGTGTAATGGTTTTGGAACCAATCCTAAAAATTTTCATGTATCAACACATGTGAAATTGTGTGAGATGGCGTTGTCAAGTCGTGTGGGATGAAATTTCATATTTTGTTTCCACACTATTATATCTGATTTACTTTCCACTTTTTTGACAAGTCTCAATGGGATAGTGTGGCAGACCTTTACACGACGACTCCACAAGACATACAGATGTTCCACATCCAAACCACAATCCAATCAACAATCAGCTTGTTTTTTTTCGCACTGGGCACTTTATGTCATTTCGTTAGTTACCTTGAGGCCACACGAGCAAGTACTGGCCAAAGAAACTGAATATGAAGAAATGAATCCTTCGTACGTTTCACCCTCCAAAACCCATTTGTTTACATTGTTGTATTTGTAATTTAATTTTGTGTCGATGAATAGATGTGAAATCCAACAACAATATAGCAGGGTGGTGTGAAGATAAGTACTGTGAATGTGTAAGTTGTGAAGATAAATACTGTGAATGTATGAGTTTTATACCGCCATTTTTACACATACCTTCTCATTTCTTATCTGATAGAGCTTGTAGGCAAACTCAAATGACAGCCGAGGATTCATTTCTTCATATTCAGTTTCTTTGGTACTGGCAAGCAAGTTGCAATACACTTTCAATTTTTTACTAACACATATAAAACTTGCTCGTCTACTCGCGACCTTAGGACAAGAGGGTTCTAACTACACCTCCACCACTTTCGAGAAAATTAAATCGGAATATTTCATGTTGTATAACTTTTGTACATTCATTTTGATCGAAACCTATTTATGGTTTACTTTAAATTTATTTTTTGTTGAATTGTTTACAATTAATAAATTTAAAATTTATTCAATAGTTACTCAGTAATTCAAGTTTAAAAATATCTATAGAACTTTGTTGCTCAACGATAAGGCACTTGGACGTGGGACAACAAGGTTCTATTGGCTGATAGAACTATTGTTCACGATTTACCTATAAATTTTACATCACACTTGATTTTAGTAATGGGATGCTTGGAGCAAGAAGGTTCTATCTGCAACGTCAAAAGGTTCTATCTACGAGATTATTTATTTTTCCTAAGTGCGCAAGGTTCTATCTGGCTGCTTAGAACCTTGTGAACTTAAGATCGAACTATATTTGTGTAGATAGAACTATGTTCTCTGCTTTTTCTTCCATTATTTCCGAAACCGTATGAGATAGAGAAATATGGATAGCGTCAATCGAAAGAGCGTAGGCATTTTAGTATGACTGCATATATAACTCAATTTTGTCAAAAATGTCAGTTAGAACCTTGTTGTCCTAAGGTCGCGTACTCGCTTGCCTTTTTCCAAGCCAGTTGAGAAGCAAGTTACTACGTTTATATTCAGGACCGAGAGCTCGAGTTGGATATGTGTCGGATTTTCAACCCAGGTTTTTCGTTCACAGATTTGAGAGCTCGATATTGAGTTGAATTGAAATGGTGTCGAGATGACATATGGTGTTTTTCAAGTTAACAACCTCAACCCAGGTTTTTTAGCACAAATTTCGACTCGACTCCGCTCCTGAAGTGCAGTCGAGTCGGTTCAAGCTCATTTCAACTCGATGCAGGTATACAAAGAGTCTAATGTCGAATTCCTTTTAAGAAAAAAATCGACTTTTCTGGACAAATCCCTTGTAGTAAAAGAAAAAATACGATTCTGTTTAGAAAAAAAATCGAATATTTTTGGTAAAAGGAATTCGACATAAGTGAGCTTCAAGCTCGCTTAAATACCACATGGAAACGTAGTGTAGCGAAGCAAGTAGTACGTTCTTTTTCTCAATGGAGTTAACTAAAGTGAACTTTCGTCGTTCTTTGTATAGGCCCAAAATTACCACAGACAACCGGGACGGAACACCCCGAGAACATCAAAGTCAACCGACTTTTAATTTAAGAATGTCATGAAAAATATATACTATTTTATTTTTAGTTTAAGTCAATTTATAAAGTGAGGCCCGCCTATGTGCCAACAATAATGTCTTATATTCACTGTTGGTCTTATTAATTAGATTTTTGGCTGTTTAAACTATGTCTAATGTCGAATTCCTTTTAAGAAAAAAATCGATTTGTTTAGAAGAAAAAATCGACTTTTCTGGACAAATCCCTTGTATTAAAAGAAAAAATTCGATTCTGTTTAGAAAAAAAATCGAATTTTTTTGGTAAAAGGAATTCGACATAAGTATTTTGAAACAGTCGGAAATATGCTTTTTTAATAAAAAAAAAATTGCATTTCTCTAGGTTTAGACAATAGATTACGTTGTCTAAAGCAAGATAAAAAGATAGATTACTTTAGCAAAAATTAGAAGGGTTTTTTAAAAACTTGGACGGCTGTCTAAAGTTAGCCAATGTTTATTAATAAGACCATGTATCTTTATAGTTTCAAGTTAATCAAATTGTATATATAAATGTTCAATAAAAAAAACTTGAATCTTGAATCTTCTTTGTATAGAATATTTTTTCCAAATGGATTTAATTTTTTTGTTCAACCTATTTCGTATACTAGATCAATCACATTTTTAATTTTGATTGTTCCTCAAACAAAAAAGTGGCATGCCTACAAATTTGCAGCGGTATATGTATGAAAAGCTTTAAGCCAATCGTTCACCACATCTCGCACTAATAGTAGAGAAAAAAAGAACGTAGAAACAAGTTACTCGGCAAGTTGCGTGCCGCCTCCGTCACAGCAAGTACACATATACGAATTTGGCAGGCAGTGTATGTACCCAACTTGCTTGCCAGTACTTGCCTGTGTGGCCTCGGGGTTAAGTAGATAAATTCCACTAATAAGTCAGAGCAAGAGAAGCACACAAAAATTTCTTTCAGTACAACTTCTACCTCTCTCACACACATGGAACGTCAAATCTTATGGCCAGGCTTTGAACAGAGCTCATGTCTTGTTCAAAAATTAGTTTTCGTTGACATGTTCATGACGGACATAGATTTTTTGTGCCTCCATTGGATTTTTTGTAGACATGTCCTACATCCTCACATCGTTCTTGGCCTGTGGAGGCGGCATGCTACTTTGAAATGGTGGCTCCACGGGAAAGATTTCATGGAATACTGTATTGCATCCTATATGAGAATTGCTCATGGAGGCTACTATGACCCTGTTTAGATTGGGAAAATTGAGTACGGATTGGTGAGGGTCGTTGTGTCTACATTGTCCCCTTTCACACGAAGATACTAGTTGCTGGAGATTTTGTTGACGTTTTCTTCAAATCTCCTTAACAATCTCTTATGCCTTTCACACGTAGCAACAAAAACCTGGAGATTTTCTTTATTTTCATTTTAGTCCCCTTTCACACAGGGCAACGGAGTTGCCGGCAACAATTAGTTCATCGGCGAGAAGGGCAGGAAGAAAGAGGGGGAAATGAAATCTCCCCGGTCAACAAATTCAGGAGATTTTTTTGACGTTTCTCTTCACACTACGTTTGTGTGCGTTAAACCAAGAGGTAGTTTAAAAGGAAAATAAAGAAAATCTCCGGGTTTTTGTTGCTTGCGTGTGAAAGGTACAATAGATTGTTAAGGAGATTTAAAGAAAACGTCAAAAAATCACCAGCAACTAGTATCTTCGTGTGAAAGGGGACTTAAACTATCTTGGTTGAAAGCACACTAAACGTAGTGTAAAGAGAAACGTCAAAAAAATCTCCTGAATTTTTGTTGAACTGGGAGATTTCGTTTCCCCCTCTTTCTTCCTGCCCTTTTCACGCCTATGAACTAATTGTTGCTGGCAACTCAGTTGCCTTGTGTGAAAGGGGACATTATAAACTTGGAAGCGCCTCAAAATACATTGATACAACAACAATTTCGAAATTTCGCACAGTGAAACAATAACAAATGGGACTCATTACCCTGGGACTCCACTAGAAGGAAATTGGTCGAAAAAAAACGATATCGGGGATTACCGACGCCATCATAGAAAAAACATGGAGTTTCCATACAAACTATCGATAACATGCATGAAATTCATGCCGGTTACACAGTTTTTCTCCGTGCTTAAGTTAAGCACCGAAAATTTTCCGTGCTTAGCTATCCCCAAATGGGCTTAGTTGTTGTTGCATTTAACACGTGAAATGTTGAGCACCGAGATCGTTTTTTCATCCAATTCCCTTCGGGCATGCAAAAAAACACGGCTAGTATTCTATAAAAAGGTTCTTGCCATGTATTGCTTTGTTCATAGAAAGCTATGAATAGTATTCTATGAAGAAGCAATTTACCCTTTGACATTTGTAGGTTTATTTAAATTTTTTTTTGTTTTGTGTTTTTTCGAATGTAATTAATTAATTGTAGATGCCAAAAGCAAGTTTTAGTCTTTTTCTTATGGATTTAAACAAAATTAACAATAAATTATTTCTTTTAACTTCATAACTTTGCCATGTGAAATTTTTGAGAAAAATGAAAAGCTATGAAAATTCGCAACACATATGTATATATTATCGCTCTTCCTTTCTATCAAAAGTGATAGATGGTAATCTATTATTTCAGGTGTGGGAAGAATTTCAAAGTAAAGGAACAAACCTATTATTATAAGAAATATAAATCTAGGCATCAAATTCAAGTTTAATTCTGTTAACTTTCAAAAATCATTGAAAATCAATCAAATTTTTTCCAACCATATTATTTGTATTCACCTCTTTCAAAGATTCAAATAACCCGCCTTAAATAATATTCCGTTACTTTTCTCATTGTCCACCCAAAATAAATCCATAGATTGGCGCTAGGATCACTAAGATTTGAACTAACACAAAAGCAATTCCCAAGCTAACTTCTCGTCGGTGTCACCAACACAACAAATCAAAATCTATCCATATGTAATCCGCTTTACATGTATGCGTGCACCATTTTCCTATCCACTCCATTTCTATCTCATTTAGCTGTTGGCATTCGAGAAAGAAAGAAATAAGCGAAGTGTGAACGAAGGCAACATATTTATTGTATTAAAAAAAAGAAAAGAAAAAACGCCAAGAAAAAAAGGAAAGTGCATTTTCAAGAGATAAAAAGTTAAAAATCTACAATTTATTATCGAAAATAATACGAGGTAAATATTTGAACGATTGCGAAAACCTAATTATTGTTCAAACGAGTCTTCTATGGTTAAAGAATTGTCCCAAAAAATTCGCATCAACCCATGAAAAAACTGCGACTTTTTCTTGTTCGAGTGTGGTTAAAGTTTTATAAAGTTCGTTGTTCGGCCTTTTCTCTTCTCATCTTCTGTTCGTCCAAAAATTGTGGTTTTTTGAGCAGTTTTCTTATTTTAAGTTCAGAGTGAAACTTATATTATTAATCTTGTGTTGTTGGGAGCTATTCTGATTCTATTTATTAAAA
Organism: Epistrophella euchroma; assembly: GCA_947049315.1. NCBI lineage: Eukaryota > Metazoa > Arthropoda > Insecta > Diptera > Syrphidae > Epistrophella > Epistrophella euchroma. Next base: position 58,171,537 of record OX346245.1, on the reverse strand, counting down.
AAAATGCTAACTACAGAAGAAAAAAAAGAAATTGGGGCTCCAATGGCAGAGCAGAACCTCAGCAGTGGGCATTAGCAGCAACGAAACACGAACGCAAAAATGGGGAAAATCTAGAAATTCTTGTTTCTTTTTTTTCATGTGATTCTTTAAAGTTTTTTCTTTGAGTCTTCATGTTTCATTTTTGGTTTTTGACTTGAAAAGTTTTCGGTAAAAATGTCTAGTGCTCCCGCATGGAATTTTTGCTGAAGTACCGTTTAATATTTTCCATTTTGTATGATTTTTTTTCCACTGCGTTCGACTTTGCTGTTTATATTATATGATCATGTCCGTATAAGAAAATGTTGGTTGGAGGAAGACAACGGCTAATATTGAAGACTGCTTTAAGAGTGTTGTGATACAGTTATTTAGGATTTGGGAAAACTAAATTAAAAGAGATCCTCAAAAGTGAACAAAGAACTTGATAGAAGTTCCAGTAAAATAGACTGGTGTGGTTAGGTCTGATTGCATGTGCACCCCCTTCTGAGTTTTGTGTATTGAACTTATTGGCGGTAAAATGTTGGGTTATGTACGTTCTTGAGGGTTAATAGTTAACCCTTTGATTTTAATGTCAAATAGGTATTGATCCCTAAAAATTTTGTCAACATCTAGAGCAAAAAGAAATAAGAAGTGTTTAAAAAAAAACAAATTCTGGAAAATATATTTCATATTTAAGCTCAAAAGAGTCAACAAAGAACAAAAAAGAGCACGGATTCATGATTAATGTCAAAACTAAACTACATATGCAATAATCGAATTTTTCGGAATACATGTGTACATACCTCCAAATAACCATAGATTTGGAAGACAAAATGAGAATTGATTTTATATTTTTAGTTTAAAATCAAATTTTATTAGTTTAAGGGGCGACCATAATGCCGAATTCACCTACTTGAATCATACGGCTTGTCGTACATTTTACATCGCATTCGAAATTTTATTTTAATTGTATTTTATCTCAGTATGTCCATTCGCGACATAAGTTAATTACCATAACTCCTTGAGCTTTTCAGTAATAATACAAGAGCTATGTTAGCAAAATTATCGATGTAATTCAATTGTAAGAGCCATACGTTATAGCCTCCTATATTTCTGTAATATTATTATAATACATTCGTATTATACCAGATCAATGTTAAACTGCTTTTATAAAGTCTCAATAAATGAATCTGAATCTGAATCGCATTCGATTAATTTAGAAAACCAAATTTCTTATAGTACATACGTACCTACTAGGCACATAGTATTTAGCAAACAATGCGATTGGAGATGTCTAATTTCTTAGCGAAAAAACAAATTAGAAACTTGTTTTGGTTGATGTTTGGTTGATGTTCTTTTTCGAAAGCCGCGATGAGATAGGTATGTTATCTTATGGTATCCTCCCTGACTATTAGGTATAGCACAGGGTTGAAGCTTATTTACTTCGATTCCGGCTTAAATGAATTTAGACAGTACACATATTGAAGATAGCACATATATATTTTGAGCTTTCTGATGGAGGGACAATTGGAAATAACAAAATCTACTTTACTACCTGCTTAGAGGAAATGGAATATTTGAAGCATATTTCCGACTATTTCGTAATACCTAGGGTAACTTGCACAAAACGAACGGATAAATGCATAAAACTCAGGATAACTATCCCAGTTTAAATTAATTAATTATAACTTCTCGTTATTTAATTGCACGAACGCACAGTGGCCCGTATTGACTTGTTTGGTTGCAAAAATCATATCTCTTAACGAATAAAAATATCGCCAAAAAAAATCTTGTATCTTGAAGGAAATTTCCAAGTACCTATAAACTTTGTGAATTTTAAGAAAAAATATTTATATGGTGTTTCGGAATCTGCTGCTGAAATAAGAAGTTTTAGTTAAGGTGGTTAACATAATTGATATTTAATTCTAAAAAGGTCGAAAGTCAATTTATGAAGTAATTTGAGTGTAATTTAATTGAAACAGTGGGGAAAAAAGAAAACAAATCAATTTGAGTGAAACAGTGGGGACAAAAATCAGTTTTTTTTTTTTTTTTATTAATTGATTTTTTAATTGTTTTTTATAAGAGAGTATACAATTCAAAAAGTAGAAAAAAAAATAAAAAGAACCCAAATTTACATACAAATATAAAAATTCTTAAAAACTATCATCTATGTAAGTCCGGGGTAATGTTTAATAAACTTACCATTTCCGGTGAGTATTGTGCTTTCAGATGTTTTTGGTTTCTTACATGCCTTAAGGAAGAAATAAGTGGATCGGATCAGACTGCTAGCATGTTAAATAGGTCTTCATTCTGCCGAATTCTTAAAACTGCACGTGTTTTGATATCTGTATTTCTTGTAGTCTTTATTTTTGGACTCCTGGGCTTCTTCTGACAATTCTCCAAGTGGTAGAGATTGGTATTCGATGATATTTTCACTATGAACCAAAATTTTATGAAGAGTAGGTGTGAGTTTTTTTTTCAGGGCACTTTTGTTTCAATAACTCTGCGGTTTTTTTTGGTGTACTCTCCAAATTTAACTGTATTCACTACTTCCCTGCAATTCAAAACACTAAGTATTATTTTGATCCTGGTTATAACCTCTTCATTGAATCCAGTTATTTGAGCGGTTGCCTCAGATTGTTCAAAAAATCTTCTTGAAGTGTTTCTATCATTGCTATTTCTTTGCTTTGGTTTATCTACATCAAGTCCAAGCTCATTGTGAAAACACCTTTGAATCTCTTGTTTTCTTCTCTTTTCTGCCTCCTTGATTCCTATAGATTCATTAAATTCCCCTCCCTCTTGTCGGTGTATAAGCCCAGTTTCAAAATAAATTCCATGCACCTGATTCTAGCATGCAATAGAGAGATTCCATATTCGTAGTTATGTTCGTCGTTATTTAATTCATCCTGGTTATTGAAGCTTTTTTGGGTCCTTTTACATATCGGACTTGACCGCGTAGACTTTGTTTCTGTTAATTCGTTTAAAACTTTTCACTAGGTATCTAGTTTCCTTAGCATATACCAGTTAGAAACTCTTATGCATCGAATTACCTGACGATAATTAATCATACCCGAAATCAAAAACTTAAAAGTTTTATTGGGGGTCAGAAGAAATAAGCTATAAAACCGTTTTGAAAAACTTAGGTCGGTTTTTCCTTCTAAATTAAAAAAACATTTTATTTTAAATAAAAATAAATAAATAAATTTGGTGGCACATACGGCTCATGAAGAACCAGGGCCTAGCGACTTACAACTCTCAACCGTTCCTGTGTGCGTGTCTGCAGGAATGGAGGGGACCTACAATTTACTGCCGAATCCGAACGGCTAAGCTGAGTGGCACTTTTCTATGACACGAGATACTCTTGAAGGATTTGTCACTTCCTCGCAAGAGGTAGTAGCTCTGAAAAAAACTTAAGGTGGAAGCGGCTGGTATTGAACCCAGACCTCTGGCATGACAGTCCGACGCACTAACCATTACGCCACGAGCTACTACATTTTTATTTATTTATTTTATTTTAAACCAACACTATCCATGATTTTTTTTTGCACCTGACAAAAAAAAACTCAGAAAAAATTACTGACTTCATCAAATCAAATCGCTCTAGCTCAGCTCTATGCAATTTTATGCAGCGGAGTAGAAAAAGTATGTAAAAATGGGTGTTTCAAAAAACATTAAATTTAGCAGTTTAAAAAAATTTATCATTTTTTTTTCATTTCTGATTATAGCAATTAACACATATATCAAGTAAAAATAACAAAAAAAAGTTTTCTTTACACCTTTTTCCTAGTTTATACACTCAAAATTAAAAAAAAATTTTAAATAATTGTTTTTTTCTCACCATAAAAATTTGTCAACTTTGACTCGCTCTACAAGCCAAACCATTCATACAAATGAAATAATTTTTTCGATTACTAGAGCTCCAAACATTTGTTAATTCAAAAAATGTAAAAGTTTTGCATTATAAATAAATAACAAGCGGATAAGAATATTTTTTCAGAATCACCAACACAACAAACACTAAACACATTGAACAATAAACAAACTCTAAAGCTTTGACTTGCTTATTCGTAAGAAATTCTATAATTTGACGTGAGAGCTATTCAGAGTTTAAATATTTATTTGGAGAATGAGGAGAAGATAGTTTTTTTAAATTTAAATAAATCAAATCAGTCAAATAGCTCTCAATTATTTATAAATAAGAAGATGTTATTTATTATGAATAGCGAATTGAACGCTAAGTTTAGCAAATTTCGTTTGTCATGGTTTTATTGGTAGCGAGCTTCCACGCTTAGGAAATCAATGCTGCCAACAGTTTTACAGGAATATCACACATACTAAACGTCAAACAACATCTAGGTTTTTAGTTCAGTTGTGAATTATTGTCATTTTTTTGTTGGTTTTGTATTTGTTTTATTTTTGTTTAATGACTAGTGAAATGATCTATACATATTTTTAAAAATAATTTTTTATGATTCGAGAATGATGTGTTGAATTAATTTAGATTGGCAGATAAAGAAGAAAAACAATATATACCCTGTCCCCTAATCGCTTCATCGTTTGAGCCGCATATTTTACACGGAAACGGAGCTCTTGTTTTTAGTTTAGTTAGAATTTATTTAGCGTTAAGTTTGCTATTTTACACAGTATATCGGTACATATTAATAATTGTTTTTAACAAAATTTACAATTGAGTTCTTAAATCTTACTAAATTAGTTTCCGTTTTTACATTATTTGGAAGATTATTATAAATTTGTACACCTTTATAAAAAAGCATGTTTTGTGTTTTACAGTTTCTGAAAAATGGTAAATTTAAATTATTATTGTTTCTTAAGTTGTATGGCCTAAGCTCACTTCTTGTTATAAGTCTTCTTTGTAAATATTTTGGCATTAAGTTATTTTTTACTTTAAAAATAAATATTAATGTGTTCACAATAATTTTTTGTTTTACAGATAGCCATTTTAACGTATGTAGCATATTTCTTATAGATGTATATCGATTACAACATAATATAGATCTAATTCCCTTGTTTTGTAAAATCTGTAGTCTATTTATCATTAATTCTGTTCCCAATAATAGTATAGTAGGACAATACTCAAAATGGGGCTGTATAATGGAGCTATATATTTTGATTGCCATACCAATGCAAAGTTTTTTCTTATTCTTCGAAAGAAACCGATTTTTGTGGCAATCTTTTTATAAATCATTTCAAAGTGTTTTTTAAAATTTAAATTACAATCTTAAATCTTACTAAATTAGTTTCCGTTTTTACATTATTTGGAAGATTATTATAAATTTGTACACCTTTATAAAAAAGCATGTTTTGTGTTTTACAGTTTCTGAAAAATGGTAAATTTAAATTATTATTGTTTCTTAAGTTGTATGGCCTAAGCTCACTTCTTGTTATAAGTCTTCTTTGTAAATATTTTGGCATTAAGTTATTTTTTACTTTAAAAATAAATATTAATGTGTTCACAATAATTTTTTGTTTTACAGATAGCCATTTTAACGTATGTAGCATATTTCTTATAGATGTATATCGATTACAACATAATATAGATCTAATTCCCTTGTTTTGTAAAATCTGTAGTCTATTTATCATTAATTCTGTTCCCAATAATAGTATAGTAGGACAATACTCAAAATGGGGCTGTATAATGGAGCTATATATTTTGATTGCCATACCAATGCAAAGTTTTTTCTTATTCTTCGAAAGAAACCGATTTTTGTGGCAATCTTTTTATAAATCATTTCAAAGTGTTTTTTAAAATTTAAATTACAATCTATACTCCAAGGTATTTTGTTTCTTTAACACATTCAAATTTATTTATTTTATATATAATCTTATTTTCTGGTAGTAACATTATTTTAGTTTTTTCTGTATTTAGTTTTAGTTTATTCATAGTTAAATAATTCTTTATATTTTTAACGTCTATCATCAATTTTTCAACACAATTTTTATATTCATTATCTTCGATATAGAACAATCCATCATCCGCAAACAATTTTAATTTACAATGTTTTAAAACTTTTTTTTATATCATTTATGTAAAGGACAAACAACAATGTCCCTAAAACTGACCCTTGGGGTACCCCTAAATCAGAATTTATCGGCTCCGAACTTACCCCATTGAACTTCACTATTTGCTTACGGTCTATGAGATATGATTTCAGCCAATTAAACTCAACTCCTCTTATTCCATAACCATATAGCTTTTTTAATAAAATTAATCTATCTAAAGTTTTAAAAGCTCTCTTCAAATCAATAAATATAGCTGCAATTTTCACAAGAGTGTTTTCGTCTAAAACCAGATTGTTCCTCGATTATAAGATCATTTTGCTGCAGGTATTCTTTTAGTTGTATTTGGACAACTTTTTCCAATATTTTTTTCATACATTGGAAGCATGTTCACAGGTCTAAAATCTTCACATTTATTAGAATTAGGAATTTTTTCCACCGGAGTTATAACCGCTGTTTTTCAGGTACTTGGAAATTTACCACTTGTGAGAGAATAATTTACTATATTCAACAGAGCCGGACCTACTATGGTGAAACTGTCTTTTAGCATTTGCTTATTCATGAAATTAAAATCATTTTTATTTGGCATAACTTCAACTACTTTTAACAGTTCTTCAATTGAGGTCAGAGTTTTAAACTTGAAACAACTTTCACTATTAATAGCAAAATTTTCCCACTGGACATTTGGTATTCCTTTATTAATTTCTATATTCTTCCCAATCTTCAACATTTCCTGTTAACACAAACTTTAGGTGACTTCTGATTTTTCTTGATTTTTGTTCTCGTAACTCATTATAAAACCAAATTTGGTCAGTTTCTTGAAATGACTTTTTAACAACAAAAGTGTTTATCACTCTTAGCATTTCCGTTTCAAATTGTGCACTATTTACATCACTGATATTTACTAAAGTACCTATTCTGTTTATTTCACTCTCTCTTATTTTTTGTATAAATCTAAATTTATCGTATTTTAAAACTTTAACAGATTTTATTATTGCATCTTTTTTTCCGCGAATGAGTATTTTGAAAATAATTGTCTCGTGATCACTTATTTTTAATGCATTTTCAACATTTAAATCAATTAACTTTCTTTATGTCAGTCACCACATAATCCAACAAAGTTCTTGAATTCGCATTATTCTCGTCGGTTTAACAACCATTTGTTTACACATGTTTTCCATAAATAAACATTCAAGTTCTTTCTTATAGTTAGAGTTCACAAGCCAGTCTATATTAAAATCACCAAGTATTATGATGTTTTTGTTTTCAATTTCTTGTAAATATTCACTCAAATTATCACAAAATTCTCTATTTGGGGTACTGGGTGATCTATATATTGTTATGAATTTTATTTGATATATTTCTATGACTAATAACCACATGCTCATATTTATTTGTACATTTTTCAAAATCAAAAAATCCTCAATTTGTTTTTTTAGGTAAATCACCACTCCACCAGTATAATTTGAAGTTGATTCACAGCGTATAATTTTGTAGTTCTTTATATAGACTTCTTTATCCTGCACTGATAGTCCAAGATGTGTTTCCGTTAAGATTACAATATCAAAATTTTGTTCGTATATTATACTTTTTAATTCATTTAAATTATTTACTAAACCCTGAATGTTAAGATGCATGCATTGCATAAATTTTGGTTGCTAATATGCAACCTTCTCTCTTTCCCTTTCCAGTCTTCTAAGATAAACTGGACAGTTGGCCTCCCTAACATCATGATTTGAGTCAATGTTTATATTTAGTTTTTCAATTGTCAATGCACAATTTTTGCATTTCATGCTTTCACTATCACACTCATCTAATTTATGTTCACCACTACATTTTGGACAACATATTTTATTTGAACATTTTTCAGCGTTGTGATTAAATCCCCAACATTTTAAACATCTTTTCACATTAATCTTATCAAACACAAGGCATTTGTTCCACCCGATATTTAAACACGGTTTATCCGTTTCCATTAATTCTTTAAAAACTGCTTTTTCGGTTTCAATAATTGCATTGTATTTATTTGGGTCATTGTATCTATTGTAACACTTAATAAGCTTTATTTCACCATTTAATTTATTTTGGTTTTTAATGACATCCATTAACTCATCTTCTTTCACTTCTTTATCTACATTTACCACGACAATTCTTGGTTTTACCAGCAAAGGTATGCTTATATCATATTTGACTTTTAGTTTTCCAGCTCCTTCATCTTCAATTTTTTTTACCGATTCTTCATCATTACACTATATAACTATGGATCCATTTATACTTTTAGTTATATTATTCACTTGTAAAGCTCAACGGGGTTAATTTTTTCTTTTATATCATTTTTTGTTTTTTCACTATTTTGTTTACAATTTGGTTTTATTATTATTGGCGGTATGTTTTTTATAGCTATTTCAGCATAACTTTTCTTTTTCTTAACCTCATTAGTTGTTTCTTTCTCACACATAAGTTTAACTCCATTTAATAATTTCTTTATTTCTTCTTCTTGTTTATTAAGAGCTTTTTGATTTTCATTTACCACTTTCGACACATTGTCCATTTTTTCCATAATGCTATGCATGTATTCTTTGCACCCATCACAAACAAAAATTATGTTTTTAAGCTTAAGCACATTACTTTCATACTCTCCAATACCAGAACATTTTGAGCAGAATTTTTTTTTGCAGAAAACGGAGCACGAAATAGCTATCTCATTTTTTCTTTTAATAGTTTTTTCGCACTCATCACAAGTATCACTCATTTTGCTATAATAACAGTCACTTCGACCGCTATCTTTTAAAGTTAATTTGTTTTAATTTGTTCAGATTTTTACACTTTTTCACAATTTCTTTATGTTCAGATTATTCAATCAATCATGTAGTATTAAATGCCACTTCCGCACATCAATTAGGCTGCCAAGAACCCCGTAAAAATAACTTCCGTATAAGCACTCTATAAAACACGTCTTCACCGCTAAAAAAACTCACTCACGAGTTTGGACTTATTACTCTATAAATTTTGGTCATCTCTTGGGTTACCTACAACGGATATATGTACATATGACTCCATATAAGTCAAAAATAAATAAAAAAAAAAAAGGAATTCGTATACCTACCAGGATGTAAAGGTGCAAAAAAAAGGTTGAGTATAAGTATGCTCCTCCTCTTGTTGCCCTCCAGAAACTTTTTGGTTCGACTTGATTTATCTCATTGAGCAAACAAATTAGCAAAGATTCGCTATATGTAATAAAGTGATAGTAAAATTCGTTTAAGTTTTGACATTTGAAGCGAAATGCATTTTTAATGCAGCAACGCCCTAACTACATCTTGCAAGACTTGCATATTTGCGAATAGAATGAATCTTATCTTATTATTATCATTAAATTTTTGCTATCATTCACACCTAAATATTGCTGAGGTTTCTTAAGTCTTAACTACATTGGCCACTTTTTGCAAAATTACAAAAGTAAAAATATTTTTTTTCCTGCTAGCGCAGTTGTTTTGTGAAAAAGAATGTATACAATTCTTTTTAAACCAAAATTTAAGCTTTCTGCATCATTTTTAGAAGTTTTCCAGTGAGAAAAACTATCCCAAAATTAGTTTGAAAATTTTCACTTTTGTACTTTTTCACTTTTTTGGCTTATGGTAGTTAAGGCTTCAGTCTATAATTTACATTGGTAAATTTAGATTTTAATTTTAAAATTGATTTATTCGTGTCGAATATGATTTCAATGATTAATTTTTTTGTAATTTTATTTGTGTGATATTTTCTGGGTCATTTGTCATTACTTCAAAAAAAAAAAGAAAAGTCTATCGCATTATCTACTTAAAGAAACGAAAAATAATTTGATGACTTGACTTAGTTGATTCGTTTTTATCTCTTTCCATTTTTATAAGCAATTATTTTTTATATTTTTAAAATACAATTTCGAAGCCAAAACGTGTTTTTTGCAAGCCCGTAAGAAATTGGTCGAAAGAAAAAATTGCATCAAGTATTACCGACGCCATCACAGAAAAAACATGGATTTTCCATATAATCTAACGATAACATGTATGTAATTAAAAAATACACAGTTCTTCGCCGTGCTTAAGTTAATCACCGAGAATTATTCGTACTGTGATTAGCTAAACCCCAAGAGAATCAGTTGTTGCATTTAACGTGGAAACTGTTTTGCGCCGACAACGTTTTTTTCTTCCGATTTGGACTTGCAAAGAAAAATAAAAAAAAAAAATTTCCGAATGATGGAAAGTAAAAATTAATTAGAATTTTATTTTTTTTAAATTGTTGTGTTTTTGGAATATTTTACGTACGTAGACTACAATTGTAACTGGGGGGTAACGCTGGTGGAAATTCTTGAAAATGTAGACATCGAGTACGAAAGTGAAAATAAGAAAAAAAAAACAACACTCAGTATCATTGAAAGTGTGCGTGTTTATGTATAAGGCGCCAGTTATAGCTTTCATTGAAACTCATCATTGAAAATTTTTAATTTAAGTCTTGAGGCATTTAAAAAGAAAAATTAGTATTTATTGTGATCCCAATATGAAGCTGACAACTATATTAATATTTATTGCCAACAAATTTTTCATTTGATCCCAACCTTTCATATAAATCCACATTATTAGAACGAAGTTCTTTAGCTCAGGGTTGGGGGTAAATCCAAAAAACGACAGATTGTTTACGGTCCATCGTGGCTCAATTTTGTTGTATGCTTCTTAACCGAAAGAATCGGCGTTCGAATCCTGCTGGTGGCTTTTTTTTTTTATTCTGTCACATGCACTATGTGCAATATGCATTGCAAATCATATATTATTTTCATTTCGTCACAAAATGCACATCATTAATCCCATTGAATCCTATAGCATTTTCAACAGGGCAAGATGCAAGTGAAAAAAGTCCACCCGGTTTATTTGAGATTCGAACCCGCAACCTTCTTGGTTGTTTTAATAAAACAACAAAAATTAAAAAAATAAATAAGGAAATTCAGCCTTATTATGAGTTTCACCCGAACAATGTTTTACGTTAAATTTTTTTTCACCCGGAATTTTAAAAGCTTTTGTGAGTTTTGCCCTTACAAAACATACATTTCCCGCCTTATTGCTTCCTGGTTCGCCTACTAAATATGTATAGGTGAAAATTTAAGCTGTCAATGGCATTATTATCTGCCCGAAATGAATGTTAACAATTAGGTAATTCCGGGTGGAATGTTCGGGTGAAACTCACAATAAGCCAAATTATGTATGTAAATCGTTCTAAAGTATTTATCGAAAGTTAAAACGAGAACTAATTTCGTACATGCGCGGTACATTATTAAAGGTAATATCATTAGCGTTTTCATTTTTGTTCTGTTCTGCGCATCTACAAAAATGGTGGATCCAGTGCCCATTTACATGTCAAATTCCGATATTTGTTGTTGTACTGTGGCGTACATGTACATAATGGGAACCTCGTTCTTACCGGGGGTGCTTAGGACCCGCATCTATTAGTTTCATTGATTGTACTTCCTTCCCAATGATCATTGAAAAAACGGTTTGGTCGAAATGAAATTTTTTTTTGGCCAGATATAGTAAGTTATATGCTTTATTTTGGCATTAAAATAATCATAGATTTTGCATCCAAAACGTCTTAAAATACATCATCAAAATATTTAATGATGCGTTTTAATGATAGCTATAACTGGGGCCTTAAGTCTAGTAAGCTGATGATGCGAAACGAAAAATCCCATACAAAAATGACAACGAAATCATTTGACACTTTCAAGGGGTAATTTTTTGTTATGGTTTTCGTAAGCATTTCGTTGCCATGTTGGAGACCAACTAAAAATTTCGTTTCGTATCAGCAGCGTACTAGGCTTTAATAGACTCCCAGTAGGAAATTTCCAAAAATTCACCGATGAATCTTTAATCTTTCATTAAGGAATGGAAGCTAGACCCGAGAAATTTGAACTGAATCCATCGAGGAATTTAACATGGGGATGTCAATGGCGTTCAGTGACTTTCTCGGTGAATATTCAGCAGTGAAATTACTATGCCGGTGTAATTTGCTTATTCATAAATAAGTTACATTCGATGAAAATAAGCATGAAATTACAGCACTAGGTTAGAAGGAGTTGCTTATTCACCCAGTTCATCCTTCTTTGCTGAAAAATGGTGTGAATTTTCACTTATGAAATCACTTCTACATATAAATCGTTTATTCATAAATGAAATTTATTTGATAAAATATATAGTGAAGGTTAAAATCTGAAATCACCAGCTTATTATCGTTCAGGCTAAGTACAGACGATTATCAGATCTTACAATATTGTCGGATCTGTCAATGGTGTGCCAATAGCGGACAATTAGCTGACAATTGAAAAATTTCTTACAATGTAAAATTTTCCGTTAACACGATTGGTAGATTTTGTGCCAAAGTCTTGACAAATTAATTTTCAGACAATTTCCGGACAATTATATATCTGACAATATTGTCAGCTTGAAAATTTTCTGTTCACACGGTTGGCAGATCAATAAAAATTTAAGGCACAGTAAAAATTCAATTCTATTGAGGATTTCAAGATCAAACATCTTTTATAGAATTTGACTTTTTAAAGATGTGTGTAGCCACTATCAACAAGAGGATACTTTGAAAGTGATTTGAAAATCTAATGTCATCGTGGTAATGCCAAAAAATTTGGACGAGCATTTGAAACAATTTAACTACAACTGGACATCGAGGGTCACGGACGACTTTACACACTACGAAGGAGAGATATGCGTCTGACAATAACACAAATTGTGGTTTAGACGATTGTAAGATACCTGACAATCTTTTGTCAGATTGTCATCTGACAATTACCTGACAATGACGTTTCTGACAATATTGTCAGACAAAATTGTGTGTTCAGACGGTTGTAAGACATTTGGGACAGTATTTTCACTGACAGATCTGACAATCGTCAGTGGAATCATGAACATAGGTAATGCATCCTGAGGATAAAAAAAAATATTATAATTATTTCATAACCAAAAACGTATGGAATTAACCATCCAATTTAACCTTCAATAACTTTGAAATGAGTACTGAAATTAAAAAAATAGTTGAAGACATTTTTAAAGAAAATTTATTCTTCTTTAAGAAACGTCTCAATTGTTTCTGTACGATAACCGGTTCTAAATTTAAAAAAAAAGAAGCAAACAAACGAAAACTTCCCATACAATTTGTATGGAAAAAATAAATTAGCGATGAGCGATCTCTAAATATTAATCTAAACAGCTGAAATTTTACCAGGCTAATTATTTCACTAAACTCTAACTAAAAAGCTAGTGGCATTAAAAATCAGAGACATTTTAATTTTTTTGAATCTGTCTTATGTACATATGTACCTTAAGTGCCGCCGAAAATCATTACAGAAGGAAGATAGAGGAAAATCCAGTGAGCAAAAAAAGGGATGCAAAATTGCAAAGCATAGAAAACTTAGAATATAAAATAAAAGGAAGGGCCCTTAGACGAAAAAACTGCGGCATTATTTATAATAGTGTGAGTTATCACTCACACAAATGCATTACCTCGGGGACGGAGTGTTGTTTGATGGAAATCTAACAGGGCTCTAAAATAATCATTTGTGTTGTTTTGCACATTGAATTGTTTCGGTGATATGTCAAAAAATAAATACTTACTTTTGATAATAATTCAGTAGGGCACCTATAAAGTTAAAACTATTGTTTTCTGAATTCATGTTTTCCAATTATTCTGTTTTCCAGTAGTACATTCACAACATACTTATTTTGTATCAATAAAATAGAAAAACCAGCAACTACAAATGAAATGCCGGACCGATGGACCGCATCTAAAGCTAATTTTTGGTGGTGTTATATGCCGTGGTTGGGGCCTTTGCAAGATAATGCTACATTCAAAATGTGTTTTTTTCGAATGCCCATATAAAAGGTATAGCACTTGAAACATTATATTTAATAAAAGTGCTGAGTATCCTACACTTGAGTATGGTGGAGCCTTTTGTATGCAAGACATACTGAAAAAAATGCAAAAAATCAATTTTAAAAATAATTGTAATAGCAAAATAATTCGTGTTCCCAATGATAGAATGGTCCCTTCTCATCACCAAAATGAGGGTCCAAGACTTTTTCCATGGGGCCATCTGTCTGCGAGACTCACTTAGAATTTAAATCATACAGTAGATTTATTAGCAAGAAAGGGGTTAGGTGGCCGGGTACTGGTACATTTACCTTACAATTTAATACCGTAAAATAAAAAAAAAAAAAAAAATAAGTTTGAACGTAATTTTTTTTTTATAAATTTATCAGAATTTTGGATTTGAAAATAATTTTATTAAAAACTAATCTCTAAAATAATTTAAATAAAAATGATATTGTAAGTGTTGCCGTTGTTTTTAAATATTTTTTTTTTATATATATCAAGTCGATTTCCCTAAACGGGGGAAAATATACCCCCCTCCCATTCGATTTTTTTTCTTATCTCAACCAAACCTACACGGTCTAGCGTTTTGTCAGACCTTATGCGAATCACCCTGTATATTCAGTTGTTCACTTGTTACGTTTTAGCTTAATAATGCAGCTATTCATAATTTTTGGTTGTTTTTAGTTTTATTTGCATTTTTTTTATGAAATCATATTGGTTGATCATATGAATTTTCATTAGTATTGCTATATAATAGGATACTAGCTGTTACACTCCCGCTTCTCTGCCCCTCCACCAAGCTCCCTGCATTATAAAAAAATACAAAATCTTGGTATCAAGAATTGATTCATGTAGCGTGAAATGAAGTATGCACCAAATTTGCAGTAAAAGACGCGATTACACGATTCTTTTTTTCGTTCGTTTCGTCTTTCGTCATTTTAACGGATTGAGTGAGGGGTTTAGAAATGTAGGGGGAATGAAGTAACGAAAGCAGGAATGAAAACTTCAAGACTTTTTCTGGTTGAACAGTGACGTTTTGGTTTGACAACCGAATTAGTGTTGAGCAATGGTGGTATTCTCAACACTAATTCGGTTGTAGTAGCCGTGGCGTGATGGTTAGTGCGATGGACTGTCATGCCGGAAGTCTAAGGTTCGATCCCCAGCCTCGCCTATTTATTTAAAAGAAAAAACGGCTACTGCCACTTGCGAGGAATTGACAAATCCTCCAAGAGTATCTCCTGTCACAGAAAAGTGCCGCTCCTTAGCCGTTCGGATTCGGCAATAAACTGTAGGTCCCCTCCATTCCTGCAGACACGCACACAGGAATGGTTGAGAGTTGTAAGTCACTAGGCCCTAGTTCTTCATGAGCTGTTGTGCCATCAAATTTAATTTTTTTTAGATGGTGGTATTCGATGTAACTGAAATTCATTTTGAAAGTAGAAACATCGATGTTTATGAGTTACTGAAGAAGGAAATGTGTTGTTAATAAAAAAATTTCTATATTTGTACAAAGCACACCTAATAATAAATAACCAAAGAAAAAGCCTATGCTAGTAGTAGTTTATGTTTCAGAGATCTCGGAGGGCTCGATATTCTCAGAAATATAAACACAATTCCCAACAAAAATTTCTCAGTTTTAATGTCAAAAACTTAGGCAGATTTTTTTTAAATGCATTGCTCAATTATTTTGTGTCGCAGTGAATCAAATAAGAAAAAAAAAAGGAATAGAAAATGGTTTTGAGAAATCTTGTTTATATTTAATATTCCTGCTCTTTCAAAGTGACGGAGGAAAATTACTGAGCGCTCGGAAATATAAACTGGCTAATTTCATAACTATACTCTTAACTTTCCAATAGTTTATTTATTTATTTATTTCTATGAAATGCTGACACATTAACGGCCAATTTCTTCACAAAGTTCTAAAATCAATTTAAAACTCGATCCAGTAACTCTCGGTTTATCTTTGGAACTTAGTTTTAAAAAAATTTAGAACTTGATCATTTCTTCACTTCTAATCATTTCCTTAGAACTCGGTCTAAGATCACTATTGAGTTTTAAGTACTTTAGATCTCGGTTTAAAGAAACGAAGTTCTAGTGTATATTTTAATACTTTTGTAGCACCCAGTATCATTTTCTGACACAAATTTCTGATAATTGGTGTTTGCAAGTAATATTTGTATTAGTCCGATAGCTCGCAACAGACTTTTGACGTGAAATGAACCCAAAAAGATAAATGTGCAAGTGCATTAAAGTGCATCAAAAATAATAAAAAAAAAAAAAAAGAAGATGTGGTTCTGACAAATTGTTTAGAAAAATCGCAATTACATGCTTTGAGCATGCAATACTACATGTCTTTTGGATTTCTTTCATGAAACAAAAATCTGGTGCGAGTACAAAAATCAAAACGAACAAAATGCACAATATAAAACAATTTTATACCACGAGACTAAAAAACAACACCAGCATATGCAACTAAATTGGATCCAACAAAATCGCCCACTTACTTAAAATTAATAAAAAGGATAACTTTAAAACAATATATCTACCTACATAAATGCTATATAAGGTTATTCCAAAAACGCCACAAAGATCGTGTTTTTTGTGGCTCCTGTCCGGGATTAAGACTACTCAAAATGTCTCTCAGATTCAAATTCGCACTCTTCAGTGTCAAGATGCGAACGATTGTCATTAATTACTTTATTTTGAGGAAAATAGTGCATTAGATGCATTTTTTGTCTTAACCAACAACGGCAGCATTAATGCATTTCTGTTTATTTCCTCACCAGGAAAATATAGTAGTTAAAATCTTGTTATATGTACATATAAGTACACAAATTTGTGTTTTGTCCAGCATGCTATCTGGTTACATGCATTTTTTAGCGCACGCGAGAAGGCTTGCACCTAAAACTAGATTTATCCCAAATTGATTTGAATTACCTTTTTTTTAAAGCCGAATCAAGATTTATTACCAAATAAGTTTTTTGAAGAAATAAAAATGTTGTTAAACCGAGTTCTAAGTCTCTAGACCCCCAAATTCGAGGGTCCAAATTTATCGAAGTTCTATCTCAAACTGAGATCCAAATCGAAGTTCTAACGCGTTAGAACTCGGTGAAGAAATGAGTTAGAACTCAATCAAGTTCTAATTTTTCGATAAACCGAGTTTTAGGGGTTAGAACTTTGTCAAGAAATTGGCCGTAAGACTTAATAATCTTATAACTAGTGAAGCAAGTAAAGTGAGCTACAGCAAAACAGTATTATTACAATTAGGTGATATTAATTTTAAGATGTATACGATGTATACAAGTTATTGACAAAGATATCTGCAAATTATAAATTATAAGTTAGTTACAAACATATTGGTGTTTTTTCGTACGTCTCCATTATTGTATATTTAAAAATCAAAGAAGAAAAGAGATAGTTATTAAGTAAATTTAGGAAGAAAGAATAGTAATAGATAAAGAAAAAAATTAATGACGATTGATCGTATGGAGTGACTTTAGCTCAATCCAGAAACGCCCAGTGCCACAGGACCCACGAATATGCCTTGGCAAGGAATTCCATAAACGAATGGAGCAAACGAAGAACTGTCGCTCAGATGGTAAAGAATTAAACCGTGGATAAATGAGTTGATGAGACCTGCTCGAAGACCCAAAGCGTAATTTCTCAAACAAGTAATTAGGTTGATGGGTATCAATGACTTTAGCTAGAAAACTCGGTGTCCTAAAAGCAAGTAGATTATCAAATGTCATATTTAATATTAATACCGAATGATTGGAAACTCGATCATATCGCCTTAATTAAATACATAACGCGCGGTGTTATTAAAAGCAACGTTAAGCCTTCTCTTGCTAATAGAATCGCAATTACAATATATTTCACACCCGTAAGTGAGAATGGGAATAATAAGTGTTCAAATAAGTGATAATAAGTGATCAAAAACACATTTTAATGTGAAATTTTACATATTTGGTCTTTAAAACAGAAAAGAAAGAAGAATTTTTTTTTTTTCAAGTGTCGATTTAAAAAAAAAAAACATCAAAGTTTTGGTTCGAGTGTTTTTCAATATCGCTCATCCCTAATTAATGAAATCACTTTGCGAGGAAATTAAGTTTTAACATTGCTCTTCATTGTTAAATAGGGTATACATTTGAACAAGAAGTGATTAGAATTTTATTAAAATTGTTATTAATTATTATTACTGTTTATTTTCCAATAAATCCATACAAATAACGAAACACGTCTCACGAATGTAAAAAAGAATCCAGTAATCACGAGGATACGTACCTGTCAAAAAGAAGAATAACGAAACGAACGAAAAAAAGAATCGGGTAATCAGGCTCAAACTGTGGTTCACTGGCTGCATGCCAAGGAGCGCCTCCGTGCGCCGTCTTGTCTGTTTAAATACAGAATTTTGAAAAGCAGATTATTGACATACAGAATTTTACTCATACAGAGTTTTGAGCATACAGAATTGTATAATACAGAATGTTCTTCATACAGAATTTTGTATAACCAGAATTTTGAATTACAGTATTTTGTAATACAGTATTTTGTAATACAGTATTTTGTAATACAGTATTTTGACCCTACAGTATTTCGACCCCAACCCGTTTCTCAACTAGTTTGAAATTTCGATTGCGACGCTGGCACTTATATACTAAGTATGGTAACGTGACATATTATATCATATCACGTGGCACGCACTCGTAAGATATAGGGTTGATAAAAAAAAACATTAAAATCTCTCCACTTAATGGTAGAAATCCAAAATTTTAAGCAAAAATTCAAATATATAATATCAACTTTTACCGCCATAGTTCAGTTCATACTTCAGTTGTAAATTGGATTGAAGTGAATTTTAAACTCGTCCTTTAATCCGCATGTTTTAGACGCATAATGTCCATAATATTCACTTAAAAAAACACTGTTAAAACTTAATTGAAAAGACATTTAAAAGCTACGTCGTATATATAATACTAGCCGACCCGTACTCGCGTTGCTTCGCAAGCTTTAAATACACTTATTAATATGAGTAGGTAAAAGTATATCAAATGCTCCATGAGACTAACCGCAATTTCTAATACCTATATTATTAACAAAAGTTTTATATACATATATACATATACATATGCTTTCCGTAACCAATAAAAAAAATGTATTTTCTCTCACTGAAACAGTTTTCAAAAAAAAAAACTTTGTTGATGTTCGAACATGCACAGTATCTGTGAATTTTAATTATTTTTTATTTCAAAGCTTCTGTTTATACATAATGTATAATATTAGCAGTTTTATTGTTTTCAGGAAGAAGTAAATACTGATTTATTTTTTGAGCCCACTCTTAAAAGGGCAACATAAAGTTGACCATGAGAAAAAACATTCCCTAAGATCGACCCCAATAAATTTGAATGATTGACCCTGAGCCTAGTTATTTATCATACCTAAACATGGTTTAACAGGAAACTGCAGTCGTCTTAATTGAAATCGGAGATCCGTTGGGATCATTGGTATCCTGGGAATAAGGGCATATGTATTTTCCTACTGCAGGTCCGGTAAGAATTTTAAGTAGTATAATGTTCTTGCAAAGCTTTTTAACTTTGAGTCGTGTGCCATTGCCCAGGTTTGGGGGACTGAGATTCCTGATTATTATCATTATAGGTGTACCAATTTTTAAATTTAATTTGTACGGTGGAAGAGGGTATTTCAACATTTTCTTTTTGCATCTTTGGATTGCCTCTTAAGTTTGTTTTCTCTTAACCATTTTATATATTCCCGATATTAATATAGGTAAAAAGAAGGGCAATAAACTAATTTTTGTTCAATTAAAACAAAAGAGAAGCATTGAAAATAACCTACAAAACGATAAAAAAAAGAAAAACAGTGACAATCCCCTTAGGCGGACAAATACTTACGACCGTAGACCTTGGATCTAAATTCCATACATTTTCTGATCCCTAAGCAGGTACTCTGTTACCCGGATGCGAACAGGAATGTTAGCCGTGATTTGTTAAATTTAATTCCCTTAGGCCGACAAAAACTTTTTTTTAGTATTTTAATGTCAACTCTTATTTTCAGAAATACTTTAATATATATTTTTTTGATTAAAAACGTTCCCCCTGATTCACAGCGACAATATATGCGATGTCACCAAATCACTATCTGTGATCAAATTCATAACGGATTTTATTTATGCAGCTGTAGGTAGTCTGTTTTTGTATCCTATTTCTTGTATTTTAATGTTCATTTTTAGTTTGAATGAATTAAGAATTAGCATTGTAGGTGCGAACATTATTCATATACATTTCCTTTTATAAATATTTTTTATTTTTTCCCTTGGACGGGCAACTCCCTTAACGGACAAAAGTGTTCGACCGTCACTGTCCGGCTTTTACTCCTTAATCCACTCAGTTGAAATCAGTAATGTTTCATTTTCATAATCTTTAGCAGCTTTCAATAAATCTTTTTTTTCATGCTTCTTTCTACTGAATGCCCTGCCTATTTTCCTCTTAAAATATGTACATTTATGCAACACTTTGGTTCACTGCAGAAGAAGCAAAAAATAAACACACTGCGCATTGCAGCGATGCCCATACTCAAAATATGTACATAGGTATGTACATATGTAACATTTTGGTTCGCTTAAGAAGAAGGAAAAAACAAACACACTACGCATTGGCTTGGCCGTCTTCGTTACAAAAAGTAAACAATTGAGTGGAATGATAGGAGGAATAAAAAATGAGTGGATGAGCGAACAATTGTGGACAGAGATTCAGAACACACAAAAGAAAATGCACAAAACACGGAATGATAATGAAATGAGACAAAGCAGCAACCCAGTCATTGCGATTGAATCGAATTCATAGATGCAAAAATACAAAAAGTTTATAAATTTATAATTAGTAAATAAATTCATTTCTCAGCTCAGAAGTACAGTTAAGAAATGATTCAGGGCTTAAAATTTGCATAAAACTATTGACTTTATACAAAAAATCCCATTTTTGTAAAATATTAAGCAGGTTTAAAAGCATAATTGAATATGTTGGTCAACTTCGACAAAAAAGTGTACGAAATTTTCTTAAAAGTTAGTAATCTAATTCAACAAATATATTTTACAAATAAAAAACATCTATTTACATGCTTCAAAGAATAAGGAAAATTATAAAATTTGTTTCAAGTAAATCGGTTGAATACTTTTTGAGAAAAACGCGGACAAACAAAATATTTGTTTGGTCTTTATATAATAGTAATGATGAGATTGTAAAGTTGAATGTCATTTCAAGTAAGTTTTAACAGTTTTACACGCGTTTTACTTATTTTTATTCCACCGAGTGCGTTGTGTTTTTTAAATGAATATTATAACATAAGTTTGAATTGTCGGGTCTAAAACATGCGGATTAAAGCACGAGTTTAAAATTCACTTCAACCCAATTTACAACTGAAGTGAATAATATGCTGTTATATATGTAAATAAATAAAAAAAGACATCTCACTACCTGAGCTTTATGGTCTGCAAAATAGTATGGAAATGCTTCAACTATTCACGTTTCAGAGAGTTCAAATTCCCCTCCGTCAAAAAGGGGCAAGAGAGGGAATCCAATTTATCTTCCCGGGTAATATTTCGATTTCAATCCGAAGAATGTGGAATTAAATATTTGCTGTGTTGCATTTTCCTGGGAGGGTAACTTTCTAATGGTCAAATTTTGGTTTTCAAATTCAATTAAGTTTTTTTCTTCATTGAGTTCTACAAACCGTTTGTAATATGAATTTACACGTCTGGCAGTCGTCTTACGTTGCAAATACCTTGCCAGAAGAAGAAAAACTTAATATAAGCACTGGCAATAGGAAAAAAAACAGCAACACTAAACTAAATCGGGTTGAAGTGAATTTAAAACCAGTCCATTTAATTCGCATTTTGTAAGCCCAACAATTTAAAATAATGTTCATAATACTTATTTAAAAAAAAAAGCGCATCAAACTCGGTGTTATAAAAATAAGTAAAACGCATGCAAAACTAATTAAATTTAATTGAAAAGCGATTTTTACTTTTTTTGTCGCTTGCTTTTATATTTTGATTTAAATTAATCGGATATAAGTGACTGAATAATATGGCTGTTATTCGCTCCGGGTGTAAATCAAATTTGAGCCAATTTTAAACCTGTAAATTTAATGCTGACAAAACTTAAATTTAATGCATGTAAAACTGTTTAAACTTAATTGTTTTTGACTCAAAATAGCTTTAAAGAGTCTTTAGTCCACAAAAATTGGCGCTTCGTCTCGGTATTATGAGTCTACACCCGAGAAGGCTGTTTAAATTGAGTCGAATTGATAGTGACAAGGTTTAAAAAACGGGTTCATTGAGTAAATATTATTCGATTGTGTTTAGCACTTTGGCTTAACTTACTCTGAATGTAAAACCGGATTAAAGTGACTGAAGAATAATATGGCTGTTAGTTTATAGTATTATATTTTTGATGTATTCACAAAAAAGAACAAATATCTGAAGAATTCAATTGAATATGATTAAAATGTTATGTTTTGTGAGATTTATTTTCAAAAATTCTTAACTGTTTTCTGTTTCTGCTAAACAATTTCATTAAGTGGACTTATACCTTTTTCAAAATAAACGATTCAATTAAGACGTTAAGCCTAGTACGCAGATCGGGAAAAAAATTATTTCTCATACAATTTTTTTTCCAAGACAAATATTGTCTCGGATCTTTCGAACGTTCGAAGCATTATTTTTCTAGACAAAATGTAGACGTTGATCTCTGGGCTGTTGTTCGTCCGAATCTCCACAGTTGGTACCTAACAGATATAAGGCTGATGGTTTTGTAGTTGTTTATATTGGTGGTATCTCCTTTCTTATTAGGGTTATGACTGACTATTTCCATTAAGTTGGCATTACTTCCGATTCAATTATCCAGTTGAAAGAACCAGTTCATTTTTACCAATTTTCAACATCTCCCATCTGATGTTGAAAACCTTGCCCACAACGTTTTCCGTTAGGAAGTTCTCTTATTGATACTTCAAATTCTAAAGAAAGAAATCAAAAGAACTTTTATTCGTACTCAGATTGAAGATTAATTAATCCATTTTCCGATCGTGATCCAGAAAGTCTACTCGTATAAAGGTCTTCGTAGAACTCGGCTGCAGTTTTGTTTAAATCAGATCTTTCTGTTATATTTTGTTTGTTTTTTGTAAATTGAACTGCATACTAGGCTTTAATCATGAAGTTCTGACCATTAGAACTTGAATTGTGTGCTCGGCGAAAGACCCATATCGACTATTTGATTTGAATTTGTAAAAAATAATGGATCTCTTTCCTTTTAAGAAGAAACAATATTTCCATTCAATAACATTTCTAATTAGTATACTTTTTTATTTCAGATCAAAACGTATCTTTCCATGGATATTTGAAAAAAAAAAACAAGATTCATATCCGCGTAAGTTAAAAGTTCATCTGCGAACAACAATATTTAGAGTAGTTTACCTTAAAATAAATAAAAATTCTATAAGACATTAATAAAATTAGATAAAAAGATTTTCTATTTTATTGTTTATTTCACTTCAGTTTAATTTATGATGAATTACCACCATATTTAAATTTCAATTAATTTATAAACAATACATTTTTTTTCTCCTCTCTCCTTTTTTTCTTATTTGTAAAGAATTGCGTTGTTTCCAGAAAAAACAAAAAACTTCTTGTGATAAAAAAAAACAATTGAAAGCAAAAAATAAGCCGTGAGTGTGTTTAAAAAATACAAACTAAAACAAACAAAAAACTATTTTAAAACAAAACAACAACAAAAAACTGTGAAAATAATAATATAATGACAAGTGCATTATAGAATCTTCAATTTATCATTTTTATATTAAAAACGGTGAATTGTGTAAAGTTAATAAAACAAAAATTAAAAAAAAAACAATAATTAACAAAACAAAATAGCAGCATAAGCGAACGATTTTAAGATTTATATAAGTATATTTTGTATAGAAAGTAACAATAATAAATATATAAAAAAATAAATATTTTATGTTTTTGAATGTAACCAAATAATTAAGAATAAAAAGAAAACTCAAAAACAAAATATCCGTCGGAAACCGAACTAAATAAAAATCTTTAAACAAAATAAAATTATATACCCGCTCGGATTTAAACGATTCGACGCCAGAACAAATAAACAAAAAATAAAATTCAGAGGATAAAGCGAAGGAGTTAGAAAAGTTTTTCATTTTTGTGAAAACATTATAGCCAATAAGTTTACAAGATGATGACAGAAATAAACGCGGCCAATCACCTGAATAACATTGGCACGCCGAAAAGGTTCGTGCTTTTATCTTAATTTATATAAAGTTAGTTGTTTAATTTCTTTTTTTAATTAGCATGGTCAACGAGAAGGCTCTTGTTGCGACATCTCTCAGCGATGACATGGGCTGGAAAGCTAAACTAAAAATCCCGCCAAAGGATAATAGGATTAAGACAAGTGTAAGTTAAATTCAAGTTTCTTCGGCTAACGGTTTTTTTTTGAAATTTTTTTAGTGTCTAGTTAAAAGTATCTTTAGAACGAATATATTTCACGTATTTTATAAGGATTTATCGAGTTAAGTAGATAGTATGTACATACATATGTACATTAGACTGATTCAAAAAAAAATAAATTAAATTGTCTCTGATTTTCAATGCCACTAGCTTTTTAGTTGGAGTTTAGTGAAATAATAAACCTGGTAAAATTTCAGCCATTTACCGATACATCCAGATTTAAACTTAAATCCAGATTAATTTACATTGTAATTGTATGATTTACATCAAGATTTAAGTTTTAATCTGGATGTATTGAGGGAATAACATGGCCGTTAGGAGGTCGCTCATCGCCAATTTCTTTTTTTCCATACAAATTGTATGGGAAGTTTTCTTTTGCTTTCTTCTTTATTTTATAACTTTACAACCGAAATTATTGAGACGTATTCTAAAAGGCAATTAAATATTCTTTAAAAATGTGCCTTAATTCTTATTTAATTAGTGCTGTCCTTTCAAAGTTATTGAAGGTTAAAGTGGATGATTTGTTCCACAGTTTTTTGGATTCCCTGTGGAAAATATTATCTATAAATATACAATTTAAATATTAAATTTTGTTGTATTGTTTAAATAAATTAATTATTTAAGAAAAAAAAAAAACATAATAACGCAATGAAAAACGATAAAAAATAAGGAATAAAAATCGCACATTTTTATCGTTATCTTCGGTTCATATAGCAATCAATTTGAAGTACATTTTTCATAAAAATTTACTTGATAAGAACTTGTGTTGTGTTTTTATAAATATTTTCAGGAGTGAATCAAAAAAACTGTGGAATAAACCATCCAATTTAACCTTAAATAAATAATAAAGGAGTGTACTAAATGGATAAGAAGTAAGGGACATTTTTAAAGAACATTTAATTTCCTTTAAGAATACGTCTCAATCATTTTCGTACGATAACCTGTTGTAAAGTTATAAAATAAAGAAGTAAACAAAACTTCCCATACAATTTGTAAAGAAATTAGCGATAAGCTAAACGGCCGAAATTTTACCAGGCCTATTATTTCGCTAAACTCTAACTAAAAAGCTGCACTCAACTGGACCTATGCAGTAGAAAAAAAGCATTAAAGCAATGGTTTTATAGTTAGTGCTAACAAAATTTAACCAAGCGGTTAGAAAATTAAAAATAAGCGAATTTTCTTACTCCCGAATTTGTATATTTATATACAGGGTGATCGGTATAAGATGCACCAAACTGCTGGAGCGAGTAGGTTGGGTTATGAAAAAAAAGTTTCAAACTAATTTTTTTCAAAATTTTATGTAATTAAGTATAATTTTTGTTTAAAAATTTAATGCACTTATTAATTTTCAATAAAAACTGAAAACCGTATGCTAAAATGCATTTTGAAAACAAAAATTATACTTGATTACATAAAATTTTGAAAGAAATTAGTTTGAAACTTTTTTTTTAATTTTTTTTTTTTCAAAATTTCGAGTTTGGAAATTAATTTTTGAAAAACTATTCACTAACACAACCTTATTTAAAATGAAAATCAAAGAAGAGATTTCTGGCTTTCCAAAAAGCTATAGCACGGTATTTTAAATTGTACCGTTGTTTTTAATTTTTTTTTCTGTTTTAAGTCAATTTTTTAGAAAATTGCCCCTCCTGCCTAAACGGCGGGAAATAGACGGCCTTCTCCCATAAGATTTTTTTCTTGTCTTAATCCAACCTACTCGCTCCAGCAATTTTGTGCATCCTTTACCGATCACCCTGTATATATAAAATTTTAAAATGGTAATCCAAATACCACCAACCATTACAGCCATATTATTCATTTCGGATGTAAATCGGCCTTAGGTGAATTTTAAACCCATCCATTTAACCCGACACTGGGTTCAAAGCAAGTTGTATAATTCACTCGTTGTACCCAAAAATAAATCTTTTTTTAAACCTTGTCACATTTAATTCATAATTTATATACAGCCATATTCACTTCAGGTGTAACTTGGGTTTAAATTAATTTTGTACCTGTCCATTTAATCCGCATTTTTTAAACTCAACAATTTACACTTATGTCCATAATAAATAAAAAAAAATTAAAATAAATAAATTTGATGGCACAACAGCTCATGAAGAACTAGGGCCTAGTGACACAACTCTCAACCATTCCTGTGTGTGTGTCTGCAGGAATGGAGGGGACCTACAGTTTATTGCCGAATCCGAACGGATAACGAGCGGCACTTTTCTGTGACAGGAGATACTCTTGGAGGATTTGTCAATTCCTCGCAAGAGGCAGTAGCCGTTTTTTCTTTTAAATAAATAGGTGGCGAGGCTGGGGATCGAACCTTAGACCTCCGGCATGACAGTCCATCGCACTAACCATCACGCCACGGCTACTACGTCCATATGTCCATAAAATTCACTAAAAAAACCATCAAACTAATAATAATTTGCATAATTTTTTTGTCGCTTGCTTTAGAATTTTATGTTTTGATTTTACACCTGAGTTTAACTTGATTTAAACTTGACAAGGTTTACAAATAGATTTATTTCCGGGTATAACGAGTGAATATGATGAACTTGGGTTTGAAATTTGGTTTTAACTTACTTTAAGCCCATATGTACATTTGAAACCGAATTTAAGTGACAGAATAATATGGCAGGTAAATTGCTAGACCCGGGTGAAAACTCAAAATACAAATTAAAAAACAAGAATCACAAAAACATTAAATCATTGACATTATCATGCTTTGAAATGCGTTTACAATTAAGTTCAAACAGTTTAACATGCATTTTACTTATTTTATTCTACCGAGCTTGATGCGTTTTTTGTTAGGGCGAATATTATGAACTTAATTTTATTTATTTATTT
This sequence comes from Epistrophella euchroma, assembly GCA_947049315.1. Lineage (NCBI taxonomy): Eukaryota > Metazoa > Arthropoda > Insecta > Diptera > Syrphidae > Epistrophella > Epistrophella euchroma. The sequence continues at coordinate 58,144,206 of OX346245.1, read as the reverse complement.
AGTTATTTAAACGAAGCTTATAAAATAAAATTACAAACTCTTTAAGAGTTAAGGCTTTAGGGTAAAAAGACCATGTAACGCCGTTTAAGTTTTAAATTATACTATTTTATAATTTTATATCTCATTATTTTTTCAATGCAGGGATGTACATCTGTTAATGTTCTTAACTGTATTTAAGTTTGTAGGATCAAGAAGGTTAGCTAGTTGTTTTGATACGTCTGCAAGGTTGGAACTTTGTCTGGACTTTGGGCATTGTGTTGAACAGTCAGAGCTACTCTGCAGTCTACGCATTCTCCTGCTTTACTTCGGTTGTATGTGTTTGGTATTGAATAATGTTTTACCTACTCTGAACCGGAAGACAGTGATGCATTCTTGTCTGTTAAGCTCTACATAGTATGGAATATGTACTCTTTGGGAAAAGTGGGTTCGTAGGAAGCTCTTGTTACTAATCCATTCTTCCTTAATTTCTCTAATGTGGTTCTCCAGCCAAATTCTGCGTAAGAGCAGAAAAAAACTGGGTGTTTCTATTATGAGCGTAAATGTTTGTTCTTCTTTCGCTGCCAAATCTGTTGATTCGTTTCCCGCGATTCCCATATGTCCATGTAACCATGAAAGGAGGATTTTTTCGTTCAGGTCCCTTTGAAGTGATTTAAGGGATGGACATTTATTTGTTGGACTCTTAAGTCCATACAGAACTCCCAAGTTGTCGATGCAAATAAGAGTTTTTTTTGGACCAGTTGCGGGATATTTGAATTGCTTTTTTAAGCCCAGCCAGACTGGGCTGGGAGCTGATGAAGAGTAGTCGACATACTGAGTGCAGTAGCTCAGTGACTGAGTATGAGATGTGATTCTCTGTTGATGATCCATCAGTATATAGGATTCTATTTGGCTTGATAGAATTGATAATATCCTTGTGCATTACTTGGAATACCCTAGCTGGAGTGAAGTCTTTTGTATGTTTAGTTAGGCTGGGATCAATTGGCGTTTGTTTTTAGATCACGGTGGCTTACCCTTGATATTGAATGGGCTGCCCTGAGCGGAGGATGTGAACGGCAACATGAGTGCGATATTATTAAGTGCTGAAATGCGTTTTCTTTTAGTAAACTGTGAGAGCTGTAAGGAGTTTTTAATTGCGGAATGCAAGGGATGACTCATATCAGTTATAACCCTGGAACCTAAGGTCTCTTTTCACCAATTTTTTTAAAGAAGTATCCTGCTTCCGTTCTTAAGGCATCGATTGGGGTGGCTTTTAAAGCACCTTACGCTGTTCTGTAACATTAGTTAATAGCCACATCAATTTAACATTTTTTTTCAATGGTCTGCATATAGTTTGTCAAACTATAATGTTAAAGTGTTCCTTCAACTAGGATTGTAGCAGTATTTAGTGAAGTTTCAATCTGAGGGCCTTTTTTGCGGGAACAGATAATTTTTAGCATATTGTTGCGAATCTGAGTTGATCTGCGATTTTCTTTCAATTTAATTTCTTGGTAAAAATTACTCTTAAGATCGTTTCTGAGTTGAGTTGTTCCTACGGAGACTGATTGTTCGTTTTTTACATTTTAAGAAGGGGTACTATAGCTCCTTATTTCTTAGACCACATATAATGTTGTCATCGTAAACACCTACCAAATCAGCTTCGTTGTATGGCTTCGTTAATTCTTGGACAAGTGAGTCGATGTAGGCATTATAGATCATAACCGACAACGGAGATCCCTGTGGTATACCGTTTTCAACTCGAACAATGTGTGAATTATATCCATTCACATTGACTCGAAAACTTCTCCCTGCAAGAAAAGACCATACAAGCTTAGCAATTATTTTTGGGACTCTATTATTGAAATTGATGTATAACTGATGATGCGGTAACTCGGTCGAACGCTTTCTCAAGATCGGCTGATAGTATTACGCGGTGTTTTGATGAGCTGAAATTATTGACAATCTTGTCTTCTAAGAGGTGCATTAAAGTGTGCACATCTCTGTTGTTCATGCTGTCCAGCGCTTGTTTTGTCTTTAATATACCAACCTATTCGTCGAGCAAGGATTTTTTCGAAAATCTTAATAAGAACAGGAAGGAGTGAAATTTGGCTGGTGTTCATCATATTTGTGCGAATTATACGTGTTCTTTGGAATTGGTTTTAACTATGATCGTTTTCAATCATGCGGAAAGTTCCCTGTCTTTAAGACGTTGTTGTATAGGCCACATAATCTGAGCTTTAGGTTGATTGCACTAGATTTTATCATTTTATAAGATATTTTATCCTCTCCAGGTGTTGTTCCCTTGGATGAACGCAGTATCCCAAACAGTTCAGAAAGAGTTATATTTTGTTTTTATGTTTTTGACCAATTGTTTTATAAATATATTTATGATGAGGTTTTTTTTTTTAAATGTTGTAGCAATTTAGATTTAAAGTACCTGAACATCTGTGATATAAATGTCATTTTGTCTATTCTGATAGTTTTTCTTGTTTTTTTGTGTGTTCATGTTTATATTTGTTAATTTATTTTCAATTTTGTGTCAGTGCCGTCGCCGGGATGATGCAATAGTGGGAGTAAGGTTGACAAAAAAATAAGTATGAATCGATGAAAAAGTAAGAAAATTATAATTGATTAATACTGCGTTTTCATTAGAGCTGAAATGAGGTAATTTGGTAAATTACAAAAAAAGTGTTACATTTCAAATTTCGTAATTTTGTTTGACGGTCCAGATTGTCAATCGCTTGTTTTTGTTGTTTTTTACATTGAATTCTGTCATTTTGATTGGGTTCCACTTTTAATGGATTCCATTTGGGTGTGTTCATAAAAGTTTTACGTAATTTCCTACAGAATCTTGTGCAAATTTGGTTGAAATTACCTCATTTGGAAATTTGAATTTGTATGGGAAATGAGATGATTTCGAATTGAATTTGGATATTTTGAACGAAATTATCTCATTTGCTCTAATGAAAACGCAGTATAAAGCAAGATTGTAATTGTTAATTTTAAAATTTTTGATAGATTGAATAAATGTTATCCCTGAAGAAGTAAGGAATACTTACGAAACGTCGGAAAAAGAATGAAATAAGTGTTTTATTTGCATTCCAAAATCAAAAAGACCAAAAGAGCCTAATTTTAAAAAAACCTTATCATAAAAAAGTTATATTTTGCGTTAAAGGGTTCATATGGTTATCAGAGAAGTCAAGTTCGTTTAGGTTGAAGTTATTTTTTTTTTATCTACAATTTGCCTGGAATATGCTGCGTCAGCGCTATAAGCTTTCCACATTGACGCAGAGGTATTAGCTACCGCCTCGTCTGACTGTACTGTATCTCCGGATACCATAAAGGGAAAATTTCGGATTGTTCTGTTGCACTGAACTTCTGCGTCAATGTGGAAAGCTTAAAAAAATAAATAAATAAATTTGATGGCACAACAGCTCATGAAGAACTAGGGCCTAGTGACTTACAACTCTCAACCATTCCTGTATGCGTGTCTGCAGGAATGGAGGGGACCTACAGTTTATTGCCGAATCCGAACGGCTAACGAGCGGCACTTTTCTGTGACAGGAGATACTCTTGGAGGATATGTCAATTCCTCGCAAGAGGCAGTAGCCGTTTTTCTTTTAAATAAATAGATGGCGAGGCTGGGGATCGAACCTTAGACCTCTGGCATGACAGTCCATCGCACAACCATCACGCCACGGCTACTACTGGAAAGCTTATAGCGCTGAATTATACGAGATCTAATTTTTCCCCATAAGTTCTTAGTATACAGTGAGGGGTTGATTGTATTAATGAAGCGTTCCCAAGATTTTCTTTTGGCCTGAATAGTATCCCTTCTAACTTGGGCACATATTTTTCTATAGGATAAACAGTTTTGTGAAGAGGGATAACGACGAAGGTTTTTCCAGGCTTTACTTTTATCTTTAACTATTTTAGCTATATCTTTTGTAAACCAAATGGGTGTTGTTTTTTTGTCGTTTTCTTTTGTAACTGGGATGCTCCCGAATGCTGATGTTCTTAATATGTTTTAATTCTTGATGCCTAGATTGGTATCTCATTTGTGTGTTTGATTTCTGTTCGAAAAGTTCCCAGTTAGCTATTTCTTCTTTAAATCTTGTCTTGTGTTTTTTGGTAGGTATCTTTTCCATTCCGCGGATTATAGTAGGGATGTGATCTTTGCATGATGCACTGCATATTGTTTCCCAATGCAGACGGCAATTCCAGACGTGAAGGTATTTCTAGTTGAAAAGAGAGTTGGCGATCCGTCATTCAATATAACTAGATCACGATCATTTGCAAAATCTTTAAAAATTGAACCGAATAAATTTGTGTTGTTGAGCCCCACAGCGTGTTTGTGAAATTTAAATCTCCAAGAATTAGATAGATTTCTTTATTTTATTCTATAAAAAGCATTGTTCACAAATCTTATACAGTCTTTAAAGCATGGCATTTGCCGTCTGCCTAATTGACAAATGAGTATACATATACATATGTACATTACGAAATTCATTTACATTTTTAATAAGTTCGAATTCAAAAATCTTCAGTTAAGATTTTGTTTCGATAAGCTAAAGCAATTTTACATAATTTGAACAATACACTTCGCTTCAACTGAATAAGCACACAATTTTTCTGAGGTATGTTGTCCATTTTTTCCTAACTTTGAGCGTTAATGTATCATTTGATGATGCTTACCGTTTGCTTGTGATGTTGAGAAAACATATTAGAAAGAATAATTCAAAAAGTACCGCTATTTTTTTTCTTGCTCTCTTGCAAAGCGTTCCATATGGAAAAATGTTGATTTTTTTTGCGTCAACTGAATAGACACAACTATTAAAATTGAAAATAAAATCTAACGGAATGAAATGAAACAAGTTTTTCTTTAAATATTTTTTTATTGGTTATTTCTAGTAGTGGGTACTGCCACCTTTATTCTTAATTACTTCATAAATTCGGTCTGGCATGGAATCGTATAGGCTCTTTAAGTAGTCCAGCAAAATTTCTCTCCACGCTAATTTAAGGGCTGCAATAAGGGATTCTCTGTCCTCAAACTGACGGCCAGACTCATAAACTTTTCGTACCAACCATCCCCATACATTTTCTATAAGGTTCAGGTCGGGTGAGTACGGCGGCCATTGAAGCAATTCAACATTCTGGTCCTGTATCCAACTTTTGACAATGCGCGCCGTGTGGATGGGGGCGTTGTCTTGTTGGAAAGTCCAGTTAATGGGTCCAAAAATATCCGAAAATTTAGGAAAATTTCTTTCCAAAATTCCTTTGTAGGTAATTGCAGTCATTTTTGACGTTTGAAACTCAAGCTCAACAGTCCCATAGTAGCTAACTGCTCCCCATACCATAACTCCACCTTCTCGACTATGATGCCGCGCTAAAAATCGTTCTTCTTACCTCACATCATGAAAGTAATAATTAAAGCCATCAGGGCCATCAAAATTGAACTTCTTCTCATCAGAAAAAACCACGTTGCGCCACTCATTTTTCCAACTCATATGGAGTCTAGAAAATTGTAAACGAATACCTTTTCGTTGCTCGTTTAGTGGTGGTTTCTTTTGGAGTTTCAATCGTTTTAAATGATCTGCGCTATTTATTACTCTGCGGACTGTTGAAACACTTGCAGTTACACCAGCTTTTTGTTTAATTTTTGCCGCAGAGTCACACGAATTGGAAGCACATCTCAAAATTGCTCGTCGATCAACTTCTGTTGTTGCTGTTTTTTAACTCCTTTCATATTTTTCCCGTACGAACTTTTATTTCTGAGATACGAATAGACAACACTAAAACTCCGATCAATTTTTGCAGCTATAGCACGCCCGGTCAGTCCTTGTTCTTTTAACAAATCAATTTTAGCTCTTTCGACACTATTCAAAGCTTTTGATCTACCCATTTTTTTTTTTTATTTTAATTAAATGACTAAATTTCACTTAGAACACTTCAACTTTTGATTTAGTATGCCAATCACCTCAAAACTCTCATAAACAATGAAGATAAGGACCGTGAATGACCTTGTGTCTATTCAGTTGACGCAAAAAAAACTGCATTTTTTCATATGGAAAGCTTTGCAAGAGAGCGAGAGAAAAAAATGCGGTACTTTTTAAATTATTCTTTCTTATTTGTTTTCTCAACATCATAAGCACACAGTAAGCATCATCAAATGATACATTAACGCTCAAAGTTAAGAAAAAATGGACAACATACCTTAGAAAATTTGTGTGCTTATTCAGTTGAAGCGAAGTGTATGTGTATATCCATTTCATTTAGGTATTGTATGATTTGGTCTTCAGAAAAGAAGTCTCTTCCAAACACATGTCTTCTGGTTTCTCTGAGTACTGGGCATCTCCCAACAAAATGAAAAAAAAATATTCTCGTTCAGCCATTTTGCATATTTCACAAAAGATAGGTAAATCTCTCATCCTAAACATTGTCGATATTTGTGTTATTGAGCAGTCATCTATTTTATTATTATTTTGATTCAAATTGTAGTTTACTATAAACCATTCTGTAGATTGAATTAGTAGCTTCCTCTGCATACACTACTCTAAGGCGATCATCTAGATTAGAAATCAGCTGATAAAGTAAGGGTTTACATGCGTTGAAATCATTAGGGCTTAACTCAACATCAGCTTCATGTGCCATCTCCATCCATTCTCTGAACCATCCAGATCTGCTCCGTGTCGCTTGAAGGGCTGCTTTTTTTGGGAGACGATTTTCCGGGATATCCAGGACCTTGACTACATATGTAGTCCACTTGTAGTTTAAGAGTTTTTATAAACAATGGGGAGAGTCCTGTTTTTAACATTATCATTTAATTAGGAGTATTTGAAAAGAGTCGAAATATACGTTTTATATAAAATCGTAGAAGTTTTTGTTTGTGATGTAAATCAGGCTTCTTCCTGGTATTTCAAGCTTTTGATAGAGTAAATCGGATGAAGTAAATTGGGAGGCTACTGGGATGTTGTTTTTGATGAGAATACCAATACCTGCTTTGGAATATTGGTATTCTTTATTGTGGTGAAAGATTTTGTATTTTTTTTATTTGGAAGAATTTTAAGTTATTATGTCCTATGTCCTTGTAGAGCTACGATGTCTGGGTCGTATTTAACTATTAAAATTTCGAGGTTATGTTTTGTTGTTAAGAAAGCTTTACATGTTTCATTGGAGAATGGAAACATTATTTATTAAGTCTGTCATTGTGCTTCTTTAGGTTTATGATGTGTTGGTTTCTTTGGTGATGTTCCAATTATAGTTTTGATTAAGGTGGGAGATACTTTAGTGTCTATAACTTGATTGGAAAAATCCAAAACTTCATTTCTAGATTGTGAAAAATTATACGTTTTAAGTGTTGACTAGGTTTATTGTTTGTATGTCTTTAGATAAAGAGGGTTTGAGGTTTGTGATTTGGTGGGTTTGATTTAATGATGTAGGGGGTAATTGTGGTGTTTTTTGATTTGCATTTTTTTGGTTTTGTTGGTGGATTTGGTAGTAGATGTTCAACGGATTAACTATGTGTTATTGTTTTTTAGGTTGAACAGGTAGGTTAGTTCTCGAAAACTTCGATGGGTGTCGCACCGGTTTTAACAACCGTGGATACGGTGTGGGTAGCTATTTAACGTTTTTGGGAGAAGGAAGATCCGGATTATCATTGAATATTTGCCACGCTTCTCGCACGGTGCGTCGATCCGCTTTAATTTTATTTACCCATTTATATCTTATGAAAGGACAAGATGAGTCGTATGAAGTATGGCTTTCATCCTTGCAGTTAATGCAATATTTTCTGGCACATTCATTGGGTGGAGGCTCGCAACATCTATTCTTTGTGTGTCCTAGCTTTTGACATAAAATGCATCGCATCGGGTTGGGTATTTGCTCATCAACCCTGCAATTTGCCCATCCTATTTTAATATTACTTGGTCGACGAATTAAATCAAATGTCAAAATCGCGGCACCAGTTGATATAAGGTTTTTATTCTATTTTTTCATCACTTTCTTAACCCCAATGACTTTGTTCGCTTAAAAGTTCTTCTTCTGGAATATCAATAATAAGCGGAGAAAATATTCTTCCTTGGACAGAATTAAGTGTCATATGGGAAGAAATTTTCACTGGTATAGAGTCAAAATAAGTTTGGCTTTTTTGATAAAGGTTCCCAACGGTCCACTGACCTCATGGCCTTAACCTACAAAATTTCCTTGGAAATATATTAAACTCCATTTACACCCGATGTGAATAATATGGATGTTAAACTGTTTTAAGAAGAATAGGCATGATGAAATAAGTGCCAAATGAAAGGTCTGCTACATTGGAATAACTTTCAGTATTAGCGTTCCTTTGCATTTCATTTAGAAAAAAAGAGTACAGTGCTTGTATAACAGTATTGCATACATACATATTGTGTAGAGCAATAAATATGCGAACATATCGAATAGCAAAATGTTTGTTTGTCGTATTTATTAGATTTTGTCTAAGTATTTCGATAAGTTCGGAAATCTATTTCGTTTTCCAAAGTTATAAAGAGTTAGATCACTAATGTTAGACAACTTTTATAAATACGACTGATAACGACTAGAATTTATTAGAAGTTTGGGGTGGTTTTAAAAATTTTTCTAAAAAACAAACAATGCTCACTTAACTATACCATCAACATAAGCCAGAAAACAGTAAAACTACATAAAAGTATTAAAAAACAAAAGTGCATTTTATGCGTTTTGAGGTACACCACAGTGAAACAATTTTTGCACAACAATTGTAGGAAAAAAAAAATAAAACTATTCTTGGCCGCTCAGGTTCATTTTCCCATTCTCCTTTAATTGTAAACCCATTTAAAAAGCTACGTAATGTCGATAATTTGTCATTTTTAAGCATGTTTTTAATTTTTGTCTCCCGTTTTTGTATTTTGAATTTTTAACTACTTTAACTGCTCCCTGGAAGGCTGTTTAATTTAAATCGAATTAAACGTTAAAAGGTTAAAAATAAGTTTATTTCCGGATATCGAGCTCTTGGGATACTTTGAACTCATGTTACATTTAAAACCGGATTTAAGTGACTGAATAATATGACTGTAACTTCAATAATAAAATAAATTTTAATTATTTGTTTAGGATGTTACTGACACCCGTGGTAATGAATTTGAAGAATTTTGTTTGAAACGTCAACTTCTGATGGGAATATTTGAAAAGGGCTGGGAAAAGCCTTCGCCCATTCAAGAAGCCGCAATTCCCATCGCTCTCAGTGGAAAGGATGTGTTGGCTCGTGCCAAGAATGGTACTGGCAAAACAGGAGCGTACTGTATTCCTGTGCTGGAACAAATCGATCCCTCCAAGGATATTATTCAGGCCCTTGTTATTGTGCCAACGAGAGAACTGGCCCTGCAGACTTCACAAATTTGCATTGAATTAGCAAAGCACTTAGATATTAGAGTTATGGTGACAACTGGTGGTACCAATCTAAAAGATGATATTTTGAGAATATACCAAAAGGGTAAGGAGGCAAAAAAAGAACATTTGTATTAAATCAAAACCATTGTTATAATTTTATTTTTTACTTTGTATAGTACAACTAATTATTGCGACACCGGGTCGTATTTTGGACTTAATGGATAAAAAAGTGGCCGACATGTCACACTGTAGGATTCTTGTGCTGGACGAGGCAGATAAACTTTTATCACTAGATTTTCAAGGCATGCTGGACCATGTTATAATGAAACTGCCGAAAGATCCACAAATTCTGCTATTTTCGGCCACATTCCCCCTTAGTGTTAAGAACTTTATGGAAAAACATCTACGAGAACCGTATGAGATAAATCTTATGGAAGAATTAACACTAAAAGGTGTTACGCAATATTATGCTTTTGTACAAGAACGACAAAAAGTCCACTGCTTGAACACGTTGTTTTCGAAATTACAAATCAATCAGTCGATTATATTTTGCAACTCGACGCAGCGTGTCGAATTGCTTGCCAAAAAGATCACCGAATTGGGATACTGTTGTTACTATATACACGCTAAGATGGCGCAAGCGCACAGAAATCGGGTTTTCCATGATTTCCGACAGGGGCTATGCCGAAATTTAGTCTGCTCTGATTTATTTACACGCGGTATTGATGTACAGGCTGTGAATGTTGTTATTAATTTTGATTTTCCACGAATGGCTGAAACATACTTGCATCGTATTGGTCGTTCAGGCCGTTTTGGACACTTGGGTAAGTTGAAACATGCATATAAATCAGAGCTGTAAAATAATTAAATATATTAGTACTTAAGTACAAGTTAAGTATAATTACTTTGTATTTTAAAATCTTAAGTACAAATACAATTCCATGGTAATTGTACTTAAAAATTTCCAATTATTAGTATCGGAACTTGTAATTGTAATTAAAATTCCACAAAAGAAATGAAAATTGTGTACTCATTACTTTAGTACTTAAAAGTGTTGTACTTAAATAAAATTCAAATACTTTTAATTCCCTAAGTATTTTTAAAAGGAATTACAAGTTATCAAGGAATGAAAAGTAATTGAAGAGTATTTAAGTACAACAATTTTAAGTAAAAAATACAAAATACAAGGTAATTGTACTTAAGCTGTAATAACACAGGTCTGATATAAATTATGTACATACTAGCAGGCCCGTGCTCGCCTTGCTTCGCATGTATAAATATCTTAATGATTGTAAGAAAACTTTTGTATTTGTGTTTTTTTTTATATTTTTATATTTAAACATCTGACATTTTAAATAATTTATCACTTATTTTATATATTTTAACTATTTTTTGGTAAACTATTGTAGATTATGAAATCAATAGTAGCCTATGTCCATCCTGATGTTCTTAGCTCTCGCTCTACCAACTCTCATTAAAATCAATTAGGTATTTTCGGAGATTAAGAGGAACAAATAGACAGACAAACAAACTTTCACATTTATAATATTAATAATAGGATGTATATTTATTTTTGTAAAACCTCGGAATTGTGGAAATTTTTTAGTATCTCTGTGGAGTTAAGAATTTTTCAGAAAAATTGGTCAAAGTCGTCCGAATCATATTGTTTTCATAAATAATTGAGAACTCTTAGCATCATGCATTTGTATAGGAGAAAACCCAAGATACTGTTGTCAAACAAAAATTGAAGAAATTGGTTTTTGTCTGGTGACAGTACATAAACTAAGCTGAGTTACGGAGTTGCGTAGGCGGGAGAGCAGAACCGGGTCACCCAAGAAACCTGTTGTCCAAGAAAATTGTTGAAGAAAGTGCGGAATAAAGCCGAAAACAGATGTGCAGCTTTTTCCCCATGCAGCGAATTTAGAAATAGAGATATCATGCAGCAAAGGCTGCATGCAGAGCCTGGAATATGTCAGCCTTCATAAGAACCTGTGTAAATTTATTTTCGCTGCATTGGAAAAAGCTGCACATCTGTTTTGGGCATAAGTTTATAATGAGTGCTTTAATTTTTTTTAGCTCAGAGCAGTCTGAGTTGTCAAAAAAAGTTTGCGCTTATTTTTTAGTTCAGAGCGTTAAGAGCTTTGAATTTGTGTTCCTTTTTCGTCCAGAGCCGGCCAAACGAATTAAAAACCTGAGCGTGGCCAACTTCATACAATTTTCATGTAATTTGACAGACCAGTGCTTATGTATAATCTTCAAATAGTCAGTTTAGGTTAAAATAAAGTGAACATGGTTCCTCCATATTTCTTTCAAAAATGTCAAACTTGCAATACATATAAGCCACTCTACTAGAAAGCAAAAGAACGAAAAAATTTGGGTATGGATTTGAAAGCATTCAACGACAATTCGTCCAAATAAAAAATTAAAATGTTTTCATTTTCAATAAGCTAAAATATTTCTGTGAGCTCTGAACATTTTTTCTTGTTTGCTTCAAGTTAGAATAGATAGATAGATAGATAGATAGATAAATTCTTTATTTCATTAACATATTTTACAAAGAGTTTTCTTAAGAATAAAGACATGGCAATTCTGCCGTCTGCCTGATATGACATTTCATATAAACTAATAAAGAAAATAAAATAGAAAGTAAATAAAATCATATATGTAAATAAAATAATAAATACAAAAGAATTTTAAAGCAACTCATGATATTTTTTTTTTAAACAAAGTAATATTTTTACTAAGAGTTAATTTTACAATTTTAATGATTTGAAACATAAAAGAAAGCAATTTTGGATGATTTGAAACATAAATAAAAAAAATATAGATCTATTTTTAATAAATTAGATATTTGAAGAGAAATGATTTCGTTGGTAGCTTACATCAATGTACAATTTTAATGATTTGAAACATAAAAGTAGACTTTAAATGGTTTTAAAGATAAAGTGAAATATCAGTTTTAAATGACTTGAACCACAAGAAAAACAGAAATAAAAAAAATTGTTAAATGCAATAACTGGACATAAATGATGGCCTAGTTAGGGAAAACTGTTACGGTATCTAAGTGCATGCTGGCAATATTTATGAAGATTCAGCCAACCGACTGCTCCATTTAAAATTTCATAAACTCGTTGTAAGGAGAGAAAACTTTCGCGGAAATACAACCGACGGATTTCTTGTAAAATTGGACAGATAGCCAAGAAGTGATTAATATCATCTGTATCCCTACTGTTACACAAGCTACAAATTTGAGGCAGATCATTACGATGTGGTATAAAGTTTAAATTTAGGATTTCAACTCTGGCTCTAAAGATTGTACTTATAATTTCAACAGAGAAGTCTCTTCGAAAATAGCTGACATCGGATATAAGTTCGTGATTTAAGCGTCTATAAATATTTCTAGATGTCGAAGAAGTTGCTCTATTAAGATTTTCAGAGTACATTTTTTGATCAACCTTGGCGATTAAGTCTGCAAACTGATCGTGCCATTCGTCAACATTTGACTCTGATATAGACAGAGGGTAATCATGGGATAGGGCAAGCTGTTTCCATTCCTTGAAAGGAGAGCCATTGGTAACGAAAAGTTTTTTTAAGATAGCTTTATGAAGATACTGGTTACTTTTTTTCATAGTGTTACAAATAAAGTCTGCATTTGTTTTTAAATTATATATATATATAGGCGTAATTCCTGACTCCACGTATATGGCGTAATTTGGTGTCGAATTTGGTAGTTTGAATAGACGCTTGAAAAAATGCCTATGAAGATTTTCAAACGCTTCTAGTTGTAGATACCCAAAAACTTGCACTCCATAGGACATGCATGCTTTGACTGTGGCCTCAAAGAGTCGATATTTAGATCCTAGATCGATATTTTGGTTTGCGAAGAGCTTTGGCCACATTATGTTTAGTGCTAATTTTGCTTCATTACTTTTTCTAATAGAGTGTTTAATAAAGCTAAGGTTGTGAGTTAACAAAACACCCAAATACTTAAACTCCTGAACAACCTCAATGCGTTCGTTGTTAAGGGACCAACTTTCTTCTGGCAGTCTTCTGCCTAGTCTTGCTTCAAAAATGACTACTTTGGTTTTTTGCGTATTAACTTGAAGACCCCAAGTGTCACAAAAAGAGCTAAGCCTGTTTAGTTGCATTTGCAGCGTAAAAGGGTTGGTCGCAAGCAGAACCAGATCATCAGCATATAATAGCACCTTAATTAAAGTATTGGCAAAAAGAACTCCACCCGGAAGAAGATCTGAAATTTCGTCGATGAATAAGGCAAAGAGAAGCGGACTGAGGATACATCCTTGCGGAACACCTGCAGTTGTTTCGAACGACTCAGAGAACTCATTTCCATCCCACACCCTAGCATTTGAAGACGAAATGAAATTAAAATACATCTGCAGGAACTTTCGTGACAGACCTAGCTGTGAAAGTTTGTAGATAAGAGCCTGTCTATTCACCTTGTCAAAGGCTGCCTTGAAGTCCACAAAGCAGGTGTACAACTTTTTCTTTTGGTCAATGAATTTTCTGGCAATACTAGAAAGGCTAAAGATATGATCCAATGTCGAAAAACCAGGACGAAAACCAGCCTGGAACATACTTAGACGTTGGTTATTCTCAATCCATTCTAAAAGTCTTTGGTACAGAATTGCAGAAAAAATCTTTCTTATTGAATTTAAAATTGAAATCCCCCTATAGTTCTCGGCAATATTTTCATCACCTTTCTTAAAAATCGCAAAAATCAAAGCTTTGTTAAAACTATTAGGAACACACGCGTCGTTATAAAGCTTGTTGAAGAACAGCACAAGATAATTTTTGAATTCTACAGTACTATTTTTGTAAAATTCAACAGGTATGCCATCTATACCTGGAGCTTTACTATTTTTCATTTTATGAAGTGTTGCTGCAAGTTCCAGAAGAGTGATAGGAGAATCTAGCTCATTAATTACAACGTTGGGCAATGCGTAATCAAAGGTATGAAGACCATCTTCAGCCGACAAAAGAGTTTTAAAATGAGCTGCTAATGTTTCAGCTTCGAGAGTGTTCCTCATACCTTGACTTCGGCCCCCAAGTTCCCGAATATTACTCCAGAAAGACTTTGAGTCCTTGCAGTGTTCCAATTTCTTAGCAAGATTTTTAAAGTAATCATTTTTTTTTACCAAACACAACTGTTTATATTCTTTATTAATTTGAAGATATATATTTTTAAAAAAATCGGAATTTGTTGTTCTTAGTAGTTTTAGGTAAACAAATGAAAGTTTACGAAGAATTCTGCAATCACTATCAAACCACTTGTTCACAGGAGAAAACCTATAAGTGTTGTTGAATGCAAAAGGAGCTGAAGTTTTGATGACTCTAACTATACCTTCGCAAATCTCCTCAACTGTGTTGGAAGACTGGGGAAGCAGGGAGTTAAAGTTACGGTTCAAAAGTCTTGTAAAGATTGGAGCATTCCTATCAGACCATTTAAGTTTTTGAAAATTAATTAAGTTCGTTACCCGCATCTCTTTCAAAAAATTAGTTTTAACCACTATAGGCATATGTGCCGAAAAGTTTGCTAAGGCCACCTCAAAATCTACCTGTAAGCTCAACCAGTTCTCTGACATCGCAGCAAAATCGATAACGGACTGTCCCTGACCACACAGAAATGAAAACTCCCCAGAAGGATCACCTTTAGTTGATCCATTCAACACGGCAAGCCCAAATAATTCGAGAAACTCAGTTAACTTCCTGCCATTAGAGTTAGTAATTTCATCTTTTGAGATTCTTATACTATTTAGTCTATGTTGTGATTGTAAATGAGTAACAGAGGAATTTTGATATTTACCAATTCTGGCATTTAAATCTCCAATAAGCAGAACATTTTCCAAAGCTGCATTGTTCATAAAATCTACTAGTTCATTAAATTCGTTTTGCCAGTTATTGCAATTTAAGTACACAGGAATTATATAATAATGTAAATAATTGCTTACAACTTGAAAAACGATTTTGTTTTCAATAATTTTAAAATTAACAAAAAATTCGCATAAGCTCTTTTTAATTCCATATAGAATACCCCCACTCGCCCTCCCATGCATACTAGTTCGAATTGCTGGTGTAAACATAATTTTAAAGTCTTTAAAATATTTGTAAAAATCATTTTCGTTTTTTTTTTCTAAAAAGGTTTCTAACAAAATAATTATATCAAACTGTTGAATGTAATTAAAAAAATCTGGTAATAAAAGTTTACTTTTTAGACCAGTAATATTATAAGAACAAATATTTAATTTTTGGCAGACGACAGATCTTACCTAATGATTACCCACTCTAACAAGTTGCGATGACTGGCTAACAGGTGGCGCTCGCAGTGGTTGGTGGTCCTGAGTAGAATGTCCATTCGAAACCGTAGCTAACTTCGTTCCCTCGCTGCAGTCAAAGAACTCATGGCATCTGTCACCAAACATTTGCATAACAAATGTCATTTCTTCAGCAGTTTTGACAATCAAACCTCGTGATAATTTGTAAATAAATCTTGTGTTATTAGGCCAGTCCCACGAAGAAAAAATCTCTGAGCGCTCAGAGCGCTCAGAGATTTTTTTTCGTGGGACAAAAAATCTCACCTGAGCACTGAGATATTTTGCTGAGATATGTGAGATGAAAATTTTTTGGATTCATTTCTCAGTTTTCTTTCTCAGCCAAAACAGCTGTTCTTTTGACAATCAAATTTAAATTTTTTTGTGGTGCGCAAGCAGCGCAAGTGCAAAAGTGGTAAATAAATACAAAATAAAGACGGAATGTTAATAAAAACTAAAATAAATTGATCTTTTTATTATTTCTCATTCATTTCAATAAGTTTTCTGCTTCAAAAATTAAACATTTTAAGCAAAAGTTGAAAGTGATTTTTTAGAATTTCAGTACGAGAATTATAACACCTGAGTTTTTTACAATGGAGCGGAGAATGTTGTCCCACGAAATGATTTCGCCTCCGTTAAATTGACATTGAGCGCTCACTGAGATTTTTTCTCCGTGGGACTGGCCTATTGATTTCTAGTTTGTCGCCTTTTACAAGAATTTTTGCTTGTCCATTAATCTCGTGTAGTTTGTTTTTGATGGAAATTAAAGTTTGTCTTTTTTTTCGATAAATGAGTGATTGTTCACGGAAGATACTTATACCCGAATCCTTTAATTTGTGTGCAACAGATATAATTTTGTCAGTGACCTCCGCCGAAGCGAGTTCCATTATGATTGTTCCTCGTTGAGTGTTGTTGTTGCGAAGTTGACGGAAGCTTTTTACTTCAAATTCCTCGCCTTCTTTTAACTTCAGAAGCCCCTTGCAAGTCTGTTTAGCAAATTTGATTGCATCAGTTTCTGTTTCCAAAGGAAGGTGTACTACTATGGATTTGTCGTTGGCTTTACGTGATAGAATTTCCAGTTGAGTTTCAAGAAGCTCGCATCGTTCAGTCATTATTGATAGCTTGTGATTTAGTTGACTATTGATTGTTTTTAATGAACTGATTTCTCTGGAAAGTGTCATAAAGTCATCTTTTGTTGCAAGATCTTTGAGTTTTTCAGTCAGTGTATCATTTAATATAGATTGTAACTCGGAAACTGACAGTTTTCCTACTTCCATTGTTGCTAAATATTTGCTTACTGAACACTTTTTGTTATTAGTGTTATGTTCCGGAGAAATTTCGTTGATTCCTCTTTTGTGATTCATTCAAAGAGTCCGAAGAACCGTAAGTAAATTTTACTTTTAATGTAGAAAAAAAAGTCAATAAAATATCCGATGTACTATTTTTTTCGGTGAATTAAGTTTTAATATGTTTAATTGCGTTATTTCAGTAGTTTTTACTGCAGTGTAACTCTTTTATCTTATTTAAATTTAAAAAATACTGAGGAGCTTAAAAAACTTTCCACTTTCCACTCTGACAGATGAAATGTCAAATCAAGTTAGAATATTTCTAAACAGTGTGAAAAATGTAATTTCAGTTTAGCCAGTATTCAAACCTTTTTCTTTCAAAATCAATAAAAAAATAAATTCGGAACGTCAAATTTAATGAAAAAATTACATGACTAAAATCCAATAAAAGAACTAAGCACACTCATTCAACAAGTATTTAAAAAAATCACATAAAGTTTGAACAAGAAAGAATTTTTTATAAAACGTTCGGAACAGGGGTAAATATTGGGTCGTATGCAAAAAGATATTTGAGATCTAAACATGGTACGCGAAAGAACTGGTGTTGTGATATCGATCTCACAGTTATGAGTTGGATCTTACATTGAAAGCATGAGATCGATCTCATAAATTGTTAAGCATAGTTAACTCTTCTCAGCTTTTATATAACCATCAAGATGGCCAAATTCTCAGTTAAATTTTGTTACAAATCGAATTTATAAAATAAGAAGGCGTCCAGTTTGTCAAGGTTTTTGTCAATTACTGATTTCGCCAGCAAAACTTTTATTTCAGGAAGATCCATGTTATGGTTAAATTTTTTATTTTTAGGAAGATCTCAATTAAACAGCGAGGGGCAATTTCTACAAAAATTTACTAAAAATGATTTAAAAAGCAAATAAAAGAATGGAATATTTAATTTAAAAAAGCTGTAGCATATTTTTTTGCATTTTGAGTCAATTTTTCAGAAATATAAATAAGCATATAATATAAAGCACGAATTAGGGGACACCCTGCATATGTACCAGTATAAATGACCAGAAGAAGGAATGCTGTTCTGAAAATCATAGCTGCATATAACAAAAGTAGAACGAAAATGTATTTGTTATTTAATAATAATATTAAATGCAATAAGAAAATTACAAGAACTAAGAAAGTTTTGCAAAAAATCGAATCGTTGGCAACTATGGATATAAATTTACTTGTAAGAAATTTTAATCTTAAGATTAAAAAATAAAATTAATGTGTACAAAACAAAAAAAAATCTATAAAACACCTTCTACGATAAAAAATTGATAAATACAAAATTTAAATAACTCCAAATTGAAAGAACGAAAAGTAAACAAAAGATTTCAAAATGATAACTTCCAAAATGAGATGCTTTTGTAAGATTAACATTTAAATTCATATCACTGAGATGTTCAAAATGTAGCGTTGTTATACATGAACATTGAATCTAGGAACATTGCTACATTATTGTTACAATTTTCTAGTTAGGAACGATCAAAGTAAGCAATAGTGAACATAGTCCACAAGCACAGATCTATGATAATCAATTTGTTTTGGCCCGATATGGACGAAGTGTTGCTCGAGCAGGACGGTGCTACGTGCCACAATTTGATAATGATAACCAATAATATAAAATTAGTTTTGTATTAATTTTTTTTTCATTTTCACTGCATGTATTCTTCATACGTCACCCAAAATGTGAAACATGTGAACAAAGTTCCCCATTTTTTTTAACTTTCAATTACATATTATACTAAAACGTTGACTTCTAAAATATAAATCTAAAAATAAAACCTGTTTTGGAATTAATAAACTTACTGCTGAAGACAAATTATTGAAGATTCGCTTACCGTGGAGTGGGCTAAGGCACTTCTTACACAAAAGCTGCGGAACCTGAGGAAGCCGAATGCATTTTAATAGAATTTGTCAGATAGTATGATGGATAGTTATGTGAATTTCTTAGTATTTATTTCATTATTATTATGACTATAGTATGTTATTTCTTACATAATTACACAAAACAAAAAAAAAGCAATTATTATTATTATTTATTGTATTCATACTAGAATGTCAGTTTATTAGACTTGACCATTCTTTATTCTGTCAATTTTGATAATGATTTTTGTTTTCTTCAGGTATTGCTATCAATTTAATTACCTACGAGGATCGTTTCGATTTACATCGTATTGAAAAAGAACTTGGAACTGAGATTAAACCCATTCCTAAGGTTATCGATCCAGCTCTCTATGTCGCGAATGCATTAACCGCAGGAAATGGCAGTACCGATTTGAATAATTCAACCAACGAAGAAGTCAATGTGAGCAAGTGAAACGAAATAAACACCGATTTATAACAACACATGAATCAAAATTATTATCATCATAATCATTACTATCATCATCATCAACACAAACATCATCATCAAGTACCACAACAACAACAGCAACAACAAAACGAACAACAACACCAACAAAGTTCTAAACAAAATTTGTCAAAATACTAAAAATTAAAGAAAAAACAAGAAGAACAAGAAAAAGAGAAGATTTAACAAAAAATTAACAGAAAAAAAAAACAAAATTAATCGCTAAATTATATATAAATGAATAAATAAATAAAAACAATGAAGTGCAAGTTATAGTGATTTATCTGTTTCCCCCTTAATAAATCAATAAAAAATAAAAAAAAAAATCTAAAAAACAAAATATACAAATATGTTTTTCTTGAAAGAAAATTATCACCAAAACTGAAAATGCAATTATTTTGCTAATCAAAATAAAAACAAACCGAGTAAAAAACAAAAAAATTATTTGCGGCCAATTATTTTTAAAAGTTAAAAGTAATTAATTTAAAAGTATGGTTTGAAGATTAGAAAAAATAACAATTTATTCTTTTTTTTCGGAATGTGTACTAAACATAAATAAGTAAAAGAATCGCGAATTATATTTTTAAAAAATAGTTTAAAGTTTCAGCTTTTGTGTGATGAAAGAATTTATAAAACATAAAAATAGAAAAATCTTGTGATCTTTAAACTACATACATAAAAAGAAATAAAACAAACTTTTAAAACAAAATAAATAAAATCAAAAGCACGGTCTGGGTTAATCCAAAAACAATGGCATTTCTCTAACGTTTTTTTTTTTTTTTCAAAATTCCTATCAATCCGGAAGTTAATACATCATTTTAACGCACACAAATCTGCTGGCTGTTCAGAATAAAAACATGAGTGGTCTAAACAATGCGTTATGCATGTGATAGTGGTACAAAAATTTAACAAATATGCAAACAGTCCAACCAGCTCATCAAAGAACAAGGATCTCAAGAAGCCGATATCATTATTATTAATTAAAACGTTTCAGCTATCAACAACAACTAACGTTTGTTTTAAAACAATTTATTACTTTACCTAAACCTTGTGTTAAGTTTTTTATTTCAAATATTTATTACTTTTAACTTCTCAGTTTGGTCAGAAATGCAATTAAATAAATACAAATATAAATTAAATATATTTTTTTTTAATTTTTAGTATTTAATTTTTAGTATTGTTGAACAATAATACAAAAAAAAAACACATTAAGTAAAACAATATCTTCAAAAATTATGTAAAATTTTTGTTAAATTGAAAAGTATTTTTGTAGATCTTTTTACTGGCATGAAGAGAGACAAATTAAAACAATTTATACTTATTAATTTAAAAAAAAAGTACTTTTCAGTTTAATAAAGATTATAAGTAAATTTTAAAATTACAAACAAAAAAAGAACAATTCAACATTTCAAACAGCAGGCCTCTGTTCCTAAGAATTAAACTGAAAAAAAAAAAATCAGTATGAAATCATAATGTGTTATCATTGCAGTTTTTTTTTTTTTAATTTATATTGTATGTACTTCCATTATTTCAATTATTGTAATAGATTTTTTTTGTACAATAATTATTGTTGAAACAAAAATGTAATTTCCACAGAAAAACAAGAATCTTATCCATAGCCCTCTTAATTAAAACAAGAAAAAAAAAACTAGTGAAAAAAGAAGAAACAATTAAAAAACAACAATAAAAAAACAATAAAAAAGCAACAGAAAGGAGAATCAAAAATTATGTCAGTTTTTTCATTTGAAAGGTTATACATACAATTTGCTTGGTTATGTTCATTTGCATTTTTTAAATGTTGTATTCTGCTGATACGAAATCGAATTACTTCTGTGATATCCAAACTGCTAAAGAAATGATTGCGACAAACGTTTCATTCATTTCGGGGGAGTTAATTCCATCAGTTTAAAAAAACACGAAACATCCATGCAATCGTTCTCCGCGTTACAACTTTGGAGGAGTTGAAACTTACGTAATTTTCTGTCTCGAACTTAGTACGCAGCTGATGCAAAAAAAATTGTCTAGGCTGAAACATGAAATTTCTATGGAATGCACCGCGTAAAAACATTTATATTGAGTTCCAGCAAATGCGAAAAATCACTTAAACTTATGCTATACAATCAGAGAAGAAATAAAGATAATTAAAATGTTATCTTTTCGCACCAAATTAATCTTTCAAAAAATAAATTCTTTGCGTATTAAGAGTGTAGACTACGTACGTAGTCATTTGATATAATTTATCGCTTCAGCCATCGGACTGCGTATTACACTAAAACCAGAATGAAAATTTTGTTGTTATTTTGTATGGAATTTTTTTCACACCACCTACAAGTAAAATATGCAACATTTTTGTTTTATTATTTGTTTGCTCACTTTTTCAATTCGATTTCTCGTTTTGCAAAAAGCTCTTTAAGAAGATCAGATGAAAACTTATTAGTAAGGTTTATAAATTGTTGTTTCTGTCTCATTTACTTTGTTTTATTTTCTTCAGCTGCATACAAAGTAGGCTAAAGTATTATATAGCCAGCTTAAGTAACATTTTGTTCATGGCTAGCCTGTCTTCTTCTTTTTAAATAACAATACTTGTTCTTAGGTTAGCTCATATATTTTCGAAAACAAAAAAAGTAAAAACGGCTAAATAAACCAATTATGCCTATGCGATCTGTTGGAACATGTTCTGCAGTAAAACGTTGATTTGCAATGTCCTATATTTATGAAGTGCAATTCAAAAAATTTTGTTCTCATTATTACTCCATAAAATATGTAGAACTTCAACTCTTGATTAAATTAATGTACATATGTATTACATTTTGATATGTTATAAGTTATGAGATATTTGCCCATATCTTCTAACTATTCAGAGGCCCAACTATGTATGTTTTTTTTTTTCCATTCGATTTGATGTCATTAAATGGAAATGTAGGCAAGTAGGATAAAAATTAAGTACTGCCAATTTATATTATACCAACAAATTACCATAAAAGCAATTCGATTTTTTTTTTATGAAAGCTTGTGGCAGATTGACCGAGTTGTGATTTAAAGTATTAAACGTTTTATTGAAGGATCGAAATAAGTTGGGACTTAGTTCATTTTGATTTGAACTTAAAAGTATATGTATTCATGTAAACTCGGATCAGCTTTTTCATTTGTTCATTAAATTCAATGTAAAGTACCTTGTTGTCTTAAGGCGGTATTACGTTAGCATATACATATTATGTATATAAGGCCGATAATGTTATATAAATATGGCTACATATTTTTATGTTTGACAAATATTATTAAAATATGCCACATAAATTTGCCACTTTTAAGCCATATTTATTTGATAATGTAATAACGCTTTTAATTTTTTTAAAATTAAATTGTCTGAATTAAGAATTTAAAAAAATTGACGAAAAGAAACTAACTTAAAAAATGAAAAAAAGTTAAAAAGTTTTCAGATCAAAAGAAGATATATTCTTCTGTAGCTGAGCATCCAAAATTATGCATTATTGAGATTCTTGGCTTGTGTATGTTTTTTACTTCATCATTCGAGATACATAAATACTAGGTACAATAACAAAAATAATTTTCTTTTGTTTTTGTTAATTCTCTTCTTCGTAAATACTATGTAGTTTATTTAACACTTAAAAATATATCAGATTTATACACTGTTGTTGTCAAATTCAAACCGAAATTCATCGGCGTTAACTATTCCGCTATGACGAAAAAATAGAGAATTTTTTGAATACAAATCTTGAATATGCATAACGGTAAGCTACCCTATGTGCACAGGATTGCGGAAGCCCAGGTTTATTTTTTTATTTTTAAATCTATTATGAATTGTTTGTTTCTTCGTCTGTTAGCTCCCTATTCATCAAGACGATCACCATTTTATAAGTTGTTTCGACTTCGAAATTTTTGTTCTTATTGTTCTTCAAAATCTCATTCGCATTCGAAATTTTTTTTATTTAGAAATAGTGTTTTTGTTGAAACATTTTTCTTCGTATTCCCCTTAACCCAATTAATTTTCCTTCAGTTCCAGTTTGTTAAAAAAATTACAACTCGAAAAAAAGGTTTGCTCGTCAAGTTCATCGTATTTGTAGATAAACCAAACCACATCATTTTTTCAGTGCATTCAAATAAAAAAAAAAAAAGTTCGTAAGCGTAAGATCTGCAAAGCATAAGACATGCAAATCATTTTAACATTTGTAACTGCGTTACTCTTTGCTTAGCACTGTTTGCGTTTAAGAATTTGCTCTTTATTTTTTCGTCTGATCGTGTTTCTTCAATGTCTGTCATGATTTTGAACTGAGCTCTCTTTTGTACATTTTAATTCTTCTGGAAGAACCGATTTTGGTAAAACCGTTTTTTGTTTTTGTTTTTTTTTTAATTGTTTGACTGCGTCTTAAGTTAGTTCTTATTTGAATGCTGAAACACAAGTATCAATTTAAAACGTTGCTCCCTTGAAAAACCTTTTTCTCAATAACCCTAGCAAAAAAAACACAAATTAACAATATTTAAATAAACAAAACACATGACACCACTTAAAGTGCATTTGAGTGACAAGATTGTAAAAATGTATCTAATTAAATAAAATTATAAAAGAATAAATAAGACAAGATTTAAAAGAGATAAGAACGAAAGAAATTTGTTTGTAAATATGTAACTTAAATTAGTATAATTTTGTCCGTCTCCGTTTTTGCGAGACTTTAAACGAAAAGACACTTAAAATTTCAATAA
This sequence comes from Epistrophella euchroma, assembly GCA_947049315.1. NCBI lineage: Eukaryota > Metazoa > Arthropoda > Insecta > Diptera > Syrphidae > Epistrophella > Epistrophella euchroma. Next base: position 58,120,099 of record OX346245.1, on the reverse strand, counting down.
ATAACTAAAAAAAAAAAATAATTGTAACTGTCTACAACTAACGAAAAATGTAAAACATCTTTTTAAGAATCCAATCACCCAAGATGCACTCAAAATGTTTGTTTAAAATGTCTAAATTAAAGTAAAATTAAGAAAAAAGGGAACCAAAATCAAATTTATCAGTAAGAGAATCACTTTCAACAATTTTAAGTATAATTTAATAAGAATTTGTTCTATAATGTAAGCCTGAAAAGAAGGCGACTCTTTTTTTATCAGAATTAACTATCACACAAATATAGATATTTTCTTGTACGTATCTGCTTTGATAAAAGTTGATATCAAGATAAGTTTGTCTAGCTTATTGGCTGATTATCGATATTTTAAGAAATTAAAATTTCAAGCACTTGAAAAAAAAGTGACCCTCAGCATAAATGTAAAGTTATTAAATTCCGCATGCAACCGAAGCAACCAGTTTTTTTTTAATGCACACGTTTTATAAATACTAAAAAGCCATATGAACCCCTTAAAAATTATTCAGCAAAAACTGACATGTAGAAAGAATAAAAGAAAACCAATTAGAAGATTTTCGTTTCTCAGGCTGATTTGTCTTCCCAATTAAAAAATCTAGCTACATAGCATTATTTGCAGCCACCACGAAAAAGGCTTACTATCAATTCTGACACCTATAACAAGTTCAAAACCCTTCAATCTGGCGAAATATCCCAGTTAATGGTCGGAAAATTAAAAAAAAAAAAAAAAACATACCCATCCTTGTCGCCAAGCCTTAAATAATAAAAAAATAATTATCAAGAAGACTTGTTCCTAAATTTGTATATTTCTAACAAATACATTTTTTTTAAATATGACATTTTGTTATTTCAAACAAAAACAAAATTAAAGGAAACAAATCAACTCAATTTAAATACAACATAAATAAGTACCTGTTTTATACAATTTTTATCTGATTTATTTTCTTATTAAATTTTTCATTTTAAATTGAAAATAATCAAAAATAGAAATTGGGCTAAATAACAAAAGTTTTGATTTAACGTTTTAAGCCGAAAACAGATGTGCAGCTTTTTCCAGTGCAGCGAAAATAAATTTACACAGGTTCTTATGAGGGCTGACATATTTCAGGCTCTACATGCAGCCTTCGCTGCAAGATATCTCTATTTCTAATTTCGCTGCATGGGGAAAAGCTGCACATCTGTTATCGGCATAATTTCATGTACACATCCATCACATTCGTCATTACTCTGTTTTTTTTTTTTTTTCAATTGACTCCTTAAGTAATAATGTGGTTTTTTTAATACTTTTCTTTTGTATTTTTTTGTAGTACATAATTCTTTCAAAAAAAATCTTAGCCCAATATTTAAGAAATAAAATCTCTTATGGATGTGTAACAGAAAACCAAACAAAGAAAGCTCCATTGAAAATCGAAAAAAGTCAAAACTGTGATAAAAATCAATTTTATTATTTTATTAAGTTTTTCAAAGTACAATTTGTAACAGATTTTCATTTATGTATTTTTTATTTTTACAATTAAAATGCAGCAATTTTGCAGTTTTGACTTTTTTGAAGAGACTAGTTTTTTTTTTAAATAATTTATCATTTAAAAAGCGAATAGAAAAGATCAATCTTAAAAAAATGATAAAGTGAGAATTTTTAAACAGTATCAAGTTGTTTCTAGTTTCGGTGATTTTCAAAAAAAATGGACATATATTGTGTTTTTGACAAAGATGAATAATATGTCACTTAAATAAGAGAGTGAACATTTTTTGAGCAGCTAAAGATTAAGGAAGATACCTTAAGCGTTCTCGAAAGTAATATCACTCCTTTATTTCAAATTCAAAAAAAAAGCTCAAAAATACAAAAAAAAAAAAAACAACAAAGAAAAAATAATAAAACAAAGATATATTCGCTTGAAAATTAAAAGACTGCCATTAAAAAAAAATAAAAAAAACAACAAACATTTTAAACAAAACAAAATACATTTATAAGTTAAAGCAAAATAAAAAGAGTTATAAACTGGCAACAGAAAACATTAAATAAAATGTACTATTGTAATGTTAAAAAAAATCAATGGCTGAACTAAAAAAAAAAAAACATAATATTAATTGCTGCAAAAAAAAAAAATAAGTCCAAACAAATTTAACATAAAAAAATAAAACCATTCAAATCAAGAAAGTAAACAGAAAAAAATAACTTCATCCAATTTATGTAAAGACAGAAAAAGCCCCCTTCACACACACACAATATTGTTAGTAATCCAAAAAAAGAATATTTATTAAGATGTAATTGTTTCTTTAAATAAACAAAAAATATGATTAATTTCTGTTGCGAAATATGAAAAATACACAAATTACAAAAGAGAAATAAAATAACTAGGAAATTGTTTGTGAGAAAAAAATTGTTTATGTAAAATAGTAAAGAGAGAAAAGATGAATAATAAAATGTTGCAGGTATTATACAGAACTATCCCGACCAACCAAAACAAAAATAGAAAAAAGTAAAAGATATAGAGAAAAACATGCAGAATCAATAAATTGGATGAACATACATACATCAATACACATTTGTTTTAAATCTTTTTCCGAGAGCGAGGTTGCTCATGTGAGTTTGATGAATCCATTCACCAGTTGATAGCCCAGGAAAATTTTACAAAAAAGGCAATCTGCAGAAAATATATAATAGTCAATTGAAATGTTACAAAATTTTTGTCCAACCTTGAATTTTGTACAGGACAAATTTTTTTTGATGGATCTGTAAAAAGGAACATTGAGAGTGTAAAAACGAGTTTCATTTGGGAAAAGGGGGCGTACAAATTTCTTTGCGGTATCTTGAGAACCATACGTCGCACAAACTAAATTTTGGCCCATATGTGTAGAGAATGGAATTCTCTATAATTAATGTTAAGGCAGTTTTCATCGTAAAATTGAAAACAAAAAAGTTATAATCGAAAAAAATGACCGCTGTCAAGAAAAATATCATTATGTCTTTGTGTATTTGTTTTATATCCTTTTTAAAGATAATTTTCTTAAAACTGTCACTCGTATAAAAAAAAGTGTCATAATATTTTCTATTTAAAATATTAAAGATTTAAAAGTGAAAAGCCAGTTTTTTTTACTGTTGTACTATTTTTTGAAATAATTATATCCTTAAAACGGTCAATTTTAGGAAATTTAATGATTTTTTATTTTAGAAAGTTCCGCATTTACAGACTTTGTATGAAAATGTTTTCAAAAACACGCAACAATTGGGAATTATATGCGAAAAACCGACATCTTCTCATTTTATGTTTTTTGAAATAAAGTATGCAGTATCTATGTGTATCTTGTATACTGTAAGGTGCCAGTTACAGCTACCATTGAAAATTTTAATAATTTACGGCTTTATCATCGAAATCGAATTTTGTATCATTAGATCGATCTAATCGGACAGATCTACGAAAAAAAAAAATTAATATGCGTTGAAAATGTCAAATTCGTGCGATGCATGCCGATGAAATGTCAAAATGGCAGCAACGCATCAGGAATTCATGCGATGTGTTAAGTGAAGATATTTGCTTTCCGATTTCCCCGACAGAAAATTGGAAGTGGAAAATTTCCCGTTACTACACGATAATATTCGTATACCATGAAGAGAAAAAACTGTCCGATCGGAAGTTTTCTCCAGTCGTACATTTCTCCGAACGGACACGCTAATAGGGCTGTTAGTTTAAGACGTTTAAGATGCAAAATATATAGAGGTATTCACGATCCGGTGCAACTGGGTCTATTGGTCTAGTATCGTTGTAAAAGTGCAAAAGTGTAACGTTTTCTTACACTCCAACAACAAAATATACTGAAGACAATCTTATAGCCAAATGTTATTCCTGCTGTCAACTGTTGTTCGTGTGTGTACACTGGGGACCTATTATGTAAAACGATAATGGTAATAAATACCGTTCGTTAAATTGCGATTATAAGAAACGAGAATGGTGGTAAAAAAAGAAACGAAACTCGTATTTTATTAGCGATTACTAGTAACAAGACTCGTAAATAAAAACGAAACTCGTTAAAACTAACGAGTGACATTTGCTGTCGTTCGGCTTTCGTTTTGGATTTGTTGTCGTTTGTTTCTTTGATTTCATTCTCGTTTGTCATACTCGCTTTATGCCCTGACTATCGTTTCCCTAGGTTTCGTTTTCTTTGCCGTTCGTTTCGTATCTCATTATAAGGGCCCTGGAGAAAGTGTTACAACGGAATAGAAAAAGTGCGTTCACGATCTACTAAAAAAAAAAAAATTTTGCAATTTTACTAGACTTGTTTCACCGGATCGTGAATACTCCTTATGATTATTTTGATGGCAAATAAAAAGCTTATGACTTAATTAATATACATACTTATCTGGCCAAAAAAATTTTCATTTCGGCCCAACCTGTCTCATGAAATGACTTTTATTATATCAACCTAAACGAAATCTTTTGTTGGCCATAAATATTAATTACCTGTCAGCTTCATATTGGCATCAAAATTATTACTGATTTTGCTTGCCCAAAATCTTAAATTAAATATTTTCAATGACAGCTATAACTAGCAGTTTGGTAAATTACATCTTTCAGTCATATCTTATTGATTTCGGAATTCTCGAACTTATTTATTTTTCTCCTTGGCATTGTATTTTCTTTTTTTTTTTCATTATATGTATAATAATAGATAAATGTAATTTACTCAACATCTGATTGTGAGTCATTTTAAAAGGTATGTACAAAGTACTTCGACCGAAAGTTGGTATGTAGGTACATTTTACATAATGTATATTTCTAAAGCAAAACGAATAACATCATTGTTATTATAATAAGAGTTATTATCTTTAATTATGTCGCCAAAAGTATTTTCTTTTATCTGTGTAGTAAAGTAAAGTAAGGATATCTGAATATGGACAAATATAATTAGAAAATAATCTCTTTTATTTAGACGAAAGAATGCAGACACTGATTGTTTGTGGAAATGTTTTTGGAATTACTCATTTTTTTTTTTAACGAAGGTTGATTTGCATTTTGGAAAGTGATTTTATGATGATCGATTTTGTCTTTGATGAACAAAGATAAACATAATTTGTCGTTGATAGTTTATGCGAAAAACAAAAATTAAGTGGCAGTAGCGTGGCGTGAATATGGGAAGTCGAAGAAAAAAAAAAACTGCAAACTTGAGAACCTAATTCTGTGGTACTTGAAACAAAAGCATGTGTTTTTACGTCTGTTAAACTAAGAAAAAAATAACTTTTATTACTAATTTAGGTATGGTAATGCCTCTTCTTCTATGGTGGTTAAAATATTACAGTACGACCTCAATAAAGCAACTGGTACAACTTCGGGCAGTTGCATTAACTGAGGTTGTTGCAATAACCGATGAAATACAAAAACAACCTTGTTCATTAAAAAATAAAACAAAAGTTAATAGCAGTAAAATAATAAATAAGTAAATACAAAGTTATTACAAAGATAAAACGAGAAAATATATCATGCATGGAAAGTTGCGTTTGCTAAGTCATACTTTTTTGAAAGAGAATTCCCTAATTCTGCCCAAAAGCGTACACGAACGAGTTTGGTATAAAATAAAAGGTTACGTTCAGCTTGTTACATTAAGTGAAAAAAGTACAAACAATTTTGATTAGACATCGTACCTACCTTGAATGTGGTGTGTTCTTTTATGTACTGTGGTTAACTATAGTTAACTTCGGTTGTTCCTTTAATTCAGAAAAGTTACTTGGAGTTAACTTTATGACGTCATAAAGCCGTTCCTAAATTCAAAGTAAAAGTGTCAAAAAGTAACTTTTTCCAACTCATCTCCTTGATATGATTTGAAATAGCTGATCTCTCAAACACAGCTGAAATGTAATGGTGGATCTTTTGTTTACTTTTTGCCCTTTTGATTTAGAATTGTTTTCAATTAAAATATATTTTTATCAATTTTATTTTGTAGAATTTGATTTTTGGAATAGTTTTCTTTTATTTTCTGATGCATTTTCTTTCTCTCGGCATTTTCTTCTTTTTATTTGGTCAATTTTTTATCAAAAATTCTGTGCCATAAGCAATGAAAAAAATTGCACTTATTTCTGTTCGATTTATACAAAACTGAGTGTAAAGAGATTTAATTCGGAAATAGTACACATGTTATTTTGAATTCTTAATAATTATTTTTGCAATAAATTTAATGCAATCACATTTTTTCTTGGTTATTCATTCCAAATACAATTCGACTTTTTTTTCAACCCCTTTCGTTTGACGGATTAACTATTGTTAACTCTGGTCGTTCCTAAATGAAAAAGCTACCAAGAGTAACATTTGTTAACTATGGCACATCAACTTTTATAGTCTACCAAGTTTGAAATCATGTCCCTAAAATACCTTTCCATCTTTGAAACTTTAAATTTAAACCTTTAAGGTGCTTTGTGATATAACATTTAAAGTAAAGCTTTTATTTTATTGAATCGCGGGACAATGGAAATATCGGGCACACATTTTCTGTTGAACTTGGCAGCTTTGATCAAATTGATTAAGTTGGTTCGTTTTCGTCTTGGTTAATTCGGACCAAGAATCAAATATTTTTTCATTAGATTTTATAAAAAGAACGTTATTTTTGTTATTATTTTAAATTAACCTTTTTATTTAAGTACCTATTTACATTAAAATTTTCTAAACTAAAATTATTGTTTCATTAACATTTGCTTTTCAAATTCAGCAACTCTGAATTTAACTGGGACAACAAGTGATAGATCCTGCATCAAATGATGTCTCCTCGGATTAGTTCCATAGCTGTTTAAAGTTTTTCCCATAGAAAGAGCCACAGGTTTTGTCTTTTCAAACGATGGCTTCCTCTTCAGTGGAGCCGGCAGGGTGTGTGTACCGAATTTAAAAACATGTGAACAACTCCTTGCAGTATTAAAATCGGGCGATGTCACTTTTTTTGCTGATTCACGATGATGATTATTTCTAAAAGCACTCCTCACCACAGATATTTTGTTAATTAATTGTGAAAGACGAACATACGCTTTTGATTCCTGATGTGGTTCTTCTTTTTGTAGCAATGACAAGAATGTGCTTTTTGGTTTTGATGAATTTATTTGGCAGTTTGCAGGAATTTCTTCAGTGGCGAGTTTGTTAAAGTACGATATCCGATCCCTCACTGAGGATTGACATTTTGTCTCTTCAATTTTGCTGGAGCTTAAGAGTTTATTGGCTTCTGGATCTGCTGAAATAGGTAGCGGAACAAATAAGCTCTTTGGTACGGTTGGTTGGAGAGGTTTGTTTTCTTCTATAAACAGTCTTCTTGTCTGATCCACCGGTTTGATATTCAGAGAAGGTTGGTGTTTGAATTCTCCAATACTCTGGCAATCTTCTCCGACTTCCAAAGAATGCCTCTTCTGCATGTAGATAGGTTCATATTTTATAATTTTCTTTCTTTCAACCGCAACAATCTTTGGACTTGTACTTATTTCACGATTAAAGGTTGGATTAGTCAACGTTTTTTTGATATTTGTGTTATATTCATTTAATTCCGATATTCCAAAGTATTGATCCAAATGCCTGCGTTCAAGGTTAGTTTGATTTTTGATATCTTTCCAGCTATTTTTACGAGGTAGTTTTCGTTGACGTTCAATATTGTTTTCAAGTAATGCGAAAAGTGATCCACTCATTTTAATAATGCGTTCTTATTTTCAAAAAATTTAGCTTTAAAACTAAACAACTTGTACGGATAGGTCCTTATAACAGACTGTTAGCTGAAGCAGTAATCATCTTTCTTTTTATTTGTAAAAACAAAACCTATATATGTACATGAGTTTTAAACAGGTAGGCACTTTTTCATGTCCTTTTACTTTGCCATAGGTACCTGCGAATTAATCTGTCGCACTGAGTCTGCATTTGAGTCATAAAATTTGTCAGCAACTCTTGGTGGTTGCAATTTATTAATTCAAGAAATGTTTTGTTTTCAATATTTATCCTTTCATAATTTAGGTCTAATAAGTTTTATAAACACAAAGAGTTAATATTAATTCAGCTACCAAATGAGAAATGCGATATCTTTTTAATTGGATTGTATGACACTTTCAGGAACCATCAGTACTAAAAGGACTAAAAGAGGGACTAATTGCGCTATTTTCTTGGAAATTTTGGTGTGCAATATAGCCTGCAGGTATTAGATATTTAAAAAATATTTTAAAAGGAGCGGATATCTTTTATGACTATGTTGTCGTCGAAAGCCGGTGGCAATGCAAATTTTATTGTCTTATCTTCGAGACAGTTTTGGAGATAAATTCATATGACCAATTAGGGGTAAAATAATTATTATTAGTGTCTCGCGTACGCGTACCTGAAATTTGGGAAATTCAAAGGAATTTTTGCGCATAAGGTAAGGATATAGATTGTTCAATTTAGACTTCGGATATAGAAATGCAGTTCTGTATGTTTATTAATTTTATGACATTCTACCTTAAGCCGACAATATTTTTGCGCCAGAGTCGAAAATTTTTATATTATTATAAGTAGTTGCTAGGGGGAAATCGTTGGAATTAAGAATTATGTTTATATACCTAATTATAGGAAGGTATGTTGTACATGTGTATACATAGTACCTGCATATTCTTGAATTTAAAATAAAAGAAAGAAAATTTAAGACAAACTCAAAGAATGTCACGTAGTCAAAAAGAGTTTTCCCGTGTTTTGAAAATTTAGTTGTGAGACTGTACAAAAACTAATAGCCGATTTCATAAACCCTTTTAATTATTTAATAGGTTTAAATATAGATATTTGATAAACCGAACATAAGTATGGCATAAAATTGGCACCGTGTCCGACAGTTGGGAACTCCGACACCATACCTTTGCATAGAATTCTTTAAGAATTCCCTAAATATTTGAGCTGAGATGTATTTGCGTCCAACTAGGTATGTTTATATTGATGTGCTTGCCTCTTGTTTTGATGCCATTAAAATTATTACTGCTGAACTGAATGTGGGTTTGGTCTTATTTAATTATTTTTCAACCACATCAATACAAGACGCAAAAACGTTTGGTCTCACGTGAATATATAATTGAGTACTTGTGATTTCTGATATATTGTACGTTAAATGATTTTTAAATAAACAATAATTATTGTAATTACATATTATAATTATATGTTGAGAATTCTTTTCAACAAAAGAAAAATAAAAGTACATTATGTACATATGTATATACCTATATATACATATATGTATATACAGGTATAAGATGCACCAAACTGCTGGAGCGAGTAGGTTGGGTTAAGACAAGAAAAAAATCGTATTGGAGGGGAGGGTCTATTTCCCCCCGGTTAGACAGGAGGGGCAATTTTCTAAAAAATTGACTTAAAACAGAAAAAAAATATTTAAAAACAACGGTACAATTTAAAATGCCATGCCAAACCTTTTTAGAAAGCCAGAAATCTCTTCCTTGATTTTTATTTTAAATTAAGTTGTGTTAGTGAATAGTTTTTGAAAAATTAATTTCCAAACTCGAAATTTTGAAAAAAAAAGTTTCAATTTCGTTTGGAAATTAATTTTTCAAAAACTATTCACTAATACAACTTAATTTGAAATGAAAATCAAAGAAGAGATTTCTGGCTTTCCAAAAAGGTATAGCATGGCATTTTAAATTGTACAGTTGTTTTCAAATATTTTATTTCTGTTTTAAGTCAATTTTTTAGAAAATTGCCCCTCCTGCCTAAACGGAGGGAAAAAGATCCCCCCTCCCATACGATTTTTTATTTGTCTTAACCCAACCTACTCGCTCCAGCAGTTTGGTGCTTCTTATACCGATCACCCTGTATAGCTATTTCTTTTCTTGGATAAAATTTTATCCAATATTTTGACCTTTCCACGTTCAGATTCACACCAAAAATTTATCTTAAGATAAAATTTAACCCGGTTTTAATTCAGGATGAACATGGTCATAGGTCCTATGAATATATGTAGTTCGTTGGTGTATGTAATAGGACCAATATTTTGTTGTTGGTTTCTGTATCCTTTTTAGATCGATAAAGCAATAAATTATCTAAATATGTAGTTAGGTAAACCAATTTATAAAAGCCTCAAATCATACAAATATCTAGGATTATCTATCTTCTATTTTCTATAGGTACATATAATAAAAGGCAAGCCTCAAATATGTTTGTGCTTAATAGAATACATACAGGGTGTCCTGGCAAGAATGGTTCAAACTTATTATGGTGATAGGCCAGGTCATGAGCTCTCCGAATTGAGTCACTTCTTCTTACCGAATCATAACGGTTATCGAGTAACGGCTGTTTGTTTGAAATTTGTACAAACCCCTACTTTGAATGAGTTTTTTGTTCATCCTGTCCATAGTTGATTTTTTATTATTTTTAATTTTGCACTAAAACATTGGCCAATAAAAAACGTTTTTTGTGCATTAAAATAATTTTGATTTTAAACGCCCTTATTTTTAAAATTACTAGATAAACTCTGTAACGTATATAAACATATGGTGGTAACTCTTGCGTATGACAAGAACCCAATTGACTCTTGCTCGTGTATGCAAAGTTCTTGTGCAAGAGTCAGTCTGGTTTGGACCATCTAGCATTATCAATTCGCTTCCTTCACTTTTCCCTATATACCGAAATAAAAGTATTGAACTGATAAAGTCTGTGCTATTACTTATGTGGATATACCACAAACTCAAAGTTGGATCAAAATTAATTTTTTACTTCAGTCCTAACGAAAATTCGTATGATCTTACTTTTAAAAAATTACCTTATTCTTCTAGTTTCTCGAAAGTTATAACCATTTAAATCCTAGCAAACATGGTTCGAAAACAAATAAAAATAAAATGCTTTTTTTTTTAAATCGAGTCTTATTTTTAATTTAAATTATTTTTTTTACAACTAGTGACATCTTGTATCAATTCAATGAATAAAATAACGTAACTTTCTCAATTTTACCAATAATGACAGTCTGTTACCTTAATACGCCACGATTGTTATGTATTAGGGCGAATCCTTGTATTAACGTTTTGTCTACATGCCAATAAGAGCTAGCAATTTTGATAAAACTTTTATTAAAGGAAGAAATATGACTTTCAAATACAAAAACGTCAGCCATACACTCCGATTTGATCGATTAGCCCATTAGTTCAGGTGTTGTTTTTATTTTATTTAGAACTGAAAATTAACGCCTGATCGATCGCACTTGAATAATACTGATTTTTATTATTATTTGTATTGTATTATTTATACTAGAATGTCAGTTTATTAGACTTGACCATTCTTTATTTCGTCAATTTCATTGAATTTTGAACAACAACAACAACTTAAAGGTGCTACCACCAATTGCTTACGAATTAATTTTGGGTATTTTAATTCGTTTTATTTTTGTTTGGCTAGAGATATAGCTATTTCAAGGGGTGCCAAGCCCTATCATCAGTCTCCTTTATAGTGGTGCTGAGCTTTAATCCAATTTTATTTGAAAAACTTTCTACACATCATGCGGTATTTGAACCCGCGCATCAGATTTGCTCAGTCTTCGGAGCTGTGTACCCTACGTACTATGCTACCGTTGACCACTGACGTCACAGGTCTAAATGTGCTGTTTGTTTATCAATTGCATTTGGAGCATCAGCATTTTTCTAAGCCCCTTTAAGTATGCTGTCTTGTTCCGCCTCCATTTTTCTCCGAACCTTATTTGATAGACTACAATTCGTAGTACGTATCAAAGGGGGAGAGGTTGGAAGATCGGTAACAAACCAGACTATTAAGTTATTATTATTTGTATTGTATTATTTATACTAGAATGTCAGTTTATTAGACTTGACCATTCTTTATTCCGTCAATTTCATTGAATTTTGAACAACAACAACAACTTAAAGGTGCTACCACCAATTGCTTACGAATTAATTTTGGGTATTTTAATTCGTTTTATTTTTGTTTGGCTAGAGATATAGCTATTTCAAGGGGTGCAAATACCGCATGATGTGTAGAAAGTTTTTCAAATAAAATTGGATTAAAGCTCAGCACCACTATAAAGGAGACTGATGATAGGGCTTGGCACCCCTTGAAATAGCTATATCTCTAGCCAAACAAAAATAAAACGAATTAAAATACCCAAAATTAATTCGTAAGCAATTGGTGGTAGCACCTTTAAGTTGTTGTTGTTGTTCAAAATTCAAATACTGATTTTTGTTTTAATCTAAAGGCCATGTTTCTTCTCAATCCTTGTTTCAAGCTCTTGGTCTGTAATAAAAACGTTGCGATAAGGATTGACTGTAATCCATAACAATCGTGGCGTATTAAGGTAAAAGACTGCCGTTATTGGTAACATTGAACAAATTATGTTAATAATAATAGAAGGCAAGCCTCAAATACATATAATGTTTGTGCTTAATAGACTCAATAATTATTTAATAGATTTCGCTGAAATTTTCAATGTTTGTCCTTACTAGCGGTGGGAAGGTTTACCAAGTGGTTTGAGTTTTGAGTAAAATCTACCTACTGCAATACCCACTTTTATCAAAACTAATACTGTTCAGTTAATTTGAATAAAATAAATCAAAATACATACATTGTAAAATAAACTTTCAGAATTAATAAGAAAGTTTTAGCGATAGATAAAAACACAACATTAATGTACACGGAAACGGAAATCCATTAGGAGGGTTCATATGGACTATTTCAACCGGTTGTTTTTGCTTTTCAATGATCAAACAACAATAGTTATGAAACCATATTGTCAAACATGCTAATCCATTTGAATCGTCCTATTAGATGATGCTCTTATATTGTTAGCTGGAGACTTTCGTCAGACATTTCCAGTGTTACCACGTGTAACACCAGCAGATGAATTGAATGCATGTTTGCAAGCGTCGGTTCACGGAGACAGATTACAAATTGTTACCTAAATAATGTTATTGAAACAAGAATTTTCAATGTGAAATTCATAGCGGAAAATGTACTGCGGCCATTAATGGTTCCAAATTATATACTATTCCATTTCAAAACAACAATACATCATGAGGTCAATCGCTGCAATATGGGTATTGGAGTATCCATATTTTTCCCACTGTCAGTTATACATACGTTGCATGCTCCTACGCAGGGACGGATTAAGACATGTAGGCGCTCCTAGGCAATTCTAGCCTCGGGGCTCCCTCCTCTCTGAAAAAATCAATTTTTGTCTATTTAAAATCGTCAATTTACAATAAAGTTTTTGAAAAAAAAATCAACACTTTTTTGTTTTTATTTTTCCAATTGTTTTGAAAGTTGGCAAAGAGAGGCCTGAAGATGAAGTGTACAAAGTCCCCATGAATCCGAGGCGGGCTCTAGCGGCAGGAAAGTGTAACATGTCTTCTTTTTCGGTTTTTCGTGTTTAGCTTAGAAACTGTTTCTCCTTTCGAAAAATAATTTAAGACAAAAAAATATCTTACAAAATTCTCTACAAAATGAATTATGGCCAAATTTTTCATATCTGTCATATTTATGAAGTTATTTGGCACCTGTTATTTTAGTGGAGAGTTTTTGAAAAATAAATTTTCAAACTCAAAATTAAAACAAAAAAATGTGTTCAAACTGATTTTGTTTAAAAATTTACGTATTTAAGTTATATTTTTGTGTTTAATAATAATGCTCCTATAAATTTTTAGTCAAATACCAAAACCTGATGTAAAATGTCTTCTAGTTTTTGAGAAAATTGAAAATAATAATAGTAAGTTCTCCTTAAATTTGACTTCAATTCCTTATTTTGATGCTCCAAAAATCCTATTTTCTCTAAAGCAACTTTATTTACAAACAATCTAAAAAATTTTGGGCTCCTTAGCCGATATGCCGTGAAAAGAAAAAATTGTCGCGACAGTGGTTATGAATATAAAAAATACTTTAAAGTCAATTAATTTCATTTTCACAATCATTGTTCATCTAATAGCAACGTTGTTATCTTTTAATATTTTCATAGTTTTATTCAATTTAAAAATTTCTGTCTCTGTATAAAGTTGGTTTTTATTATTTTTCAATAAATTCCTTAGTAAAATATGAAGGAATGTGTTTTGTTTATCGCGCATCTCAACAGTCATACAACCTTAATCATAATTTCGTGCCTTTCGAAGAATGTTTTGTTGATAATGAGGTATTTATTTGATTGAGAACATTTAATTTTATATGTAACTAGCTGTCCTGTCCTAGCTGTGAATATATTCAATTCAAAATGGAATACATAGATAATAATAAAAAAAACGTGTACCTACTTCTAGAGGATTTACCATCAAATGAAGAAGGAAAAGATTAAACGTGTTAAAAACTGATAAATTTTCCATTTTTTTTGGGACATTTGTAACCTATTACATATGCGGATACAAGAAGAGAGAAGGGTGAGAAAATCTTCTCTATAGATCTTTGCACGTTTTTAGCACCTACATATATATAACTTTACAGACTCTTTAAAATAAATAATACAAACTAAGCATAAGCAGAGTCACTGTGGCGTATACGTACTATTTTATCAGCATATATTAGTTAGATTTAAAAAATCTGTACATCACAGCTTTACAGTTTGTCACGTTAAAATTGAAAAAAAAAAACAACAATAATTTGCGCGCTATTGGCCTTCTTTCGTATTCGGAATAAGACAATCAGTACAAATTTGAAATAATCAAGTAGAAAAATAAATAGTAACGATATGATTGTCAAAATAACAACAGTATAAATAAACCCTATTTTTTTTTAATAGAATCTTGAAATAAGCTTCTTTATCGATAAATAACTACCAACTTCTAACAATCGCCAAAGTAGAAAGACCGTCATGCTAACTTTATATGAAGATTTAGTATGAAAACCATTTTTGGAAGAATTCCTGTGGTTGCATTTTTTTCTTTTCATGGCATATCGACGGCAATAAATTTCAACTACATGGCATTTTCAATGTAATTTTTGACAAAAATTTAAAAAGTGTCATGCTAACTTTATATAAAGTTAGCATCACATCAAAGTTTGGGAGAACTAGTTGCGTGGCAATTTTTTTCTCTTCACGGTATATTTATGGCATTTATACGGAAAATTTGGGTGTCATTGAAAACATCTCTGAAAAATTAATTTTGAGGTTAGAGTTGATTATTGAAGGTTTCTTGAGTCGTCAAGAAAATACTTGTTTTGTAAAGACAGCGAGAAGCATTTAATGACACATATTAACATTTTGCCTCTGTGGGTGCCAAAGTCTGCAGCACTGCAGTTTATGAGTAAACATTTTCTAGAATAAATTCAGTAAAAAGACTTCAAAGTTTTTCAATAAATCATCAAAGAATGGCAACCAAATCTCTCGATATCGAAGAAGTCCTCAAAATGTTTAATAATATGAAGAAACGAAGAATTCAATTAATTTAAGCAAATGATTTTTAAGATACCTGAAATATAATTTATTTGAAAAAATAATAAATCTATATAATTTTAAACATAAATAGCACTTTTCAATCTATCACCCCTTTCCGAAAGCTAAAAACACTTCTTTATAAAAAAACATTCATATAAAAAAATAGCTACTGAAAGCCACGAAAATATTTTCTTTTATCTGATGATTCGTATTAAAAAAGTCAAATTTTCAATTTTATCAAATCAGTGGAATCTTACTTCCGCCCTTCCTATTACCACCGTTGCCCTACCTTAAATTCAACTCTAGCTACTGCCCTGCCACCTCACACCCTGCTGAAAAACGTGCCAGACGGTTGAATTTGGTATAAAAACGCGTTTGTTTAAACATACATGTTGCTGTTTTTAAGAAATTTTAAAAATACCAATTTAAGGCGCCAAATAACTTTATAACTATGACACATATGAAAAAATTGGTGATAATATCAATTTAGTAGAGAATTTTATAAGCTATTTTTTGTCTCAACTCCTTTTTTGAAAGAACAAACAATTTCTGAGATAAAACGAAAAACCGAAAAAGACGACATGTTACACCTTTCTGCCGCTAAAGCTCGCCTCGGATTCATGGGGACTTTTATACCAGTTTATCATCAGGCCTCTCTTTAATAAGTGTGCCAAGTTTGTTCCTTCGTTGACTGGACTATACCTACACATTCAGAGAAGATTCTACTCCACTCAAAAATGTTTGTATCAATTACCCAGTAGAAATTTCTAAAAATTCAGTGCTGAATAAGCTGCTTTTTCCTTGAGAAAAAGAAGATGCACCCTCAACTTTTGTGCTGTATTCTCTGATGAATATGGATGGGCATGTAGCTGTGTTAACTTGGCCCCAAAAAGTGCCTAATTTTTTTTAATTTTTTTTTGTAAAAGATGACCAACTAAATGAACACTTTTGACCACTCATTAATATTATTTGATCACCCACAATTATCGAAAAAATCGATTTTTAAAAATGGGGGGTCAAAAGAACATGGCCCGCAAAAATCGATTTTTTTATAATTTGGTTGATCGATATGATAGGTCTCTAGTTGGACATTATTGACCACCCTTAAACTTTTTTTGACCACCCCTAGAAATATTTTTTTTTGATTTTTGACTACATTTGTATTTCGAGGATGTGTCGTTTCAAGAATTTTTCTTTTCATGTATTTGGTCTTCGTACATCCCTCGTGCGGACATTATGTTTTAATGGAAGTGTCAGGTTCCCAGCTCAGGTATATACATATACTTAACTAAAACCAGGCACGTAGCCACAGGGGGGCTTATGGGGTTGAAGCCCCTCCCGAAAGGATTTTAATATAAGGAAATCCTTATTTTTCTTAATAACATAAGACAAAATTCCGAAGATGTTTTCAGAAATGTTTTTTAATCCACATCACAACTTGACTTATTTTAAATTTAATTTTGTTGATCAATCAACACGTTGGTTTCTTTGGTTCTATATATCTGATTCTATATTTTTATTCTATGTTTGCTACTGAAAAAATCAGCCAAATTTAAATGGCCTTGATTAATAATTGATGCAAAATAGCTTTTAATGGTCTTAAGTCAATAAAATTCAGGATGAAACGATGGTTAAAGCTATGAAGCAAGCCCCTCCGGAACAAAACGCTAACTACGGGCCTGACTAAAGCATAAATACGTATTTACAAAAACAACTAGGACTGTATCTGTTCCGAGTGGAGAGGAATACAAAAATACAAAGAAAAAATAAAGTAACAAACGTATCAGTTTTGGGCACTACACTCATAACTTTTTTTGGTGTCCAACTCAAAGTACACTTGAAGTTAGCTTTGAAGTAGACGATTTTTTTTCCTTCACGCGTTTCTTAATTTTCAGGGGAACCCTTTCATTGTTAGCTGTTACTTTTTAACCCTGTTACTTCTAGCCCCGCTCTCTGACAGATTCGCACCGAATGTTTCGTGCCGGTTTGGGAGAGCCTTAAATCAAAAATAATTAATACAAAATTGAAACATTATGATTCGTTAA
Source organism: Epistrophella euchroma (assembly GCA_947049315.1). Classification (NCBI taxonomy): domain Eukaryota; kingdom Metazoa; phylum Arthropoda; class Insecta; order Diptera; family Syrphidae; genus Epistrophella; species Epistrophella euchroma. The sequence continues at coordinate 58,102,707 of OX346245.1, read as the reverse complement.
AAAATTTTAACATTTCTATGCACACATATTCACCTTTGTTGGGTGCCGGGCCATAGAGACATTCCAGGAAATTGTATGGCCGACGAACTCGCCAAAGAAGGAACAATGCTAACTATTTTACCAGACAGGTTAAATATAGGCACTCCTATCGCTACATGTAAACTAATGCTGAAGCAGGATGCTATACAGAAAACAAACCTCAGGTGGAACAACATCACCACCTATTCGGCGACGAAACAGATTTGGCCAACACTGAATCTGAAGCGCTCTAAATGTTTGAAAGTTTTAAGCAGATCACATATCTGCTCCATAATAGGTGTCATAACAGGACACTGTCTTATAGGCAAGCACGCAAAACGGCTTGGTGGGTATGGTATGTTTCGCCAGATTTGTTTGGCAAATTAACGTTTCGCGGTGGTACATTTCGCCGTTTCTCGTTTCGCATTTTTTTATTTAGCATTTTGTTATTTCGCAATTTTCGTTTTGCAAATTACGTTTGGTTTTTTATATGATATGACAAACCATCATTTCGCAATTTTCATTTCGCAATTTTCACTTAATATTTTGTTTGATTGGCACTTTTAGGTTTGACAATTTTTTATTTGGCATTTTGTTATTTGGCTTTTTCTTATTTGGCATTTTATTATTTTGCTATTTTTCATTCAGCATTTTGTTATTTCGCTTTTGTTTATTTGGCAATTCGTTGTTCAGCTTTTTTTTATTTGGCATTCAATTGTTTGGCAATGTTTTGGCTTCCATTAAATTACATGCCTTAAAATTTCGCGCGAAATGAAAATTCTCTTTCTGTTATGTACTTACCTAAATACTTTGAACGGCAAAAGGGATGTCAAAAATTTTAAACAAAAGATTTTACTTAATTTCATTTTTATTTCAAAATAAAATAAAAAAAATCTCTTACACTACTCAAATAAAAAACATAATTAGTCTTGAAAAGAGACGATGGTAATGATTGGTCAAACGATCAAAACAACTAAACGGTGAAATGATCTCTTAGCGAAATAATAAAATGGCTTGACGATATTTCTCGAAATGATTAAACGGCGAAGCGATATTTCGCAAAATAATGAAACGGCGAAACAATATTTTGTGAAAAAACACTTGGCCAAATAATAAAAAATTTAACAAAGAAAAACTAAGGAATAATTTGCCAAATGAATTTTGCGAAATGATTGAAAATATTTTTAACAAAAAGCGAAATATAAAACCACCGAATGTTAATTGCAGAATGATTGAAAAACGTAATGAATAAAAAGCAAAATGTAAATTGCCAATTAAGAATTGCGAATTAAACGAAATATTTAACGACTAAGGCGAAACAAGAAATGCCAAATGAATTTTGCCAAACAATGGTGACCCCGGCTTGGTGTTTACTCTAATGACTTTTGCAGAAGCTGGATGGACGAAGAAGAAGAGGAATCGATTCCTCACCTTCTTTGCACCTGCCCTGCTTTATCTCAAAGACGCAGACTCCATCTTGGAGACTTCTACTACAATGATCCTAGTGATCTGGCAAATATAGATATAAATAATCTCGTTCGCTTCGTAAGTGGTTCAACGACTAGTGAGGAAGTCCCCTAGATTCAATGTGGTATCACAATGGACCAAATTATGGTCTAAGTGAGTCGGCTCTTGCTGGCTACCACGTCAGCCTAACCTAACCATACAAATTGTGCAAAAGACTAAAATAAAGGACGTTGAATCGAAGAACTGATAAAAATTGCTTGAAACTACTGGTCAAGTACTTAAAAGTACTTGAAAGTACTAGAAGTACTTGAAAGTACTTCAAGTACTTGTAAATACTTGTCAAAGTACTTGAAGCACCACTCAAATACTTTACTGGTACTTGCCTTTTTTAAGTACCAGTACCAGGGTACTGAAGTACAAATACAAGTCCCGGTACTGGTACTTGTAATTGAAATTTTACAGCTCTGCCTATAACTGTACAAACAAAAATACTACTTAATAACGCAAAATTTTGAACAAAATTAGTTTGACTACAATTTTTAATTTTTTTTTTTAATTTTAAGCCTAGTCTATACATGAATGCGAAGTGAAATTCAAATCAAAATGAAACATCGATAAATCTCTCGTCGAAAGGTTTACAAAGAAAATAAATTCTGTTTATATTTGGTTTAGATAAGTCCGTTGAATTATATTTACTTCGAAACAAATTTTTTCCTCCTTGTCGCTTAAGCTTAAAAAAAGCAAGAATTGATTCTACCCCCCTTTAAAAATCACTCCTGATATTCATTCAAAATTTTGGATATTCTGGATTTTATGAATTTTATATTTTATTTTGATTCTAGGATTTTCGGGATTTTGTAGTTTTTGGGATTAGCGATTTTCTGGATTTAAATTTTTGGGAATCTGACTTTCATCTTTATTTTTTAGAAAAGGCTTAAACATTTTTTTAAATATATCCAATTGGGACAAAGTCTAATATCTAGCAACATTTGTGAGAAAATAATATTAAGAATGCTGATCTCCAAGAATTTATTTCGAATGCGCACTGATATTATAATAAAATTTAATCGAAGTATTTTTTGAATATGCATACATTTTACAAAAATTTTAAAAAGTTACTATTGATATTTTAAATGGTTATTCAAGTTCGGGTAAATCGGAAATGCTATCGTCAATTGGTTTTGGAATTGTTGATTGATTTGATTGCATGGCTTGTTTTACAATGTTTTTATAGTTGACTGCTCCCTTTATGATAGATCTTAAATACAAAGAAAAATAATTGTAAACCAATTTTAAAATCGTGTTAAATTTTAACAAATAAATTTTATATTTTGAGCAATACTTACTTTTTAGAAGACTCTAGCTTTTCAGTTTCCAAAGAAGATGGACCTAATACGTTAATTAAAAACAGTTTTATTTCCGTAAGTCCGTAAGATATTGCATATAAACTCATATTATACCTCTTACGATTGCAGACTTGTTTGCAACTTCAAGGCCGTGGTCAAAATTAAGCTTCGGTACTTTTATAAGCAACTCTCCAGTTATTTGCGACCGTTGAATTACTGCCCCAGAAGATGTAACTTCTTCAGATAGAGCTAGTTGAAATACTTTTCCTTTTATACAAACTCTGATATATTTTGGTTGTAGATCGACATCTATATGGGCCGTGTCAAGAAACCTGTTAAGCATATACATACATTGGTGCGTATTTTAGTCGTTTGCTAAGCTCATTGTTAACTAAACTGCAGTTTAAGACCTATTGTATCAATACGAATATAGGTCCTATCTATAACCAAATTCTATTTTGTAATAATGAACATAGGAGTTTATTAAATTCAAATATTGGCATGATAAACCAGAATAATTACAACAGATGTCTTAAAATTATTATAGCAAATGTTTATAAATGACTAACGGCCATATTATTCACTCAATACATCTAGATTAAAACTTAAATCTGGATGTAAATCATTAGGTTTAAGTTGAATTTTGACAAACAATTCGGAAACACTTACTTGTAGACCTTCAATTCCAAAATAAACTCCTGTTTTTCCTCCTTTAACAAAAAATCTAATTTGGGCTGATTAATGTTATATGGGCGACCACACGGAGCAAACAATGAAAGTTTTTTGACAAGCTTATCCTCTTTTTTCCAACTTCCTTTCCTAGATTTTTTTTGTTGTTCATGAATTTCCTTTCGAACTTCAGGACAATTTTCAGTTTTTGAATCCCAAAACAATTTATTCCTTTCTTGTTCGTCTTCTATTGAAGCCATCTTCATCTCCAACTCAGCTTTTTGTTCCGCATAGCGAATTTTCTGTTCATCCCTTTTAATACTGTAGTCAGCCTGAGCTTGAACTATGCCTTTGCGGTTTTTCTCAAAATATCTTTTGGTCAATAACCTTTCCGATATTTTTATCTCTTCACTATCCAACTGCTGTAACTGTGGTAGGGCAATGATCACATAATTTTTGTAATTAGGAAAATCAACACAAGGGTTTCCAGTTAAAATCAGTTCTCGCAAATTATAATTTCCCCGCAGAGATTCAATCGAAGTTAGATTTCCAATGAAATTCAAGGTCAAGTCAAGCTTAGTCAGAGATTCTAGCTGTTCTAGATTTTCTATTCTTTCAATATTATTCATTGCTAGGTTGAGATATTCAAGTTTTTTGAATTTATAAAGGTTCTCTATTTTCGAAATAAGATTGGATTGTAAAAGAAGAATTTTAAGATCTCGACACCAATTCTGAATGTGTTCGATTTGTTCGATGTCTTCTTGATGTAATGATAATTCTTCCAAAGTACTGATGAGACATTCATTGTGTTCGGATTTTTTGCGCACAAGTTCTTCAGTTACTGAAAAGATTTATTTGTGATTCCAATAATTAATTAAAAAATTATTTTTAGTTTTATTTTACTTACTTCTCACCATTTTTCGATGGTTGAATGATTATAATTAAATAAAACAGTTGCTTTGGTATGAAGTTATTACTAACTCGAAAAAAAATTAGAAATCATATTGAATTCGGAAAATAAACGTTGCCAACACAAACCATACGTTGCTAAAGGAATGAATTCTCTATGCGCCTACCTACCTTTTTTCGGTTCGAATAGCTATTTATTACCTCTGTTGAGTAACGTAAAATTTTCACCATCAAGTTTCCCACACTTGGTTGTTTTTTAGCTATGGGCTTTGAAAATTTGCAAGAAATTTCACGTTACCAAACAGTCTGACAATATCGTTGGTTCGGAAGAAAAACGAAACAACAGATCTCACTAAGTTCCAAATATTGAAATATTGGAGCTGGTATGTTTCCAATTGATTATTTTTCTTTTATTCACAAAATAGCAATGTTAGCTCAAAAATTTAATTTGTTGAGACTTGACATACATATCCATGTTCACGAGTAGTAAAACAATAAAAAAAAACTGCCATTTACCTAAGTACTATTTTTAAAGAATTCAGTTATGTAGTAACTGATAGAAAGTTACTTACAGGATTTAAGTGTAATCGTAGAGAAATATTGCAAATATGTGGTGAAGTCTCCCGCTTTCCTCTTCACTGCTTCACACTTGCACTTGTTAGGGTCAGTTGTACAAACATCGCGTCGTCGCGTCGGTCGTGCGTCGTCAGGATTTTAATTCGTGAGTGGGTAGCTTCATAGTCTAACGAGAAAAATCAAGGGATGAACTAAAAGATTAATTCGCATTCGCTGGTCGCAGCTCATGTGTAAAGCGCTTAAGAAGCATTACATTTGGAGGAATTATGATTTTATTTTTTAAAAACGAAGTTTTTCAGTGATTAATCAATAAACATTCAATGTATATATGTATGTATGTATACATACATAAAAAAATAAAACCTCATAGAAAACAAATAAGTTTTAATTAAATCCTAACTTTAGGCTTCGTGTCTTTGGACGTAAGGAAATTTTGAAATATCGACTTAACAAAAAGTCGGCTGGCTTCTGCAAAAGTCGAGGAAAATATCGACTCATCAAATTCAATTCATGCAATGGCAATGCAATGATCGTCATATAAAAAATCGAGCCCGTGATTGTAAATATCATTCCCTTAAGCCTAAACCATTATGTTTGACTTGGAAAACGTTAGCAACTGTTGAAATCTCGGTTATTTTCAAAATCGCCTATTTAAAAATCAGTGAAAGTTTTTTTTTCGATTTTTTGATCTTTTAATCCTACAGTCGATATCGATACATTTCCAATTTTTTTATAATTTAAAAGGTTCCTCTCTTTTGTGGACAAAATCTTGGCTAAAAAACTTATACCTCTTCCTTAATTTTTGGGTAAAGTTTAGGAAAAAGCTGAACTTCTGATGTTGTTGATGCCCGATTCTCACCGCCATCACTGATACCTCACAAGTCATAAGAGGTGGTGAAATTAATTTTGTGACTTTTTCGTATTCTCCCCCAAAGTCACAACTTGTGAGAGTCACAAAAACAAACGAAATTGTGATCTTCTTCAGAGCAGGTCACAACTCACAAATTACATGTGTTTTGTCATTTTGACCTGACATTCTATATATTTTGCTAAAAATTTGCACCTTTCGAGATTAAAATAAAGTAAAATGGGAATCGATTCGATTTATCCGCAAATTAATCAAAAAATTTTAAAATTGCACAATGTTTTCTTTAAAACGAATCATTGCACCGCCATACATCGCCGCTGTCCGACGGCTATTCAGAACTTCAAGGGACGCAAATAGCTCTCCAAACAATTTCTTTAAAGATTTTTTACTTCTATTTTGGAAAAATATACTATGCAAACGTATTTATTCACTCACTTTATTGCTAAAAATAAATAGAACCTTGCATTTTATAAGTTTTAAATAAATTTCTATGGCCCAATTAACATTTTTTAATATTTTTAATCATAAGCTGTTCCAAAAATGACACTACAAAATTCAACTTCGATTGGGGGAGAATTCCAAAAATGTTATCGAGTCACAACAATCCTCACAAGAAATAGTCACAAAGAGCTTGTGACTTATGAGTCCTCACAAGGGCTGTAAATCAAATTTGAACTAGAAAAAGTCGTGACGAGATCCTATCGTAGTTCTAGTTAGCCAAACTAAGTACCTACATACTGTTGTTCAAGAAAACTATGGTTAAATCTTCTACTAAAAAGCCAAAAATAATTTTTCAAAAAGTCATAACCCCCCCCCCCATGCCCCCCCCCCCCCCGAAATATTTGTCTGGCTACGGCCTTGGCCCCATGCAAAACAATAATAAGTGCATTTATGCAGCCCCCGGATCTTTGGGGGGCAAACCGGGGCGCGTGCCCCAGGCGGCAGCTTAAGGGGGTGCCAAATTCGAGAAGAAACTATCTTCAATAGACCATCAATACGCAACAAATTTTGAAAAAAAACAAAAGTGTAGATCTATATCTATACCTATGAAGTTAAAATTAAAAAAATGAAATATATATCTCAAAAAAAGGACTGCAAATTTTTTTCAAAAATTTTTGATTTTGGGCTGTTTTTCAACGTCCATTTTTGCGGAAACCATAAGTCGTACAAAAAAAATGGTATGAACATGAATTGTAGGTAATTGCATAGTCTTCATTTCTATATAAACTTAATAAGGTAAAAACAAAAAAAAAAAGTCTTTGGTGTTTCTTGACGATTTCTCATATTTGCCGTGAAAAATTTTGTTGGGCAACTTCAAATTCGTGTTTAGCGACCCCAAAAACATAAAGAAGTCACTAAAAAAAATTACACCAGAACTTTCCACTTCAAACTACCATTTGACTAGACTATGTCTATTTCTAACCGAAGTTACAGTTTTACATGCATTTTACTTATTTTTATTTCACCGAGTGCTATGTTTTTGTTTTGTTTAAGTAAATATTATGGACATAAGTTTAAATTGTCGGGTCTAAAACATGCGGATTAAAGGACGAGTTTAAAATTCACTTCAACCCCATTTACAGTTGAAGTGAATAATATGGCTGTAAGGTTAGTTTTAGATTCCTGTTCCTACCTTTAAAAATACCATGTCGATAATATCGACCAGGGAGATATAATCAAAGATTTAAAATCGTTGTATTTAAAAGCAGTCAATGTACCCTCTATCTTCAATACAATCCAGAAATTTAAACGATATCAAAGTGGTAAAACGATAAGACCAATTTCATAACTGCGTCTTTTCACCAAAACATTTTTTAATGACAAAAACTTAACCGACCATCGCCATCGATCGGTTTCGTATAAATATTTGGAATATTATGCGAAATAGAGATTTTGCACTTATTTTCAGGCTTCGACTTTTTTCTCTTCAGAATATCTGATTCCTTTTTGAATGGTAACCACAATGCCATGCCAGTCATCTTCGTCAAGTTATTATATTGTATTATACCTTATATCCACCTAGCTACTGAGTGAGTTTATTTATGTATTCCAAACGATTTATGTCAGTTGAACAAAAATATCAAAATCATGACAGAAGCCATAGACTCAGAAGCTGAAGAGACGGACCTAGAAGAAGAAGTTGGAACCATTGTAGCTACTACAGTTCCGCAAAACATCATAGAACTTAAGTAAGCAATCCCAAGTTGTTTAACTTCAAGCTTTTGTATCACTCCTTTTACAGACATTCTTTTGGTTACGATTGCAAAAAGTTATTCAATTTGTGTCTAATCGATGAGGATACTTTGTTATTTGCATCGGGAAATCTACTGCATTATTATTCAATTTCAAAAAATGAGTTGTCCTTGCGAAGAACGGTTTTTGGTGGTGGAGTTGGCTTCATCATTGTGAGTTCCTTTCATGGATTTTTAAAATACTTTTAAAATAAATGTTTACATTTTTGTAGAAAAATAATAATCCTGACTACAACTACCTGACCATTGCCGAAAATGGCATTGAGCCGACTATATTCATTTACAAATACCCTGGACATGAAATAGTCACAGAGCTTAAAGGTGGCGCAGTACGCAATTTTACCTGTGGAACCTACAGTAATAATGGCGATCTGATTGCTACCCAAGCTGGTAATCCAGATTACATGTTGACAATTTGGAATTGGCAGACAAGCTCCATTATCCTTCGTTCAAAGGCATATCAAAATGATGTCCTTGATGTAGCATTCTCACAATTTAATCCGATTTTACTGGCTACATGTGGATTGAGCCATGTGCAGTTTTGGAAGATGGCACAAACTTTTACTGGCTTAAAACTCAAGAGTCATTTGGGACGTTTCGGAAAAACTGATACTTGTGACGTATATACAGTCTATATGCTGGCTGATGAGAAAGTTATTTCGGGTTGTGAATGGGGAAACATGCTTGTTTGGGAAGCTGGTCTGATAAAAGTCGAAGTGACAAGAAAGGCACGTCTTCCCTGCCACACGAAACCTATAACAAGGATAATTTGGATGGGAAACAATGAAGTTATGACAGTTGGCATGGATGGCTATGCGCGTATTTGGTTTTGGGAAACTGTTGAGTTAGCTGATCCACCGGAAGATGATCGATTTGTTGAAATCGATCCGATTTATGAATTTCGAATTGGAGATCGAGATGAGTCATGTGAGAGCAGACATTTGTTGAAAGCGAAACCACATGATGGAAGCGATTTTCAATACTATTCGCAGGTGAGTTGCCGCTCTATTATTTTTATGTAAAATAGTAGTTTATGGAATAATATTTGGTTGGAATAAAACAAATGAAAATTTGAGATTTATCACTAATAGGTTCGTTTTATTGCCAATTTTATAGCTAGCGCAGTAAAATTTCCTTTGGTGAACAATAACAAAACCAAAAGTGCCGATAAATAGGCCAGTAAATTAGTGAATATAAAAGTTAATAAAGAGTGAGGACTTGAACCTTGAATGTCTATAACGTAGTTTGTTTTTCACTCAAAAAAGGATACGAACACAGCCAAATAAATAGAGTGGACATAAAAGTGGATATAGCATTTTATTGAACTTGTATTGCTGCGCTAGCTTTGAATTACAAAATACATATATTTATCAAAACAAAATTGAAATATATGTATGTATATTTTAATGTCAATAGTTTTTTTCTTTCTAGCAAAAACAGGTACCTAAAATTCTTGAAATTGTACCTTTCGATTTAAATTTCATCTTGTATAAAACCCCGGCTTTCCTAAACGTTAAATAATTATACAATGTACATATGTATAGTCGGTTCGATATGGCATTAATCAACAAATGAAATTTTTGAGCTAATATTGCATTTTTATGAATAAATGAAAAATTATTAATTGGAAAAACACCAGACTCTACTAAAATATTTGGAACCTAATAAGCTGCTGCGTGTTATTCGGCCCTATCGAGGTAACCGTCGGAGCGGAATTCTCTTCGATTTCCTACGAATCGGAGACATTTTGCTTCGAGGTAGTTCTCCGACCAAAATGTCTCCGATTTGTAGGAAATCGGAGAGAGTTCCGCTCCGAGATGGTTACCTCGTTGGGCCGATTTTAACAGATTAATTGAAATTCAAATGTTCATTCAATATTTTGTTTATGTTGTCTATTTTGAAAAATGAGATTTGTGGAGTTGTTTCGTTTTTCTTCCGAACCGAACTTAGTTAATTTAAGAATGACTCTAATGGTGTCGCATTATTCACTGCCTTTTTTCATTTTTATATCTTCCCCTTTAAAATCCAGATCCCAGCGCGTCGGGTCACCGCTATATGTACATAGTACGTCATTTTATCAAGGCCAAGATTTTTTCTGTATCCATATCTATCCATAGAGAGATTTGCATAAGATGCAACAAAAGGCTAGAGCGTGTAGGGTGAATTGAAATAAGAAAAAAGTCGTATGGGAGGAGGTATGTATATTCCTCCCTGCTTTTGAGAAATTAATTCTCAAACTCTTAATTTTGAAAAAAAAAATTAAAAAAATTGTATTTAAACTAATTTTATTCAAAATTTTACTTTATTAGGTAGTATTTTTGTTCTTAGTAGGGTCTTTGACTTAAAATTCATAGGAATAAAAATTTTTAGAAGGAATATTCAATATTAAAAACAAAAATAATTTTTTGATAAAGTAAAATTTTGAATAAAATTAGTATGAACACAATTTTTTACAAATTATTTTTTTCAAAAAAGTAAAGCGTGATATTGTAGGTGCTGAAGTTTTTTGTTTTCAATTTTTATGCTTAAATGTTGGTTATTATAGTAAGGCCAATATTGCTTTCATCAAAATATTTTTTTTTCCAAAATATTTTTTATTTCATGAACGATTTTGCAAAAAAATTATAATAATAGCTCTGTTCGTTGAAGTTTACCCAGGGTTGACCCAGGTTTTCTTGACAAAAAAACTGTGTTTTTCGATTCTCAAAAAACACTTTAGGGCTCTCAAGTAGGAGGATAATGATACGGCTTCCACAAGCCAAAATAGTGAAGGCCGATCTGTCAATGAAGCTGAAAAAGAACGATTCAGTTTGACTTTCGTCCAGAAAGTGATTTTATTAATTTATTCTTAGCCTATTTATACAAAAATAATGTCTTACAAACTATGAGAACTTAAATATATGTATAGTCTATGTACAATGATAAAATTGCTTACTTAATGAAAAAGGCATAAGCAGAATATGATCCTACGATTTAGTGTAGCCTATTTTTGAGTGGAAACATGTGAATTTATTTTTGTGTCATCAAATTTGCGACAGATACCTGTAGCCTGTTTGATGACACACAAATACATATATGACAAAATTTCAGACACCTTGAAATGATGCATCGCACCAAGAATACTCTGAACCCAGTAATTTGAGGCTTTATGTGGCATTGAGAATTCTATATAGCAGAGTGCATTAGGAAAATATGATAGCTTGTGCTGTGTTTGAGTAAGGTTGGTGTTAATGACCGGGAAATAATATTGACATTGTGGCTTAGGTAGCTTGGTAGTATATATGCACTCCAGTGTTCTATTTTATCTAATTTCCATCTTAAAAACAAACAATCACGAATCTTCAACAAAATAAATGCTTCACAACTTCTGTCACTTTGGCAGTTTATTCGTTACCTCAACTCGCCCCAGTTAAAAACCAAGATCTACTTCAGAGCGAGTTCAGGGCGACCCCAGGTTTCAAAAAACAGAGAATTTGATTTTCAGGGCCAGTTCAGGGTTAAAAAAAAAACGCTGTGGGGCGACTTCAGGGCTCAACGAACAAATCTAATTATGGTGTTTTGAGAAAACTTAATTTTCTATTTCAATACTTAAAAGAGCAACTTGAACAAAATTCGTATCATTATAATTCACTGGTTTTCACTTTTAAAAATTTCCCATGTCCTTTTAGTTTCTCAATATGTACCTATAAAATCCATTCAGAAATGGTTCAAAAAACGAGTAAAAATAAAACGCTATTTTTAAATTTAAATTTTATTTTCATATTAAGTGACATCTTATTCCTTGCATGAAAAATATTATTCTCAAAAAAACATAATTTGTTCTTTTACGTTAATAACGCTACTATAGTTTTATGGATTGCGACCAATACTTGTAGTAACGCTTTGATGACAAACCAAAAGCTAGCAACAAGGATACAAATTTTGATTGAAGGAAAAACTATGATTGTCAAATACGAAAACGTCAGGATTACACCCCGGCTCGATCGATTAGCCCATTAATTTAGGAAGTACCTAAATTTATTTATTTCAAAACAAAAACTTAATGCCTAATCGATGCGGAGTGTGAGATAGGCTGGCTATTTTAGTCAATAAAAGCACATTTCCTAATCAGATAATAAGCAGTCGTACGCCAATCTAACTATCCGGCTAGGAAGTTTATAGCTCTTCATGATACTATGGTGACAGAAATATTTATGTAAACAGCCTTTCATGTCCCGTCAATGACTGTTTTTTTTTACAAGTAAAGACTTTATCCTCCGAACCGGAGTGTACGGCAGGTGTTTTTTTGTATTTGATGGCCATAAATTTTTCAGTGACTAAAGAGTCATGCATGAACTGTAAATCCGTTGCTAGTTTTCGTTATATTATTTTGACCGTTGCAAATCCTGTCTATTAGGGTGACGTGGTCATAGATGCACCACCCTTTATATAAAAGAACATAACTCTTTCAAAATAAACTCTTTGTGCTCAGTTTTTTGATATTCATTCGATGGGTTATTTAAGTAGATACGTACAAACTAACAAACTTCTTAAAGTTGGCATACATTTTTTGAAAAAAGGCAAATGGTGCATGGTACACTATGGCAGGTACTAAATGCACCAATCGTGTGTGCATAATGCACCAGGAGGGTGTTAATTGCACCACGGATTGATTTTCAGAATTAAAAACACAATTTTAATAAATATAATTGAGCTTTATTAGAACAAAATAAAATATGAGATTATTAAATCATAAATAAATAAAAAAATTAATTTTTAATACAGAAAATTAAAAAAAAAATAAATTATTTAAAAAAAAAAGAAATTAATTAAAAGACTCCATATTACAGAGAAAAAATTAACGAAAATTAATTTTCGAACATCAAAAAACCTTAAAAATAAAAAAAAAAATTAACGAATATTTACATTGCCGAAATATTCGGCAAATTTGTAGGATGATTGCTGCCGTTTAGTTGGCTCCAACACATCAGGACCATGGTGCATGGTGCACTATATGCTTATGTGGAGCATTGAAATTTTTGAGAAAAATTAAAAGATTTAGAAAAAACATAACAAAATTATGAACTTCTTATTTTCAAATATAAAAAAAATGTCCGAAATAAGCGATTCATTAATTTTAAATAAAGAAACAATCGATTTCCAAGAAAATATTAAAAAGGTAAACTCAACTCGATTTTTTTGTTTTTCACTAACAAATGACAAATTAGTTTGCGCACGTGCGCCAAAAAGCACTGACACGACCAGACTTAAGTCTAACGCAGTTGCTTAATGTAACGGTATACACCAATACAGTTGCGAGTTTGCTAGATATAGCTATGGTGCATTTATGACCACCTTACCCTACTCCAAAAATTTACAACAAATTAACTAAAAAATATGCATGGCATTTGTTTGGTGGGTTATTTTCGAAACGTTTTTTCTTAATGCCAATTTTTTTTTAAATATGGATGGTAAAAATATTTTTTAATATTTCAGGATGGCAACGGTGGAGTTTGGTTGTGTGACCTTAATACAGAATCCAACCCCTCCCCTCCAAAGAAACTCTTTTCTTGTCATGGAGGCAAAATTGTAGCTGGACAAGCAAGTCCAGTTTCACCACATCTAGCTACCTTAGGCGCAGATGGAAAATTGAATTTATACAACTATGAAACTGAAAAACTTTTGTTTCAAGAACCCTTCAATGCACCCGGTAGAGATCTCGTCTGGCTTGATACATCTATTGATCCATCTGGAATGGTGTTATTTATTGGTTTTGAGGATGGAGTTGTGCGACAAGTGGTTCTGGAGCTATCTGGTCAGAATGACATCACAAAGAACTGTGCTCATTTCATAAAGGCCATAAAACCACATGCATCACCGATAACTTTTTTAGAAGTGTCTCCTAGTCGAGATATATTAGTATCAGGTGCATTAGACACAACGTTATTTTTATTTCATATAAAGAACAATGATTTGGAGTATGTTGATTTAATTCCATTGGGATTTATTTTGTTTGAAGGATCACCAACTTGCATTCAGTGGGATATGAATAAGGTATTATTGGGATTCTGAGAAAGTGAAACGATTTTAGTTATTTTTTATACTTTTAGTCGAAAACGGCTCTTATTGGATGCCATACGGGAGAAGTATATGAATGCGATTTGCCTTCACCGGAATCTATTGACCTGGCCAAGGTTCGACCAACTTGGCGCATAGAGCCTTTGACAGCTAAAAAACTTAAATTTAATTCTGTAAAAAGCCGAATCAGAAGAGAGTTAGAAATAGCCGCTTCTTTGCGAAGGAAAGCCAAGAAGCTTGAAGCAAAGAAGAAAGAAATGAAGAAGCTCATGGAAATCAATCCAGGACTGCAGATCGACGAAAGTGCTCTGGGTGAGTTTCAAGGTGTAATCTGTCCATTAAATAAAATACAAGAATACTTACTACATACCACTATCTTAAAACAAAATAAAGGTTTTCAGAAAAATTATAAAAACAAAAATTCGGTTCTGAAAATTGGTAGGTTCTTGAAGGGTTTTAGATATTTTCTGTGGCCCTAATGTCTTCAATAAAAAAAAAAAAACAGATTTGTTTAAAACTGTTTCATTCTTAGTACCTTACTTACTTTACTTTACTTTAATTTAGATGGTGCTCTAAGTCCAGGATGGACTACGGCCTCAACCAACAAGCTCCTCCAGTCAGCTCGGTCCCTAGCTAGCTGCCTCCAGTTACGCACTCCTAATTGGTTGAGTACGTTCTCCACTTGTGTGCGCCACCTAAGGTGGGGTCTTCCTCTGCTGCAGACTGTCTAGGCTAGTGCGTCTGTGCCCATATCTTCCACGTGTCCGAGCCATCTCAGCCGCTTTATATTCAGCTTTTTGACCAGGTCAACGGTCGCCGTAAGGCCCATAAAACTCGTTGTTGAATCTTCTCCTCAATACTCCACCGATACAGACTGGACAGAAAATCACCCGAAGAATCTTCCTTTCAAAGCACCCAAGTAGATTAGATTCTCATCCGTTTTTGACAGAGTTCATGCTTCTGCCCCACATAGTAGGACCGGGATGATTAGGGTCTTATATAAGGTCTCCTTGGTTCTTTGAGAGAGGGCTTTACTACTCAAATGCCTTCTTAACCTGAAGAAACAACGATGGGGAAAAGTAATTCTTTGTTTGATCTCTGCATCTGCACTGATGTCATGTTGCGATGTAGTGGAGCCCAGGTGGACAAAGTCCTTGACGACTTCGAAGTTGTATACCTATCCATCGTGATATACTACGTCTTGTCCTCATTAACCTCCTTACCCATTTTCGCCGCCTCCGATTCAATACTTGCAAACGCGCCGGTAACAGCTGGCTTCGTTCTCCCAATGATATTAATATCATTTGCATAAGCAAGTAGTTGAACGGACTTTTGAAAAATTGTACCTCTGTTTTTGACTTGCGAGTTCCGTACAATTGCTTCAAGAATGATATTAAACTTTATGATAACACGTCGCCTTGCCTCAAACCTTTCTCGACATCAAAGGGTTCGGTGGTGTTCTTGCCGACTTTGACAGAGCAGCGAGATTTCTCCATCGTCATCCTGTACAAGCGGACGAGTTAAGCAGGGATGCCGAGATGCGTCATGGCTCTGTATAGCTCGTCTCTGTCTACGCTATCAAATGCGACTTTGAAATCGATAAAGAGATGGTGTGTATCGATTTGAAACTCCTAGGTTTTTTTCCAAAATCTGTCGGAGTATGAATATTTGGTCGACGGTTGATTTGTCGGGCCTGAAACCACACTGATAGGGGCCAATCAGATCGTTTTGGCGATCACACAATATAGATGACAGACAGGATTTTGTATGCGACAAGTTACGGAGGCTTATACCTCTGTAGTTGGCACAAGTCAGAGCATCTCCTTTCTTGTGGATTGGGCACGCTATACCGAGGTTCCATTAAGCGGACATACTTTCATTCGACCAAATTTTGGAGATAAGTTCATCACCAACTTATCTCCAAAATTTGGTCGGATGAAATTATGATGACCTACTAGGTCATTTCTCCCTGCTTTGAATAGTTCCGTTTAGCAGTATAGAGAAGTGTTGTTTCCAGCACCTCGGCACCGACTGTGTATCCACTACCATGTTCCCACTCTCATCTCGGCAAGCTTCTGTTCTGGCCTTGTATCCCTGGGTAGATTGCTTAATCCTTTGCATTATTAGTACCTACCTACTTTCAATATTTTTCTCTGCTTGAAACATTAAAAATTAACTTTTTATAATTTTTTTTTCAGATGATTCCTCTGAGGACGAAGGTGAAAAGCAGAAACCGCTACATATTCCAGATCCTCCAAATCCTGTTCTTTGGTTACAATACACAAATAAAGGTACAATTTGGTTATCAATGGGTGGTTACGATGCTGGTTATGTTTACGAAGTAAAATTTGGTGAAGAAGAGCCAATTAGCTGCACTATCATTCCCGAAGCTGATGATGTGGAAATTCATTCATTTATGTTTATGTGAGTAATTTTCTTTTTTTTTTTACTTGCAAAATTTTCCCCAATTTTATTATTTAAAAAACTATTTAAAAAAAAAAACTTCTTCATATCTCAGAGATAGATATCTAATTTTTGGAATGCAAACGGGACAGATCCGTGTAAACGTAGTTAAAACTGATTTTCATGATCTATCAGACTTTTGGGTCATCAGCATGCATGACAACCTGAACGGTATTATTCCTCGAATATTCACAAGTCATGACGGCAAATGGTTTTTCTCTATTGGTCATGATGGAAATATATTTTACTACCGATGGAATGGACCGCAAGTCGCTAGAGAATATCAGGAACCTTCCTTATTTAAAGTACCTTCAAAAGTATACAAAGATATTGAAGATAAAAATCAATTATCTTTAGAAGAAGTTAAAATTCAGGAAAATCTAGTAAAATTACACGCCTTTGAAGAAGAAGAACGAAGAAGACTTTTTCCTAGCTTTGAGGTTATGCAATTGCAAGTTGATTGGATAAAAGAGAAGAATAAAGAATTTTTCCAAGCTAAATTAAATGCTGTATTGGATAAATTGAAGCACGATGTCACGGAAGCCTGTCGTAATGCTCAGGAGCTATACGATCTTATGTTTTCTCCACTTAAATATATTCCCTTTGAAGTATATGCGATTAGGTAAGATTTTGCAGCTTAAGTGACTTTTTGATAGTGTTGAAATTGATTTATTTATTTACGTATCAGTAATTTTACTATAAAATTATCAACACAATGGTACTAAGAGCTTAAATAATCTACAGTCCTATTCTGCTAAACATTCACGTGAAAGTTTGTATTCTGCTATCCGTCGGAGGGAAATAATTGCTCCAAATTTTGTATAAATTTCGATAAAAGCAGGATTTAAACAATATGATTTTTTTAGGAATTTGAAAACTAAATATCAGTTTAGATTTGCACTCTAAAGATTGAAGGTTTAAAAAAATAATTTAAGGCAAATTGAATGAAACTTTCACGTGAATCGAAAGTTTCAATTCGGATCGAATAGCAGAATAGGGCTGCTAGAATTTACTTTTAAGCGTTAAAAATTGTGCCATGAAATAAAGTCTAATGCAATAAAGTCCAAAACTTGCACTCTCAGAGTGCAAAATAATCTTTTGGACTTTGTTGCACTTATCTCTTTTTGAAAAAATAAATCAAAATATGTAGGTGTTTTAATTTAAAAATTCAGGCACCTGTCGCCGTAATTTGCTCAAATTTTTAATTTTCACACCCCAATTTGATCTTCCTGAACAAATTAGCGGACAACAATTTTTCTCAAGAGAACATCAATTTAGGGTGTGCTAATTAAAAATTCGCGCAAAAAAATTTGTTTCCGTACCGGGAGTCAACAGTTCTCTTGGACTACACTAAACAGTATACCTTGGGCTTATCTTGAGCAAATTATTCTTTTAAATGTTAAAATAAAATTAGACGACAATTATTTTTGGATGTTATTACATTTAAGATATGGACATTTTTGAACTTTCAGAATGCAAAAAGGTCCTAAATATTTTTGGAGTTTTTTGCATTTTTAAAAGTGCAATAAAGTCCAAAATTTGGCTTTGGGCTTTATTGGACTTTATTTCATGGTACCTTAAAATTAGCTTATTTCTATTAGCTTATTGTTTTATGTTTATAATTGCAGAAATAATGTTATTGTTTCGGTATTCCGACTACCAAAGCTTTCTCTTGCAAATGATTCAACCAAAGAAGGTATCGATGAAATAGAAGAAGCAGAGGAGGAGCAATCCAAGTTAGCTTAGTGCTAACAGAACTTGTTCATATTTTTTTAATTTTTTTAATTAATCTATTTTCAGATTAACCTCCATTTTGTTAGATTCTGTAACCACTTTTCCTGGTTCTAAGTTATCCCAAACCTCCTTGGCGTCTACAATCTATGATTTTCCTGAAAAAGTTTTACTTAATTTTTATATCAGGATCTTAGAGTTCTTCTCGCTTCTTAAACAAATCAAGAACGAAGAAATCGAACGAATACTTGAAGTATGTGGGGATGAATTCGAAGAAGAAGAGCAATCATTGATAGGGAGTGAAATATTAGAAAACGAAGAAGAAGGCGAGAATGAAGAAGAAACCTCATTAATAGAGAAAGCTATTGGATTTTTGAAAAATTCTATACCGGAAAATGTGGAAGTAAAGAATTTGGAAATAACCATTATCCAAGAGATTCTTTATAATTTGAAGTCAGAATTCAATAATAAAGTGATATTGCTTAAAGAACAGAAATCAAGTCTTTATAGGAAATATCAAAAACTTGAGGAAGAGATGTTGTCAGCAGGAGACAATGTATCCCTATTTCAATTACGTGAAATAGTGCTATATAAGGAATATCCGGAAGAAGTTTTCAAAGAACCGTTTATACCTTTGAGATCTTTTGAGTCTATTTTGTGGGAAAAACCAATAAAGATAACAGTGGATGAAATATTTACAGAAGAAGACAATGAGTTAATTAACAATAAAGAAATTGAAAACAATCAACATGAAGAGAATGAAGAAGTAATCATCTTACAAGACGAACAAAGCGAAGAATGGACCATAGAACTGGACAACCTTATCGATAAAGTTAACGAAAAAATCAATCTTTTCGATGAAGAACTTACAAAAGTCGCATCTGAACGTACGCGTTTTGAAGTTGAAATCAAGTATCTAGAATACCTAGAAGAAATTTCAATTCAAGAATTTAGAATTCTTCAAGATTCTGCAGTTACAGAGAGAAGCTTAATGGAGCGAGATGAAGCCGCTAAAACCGACCGCAATGAAATAAGTGCGAAAATTAAGAAACTTAAAACTGAAATTGATGCAATGAATAAAAGCTTTAATGTGATGAAAGATGATATAAAACGGATACAAGTGCAGTTTAATGAAGCGGTCAAGGGAAATAAATTTTTTAAGTTCTTGAAGAGAATATTTGAAAGAAAGTTCAAACCCCAAAAAGAAAGAAATCCAGATGATGGTGAGTTTTTTCAATTTGTATAAAGAGAATTTATAAATTATGCCTTTGGTTTAAAATCAAAAGGTCACGTACACTGGGCAGATATCTATTGGTGAACACTTAAAATTGTCATTATACATAAATAATATTATATTGGATTAAACAAAAAACTAGTAACTAGGGAGGATTCTTTCGGCATAAAAACTCAAAAGTCATCCTGTTTTTTAGCATATTACTTTATGCATGTAACCCCGTTCGGGGCGCCAAAAACGTCTCCATCCTTCAGGTCTGCAGATAGATAGTTGTGGTTACGTTTTCCGTTGGGACTCTGCTACTGTCAAAAATTTGTATTCCCATGTTGTTCTTGGTCTTACAACCCGCGCGCACCCTACTAGGTCTACTTTACCATTTTCGACTTTTAAACGTTGATATATCGATTCCTAGATTAATCCGAAGCTTATATCTACAACTTTGTTATATTTACAAACTATACCAATTACAAAAAAGAATATTCCTCTACCTCTCCCAGTTTGTAAAATAACGAAAACTAAATTCACTTTTTAAACCATTATGGCGGAAACACTGAATGGTTAATGATAGAAAACTCGCATTAAAGCTACCTGTAAGATACTCTCTCGATAGGAATTAAAAAAATGTCCTCCCCATTTCCATATTAAATTTTTTAAATATACTGAACAAAATATTCCACATACGCCACAGTTACCCATATAAATCTTATATGTTTTGCTAATTGTATTTTATTTTCAGGCTCCTATTTCTTTGGTTCATACTTTTCATTTAAATTTTATACGTTTTATAAACAGAAACTGAATCTTCATCTGAAGATTCATCGACAGATGACGATGATGCTGGAAGTGGTGATTCAGGCAACATGACAGCCGTTCGCTTAGATGACTCACATTGTCCTAATGGATGTGATCGAAAACTTTACGAACTATCTTTTGAGCTACGTAGAGAACGACACTCTCTGGAGCAACAAATATTCGATGGATTGAAGTCAAACGAAATGAAAAAAAAGGAAATCGAAGAACTAAATCGAAAGCTGCCAGCTGCTGATGAGCTATGTACAACGCAACGCTCAAAATTGCTAGCTTTTAGGGTAAAAACAATCCTTTTATATAGAAAAACTTATGTCTTTTCTTCAAAAAAATCTTCTGCAGCGTCAAAAAGTTGAAAAGCTTCATGCAATAGAAACTGAAGTTATCAACAGCATTGATGGTTTTGGATTGAAAATTCCAGAATCTGAACAAAATGACCAATATCTTGAAGATCTACTTAAAACGAAAAAGGTTTGGATTGAGAGAATATATGAGCAGATGAAAATTGAATTATTTTTTTTTTAGAAAGAAATATTATTACTTAAAGAAGAGTTGCAGCGTCCAATCGATGTTTACACTGAAAAGCTGAGGATACTTCTTCAAATGCTACTTGAACGAGATCGACTTCAGCGAAAAAAACCTTCAATCACCAAGGTTTCTCAATCCGACCAGTCAATCGTAAGCTTTAAATATTTTTAATTGTTTGTCAAACTCATTTTAAAATTATTCTCTAGGCTTATGTGTCTGTGGCTAAGCCACCAACACCTCCACCATCTTTTGATTTTGAAGCCTACGCTTCGGAAAAGATTATGAAACTTGTTCAACGTTTCTTTTTCCGATATCTATCAAAACACATATCGGAAGTTTACATGCGAAAATATATCCCAAAAGTTGCAAGATGCTTAGGTAACATTGGACGAAATTTTACATGTGAGCTGGCTGATAACATAATTGGGGTAATAATTGAAAACCTACAGAGAATCATCCCTAAAAAATACCTCATACATGCATCACTTGACGATATTAGGAGTCTATTTAAGGATATCGTTGCCGTTTTTGAGCTTGACCCTGTTGAGATTAATCCATCAGCAATAATTAGTAAATCAGTTGAAAAAGTGTTAAAATCATATGGAAAAATTAAATGTGGTAATAGAACTCAGCGAATTATTTTGGAGTTAAGCCAAATTCTTATTGAAGAACTACCAATGGATGATTTTCGCAGTAAAGACACGATTCGGATTCTTTCAAAATTACTAGCCAGGGAATCGGTTATTATTCCTAATTGCTTAAATGTTGAAATTTTGGTGGAACAAATAACAACGTATGCTAAAGAACACATGCTTAGTGCTGTCACTGTGAAAATAATAAGGACCTATGCCGAAGAGCTTCAAAAAGAACTTCTTGTTCGGAAGGGAGAAGAAGTGCGATTGGTTAAACCAAAGGAAAAGAATTCCAGGGATTTACGGAGGAAGAAAAGAATTATTACTTAGTTGTTTGCTTTAATAAAAATGTTAAATTTAAAATTGTTGGCATTTTAAATTAATTTTCCTTTCTCAGTGGAACTTGATGTCCTGCTATGCAAGAAACAGTTGTTCTTTTTGTAAGCCTTTCCTTTAAGATAACCCCCTAGAAAGACATCTGGAGCTGTTAGGTTTGGGGAAAAACGCCTCCATTTTCTTTTAAATACTTCGGCCGGCGAACAACTTAAAAATATGAATAGTAACCTTTTGTGTAATTTTTAAAATAGTCTTGTTTATTTTAAAATGTTTTTCTTTCTATTATTTAATAAATAGGTAATTGGGAATATTTTTAGGAATTCAAATGCAATTTTTGGTCAAAACACTCAAACGTAAACAAAATAACTTATTTTTTAAAAATAAATTTAGAATATCTTAAACTGGTACATTGAGTTCCTTGCATAAACTGTTTATCTTCAAAGGCAATAGATGGACCATTTCCTTGCAAACACCAATCTCAGATTTCAAAGCTTTTGCAGCTTCCTCTCGCTTTTCACATTCAGCAATGAACATTTTATAATATTTCAAACTATTTCTAATATTAACTAACATTTGAGCTCGATCTGGATTGATAAGTTTGTAGTACAAACGTCCTATGTAGAAGTAGGCATAAATTACCCCAAGAGCTTCGTCAGCTGAGAGATTTGGCAGAAGTTCGGTTTTCTCCTTATTCATATGAGACCGTTCGAATGATTCAAAATGCTTGATTGCTTTTAAACAAATTTGATTGATTTTGTGAATTTCTTGAGGAGATGGAGTGCTGTGAGCCTTGATCATGTCCAGCTTTATATCCAGCATTGCTGAGTAGGCCAGACCGGCTCCATACCAACACTCTCGGCAAATAGATAAATAAAATGTAGGGTTGAGAAGATTTAGTAGATCATCAAAGTAAGCTGCTCGCCGCTTGTGCATGCGGGACTGATTAGTTGGATCTTCTTCAAAGAAGGCCATATGTTGGTACAACTCGGCGTAGTCAGTGATTATTTTTGAATACTCAGTGGCTTCTTTGTCCGCAGTGTAGTACTCCTTGGCCAAGTCAAGCCATTTTATAACGAAATGGTAGATCATTTTAGCATCTTCAAATGTCAGACAGTACTCAGCTGAGACGCAATTCTCGAAGGCACCCAGGTCAAGGTCTGGAAATTTATACATATCGGGGTTCATTTTAAGCTTTTTCACATCTGCAATGAGAAAAAAATTAAATTTTGGATAAGTTTTTGCTTAAACATAAAATTTGAGAACAATTCAAAGGTTAGGATTTTTTGTAAGATAAAACTTTTGTCAAAGCCAAAATCATTTTTCTGACAATTAAAGTATTGTATGTAAGGTGCCGATTATAGCGATCAGAAAAAACGCATCAGAAAAAAATTCTTTTTGATAATTTAATGTTTTATCATAGGATTTGAAATACAAATCGATGATAAATCATTTAAAATATTTATTTCATAAAAAAAAATTTCTTTGGAGGACATATTTGTCGTACAAAAAGCATTTTCTGATAGAAACTCGTTTTTCGTACGGAATTTCCATCAGAAAAATGAATAAGTACTTTTCTTAGAGAAAGTATTTCCTCCAACAAAAATTTTTTTTATGAAATAAATATTTTAAGTGGTTTTTCATCGATTTAAATTCTTTTTATATATAAAATCGTATGATAAAACATTAAATTATCAAAAAGAATTTTTTTCTGATGCGTTTTTTCTGATCGCTATAACCGGCCCCTAAGAACGAACCGAACCTTGATTCAGAGGCATTAAGTAATGTTATGGAACAATCAATCCATTATAAGTCCATTACGCTGCTGATGCGAAACAAATTTTTTTGATTGGTCTCTAACACGACAACGAAATTCTTACGAAAACAACAACGAAAAACCCCTTGAAAGTGTACTGAGAAAAATAAGATACAAAAAATCCATCTCGCTTGGTTAAGCAAAAATAGCAATATTTAGAAAAATTTGGATTTTCAAAGTAAGACATCTTAAATAACGATTAAATGTTATGCAACACAAGAACGTGCGCAAGAAAGGGTAAGAGAGCATTTGCACCGCTTATCGAAATTATTCTTCTAATTTTTTCGTTGAGTCAAGTCAAAATTTTGTATACTTCGATTTGGGTTGATTTTCAGAATCGGATCAAAAAAAATTTCTTTAGTTAATATTTTTATTTTATTTTATAACTTAATAGTGAAACGGTTATATTATGGCACGATGTCTGATTTACGACAATGCAGTCGGGATTTTTTAAGTGAATTCATAAACATACGCCCAGATTTAAAACTTTATTCCTATGAAAAGTTCCGAATAATGCTTACAGAAGTGGATAAAAATGCAAGCACACACGACCCACAAACATAATTTAGGCAAAATCAATGTCAATATTCATTGACATGTGTGGAGGCTTATTTTCATCAATGTAAGTTGACAAAAAAAAAAACCGTCTTTAAGCTGAACATTTTTCGAATGATGATTTTAAATCATCTTTTTGGTTGATATTTGGTTGTCATAAGAAGAAGGCTAGTATTTAATATACCTAATCATTTTTGTATTGATTCTAAGATCTCCTTATTTAAAATAGAAGACTAATTTTTTCATGCGCTTTACCTTTATTTGATGATAGGTAACAGTTAATAACAAATCTACATTATAGAATAAATATGCAAAGTCAA
The DNA here is from genome assembly GCA_947049315.1 of Epistrophella euchroma. Taxonomy (NCBI): domain Eukaryota; kingdom Metazoa; phylum Arthropoda; class Insecta; order Diptera; family Syrphidae; genus Epistrophella; species Epistrophella euchroma. Next base: position 58,078,126 of record OX346245.1, on the reverse strand, counting down.
ACAATATCATATGGAGAAAAATATATTTTTTGCAAAACAAAAACAATTACAAAGAAAAAAAATTGTCAGAAACAAAAATTTAATAATTTAAAGGAAATAACAACAACTTGAGTGAGCTACCACCAAGTTTAATAGGCTGGAGTTATAGCTATTTCACGGTCGCCAGGCCGATCATCACTCTGCTTTAGTGGTGCTTGGTCTATGTATGTAGGTTTAATTTTATTTGAAAAACTGTTTGCCTCACTGAAATTTGAACCACAGACCAGCATAATGAGTTATAAATATATACAATAATTCCTTACTGTGAATTAATAACTGCATCAACTTTTACAATAAAAAAAATATGTTGGGGATTATTGGAGATTATTGGATATTTTGAGATAGTGGCAACATAAAATATATATTGGGGATTTTGTTGTTTGTGTGCCTGTCCCCATGGGGATTTTGTCGTGTTGGATTAATTTTTTGGAGATAACGCATGTTTCCCGTGCTAAAACTTATGGCGATTAACATATTTGTACTAGCTCAAGAAAATTCAAACATGCGAGAGATACGTAGGGACGGAGAATCGCGAATTTAATTTTGGCATCAGTCACGAGAGAAATAACTGATGACGAAGATGAAAGAAGAATGAAGGAAAGTAACGGAAAACAGTTATAGGGACTATGTATATGGATATATTTCTTTGTATTTCTCTAGCAAAATACTATACCCTTCTGTTGTGAGGATTTTATTTTTATAAATTTAAGATTTCATCTGGAATACATATCTCAGGCAGAGATAATGTAGGTAAAAAAATATATGTTCACAAAATAACTCCAAAGCTCATTTGCAATAGAAGGTATTTTTGCGCTTTGAGTTAAGTGTGTTTACCTAGCTTGTATGGTTCGTGTACAGTCCAAAACTACGAATTTCTACAAATTTTCAGCAAAAATACTTCAAAGTTCATATAAAAAAAATTAATTTGTGCTGAAGTTCAAGCGGTACTTTTTGCGTTCAAATGCTATAATTATTTCGTGAAATTCAGCTGATGTTCATGCCAAGTGGTATTCACAAAGAGGTCTACGTTCAATAACACCGCGCTTCACGCACACCATTGGGGAAAGAACTTTTTTTTGTATCTGTTATTTGATTGTGGAACTCTTTGCCAATCGAGTTACAGAGAACTATCTCACCACCCTTGTTTAAGAAGAAGATATTTTTGTATTTCTCAACATATTAAACATGATATTATACTTTGAAAAAAGGATTCTTTGGATTACACTTCCTTTTTTTATTTTCAATTGTATTATGTTGAAATACGACACTTGTTATATAAGCACTTTGTTTATATATGTTTATTTAATTAAGTATTCGATGTTTAGAATAATATTTTCTTGTCAATATTTTTATTTAAAATCTTTACTTCTCTTAAAACTGCGAAACGAGCTAGTCATTTGTTTATTATAAAAATAAAACTTTTATATTTGTTTTTCCTGAACTGGGATTTATTCATTGGAAAACGAGAAGTTAACAGGTTATGGGCCCAGGAATGGAGGAAGATAAATATAAAGTTGTTTTATTCGATGGTTCAAATTTCAACAACTGGAAATTTAGGTTGTTGGCGGTGCTTGAAGAGCATGGTCTTGAAGTCTTCATATTCAAGGATCTCGCTGATATATTAGCTGCCGAGACTACGGAATTAAAAAGACAAGAGTTACGCAAAAAGGAGAAGAAATGCAAATCTCTCATAATTCATCGCATAGCGGACAGTCACCTGGAGTACGTTAAGGACAAACTAACGGCAAAGGAAATTTTTGAAAGCCTCGTAGGTACTTTTGAAAGGAAAAGTATTGCTTCACAATTTTTTTTGCGGAAAAGCATACTTACTCTAAAGTGCCCGGAAGGAGGAGACATGGAACAACATCTTTTAAGATTTGACAAACTGATTCGTGATTTGCGCTCTACAGGAGCAATCTTGGAAAAAGTTGATGTTATTTGTCACCTATTGCTAACTATGCCATCTTCTTTTGAGACTCTGGTCACAGCCTTGGAAACTATGGATGTGGAAAATCTAACCATAGAGTTTGTTAAGAGCCGTATTCTGGATGAAGCCAAAAAGAAAATAAATACAGATGTTCAGCAAAATGATTCTGTAGCGATGTATTCCAAAAGCAAAATTAAATGCTATAAGTGTGGAAAGCTGGGGCACAAGCGATCTGAATGCAGGACTGGAAGAAGGCAAAATGAAAATTCTATTGTTAAGGCCAAAATAAGTACAACTGATGCTGAAAAGTTTATGTTCGTTGCACATACAGAGATGGGTCTTAAAACTGAAGTCAAAAATAGTCTAAAATTTTTCCTTGACTCTGGCGCTACAGATCACATGGTGAATGACGAAAATTATATGACCGAATGTAAAAATTTGGATACCCCGATCAAGATATCAGTTGCAAAAAATGGTGTCTATTTAATGGCAACAAAAATTGGAGCAATCAAAGGAAACCTATCAGTGAAAGGAAAGAAAACTGCTGGTGTGATTGAAGATGTCTTATTTGTCAAGGATTTATCCTGTAATTTGCTTTCTATTCGCAAATTGGAGTCAAAGGGCATAAAAGCAGTATTTGAAAACGGAAAGGCACAAATTTGGAATGGTAAAAACCTTCTCACTGAAGCTGTTAGTAATGGAAAACTTTATGAGCTGTGTATGGAAGTTGATGAGTACCGGTTTGCTGGAATAAGTGCTGCAAAAAGTCTTGACCTATGGCATAAGCGGATGGGTCATTTGAATGTTACTGATATTTTGAAAATGAAGCGTACTGGAATGGTTAATGGACTAGATGCCTCGGAATCCGGATACCAGGATTACTTCTGCGAGTCATGTGTAGAAGGTAAGCAGCATCGAAAGCCACACAATAGTGTTTTAGAGAACAGATCGTCAAGGCCTTTGGAACTTATACACAGTGATGTCGTTGGACCAATAACGCCGGTCACTTATGATAGCAAAAGATATGTTGTTATGTTTATGGATGATTTTACACATTTTGCTGTTGCTTATTTGATGGAAGGCAAGCATGAAGTACTCGACAAATTCATGGAGTATACCGCATGGGTAACTGCTCATTTTGAAAGAAAAATATCTCGTTTACGAGTCGATAATGGAGGCGAATATTCTTCAACTAACTTCAAGAAATTTTGTAAACAGCAAGGAATTCGAATAGAATATACAGTCCCATACACACCGGAGCAAAATGGTGTATCGGAAAGATTTAATCGTTTCATTATGGAAAAGGCCAGAACAATCATTATTGATTCCAAAGTGAATAAATCTTTATGGGGAGAAGCTGTTTTGTTATCTGTTTTCTTGGCGAACAGGAGTTATACTCGTGCATTTCAAAATAGACAGGAGAAAGATATCACTCCTGCGGAGCTATGGTATGGCCGCCGACCAAATTTAAAAAATCTTCGCATTTTTGGAAGTTCAGCTCATGTTCATATTCCTAGACAGCTTCGTACAAAACTTGACTCGAAATCATACAAATGCATTATGGTTGGATATGCACCTAACGGTTACAGATTATGGAATCCTGTCTCGAAGAAAATTGTGATAGCAAGAGATGTGACCTTCAATGAAGAATCTGTATCTTCGAAATCAGAAAAGATCGAATCCAGTGTTTGGGAAAAATTTACCATAAATGATGAAAACGAAGGCGAGAAAGAAGTCGAAGATGTGTCCGAAGCAGGGGGAGAAACTATGGAATCTGAAGAACTGAATGATGAAGATTCGTTTCATACGGATACTAGTGCAAACAATTCAGACGAGGGTCTAGAAGAACCAAACAAAGAAGAAGAGGGTCCAAATACACGTAGTAAGCGGACTATCAAACCACCAAGTAGATACAATGAATATGATATGACAACTCACATTGCGTATGCTTTGAATGTTGAAAGTTACGTGGATGATATACCAACTTGTTTAGAAGACGCCAGAAAAAGCTCCGATTGGAATAAATGGAAATGTGCCATTGAGGAGGAGTTAACGTCTTTGAAACAAGCCAATACCTGGACTTTAACAAAACTTCCCACGTCTAAGAAAGCTATTGGTAATAGATGGGTGTTCAAAATTAAAAAGGATCAAAATGGTGATATTAGTCAATACAAAGCGCGCCTGGTCGCAAAAGGATTTTCACAACGAATTGGATTTGACTACACGGAAACATATGCACCAGTAGCAAAATTAACTACAGTTCGAGTGCTATTGGCTGTGGCAAATAAGAATGACATGCATATTCATCAGATGGATGTGAAATCAGCATTTTTGAACGGAAACATAAACGAAGAAATTTACATGCGACAGCCGGAAGGTTTTAAAACTGGAGATTCTGACTTGGTATGTAAATTAAATAAATCTCTATATGGTCTTAAGCAAGCTTCAAGAATGTGGAACGAGCGGTTTCACACATTTATTTCATCGCTTGGATTCAAAAGGGCAAATTCTGACTATTGTCTTTATACGAGAATCAAGAAGGAAAGGAAACTTTTCATTCTCATTTATGTCGACGACCTACTCATAGTTGGGAAAGACTTAGACGAAATAAATAATACAAAGAGAGATTTATCCAAGGAGTTTAAAATGAAAGATTTAAAAGAAGTACGTCATTTTCTTGGGATACATATCGAACGAGGGACAACAGGAATGAAATTAAGCCAAAAAGAGTATTTGAAAAATGTGCTAAAACGGTTTGGAATGCAAGACGCTAAGGAAATCTCTACTCCAATGGAAAACAATTTGCAGCTTCCAATCAGTGAAGGAATTGATAAAAAGTATCCTTACCGCGAACTAATTGGATGTCTAATGTACGTAACGATGTCATGTCGCCCTGATTTGAGTGCATCAATTAACTTCTTCAGCCGATATCAAAGCAATTATTCAGAATGTCATTGGAATCATCTAAGACGTATCTTAAGATATGTCAAAAGGACTATTGATTTGGAATTATTATATCAGAAGACAGATAATGATACACCATTGCTAGGTTACGCAGATGCAGACTGGGGAAATGACATTAACGACAGAAAATCTATATCTGGGTATGTTTTTAAAGTTTTTAACTGCACAGTTTCTTGGTGTTCTAGAAAACAACAATCAGTCAGTCTTTCTTCGACGGAAGCTGAATATGTAGCTTTATGCAATGCAGCATGTGAAGGTATTTGGCTTAAAGAATTACTATTTGAACTTGGTGTAACAGTCGAAACTGTACAAATATTTGAAGATAATCAAGCTTGCATAAAAATAGCTGAAGAACCTCGAGAACACAAACGCATGAAACATATTGATATCAAATACAATTTTATCAGAGATGCTGTTCAACTTCGGAAAGTTAAAGTAATGTGTTTACCTTCAAAGAAGCAGATAGCTGATGTAATGACAAAAGCTTTGCCGAAATTTCAATTCATCGAACTTCGAAAACAACTGGGCTTATATCATCAAGCTGAGGAGGAGTGTTGAAATACGACACTTGTTATATAAGCACTTTGTTTATATATGTTTATTTAATTAAGTATTCGATGTTTAGAATAATATTTTCTTGTCAATATTTTTATTTAAAATCTTTACTTCTCTTAAAACTGCGAAACGAGCTAGTCATTTGTTTATTATAAAAATAAAACTTTTATATTTGTTTTTCCTGAACTGGGATTTATTCATTGGAAAACGAGAAGTTAACAAATTATTATTATATTATTTGGTAACGATTGCTTAAATACTGCTAAAAGATTAAATCTTGTTGTATTATGTCAACTTTATAATAAATATGAAATAATTTTAAGATATTTTTTAAAATTAATTCATACAAATCTGTCGAGGTAGTTGACACCTTTTTAAAGAGTGGAGTGAGTGGAGAGACTAATCATAAAGAAAGAATGTTAAACTTAAAAACTATTAAGCACTTATCTTGGTGAAATCAAGGATTTTGAAAGAACTATTTTATTACTATTAAAGTTAGATCTTACCAGAAGCCAATTTGCCGTCATCGTCACTGTACAGCCGTTCTTTTGAGGCTAGCAACAGAGCAAGGCCATACTTGGCCCAGCAACGAGCTATGTCAGCGTATCTGTGCTGGAAATTCTCCACTGCTGCTGCCTTTTGTTCTTCGTTCATTTCATCGGCGGCCATCTTGGCCTCATGCTGGGACATAATCATGGTCGCCGCAGCTAAATGATGTCTGGCTTCACGGAACATGCATACGCCTAAGTAGTATTGCGACAAAGTGGCGGCATTTAAGGCAAAATCGATGTGTTCATAAGTTTTAGCAGCCAGTTGTCTCCGCAATGTCTGATGACAGTACTCTGCAGATTTCTCAAGCTCTCCAAGATGAGAGAACACCTGTGCCATGTAAAAAGTGCAGAGGGTATATAGACTCTCGAGCTCAGCTGGACCTTTGCCCTCTTCGATTTCTTCTTTTGTGCCGAAGATATCAGTAATTGTCATAGCATTTTGTCCGGAGGCCTTAAACTCATGGTATGCATTTTCAGATTTCTTCAAAACTTCGTAGGCCTCCTTAGATTCCTGTCGACTTGAATGAACGATACCCAATTCGTTCAATGCCCCAACATACGAAATTATAGCCTCTGGATTCATGCGGTGTTCTTCGATACTTTGCAAACATGTTCGCAAATGTTTTTCACCAACTGGGCCCTCCTCGGTGAAAACATAGATTCGTCCAAGATCACGGTAAACAAAAGCTAGTATGACCTTGTAAGTGAATTGATTTTCCGAATTCGCCTCTTCAATTTCGATAGATTTTTCCAGGCTTTCCTTCAGTCCAATGAGCAAGTCACGGGCAGTGTAATGTGACCGATAAGGCTCAGTGGGTGGGTCGTTCTTAGACTCTTCATTCACTAGCTTTACTGCTTTTTCGTAGATTTCTTTGAAATCGGTTAGTGTCTCTTTAGGAATAACCATTTTGAGGATTGAATTTGTGACTTGTTTTCCCTTTTTCCTAAAAAGAATTCTTTACATTTGCACAACCAGACCAGTGAATATTTTTGTTTCTGAAATTTTATTTGGAAGATAGACGTCACCCGTCATCTGCCAAATAAACAAAATAGAACAGTTGCATGGGTGATTTTATTTTTCGACAGTGTTCGGAAAAGTTTTTGATGGGACGGTCGAAGTTACGTCGTTTATATGCAGGACCGAGAGCTCGAGTTGGTTTAGGTTTGGACTGTTTGTCAATTGAGTTGAAATGGTATTGAGATAACTAATGTCGAATTCCTTTTACCAAAAAAATTCGATTTTTTTTCTAAACAGCATCCATTTTTTTCTTTTAATACAAGGTCCAGAAAAGTCGATTTTTTCTTCTGAACAAATCGATTTTTTTTTAAAGGAATTCGACATAAAAAAATAATGATATAAATAAAGATAATAGGTCTGTTTGGTTACTAAAACGTCATACGAATTCGTATGAACGAGACAGTAGGTTTGTTCGTGAACTTTCCGGACTAAAACTTGCAAATAATCAAATTTTGAGGAGTGGAGATGAAATTCTCTCAAAGAGAATGGAAACAGTCCAAAAGTACACGAACGCTTTGAACCAAAAATGTCTGCCATATTTCAAAAGTAAACAAAAGAAAAAGTAAACAAAACCACAACATTGGAATACATTTACTAAAAATCTTAATTAAAATTGAAGTAAACAAATTAAATTGAACTAAACACAATTCCCTTTATTTTGTATAAGATAAAAACAAAACAAATATTCACTTCTAACAAAAACAAACTTAAACTAAAAGTAAACAAACAGCAGCCATTTTGATTTGTTGTTGTTGTTTTTCTTCTTCCCACTAGCTTTTTGACAGAGCACCAAACCACAGACAAGAGAAATATACAGAGATGTAGAATATGCTCTTCATCGAGTTTAGTTCCCTTCTTTGATGTAGATGGCCTTAGTTGTACTGTATTTAGATTATTTTTTGATCATGCAAGTTGAATTGGTATCAAACACCTTATCTTCTATGAAAAATTAATTCGCAGCCAAAAGCAAAATGTTTGCCTTTCCTAATACACGAGGAAGCGAGAGGATAATGAAGAATACAACGTACATGCAACAAGATCAGGGCTGTCGTTTTAACTTTTGAGAAAGTAGTACTTCAAAGAAAAAAAAGCAGTACACAGCAGTACGACAGTGAAATATACCTAATTTTTGGAACAATATTTTTGTAATGTTTTTTTTTTTTTTTTTTAAGTATTTTTGGTCCTCCTAAGTCAAGTTTTCAGTCAGATTATGTATCTGACTTTAGTTGAACTTCTTTGCGGTTAAAATTTATGGAACAAATTATTGTTTTTATTTAAAAAAAAATATATACAAAATCGCTTCGCCTGAGGTACACATTTAAATGGCAGGCATGTGAAAAATAATTTCTTAACGAAAGAAACTTTGCTTAACAATTTTTTCTTCATCCTTAAATTGAAAAATTGAGACGTGTGTCAAGTTAGCACTACATTTTCGGAACTTGAAAAAACTTAGTATGCAATTAATTGTAGCTTTTTTGTTGTAAATTAGTTGTGGAAAAAAAAAATTTGTAGCTCTCATATTTAAGACAAAACAGGTATGTAGTGCTAACTTGATATCAAGTTAGCACTACACTTTTGGAAATTAAAAAAAGTAGGTACGCAATTAATTGTAGCTTTTTTGTTGTAAATTAGTTGTGGAAAGAAAAAAAATTCCAAAAAGTTTTTCTTTTTATAACTAAGCCAAAAAAAATTTTGGAATTTTTTTCTTTCCACAACTAAAGCCTAGCCCGCAGATCGGGAAAAATTTTTCTATTCATAAAAAATTTTTCCCAGGACAAATTTTGTCTTCAGTCTTTTTTCCAGGTAGTATGCAGTTCACGGGCAAAATTGTGACGTTTGTACTCGTTGTAGGGTGAAGTCTCCACTAAATTTTGCCAGGAAAAATAATATTCGAAGCATTATTTTGCGGAAAAAATTTTGACAGTTCATTAATTTTGCACCATAAGCACGATCAACTATTGTTTGTTGATAATTTTACAAAAAGAAAACAAAAGAAGAAAAACATTTTGTAGAGATTAGAATTGTAGAGATAAAATTTGTCTTTTCCCGATCTGCGTACTAGGCTTAATTTACAACAAAAAAGCTACAATTAATGGCGTACCTACTTTTTTTAATTTCCAAAAGTGTAGTGCTAACTTGATATCAAGTTAGCACTAGATACCTGTTTTGTCTTAAATATGAGAGCTACAAATTTTTTTTTTCCACAACTAATTTACAACAAAAAAGCTACAATTAATGGCATGGATACATTTTCGAAATTCCTTTTTTAATGCCTGGACTCACAGTGTCAACTTAGCACTACCTACCCAGTTTTTTTTTATAACTAAGCCACAAAAATTTTTGGAATTTTTTTCTTTCCACAACTAATTTACAACAAAAAAGCTACAATTAATGGCATGTTTACATTTTCTGGACTCACAGTGTCAACTTATAACTAAGCCAAACAAATTTTTGGAATTTTTTTCTTTCCACAACTAATTTACAATAAAAAAGCTACTATTATGGCGTACCTACTTTTTTTAATTTCCAAAAGTGTAGTGCTAACTTGATATCAAGTTAGCACTACATACCTGTTTTGTCTTAAATATGAGAGCTACAAATTTTTTTTTTCCACAACTAATTTACAACAAAAAAGCTACAATTAATGGCATGGTTACATTTTCTAATTTCATTTTTTAATGCCTGGACTCACAGTGTCAACTTAGTACTACCTACCCAGTTTTTTTTTATAACTAAGCCACAAACATTTTTGGAATTTTTTTCTTTCCACAACTAATTTACAACAAAAAAGCTACAATTAATGGCATGTTTACATTTTGGAATTTCCTTTTTTAATGCCTGAACTCACAGTGTCAACTTAGCACTACCTACCCAGTTTTTTTTTTATAACTAAGCCACAAAATTTTTTGAATTTTTTTCTTTCCACAACTTATTTACAACAAAAAAGCTACCATTAATGGCATGTTTACATTTTCGAATTTCCTTTTTTAATGCCTGGACTCACAGTGTCAACTTAGCACTACCTACCCAGTTTTTTTTTTATAACTAAGCCACAAAATTTTTTGAATTTTTTTCTTTCCACAACTTATTTACAACAAAAAAGCTACCATTAATGGCATGTTTACATTTTCGAATTTCCTTTTTTAATGCCTGGACTCACAGTGTCAACTTAGCACTACCTACCCAGTTTTTTTTTTATAACTAAGCCAACAAAATTTTTGGAATTTTTTTCTTTCCACAACTAATTCACAACAAAAAAGCTACAATTAATGGCGTACCTACTTTGTTTAATTTCCAAAAGTGTAGTGCTAACTTGATATCAAGTTAGCACTACATACCTGTTTTGTCTTAAATATGAGAGCTACAAATTTTTTTTTCCACAACTAATTTACAACATAAAGGCTCTCCCAAACCAAAGCGACACATTCGGTGCGACAGCGACACTTTCCGCAATCAAAATTTATTTACATGGCGATTAATGAGAGCGACACGATTATTCACTAGCGACATGAATAATCGCGTCGCGGCAGTGTGGGGACTCTCATTAATCGCCATGTAAATAAATTTTACAGAGATGTAGAATATGCTCTTCATCGAGTTTAGTTCCCTTCTTTGATGTAGATGGCCTTAGTTGCACTGTATTTAGATTATTTTTTGATCATGCAAGTTGAATTGGTATCAAACACCTTATCTTCTATGAAACATTAATTCGCAGCCAAAAGCAAAATGTTTGCCTTTCCTAATACACGAGGAAGCGAGAGGATAATGAAGAATACAACGTACATGCAACAAGATCAGGGCTGTCGTTTTAACTTTTGAGAAAGTAGTACTTCAAAAAAAAAAAGCAGTACACAGCAGTACGACAGTGAAATATACCTAATTTTTGGAACAATATTTTTGTAATGTTTTTTTTTTTTTTTTTTTTTAAGTATTTTTGGTCCTCCTAAGTCAAGTTTTCAGTCATATTATGTATCTGACTTTAGTTGAACTTCTTTGCGGTTAAAATTTATGGAACAAATTATTGTTTTTATTTAAAAAAAAATATATACAAAATCGCTTCGCCTGAGGTACACATTTAAATGGCAGGCATGTGAAAAATAATTTCTTAACGAAAGAAACTTTGCTTAACAATTTTTTCTTCATCCTTAAATTGAAAAATTGAGACGTGTGTCAAGTTAGCACTACATTTTCGGAACTTGAAAAAACTTAGTATGCAATTAATTGTAGCTTTTTTGTTGTAAATTAGTTGTGGAAAAAAAAAATTTGTAGCTCTCATATTTAAGACAAAACAGGTATGTAGTGCTAACTTGATATCAAGTTAGCACTACACTTTTGGAAATTAAAAAAAGTAGGTACGCAATTAATTGTAGCTTTTTTGTTGTAAATTAGTTGTGGAAAGAAAAAAAATTCCAAAAAGTTTTTCTTTTTATAACTAAGCCAAAAAAAATTTTGGAATTTTTTTCTTTCCACAACTAAAGCCTAGCCCGCAGATCGGGAAAAATTTTTCTATTCATAAAAAATTTTTCCCAGGACAAATTTTGTCTTCAGTCTTTTTTCCAGGTAGTATGCAGTTCACGGGCAAAATTGTGACGTTTGTACTCGTTGTAGGGTGAAGTCTCCACTAAATTTTGCCAGGAAAAATAATATTCGGAGCATTATTTTGCGGAAAAAATTTTGACAGTTCATTAATTTTGCACCATAAGCACGATCAACTATTGTTTGTTGATAATTTTACAAAAAGAAAACAAAAGAAGAAAAACATTTTGTAGAGATTAGAATTGTAGAGATAAAATTTGTCTTTTCCCGATCTGCGTACTAGGCTTAATTTACAACAAAAAAGCTACAATTAATGGCGTACCTACTTTTTTTAATTTCCAAAAGTGTAGTGCTAACTTGATATCAAGTTAGCACTAGATACCTGTTTTGTCTTAAATATGAGAGCTACAATTTTTTTTTTTCCACAACTAATTTACAACAAAAAAGCTACAATTAATGGCATGGTTACATTTTCGAAATTCCTTTTTTAATGCCTGGACTCACAGTGTCAACTTAGCACTACCTACCCAGTTTTTTTTTATAACTAAGCCACAAAAATTTTTGGAATTTTTTTCTTTCCACAACTAATTTACAACAAAAAAGCTACAATTAATGGCATGTTTACATTTTCGAATTTCCTTTTTTAATGCCTGGACTCACAGTGTCAACTTATAACTAAGCCAAACAAATTTTTGGAATTTTTTTCTTTCCACAACTAATTTACAATAAAAAAGCTACTATTATGGCGTACCTACTTTTTTTAATTTCCAAAAGTGTAGTGCTAACTTGATATCAAGTTAGCACTACATACCTGTTTTGTCTTAAATATGAGAGCTACAAATTTTTTTTTCCACAACTAATTTACAACATAAAGGCTCTCCCAAACCAAAGCGACATATTCGGTGCGACAGCGACACTTTCCGCAATCAAAATTTATTTACATGGCGATTAATGAGAGTCCCCACACTGCCGCGACACGATTATTCACTAGCGACATGAATAATCGCGTCGCGGCAGTGTGGGGACTCTCATTAATCGCCATGTAAATAAATTTTGATTGCGGAAAGTGTCGCTGTCGCACCGAATGTGTCGCGTTGGTTTGGGAGAGCCTTAAAGCTACAATTAATGGCATGGTTACATTTTCGAATTTCCTTTTTTAATGCCTGAACTCACAGTGTCAACTTAGCACTACCTACCCAGTTTTTTTTTTATAACTAAGCCACAAAATTTTTTGAATTTTTTTCTTTCCACAACTTATTTACAACAAAAAAGCTACCATTAATGGCATGTTTACATTTTCGAATTTCCTTTTTTAATGCCTGGACTCACAGTGTCAACTTAGCACTACCTACCCAGTTTTTTTTTCATAACTAAGCCAAAAAAATTTTTGGAATTTTTTTCTTTCCACAACTAATTTACAACAAGAAATCTACAATTAATGGCGTACCTACTTTTTTTAATTTCCAAAAGTGTAGTGCTAACTTGATATCAAGCGCGAAGAATTCAAGCCAAAACAAATAACAAACCTCAAACAAAAAAAGTTTTTTCTCTCTTAAGCTATATCAGCTGTCAGAATGACAGCAAAAATGACGCGTTTACACTTAGTCACGAGGTTAAACACTTTAAAATTTAAGGTGACGTTTTGTGTTAAGCTGACTATTAAATTGATTATTGGTATGGTTCTTAGTTAAGATTCCACTTAAATATTTAAATCATCTCTAAATTTGGTTATTGGTAAGGCCCAATTAGTTTCTCACCATATATAGTATTAATTTTTTTTAATTTCATTACTTTATAAAATTGGTTGTGCAATATTTAAATTGCATTCAACTTTTTTTTATATTGTTTTTTTGAAAGAAGAGGAATGTGAAGCAATCCTCCCATTACAAATATTAACAATTGTGGTGAAATCCTCGTCAACCTCAGGCTCAGGGTCATCTAATTTTCGCTTCTTTTGTTGTTGTTGTTGCTGTTCCATTTTCTGCTGGAAATGGTGCTTTATCAATTTTGGTTGATGCTGCTCTATCAGCTGCTGTTGTTGTGGTGGTGGTGGTGGTTTTGCTGTTGCTGCTTACTTAATTTTGTAAGTGGTTGATGTTGCTGAGGTGATAGCTGTGGTACTGAGGTGCTGGATCCTGCAGTTGTTCCAGCTGAGGTGCTGGACCTTGCAGCAAAAGATTTTCTAAAATCCTGATGTGCTCCATCTTAATTATTGCTTACTGATATTATTTGAATAAAAGTACTCACCTTTTATATCTTTGATCTTCATATCTAAAACCAACACATGTCAGAAAAGGAGTATGCAACAGAAGCATAAAGAATAATTTAAGGCAGATCTGATCTCTTATTCGGGTTGAAGAATTTATATGTGGCAGAATGTTTTTTTTTAAACCTTACAGTAATTCATTATAGTTCTAATACCCTTATACACGGTGAAGACTTTGTATATGCTGAACAGTTTATCTTAGATTTAATGGTATTTTTAATCATCCACAGCTTACTCAATCAAAGATATAAAACCAATGCTAGTTTTTTTTAGCTAAAATACATATTTTTTTTTTTTGCTTATGTAAATTACATAAGACAGATTGACATTATATTATTTACAATTTGTATATTCAATTTGTAGCATGTAATTGTGTTTTTTTTTAGCTAAAAAACATATTATTTTTTTTTTGCTTATGAAAATTACATAAGACAGGTTGACAATATATTATTTACAATTTGTATATTCAATTTGTAGCTTGTAATTGTTTTTTTTTTTTTTTAACTGTTAGCTACATATCAAAATAAAAAAAATAAATAAAACAAAAACTGAACATCATCATGCATCTTCGCCTTGTATTTGTCAATAATAGATGCCTGGTGGTAACGATTTAATGTAAACAAAATTTGGTGAAAATTGTAGTGTAGTCAATGCACAATTGTACACTAACCAGAAAGCTTAATTTATGAAATAACTTGTTTAAATATATATGATGTGATTAAAAATGATTGTTATTACCATTTCAATACTAGTGATTGTAATGTAAATAATGTTTGGAAAATTGGATTAATGAAAGATGAGATAAATGGTCAAATAATCTCTCATTTTGTAGTATTAAGGTCAATAATGTATTCGATTAAAGTAGAAATTAAGGAAAAAAATAAAAAATTAAAGGCATTAAGGTCCATTTGCTGAAATGAAACTTAAGTATTTAAGTTCAACATAAGACCTTATGTGACAGTTTACGTTGAGGATAAAGTAGAACAAAAGCGTTTAAGTTGAACATAAATATTTAAGTTTCGTTTCAGCAAATGGCCCTAAGAAAAATATTATAAAAAAAAAAGAAATTAGTTTTAATAACTTTTTAGAATGCATAATACATAATGATTATAAATATGGTGAACAGAATTGTAATAAAATTCCAAAGATATATAATAACTAACTTTTATTTCCAAAGATGATAGGTAAACGGTATTCAATACAAAATTCATATTGTACATTACTGTGGGTCATCACAAAAACTGGAAACAAAATACTTAAACTCTTTCATGAATCTATAAAACTGTTAAAAAAATAAAAAGTCATGTTTCAGAGTATTCATTTATTGATATTTTTGACAGGTAAATGTAAAATGGCGTACTTCGATTAAAACTATTTTCATAAAAAATTATTTACGGCCAATTTGTTCACAAAGTTCTAAAATCAATTTAAAACTCGATCCAGTAACTCTCGGTTTATCTTTGGAACTTAGTTTTAAAAACATTTAGAACTTGATCATTTCTTAACTTCTAATCATTTCCTTAGAACTCGGTCTAAGGTCACTATTGAGTTTTAAGTACTTTAGATCTCGGTTTAAAGAAACGAAGTTCTAGTGTATATTTTAATACTTTTGTAGCACCCAGTATCATTTTCTGACACGAATTTCTGATAATCTATCAACAAATATTTAAATATTTGTCAGTTTCATTCAGCTGGATACTTTTTTTGTGAATATATTTGTTTTATTTTGTTCATTAATTAAAAACACATTCCCATTTCTGCTGTGCCAGTTTTGTTTGTATTGGTGTTGATGTTGTTATTTCGTTTTCAATTCTATGTTGTGTGATTTCGCGCGTATTGAATTTTGAATAAGTACTTGGTGTTTGCAAGTAGTAAATATTTTTATTAGTCCGACAGCTCGCAACAGATTTTTGACGTGAAATAAACCCAAAAAGATATGTGTGCATGTGCATCAAAGTGCATCAAAAATAATAAAAAAAGAAGAAGGTAACTGTTCCAATGTCCCGAATCATTGATTATGGATGTGGTTCTGACAAATTGTTTCGAAAAATTGCAATTACTTTAGATGAGGTTTGAGCATGCAATACCACATGTCTTTTGTCTTTCTTTCATGAAACAAAAATCTGGTGCGAGTTCAAAAATCAATCCAAACTAACAAAATGCACAATATAAAAAAATTTATACCACGAGAATTAAAAACAACACCAGCATATGCAACTAAATTGGATGCAACAAAATTGACCATTTACTTAAAATGAAATAAAAGGATAACTTAAAAACAATATATCTACCTACATAAATGCTATATACAAAAACACCACAAAGATCGTGTTTTTTGTAGCTTCTGTCCGGGGTTAAGATTACTCAAAATGTCTCTCAGATTCAAATACGCACTCTACAGTGTCAAGATGCGAACGATTGTCATTAATTTTCGAGGAAAATAGTGCTTTAGATGCATTTTTTGTCTTAACCAACAACGGCAACATTAATGCATTTCTGTTTCTTTGCTCACCAGGAAAATATAGTAGTTAAAAGCTTGTAATATGTACATAGGTACACAAATTTGTGTTTTGTCCAGCACGCTATCTGGTTATATGGAATTTTCAGCGCACGCGAAAAGGCTTGCACCTGAAACTAAATTTATCCCAAATTGATTTGAATTACCTTTTCTTTCAAGTCGAATCAAAATTTATAACCAAATAAGTTTTTTGAAGAAATAAAAAAGTTGTTAAACCCCCCGAATTCCAGGGTCCAAGTTTATCGAAGTTCTATCTCAAACTGAGATCCAAATCGAAGTTCTAACGCGTTAGAACTCGGTGAAGAAATGAGTTAGAACTCAATCAAGTTCTAATTTTTCGATAAACCGAGTTTTAGGGGTTAGAACTTTGTCAAGAAATTGTCCGTTAGAATTTCATTTTTTTTAACATTGTTTCAAAAAGTTTTGCAATAGCTTTGCTATTGGTAGCAATGTGCAATTGAATTTTGTTTGCATCTTTGAACTCTTTCCAACTCCAGACCAGACGCACTCAAGTTGATTTTCTTTATTTTCCTTTCATAGAACATACCATTCAGTGTAATTGTATGAACTCTGTTCCTTATATTTTTTATAGCATAATACTAAACACCATCATGTTCACAGGTCAATTGATAGATATATGCAAAATGTAAACAAAAAGCATCGTTGGACTCTTTTCTTTTTTAATAGCCTTGAAGTTTTTTGTTTTTTAACACTGGGAAGGAGATAAAGAGGTAAGGGAACTGAAATATAATGTAAACAAAAGATCAACCTTGGAATCTGTTCTTTAAATAACTTTAAATTTTTTTTTGGGTTTTTCTTAACACTGGGAAGGAGACATGTAAGACTGACCTACGTCAATATCAAGATGCGAATGAGTGAGAGACGCACAACTTTTCAAAGGAACGAGCGCACTCATATTATCGAAACAAAGACAACCAACGCGACAACAACCTTGAAATTTTGCATATGTATCCATCCAAAACCTTCAAACATATAAACAACAAATGTATGGGTCAACTAAACATATGCATATGTATGGGTAAACAAAAACAACCTTGAAAACAATATGCACATGTATATGTTAACAACCTTGAAATATATTCACATGTATGCGTAAATATTTCTCTATACATGTAAAATTGACGTACACATTTCAGCCCATGCATATGGATGTGTGCATGACCTTCACTTTTATACATATGTTATGTATTGGTTAAATACACATGTATTGGTACAATCTCATATAAAATGTGCATATGTGTGCTCACACAGATAGTATACATGTAAAACTGACGTCACTTCCTGTCGCAGGTTCTCCATAGCATAACTACTTAAAGGAATGAGAGGGAGGATTGAGGATAGGAAGTGACGACATAGGACGATGGAGTAAGAGGCCTGTCAAAGGGGTTGCTCTGGCCAGGGAGTCAACCAAGGAAGGGTGGGTAGATGCATTATCTCGCGCATCGTTGACACCAAGATGCAAAGCCTGGCAAATTATTTTTTTTTTGTAGTGAGGTTTAGGGTTAAAAGTACCACCCCATAACGATGAGCTAGAGGTTCAATTATTGCCAGCAGAGACTCAACAGACGCAAAAAACCCCATTACATCAACTAGCCACATAAGTTTGTTGTTGTTCATTCGGGTTCTTTCTTTCTTCTCCATACACTCCTCGTCCTCATAATTGTTTGCTCTGAAGAAGAAACTATGACCGAATGAAATGTGTACCTACATAATATGCACAGGTATAATATGACATACAATAATTCCTAACTGTGAATTAATAACTACATCAACTTTAACAATAAAAAAAAATGTTTTGAGATAGTGGCAAAAAAAAATATATACTGGGGATTTTGTTGTTTCGTCGCCTGTCCCCACGTGGATTTCGTCGTGTTGGATTAATTTTTTGTTGGAAAATTCGCCTGATTGAAAATTTGTTTTTTTGAAATAACGTATGTTTCCCAGATAAACACACTACGGAGATAAAAATTGGAAAATTAGGCTGGAAAAGTCAGAAAGTCGTGATAACAATTGGAGCTCTTGCTCGACTTTCAAGAGGAACATTAATAATTTAATCAATTTATAGGTGAAACGAAGTTCGCCGGGTCAGCTATTTTTTTTTTTTTATAAATAAGCCTTTGTACGTTTGTTCAATAATATACAAAGAATGTATCATACTAATTTTTGGGGAAACATACGTTGGTGGTAGCTCACTCAAGTTGTTGTTATTTCATTTAGCTCTTGTGTTAAACTTAAATATTTAAGTTTCGTTTCAGCAAATTGCCCTTAAACTGTGTATTAACTTTTTGTTCCTGACAATTTTTTTTTCTTTGTAATTATTTTTGTTTTGCAAAAAATGTATTTGTCTTCATATGATATTGTTTGACTTTGCATATTTATTCTATAATGTAGATTTGTTATTAACTGTTATGAAATATCAAGTAAAGGTAAAGCGCTTAAAAAAATAGTCTTTTATTTTAAATAAGGAAATCTTATGCCCGTAATATTCACGCCGTTTAAAATCGGTTTAGATTCAGAAGTCGGTTTAAAATTTTTAAACCGACTAATCGGTAATATTCACTCACTTCAACCGACGTTAACCAAAATTATAAACCAAATGATCGGTTTAACTACGATAAACCGACTCCAACTTAAACGAGGCATTTTCGTGTCGTTTAGGTACGGTTTAAATGGTTTTAGCTAATATTCAACATTTTATTGGTTCATTCAGTCAGTGCAAAATATTAAATCGTGTTACATATTTTCGGCGATGATGGCTATTCAAACACATCATACTTGTGCACATTATTCACACATCGGGGTAGAGTTGACCAATTACCGAGAGCTGGTAAACGATTTGCTCAAAGTGTTTTATATCGCTCCAAAATTTGTGAGAATGATACTTGTATACCGCAGTGCAAACTACATGCCATAGACCTTTTAGCGATATCGCGGCCCTAAGACCACCGTAATGCACTTTCAAAATTCAAAAAAAATGAGTGAAGTTTATGTGTATTATACCGCTTCAAATTTTGTGAGCATAATGTTTATATGTGTCCAAATTAAATGCCATATGTCTGGCAGCGATACCATGGCCCTAACATCTCCATAATGCACTTTCAAAATGCAGCCAAAAAAAATCAGAATAGTTCGTGGTTACTGTCCACACTCAATTTGACTCAACTTGACAGTAATACCTAATACCTATAATACTATAATGCATTTTCAAAATTCGTTAATGCAAAAAAAAAGGTGTTTTGAATCGATCCAAATGTTGTTTACATAGTATTTTTCTGTGTCCAAATTAAATCCCATCAACCCGACAGCAATACCGTAGCCATAGCACCATTATAATGCACTTTAAAAATGCTAATACTATTTTTTTGTTAGGAAAGTGCATAATGGTAGTGTAATGTTCACGGTATCGCTGCCAGACCAATGAAATTCAGTTTGGACAGATATAAAATTTGGAGCGGTTAAAAAAACTTTTGTTGCAATTTATATGTGCATTATGTATTTGGGCTGCAGTATTGCTGTTAGGTTGGTGGAATTTAGTTGCCATCGTGCTTAATATAATATGATAGATATTAGACCCGAATTCACGACCGACGCGGAACTGCAACCAGATCATCAAGAAAAATTCAACTCGCAACAAATCGTTCACGGAATGTTTGGAAGACGCAATGCGGTGGACGTTATTGTTGACATTTTTTCGCAACGTAAAACACGATAAAGAGGAATGAAAGACATTTCTTATGCGTATTTGTTTTTGACACGAATGAATTTATTTATTTTATTTAAATATAAAATGACAATTCAAAAAATAAATGTCAAAAAAGCCTTTTTTAGTTTTTTTTTCATACTTGCGATGCTATGCGACAATCGGTTTAAATCACAAATTTAAACCGACGTAAACCGAATGGAATTTTCTGCTTAAACGGAGTGAATATTACCGATTTAAACAAGATTTTGTCGTTTAGATTCTATCGGTTTAGTTCGGTTAAATGTAGTCGGTTTAAGGGCTTTTAAACCAAGTTTTAAACGGCGTGAATATTACGGCGGTTAGAATCATTACAAAAATGATTATATTAAATATAAACTCTTCATCAGGAGAAAATCACAAAAAGAGAAGGTGTAAAAGCAGTTAATCAATTATTGCTTGAAGGCTGTTTTAAAATGCGACGAGAAAACGAGACGTCAGCGTGACGAGATCTCTTCGCAGTTTCTCTCTCTTAAAAAAGAATTTTAAACAGTAAAATAATACATAATAAAGCATTTCTCGTCGTCTCGTCACGTCATAAAGTTCGAAAAATTGAAAAAAAGACGCAAGGTGACGACGGTAAATACTTTATTATGTATTATTTCGTTGTTTGAAACTCGTTTTAAAGAGAGAACAACTGTGAAGAGATCTCGTCACGCTGACGTCTCGTTTTCTCGTCGCATTGTGAAACAGCCTTGATTCACTGGCCGCGTTCGGGGGGTACACAGATAGGCTATCTGAGATACTTTAGTATCTGATATGTTTTCGAACGAACCGGATAGGTAACCTATCAAAAATCAAAACAGCTGACAAAAGTTTAAGTACGTATCAGAAATTAATTTTTCCCAGATCTCTGCTGTGTCTTCAAAAACGTATGTTGTGTCCTTCCAATTGACAGATATCTTCATTTGTTTATTTTTGCAACAATTTGTATCGGTATTTTCATTTTTAAAAGCCAAAAACAAACAACAAAAAATAAAAACAAACAACCAAAAGTGACAACCAAAAGTCAGCTGTAATCAACTGTTCCTCAAATTGCGCATACGATAGTTTAGTAACCCGAAAATTTTAGGATAGCTTTAGATTTGTTTTTGACAACAGCTGTTTGGTTCATCAGCTGAATTTTCCTATGGCATTACAACAACACAAACCTATCCGGATTTTTTTTAAGGGATTTTTTTTGTTCGAGATTTTGTCCTTGCTTGGTTTTCTCTTGGGGATTTTGTCTGTGGAGATTATTTTGTTGGGATTATGTCGTTTTGTTTTTCATCACTAACCTTAATCATAATATAATCTCAAAAAACAAGTCTCCAAAGACAAAATCCCCAGGAGAAAACCGAGCAAAGACGAAATCCCCACAAAAAAAAAAATATATTAAAAAAAAATATCCCCAGGAGAAAATCCCAAAAAAAGCTGTGCAAGTAGTGAAGCAAGCAAGTCTGCTACTCCTTCCTCCCCTCGACGGTACGGAGACGACGCTGTCCGATGTTCCCATCTTACTCCCTTCCAGGCAGTATGACGTTGACGCTGTCTGATACTCCTTCCTTCCCTTTCGAAGGTACGGCTGTTAAAGTTCTCCGACGTTTCCTTCACAATTTCCCCTCCTTGGCAGTATGGCGTTGACGTCGTCTGTCACTCTTCTAACATCCCTTCTCTAATTCCCCATACTGGGCTGGATCTAAGGTATTACACGACCCGTGCCGATGCAATGATCAGCCTGGCTGAGGGCCCATTTTAAAAAAGATCAGTCGCTAACGGAGTATCCGAACACCTGGCTCCGCCCGAATTAACTAGCCTTATCTGTATGCGAATCTCTGTGCAGATGGACATTTTTTCTTCGCTACTCGTGGGACAAAAAACGAACAGACAGACAAAAAAGACAAACAAAAATGAGACCGGTTCTTCTTTCAAACCGGGCGGGATCACGGCGGGCGTCGACGCTGTTTGCCATTTCTCCTGTGTTGTGTATCAGTGGGGAGGTTGTGGCTACTCGTGCCCCCCTCCCCCCCGCTGATGCAGGACGCAGCAAGGAAAGGAAAAAGGTAGAAATACCTAAGCAACGTAGATGCATCATGGCCCCTCCACCCCTAATGAGATTAAAGCTCCAAAAACAGCGTCTCTCCAGGGGACTCGACCCAGTGATGGTGGGGTTGTGAAACATGGTCCTTCCACCGCAGGAGCGGGCTCCATGCTGTATACGTCTCAAAACCTTCCTCGGAAGTTCGGTCCAAGCAAAAATCGTTATAAGGAACGTCGAGATGCTGCTATAATTCTAAAGGACTCCGGTGCTGCATGCACCGGTTTCTGGAGGAAAACAGCAGCTCTCTGCAAGAAATTAATAGGCCAAATGGGCGGATGCAGAGACCAGCGGCAACTACACGTCAAAGCACGATAGGTCCATAGAGGAAACCACTCCGGTTACCAAAAGGTCCCGAGTGCACAAGACCGACACTTCCCCGAATCCTAGCTCCTACAGTGATATCCTCAAAATCGACCAAAAGGGCACAAAAGAAATGTGATGAAAGATTTGATCTTTATTCATTAATAAAATCGTCAGAGGAAATTAAAGCGACTTAAAGAAGAGATGGATGAAACAGATATGCGGAACTTTGTACTGAATTTGGTTGTATCGTTTTTATAATTGAGTGTATTTCTTGGAACAACTTAGTGCTTGTTCGAAAATACAACTTAAAATGTTCTTCTCCAGTTTCTTACTCCTCAACGAGGTTATGGAATTTACCTTTTTGTACTCTTTTTTTATTTGTAGGGTGAGCCCAATATTTTCCTTTTTTCTATTTATTTTTCGAACAAAATAACAAGCCAGAATTATTAATGTCGTTTTCGATTGGATTTTCAGAGTGTTTCACTCTTTTTTGATTCCAATGGAATATGAAAAACTCTTTTCCGTAATATGTGTATCTATGTAGAAGTAAAAACTAAAATGAATTCTTCAATAATTTCAATTCCAGAACATCTCAAGAAGAAGCATTTACTATTTTGGCAATTAATCCAACACATACTTTTAAAAATATGTGTGTTTTCAGAGTGCACTCCTAGCACTCTGGAAGAAGTTTAGGATGTGGTTCTTGGGTATATTCTAAAAAAAATATCGTTGTAGAGTAAAGGTATATCAATCAATTTTGACATCATTTACCGTGGATTGAAGTTTTATGACAACGCTTATTTTGGTGTACCCTGACCCATGTTAACAAAAATGTATCTGCTAATTCTTGTGGTAGAAATTTCGATTAGGACTTTATTTGTAGAAGAAATACTAGCCTTTTAAACTGTGTTAAAATAAAGTTGATATCTTGTATCAGTATTAAGATTTGGTGTTAAGAATTAAACTGATAAATGAATTGGTTTTTTCTAATCCTTTATAGCATTTTTCGTTTGATTAATTTTCAAATTAAACCTTCATACCCAAAACCAAACTCTTTCTTAGAAATTTTAAGGAAAAGGGTAAAGAAATATGAAGGTTTTGACAGGTAGTCAAATAAAAGGGCACGCAAATCTTTTTAATAGATATGTAATAAAAATTTGTTCAAGAATTGTTGATTCTTGGAAAACCACTCTTCTTATAAACTTTTATAAAAAACGTAGGAAAAAAATCATAAATTCCATTTTTTATTATTGTTACTATGAAAAAATAGTACAAGGTTATGTTTGTTATACATTTTCTCGAGAAAATCGAACTCAAAGTGAAGAAATTAGCACGGGCAGGAAAAATGGAACAGGCTTGAAACTGCATATCTTAAGACTGAGATAAGATATCAACTTTATTAAAACGCAGTTTAAAGTTTCTTCTAAAAATAAAGTCCTAAACGCAGTTTCTACCTTTAGAATTAGCAAAGCAGGTTTTGTTAACATGGGTCAGGGTACACCAAAGTAAGCGTTTTCTTTAATCCACGATAAATAATGTCAAAATTGGAGGAAGGCCTTTACTGTAGAACGGTTTATTTCTTCAAATATGTATACCCAATAACTAAACCCCAAAATACTTACAACCAGGTCCGGAACACCCTGTACATACATTTACATACATACTAGGCTACATAGCCTAGTTCCTTTACTTCGAAAATTTCAGTCCAACGTTCATATAAAAAAAATAAAATAGCAGTAAAATGCACAGGAAATCACAGAGTTTCAAAGTAAAGGAACAGACGTAATAATTGCTTTGATTAAAAAATTGAGTTTTGAATAACGAAGGTTGATATAACAAGGAGTTGAGATGAGAGCGTATTTTCAACAAATAACGATATACAAGTAATGAAGATTTTAGGAAACAAAAAATTATTTTAATTATGACAACTTTATATACTTTTACTACATTAATTAAATACATTTTTTTATTTCCAAAGTTGCTTTGTTCCACTCTTCAGATCTTAACAAAGGCTTGACTAATTTTCTGATTAAAATAGCAGTCGCTTCAGACTTACGTTAAATATGGAAAAAAAAACCTTATTTATCCCACGAACTAGTTAAGCTGTGTTTACTTTTTAAGTTTTTTAATATAACCTCATATTAATAACAAAAAAACCGGTAACTTGATTCTACGTACGTATTTTCATTAGGCATTATTTGTTATCATTTCAATAATCAATAAATTTTTCTATAGGTGACCTAGAAAAATCCAAATGAAATTATGATAAGAAAACATTTCTGAGCTTTTACCAATGTTCCTGAAACGTTTTAAGTTTTTCCGGTAAATTCTAGAATTTCCACATTTCCAAGCTTTTACTATAACATGACTAACTGAAATCCGTTTTCTAAATTTTGAATTACATATTCGTTACTCGAGCTGGTTTTATTTTTTTAAATAAAAAAAAACAAAAACATCAAACTTCAAAAGCTGGTTAAAGCTTTGAACGTTCAAATCAGCAAAGTTTATTTATTTAAGCACTCAAACCCAATTGACAATGAGTGGGTTTGTTTCAACTTCACTCGAAAGCTTACCTAAAAGCTTTTGTATTTTGTATAACAGTTTGCAACCGTTTTCACCAAAGCTCGATATCCGTTTCCGCTTGGTTATGACATCAACAAAAAGCTTAAAAGAAATTTCGAAAAAGCTCAACATAACCTACCCTTATTTTATTTACCGCCCACCACCAGTTGCTTCTTTTGACAACAAAAGTTTCACCACATTTTCGTTTCTTATCAACTTTCTTTCTCTCTCGCTGAAACTAAAGTCACCACCAAGTAAATCACCCCAGCACGCATCGAGTCTCTAACGATTAGGGGCAGTTTAACAGTTTCCCATCACCACAACACTTCGGAGAAAGTCACATGAGGCCAACGAGGTTGAACAAACCGAGCGAACAAAAATTAAACACAAATAGTCGTATATTTGGGGGCGAATATTTTTCAACGGAAAAAATTTCCACAGTTCTATAGTACGTGTGGTGCGGAAAATACAAAGAATTTCGGTCAAGAATTTTCTGGTGTTTCAGGACAAATTCATTCGTTACTTCCGCCGAGTGGTGAAAAAAAATTACCTTACATTAAGGGTACTAGTGAGCGTTAAAAATTAGTTTCGATTCTCAAGGTCAGAACGCATAATAATAATCCATTTGAATTTTTTTTTAATTTGATCATATTTTTCTTGAAATATTGGTAGATGTTCGTAAAAAGGTCAAGAAGTGGGTGGTTGAGTGAGTGATGCTGTGCGTGCAGTTTACGTAGGTGTAGTGAATTGATTAAGTGTCATCGCCTCTTTCTTTTACCATTTTTTAGTTCTTATAAAATCTTTTCATCCGACATCTAACGGCTGCTTGTGTCATTTGGGTGATATAAAGTGCTTAAATAAAAATAAAAGAAAATTGCGTTTTGTGTGTAGGTATGTATATCCTTAATTGAATTACCGTTGTGATATACAAAAATTACAAGCGAAAAAAAAGTGAAGAAACAAAAGTAGATACTCAAAAGAAAAAGGCAAAACAAAATATATGAAGACAATGGAGATAATTGGATTACTGCTGAATTTGGCTGCGTTAACAGGTGAGTGCTAAGAATAAATTATAATATTTCCTGTTCAATTTTCATCTAACGGTGTTTTGTGCTTTTCTGGATAGAACACAGCACAAGGTGAATTTTCTTGTTGTTATTTTCAAATTGACAGGCAAATCGATACATAATTTATTTAACGGGAACTCTCCATAAGAATGGTGGGTGTAGATATATTTAGTGATTTAAGCTAAAGCTATACTTTTGAAAATCCGTCATGTTGGGACAGAGATGTGCCAATAATAATGAATGATGATGGATTGCAAAACTGACACAACTCTTAAATGTAATTTAAAGATGGAAATGTATTTTTAAGATGGAAAGGGCAACGTTGCATTGGTTAGATTAATATGGATGGATTACAGAAGAAAAGCACTTCGAGAGCGTCAAGTTACAAGAATTAAATTGGATCTAATTGAGAGTAAAATGTTTTAAGGTCAGTTCGTTGACCCATTATTTTGAGGTGCTGACTGAAAGAGATACACGAATAAATTAAATCAGCTGCAAAATGAAAAAAAGCTGCGTTTGAACTTTTGCTCCGCTTAATTTAATTATTATTATGATATCTGAAAGAATGTCAATTTAGGAGATTATTTTCTTTTAGTGGGAGGTAGGCAGCTCGGGAAAACAAAATTAGTATTTATCCAAAGGCAATGCATTTTCCTATGGTTGAATCCGTTGTCTTTGATATGTTAGAGTCAAAGTCAAAGAATATTACATTTGTGTAGGGTGTAGCATTTCATAGCTATAAAGATCTATCACAGCAAAAATGTGATTATCACTTCCCAACTAATTTGACGTTTATGCCCTTATGTGTATTCAGTTACCATTAGCCTTCAAAAATGCCTAACATTTTTCTGATTTCTTTGTTTTAAGCTATTCAAACAAACAAAATCAAACATTTCTGTGACCAAAAATTTTGTTACATTCGATAAAATAAAGGAAATATAAGAATTTTATCGCAAAGGCGGCTTATTTAATTCATTTAAATCATGTCAAAATTTTACTATCGAAACCATGATCTTGACGAATGTCATTGGAAACTGTTCAATTGAATTGAATGAAGTTGAGTCATCTTACGCAGACGTGAAACTCGGCGACTGTCACATGTGACTATTGTTTATGTGACAATTACTTATCATCACCTCCACTTTAATTTTTTTTTTCTGGATAAACTTAAGAGGTTTGGACTACTTTTGAAATTATTCAAAGATTTTGAGGAAAATATGGAAGAATGTAGTACGGGATACTTAATAACAATAATTTTTTTCTATTGTTTTTTTTTAACCACATAAAAGCCTACTACAGAGTGTAAAGATTTTTCTAAACAGAGGCGAAAACCCGTTATTGGTGCTCCTCCAGAATTTGAGATAATTGATTTAAAAAAAAATGTTAGAGACATAACTGTTGGTTGTATTTTTTCGTCCAGGCATATTATTCGTAAAACAATCAAATTCCGGAAAAATCACTGGAAAGCTGGATTTTGATATTCAGCCTCCTGCTGTGTGTTCTTAAGAAACTGTAAAAAGCTCCCATTCCCATATCGATAGGACCACCACTAACAATTTTATAGGCGGTGAAAGGTCCCCAAACAGTTTTTTTTTTCGGGAATACCTTGCTAACGGTTCCTTGTAGGTACAGAAAATATGTCAAGGGCTAATGTTTAGCTTATAAAATTTCCTACACATAATATTATGATACTTTTCTTCATAAAAATAACGGTTTTCGAAATAATTTAATAAGTAGAGTTAAGGTTCTTAGTTTCCTACACAAAAAGAGAATGCACAAAAATATACTGGCTGATTTGTATTCGGTGTGACAAAAACCTAAAACATGTAGGTTGAGTCGAGACAAGAAAAAAAAATTTCCGAAAAAAAATTGTAAAAAAATTTAATAATTTTTTTCAAAATTTTAAAATTTAAGCTGTGATTTTTTTTTTCTTTGAAAAGCTTCTTTGTTTCCCTTTAAAATCTTATCAGTATTGTAACTAACGCAAAACTCTGAAAAAAGTGGACAGAAATTGTTATTTGCTTTTCCGTTTTGATCACGGTTTCACAATGCTTATGAACCATACAATTTGTTCATTTAATTGGTTTGTACGACTTTGATCATTCGGTATGGGAAAACGGTTTAATGCATAAATATAAAATTTTCTATATATAGCATTCGCACATTGAATTAACCTCAACGCAAATAGATTTAACCCAAACGCAAATAGATTTAACCCACACGCAAAAAGAATTAACGCAAATAGAAATAACCCAGAATCAAATATGTAGAATTAACCCAAATTTAATTCCCACAAGTTTTGCTCTCTTCTTCAAGACCTTCCAGAAAAATTGAGCGAAACATCTTTAAACGACGGTATCTTGATTTTGGACAACGCTAAAATACATAAGACTCAAGAAGTATGGGTTAGATCTCTATTCGCGTTTGGGTTAATTCTATTTGCGTTTGGGTTAAATTTATTTGTGTTTGGGTTAATTCTACTTGCGTTTGGGTTAAATCTATTTGCGCTTAGGTTAATTAAATGCGCAAATGCTATACACTGGTAGTCTATAAGTCATCAAAATAATTTACCAAATTAAGTCCTACATAAAATATTTTTAAAGCAATAAAAGATTTGCTAAAAGTCTTTAAAAAGTCGTTTTTTGAACTTCTGTTAATTTTACGGTGAAGGACCAAACAAATATCTGTATCAATATATCAATATTCTATTTATTTATTGAAATATTTATATATTTATATTTTTATTATTATTTTTTATTATATATGTATATAAAAATGAATTGCTGTTCGTTAGTCTCGCTAAAACTTTAGAACGGCTGGACCGATTTGGCTAATTTTGGTCTTGAATTATTTATGGAAGTCCAGAGAAGGTTTAAAAGGTGAATAAATATGAAAGTTGTTAACTACCTCTCAGATTATTTTTATGTAGATTGATAAATCTTAAGTTTTGTCACAAATTACATTTCTGAACGCAACCATAATATTTGACATTTGACAATCAACTATATGTAGACTAGCTGACCCGGCAGACTTTGTACTGCCTCAATCGATAAATATAAAACCTAAACTTTTGTATAAAATAAACTTAAAACAAACAAAAGGAATCCAAATTAATAAAAAAAAAATTGCTCGGTATGAATGAAGTTTTATTATTATTTTTGATTATTTACACATGATGTTGCTTACTTACAAAACAGAGTTTTCCTGAAATACTGGCTATTTATAAGGTTTCAATTTGATATTGACAGACACACACAGTTATGATACAGTCTGTTAATCAATTTAAAGCTTTCTGATAAACTATATTTTTTGTTTTGTGGTGCGTAAATAAACAAAAATGATGGTTTTCCGACGCGCGAACACGCGACGTATAATTGTCCATGCGCGAAACAGGGAAACTTCAAGTTGATTCCGCAAACTGTGTTGTGTAAGTAAGCAACATCATGTGTAATTAATAGAAAATAATAATTAAACTTCATTCATACCGAGCTTGTTTTAAGTTTATTTCATACAAAGGTTTAGGTCTTTTATCGATTGAGGCAGTACGAAGTCTGCCGGGTCAGCTAGTTCGTTATAAATATTTAGAAAGATCTTGTAGAAAATTAATTCCAGTTTTCAAAACTGCATTTAAATTTTCCGCTTTGGTATTCCTTGCTGAGATATTGGTAACCAAAGTTCAAAGTCTCTTGTAATTGTAAAATTTCAATTACGAGTCTCTTTTTGCATTTAAAGCCAGATATCGTTTTAGAAACAAATTGTAGAAAAAAGACCACATTTAAGCTAAGTAAACAAATTATCGAATCATTGGCTCAGCAATTTTCATAAAATGAAATAAATTAAAATTTTTGGCTCGTGCTGTTTCTTATGATTGCGCAATGACGGTACCTTAAAAAATTAGTTGCCAAAATTTTTTAACGCAAAAAACACGAAGCTTTAGAATGTTTTTGTTTCATCTCAATACGACTACTTTCCACAGAGATACAGCTATTCAAAAAAACACTAGAAAAACGTGATTTTTTTTTGACTGGTTTATAATGAAGTATTTAAAGATTTTGACACATTGTCATTAATACATTTTGCATGTGCAATCATATATATGATGCCAAGTATAAAATGCATTATTCATACTAGAATGTCAGTTTATTAGACTTGACCATTCTTTATTCCGTCAATTTCATTGAATTTTTGAACAACAACAACAACTTAAAGGCGCTGCCACCAAATGTAGTAGCCCGTAGCGTAATGGTTAGTGCGTTCGACTGTCATGCCAGAGGTCTGGGGTTCAATACCAGCCGCTTCCACCTTAAGTTTTTTTCGGAGCTACTACCTCTTGCTAGGAAATCCTCCAAGAGTATCTCTTGTCATAGAAAAGTGCCGCTCACCTTAGCCGTTCGGATTCGGCAATAAACTTTAGGTCCCCTCCATTCCTGCAGACACGCACACAGCAATGGTTGAGAGTTGTAAGTCGCAAATTAATTTATTTATTTTTAAATATAAAATGCATCTTAAAACGAAGTAAACACAACCACGAAACTTAAGCTATGTGTTTGTGTATGTACCTATTGTCTATACATAAACTTGCAGTTCTAAGGATGCAGTTTAATTGTCCTCAGGGTCAGAAACGGTACATCCAGGGGCCTATTTCACCAAACACTTTTTACTTTTCGCTTTGCAACTTTGCAAAAAAAAATAATTTCCAACTTTTCAATTTTTCAGACTACTTTTGAAAAGTAAAAAGTAAAAGTGTTTCACCAATTTAAAAAAGAACTTTGCATTTAAATTCGTATTTTGCAAAGTTGCAAAGTAAAACTTGATACATTTTGATCAATTATGCATTTAAAAAAAAAATTATTGACATTGACCCCTATTGAATCTCTGTTCTGCAGAATTTGTCCTTAGTGGTGTTATTAACACTGCATTAGGGGATGGTCAATATCCTCATTGGAACTTAAAAATCGTCCTGCATCAGATACATTTGAGACGCTTCTGTCTGTTTACTAACCTCGATTTTTTTTATTGCACCAGCTGCACTGCTGATGATATATTTTCAAACATACGACTTACTGGCTGAACAGAATAGAATGACGGAACTGGAGCCGCAGACGTAACTGGGAGAGCTGTCAAAAAGTGTCGTACGTTATTTTTTTTACCTGCCCACGATGCAGCTGTACTGCTTTGAATGTATTTTGAAGAAAAACAAAAGAATATTCTTGTGTAGAAGCTCAGAATTCACATTTTTTGTTTCCAATAATTTTCCTTTTAATAAATAATTTTTTCGCGATACAAATAACCACAATATTTTTTTCCGACCCAAAAAGTTGTTTTTTTTTTCTTCATACAATTTGAAACTTCAAAAGTGCCGTACGTGAAAAGTTAAAAGTTGGTGAACTCTTCCGTCTGCAGCTCCGTATGCGTCTACGTTCCGTTGTGTTCGCAACATTGAATTTGCGTGTATTCAATATTTTGACAGCTATTCCAGCTTCGGCTCCAGTTCCGTCTCCGTCACCATTCTGTTCAGCCAGTTAAGCAAACTGCATCAAACAATCAAAGTATGCTTTCTATGCCTGCTGACAAAATTTTGTTTTCAGTATTGGTGAATTGTACCGTCAATACATCCCGCTACACAAAGAAATCTTCGAAGAGAATTTTTTGTCCAGCATATGGTGTTTAGGAGAAATTCATCAATGATTACGTTCGACACTTGATGAAATACTCTGCAGACAAATACTTTTCTTATTCCGTGCACAGATGCAACACTGTGATATTGGGCTTTATTACCGGCCCAATGTTATGTTATGTTATATTCCCAGGAAAATTAGACTTTCACTACGAAAAAATTCCGACAAAGCTGAACTTTGGTGGAGATGTTTATTTTTGTACCTTAAGCATTTTCCAAAAAGGACCCTAAATTTGAACCGGCTAAAATTTGTACGGGGGTGAAAGGGGTTGAATTTCAGTTTTTCGCTAATTTCTGAAAAACTATCAGTGTTTTTAAAAAAATGTGAAGGCAAAAGTTGTAGCTTATGTATTTTTACATTAAAAATGTTAAGACACTTTTTCTCGTAAAATCAAGTTTTTGAGAAAAACGTGCACAAACTTTATAGTGTACTGGATTTATTGAAAGAAATTTATTGAAGTTGCATGTTTTAACGGGCAAATATTATTTTATGGTATGTGTTCGGGAACATCTCCACATTATAAAAAAAAAAATTTCGGGGTGGTAGAGGCTAGGAAAAAGCAGCCATATTGAAACAGCTCGCCATTTTGTTTTCATTTGATAACTTGCCTGGATTTTTTCTGTAACAAAATGGCCAATGAAAAACTTTTAGAGAATCAAAATACCTACAAAATGAGGTATTAACGATCTCTGGGACTTTTTTCATCTTTAAGTTATAGCTTATCAAAGCTCACCTGCATGTAATGGGTTTCAATAGTGTGTTTAGCTTTAAGACACCCATCCTGTGGCACTTACTCCATCAAAACCTATGACAACTTTGTAGAGAAGGGTTGGTGGAATATCTTTGTCAAAGATAATTTCATAAAATTGTAAAATTTTGCATCAACTTTTGCACTTTAAAAATCGAAAATCACATTGATGGCGGTTTCAAACAACCCTTTCGTGCGAAATTTGTTACCCCTCCTTAAAAATGTGTATTCAAGAATGTAGCCTGATATTTTGGCTTAATTTAAAGACTCCAACCTTGAAGATCCAATTACTAGGACGAAAGTTATAGCCAACAATATCACTCGATGTTGAGTTATTTTTCATTAATTTTCACTTCAGTAATAATTCAAAATGGAAGAGTATGGTTGGCTTTCGAAGCCAACTTTCGTAAAAATACGAAAAGTACAATATTTTTACAAATTAACAAAACTTTTCACTTTGCAGAAAAGAACTTTTCACTTTGCTTTGCAAATTTGCGTTTGGTGAAACGTAATTTGCAAAGAGGAAAACTTTTCGTTTCAATAATTTCCTCTTTGCAAATTCCGACAAAGCTGAACTTTGGTGGAGATGTTTATTTTTGTACCTTAAGCATTTTCCAAAAAGGACCCTAAATTTGAACCGGCTAAAATTTGTACGGGGGTGAAAGGGGTTGAATTTCAGTTTTCGCTAATTTCTGAAAAACTATCAGTGTTTTTAAAAAAATGTGAAGGCAAAAGTTGTAGCTTATGTATTTTTACATTAAAAATGTTAAGACACTTTTTCTCGTAAAATCAAGTTTTTGAGAAAAACGTGCACAAACTTTATAGTGTACTGGATTTATTGAAAGAAATTTATTGAAGTTGCATGTTTTAACGGGCAAATATTATTTTATGGTATGTGTTCGGGAACA
Organism: Epistrophella euchroma; assembly: GCA_947049315.1. Classification (NCBI taxonomy): domain Eukaryota; kingdom Metazoa; phylum Arthropoda; class Insecta; order Diptera; family Syrphidae; genus Epistrophella; species Epistrophella euchroma. The sequence goes on along the minus strand of OX346245.1, from coordinate 58,044,646 downwards.
TCTCCACATTATAAAAAAAAAAATTTCGGGGTGGTAGAGGCTAGGAAAAAGCAGCCATATTGAAACAGCTCGCCATTTTGTTTTCATTTGATAACTTGCCTGGATTTTTTCTGTAACAAAATGGCCAGTGAAAAACTTTTAGAGAATCAAAATACCTACAAAATGAGGTATTAACGATCTCTGGGACTTTTTTCATCTTTAAGTTATAGCTTATCAAAGCTCACCTGCATGTAATGGGTTTCAATAGTGTGTTTAGCTTTAAGACACCCATCCTGTGGCACTTACTCCATCAAAACCCATGACAACTTTGTAGAGAAGGGTTGGTGGAATATCTTTGTCAAAGATAATTTCATAAAATTGTAAAATTTTGCATCAACTTTTGCACTTTAAAAATCGAAAATCACATTGATGGCGGTTTCAAACAACCCTTTCGTGCGAAATTTGTTACCCCTCCTTAAAAATGTGTATTCAAGAATGTAGCCTGATATTTTGGCTTAATTTAAAGACTCCAACCTTGAAGATCCAATTACTAGGACGAAAGTTATAGCCAACAATATCACTCGATGTTGAGTTATTTTTCATTAATTTTCACTTCAGTAATAATTCAAAATGGAAGAGTATGGTTGGCTTTCGAAGCCAACTTTCGTAAAAATACGAAAAGTACAATATTTTTACAAATTAACAAAACTTTTCACTTTGCAGAAAAGAACTTTTCACTTTGCTTTGCAAATTTGCGTTTGGTGAAACGTAATTTGCAAAGAGGAAAACTTTTCGTTTCAATAATTTCCTCTTTGCAAATTTGCGTTTGGTGAAACGAATTTTGCAAATTAAAAGTGAAAAGTTGTAAAGTGAAAAGTGAAAAGTGTTTAGTGAAATAGGCCCCAGATTTACGAAATACATTTTTCGATCTTGGCTAAGTACCTAATCCTCCGTATTTCAATGTGTAGGTATCTAGTATTTCAAATAAGCGAGATCCTACTGTACCTCTCACATTAAACGGTAGATGCTGTTTAAGTGTCTTCAGGGTCAGAAACGGTACATCCAGATTTACGAAATGCATTTTTCGATCTTGGCTAAGTACCTAATCCTCCGTGTTTAAATGGGTAGGTATCTAGTATTTCAAATAAGCGAGGTCCTACTGTACCTCTCACTTTAAATTGTAGAGTTGATTGTGCATAGGAATGTTACGCCGAAGATCGTTGGATCAAATCCAATCCCAGCCTTTTCATACAAAGGTGAATCTCTCACGCCATATTTTTTTTTATTTTAGACTCTTAACTTTGGTGTATGCAAGCAAAGCTAGCTTTTTGTTTTTTAAGATTTGAGATAATATTCGCATATCGCATCTCGTCCTACCTCTTTCCAAAGCATTTAAATATAAATAATTATTTTATTCACTCAGTTTAAAGTAATGTGCGTTCCTTAACGAATGTGAACAATATATTTTTGTTCAGGGCTCTAAATTTATCTTGGTTTGCACACTTGGCATACCTATTATATTATAATGGCTCTGTTTTAAGCATTACTACTCAAAACAAAATTAATTGGAATTTGTTCTCCATTTTTTTTTAAACTTTAATTAATATGAATGAACCTGATCCACAAATTTTGCTCACAAGTGACACTATTTCATTATAAATTAAATTGATTTGTTTGTTCACAGAATTTATTTGCATTTATATGTCTATAATTGTGAATGAGCTAAGCACATTATAAACAACACAAACAGTATTAAGGCCTGGTCAATCAGAACGCGGTCCGACGGGACGGTCAATACTTCAACACGGAAGGAAAGAACGCGGCGGGCAAATTTTGTTTGTAATTTCTTACAAAGACCGCCGGACCGCGCTCTGTTTGATACGGCCTTTATTCTCGGAAATCCTCCGATCCCGGATGACAAGCAAACAAAAACTGACAAAGAAGTGAGTGGGGTATAATAATGTCAAAATACTGTCAATCTTTCACCAAATAAACCAACGGGAGGTTACAAAATATTTTAACATACCTACCTACATAGTAACACTACACATGTACATGCATTCATATATGAAATGATTCTCTAATAATAATAAAATGATTACTATCACTCTCACTTTGTTTGTTTTGCATGAGTGTAGACGAGCTGAACCTTTTTTTGGCTATAAATGGTAATTCAGAGATGTTTGTATTCATAACTCTCATATTTCAACGCAATTAAAATGTAATTTCACTGAAATGTTGAATATTTACTAGTAAAATAAATCTGCTTTTTAATATTAAATAGGTAGGTATGTATATCAAATATGCCATTGATCACAGAGATTTTTTAATGACGAGGGTTGAAAAATGAAATAACGTTATCTATGTATAATTCTCATTAAATATTTCAATGTTATCATTAAATTAAGCAGATAACAATTTCTAATGGTAGGTATATGCTTATATAAGTATATGTACTTACTTTACTTTAGATGGCGCTCACAGCCCAGGATGGACTACGGCCTCAACTAACAATCCCCTCCAGCCAGCTCGGTCCCTAGCTATCTGCCTCCAGTTACGCAGTCCAAGTTTGTAGAGGTCGTTCTCCACTTGTGTGCGCCACGTAAGGTGGGGTCTTCCTCTGCTGCGCAGATCGTCAGGAGGTAGATTCGAAGACTTGTAGGGCTAGTGCGTCGGTATTCATACGCTCCGCGTATCCCAGCCATCTCAGCCGCTGTATTTTCAGCTTCTTGACCAGGTCGACGACGCTGTATGCTGTAAAGCCCTCGTTTTGCCCGAGCCGACGATTTTGACATTATCTTTTCTCTATGATAGCATCTACTTCGTCTTGTTCTCATTAACATCCAAACCCTTTTTCGCCGCCTCCGATTCAATACTTGCAAACGCGCGGCAACAGCTCGCTTTGTTCTCCCAATTATGTCAATATCATCTGCATAAGCAAGTAGTTGAACAGACTTTTGAAAAATTGTTCCTCTATTGTTGACTTGCGAGTTGCGTAAAATTGCTTCAAGAACAGGTGGTATGATAAGGGTTCGGTGGTGTTCTTGCCGACCTTGACGGAGCAGCGAGATTTCGCCGTCGTTATTCTGCACAATCGGACGAGTTATTCAGGGATGCCAAAATGCGTCATGGCTCTGTATAGCTCGTCTCTGTCTACGCTATCATATGCGACTTTAAAATCGATAAAGAGGTGGTGTGTATCGATTTGAAACTCCTGGGTTTTGTCTGAAATCTGTCGGAGTGTGATCGACGGTTGATTCGACGGGCCTAAAACTACACTGATAGGGGCTGATCAGATCGCTGACAAACGGTTTTAAGCGATCACACTGTACAGACGACAAGAATTTGTATGCGACGGCGACGTTGAGGAGACTTATACCTCTGTAGTTGGCACAGGTTAGAGCATCTTTTCGGTAGCGGCACTTCTGATGGCATTTTGGCAGTGTTTTCACTTGTCCTCTTCAGATGATGCTTGTGGGGGGATTGCTGAGAGTTTAAGAGATACGTGGTCTGCAAAAGTCCTGGCCATCTCTTGCGATTTTAGCTTCGCGACGTTAAATGGTTTTATAGCATCCGCTCATCTTTGTGGCGTCATGAATATCCGCATACTTACTTGAGCTACCACCAACTAGTGATCCGAGTCTATCTTGGCACCTCGGAACGTTTGGACATCCAGGATACTGGAAGCATGTCTGGCGTCTATCGCAACATGATCAATCTGGTTGACGGTTCGTTGATCTGGAGACCGCCAGGTACCTTTGTGTATATTGAGATGTGCGAATTGAGTACTTGCTATGATCACATTTCGTCCCGCTGCGAAATCAATCAGACTGAGTCCATTACCGGAAGTGATGTCGTGCAGGCTATGTCCTCCGACTATTAAAACAAAGATGCCCTCCTTTCCGTTCTTGGCGTTGAAGTCACCAAGAATAATCTTGACATCGTACTTGGGGCTCCTATTATACGTATCCTCGAGGAGATCGTAGAATTCTTCCTTGGTTGGGTCATCTTTTTCTTCCGTTGGGGCATGGGCACAGATCAACGTGATGTTTTTTAACTTTGCTTTGATGCGGATTGAGATCAGGCGTTCGCTTACATGCCTGAAGCCCAAGACTTCTTGCCTAAGTCTTCCCCTTACCACAACCCCACAACCAAAGAGCCGCTGAGCCTGCTCCTAGCAGCACTCACCGAAGTAGATGTCACACGAATTCATCCTTCGTACGCCCTCTCCATCCCATCGCACTTAACCTATCCAGGTTCTCCACTAATTGTCCTTGTTTCGTTGCTGGGGTCGTCAACATTAAAATCATCCATATCCAAGGCTTGTTGTCGTTTCGAAACCGACACTTTTTCCGTGGTAGCGACGCATGACCCCCTAGCCTGGAGGACCAGATCCTTATTATAACTCAAAGGACGGAGAGCCGGATAAACCGTTCCTTATAGGCCTGAGCTACGAATGCGTCGTAGTTGCCCATATAAGGTGTTTACTAAGTAGTTCAACCTTACTTGAACTGTAGACGCCACTGTTATTCCGTCTGGGGAATTCTTCCGCTGCCGCCTGAATGAAGGAGAAGTGCCTTAGTGGGAACACTCCTCCTGTATACCTAAAGGGTCGCAGAATTAATTATTATTCATTCAATTCTAGTCGGAGCAGTGGTGAAAAACACTCTAGGGGAATTACATAGGAGGTTCTTTTTCGTTAATCCGAAAGAGTCTAATTTGTTTATTAAGGAACGACTAACGACAACGAACTAGGGATCACCTGGGACTTCCTTAATAATCAAGTAATACTTTCTTTCTTAATATTAGAGCCCCTTATTACACGTGTACACATTTACCCGTGTTACACGTGTAATTAAATTATCCGTGTATGAATCGTCGTATGCTAAATTAACTTGTATTTATAAGTCCGTCGATAATATTTTTTGCGCAAATACTTTTTTGATGAAATGCAGGACCCCCCTATTGGTGTTAAAAAAGAATTTTAACTACACGTGTAATTTTATTTACACGTGTATTTAGAACCTACACGCATACACGTGGCACGAATACACGTGTAGCTAAATACACGCTTAAAATCGAGAGCTCTACTCAATATTGTATCTTTTAAGCTTCAAATAAATAAAATAATGGAATCTACGAAACTATTTTTTAATCTCTATGACAAGAGAAGAAGAGGAACTCGCTCTACATATTTAATTTGTTTATTTTACGAAAAACAAGAGATACATGATTTTCTTTCGTTAGATGAGTAATCTTTTTGGTCAGCCAGCATCCTCTTTGTTTTTTATTAAGCTATAACTCGTGGGAATTTTCAAATCAAGGCACTAAAAGTCAGACGGTCTAGACTAGCCACAAAAGGCATATGTGACTAGACATAATTTATCTGTTTTCATTGTCCTTCCACCAAGTATATATAAAGTCCACCCATAAATAGCCGAGACGAAGCCAAGGCATTGTGGTTTCAACATATCCGGCTTCATGTAGCCGGTGCAATATGACCACAAATTAACACCAAACGCTAACTTGAAAAAAAAAAAAATAAACATTTTAAAAACCATCATCCTTCTTCTCGACGACAATGAAGGCCCGCCCGCCGCGCGCCGGCCGAGTACTCACCATTTAAAATGCTATCAGTCACCCAATACCCTCCTTACTTCTCGAGTTCATGTTTAAATTGGAAAAGGTCAGTGCTCGAGAGAGCCTCCTGTCCTCGCCACAAATTAGAGTGCTAGTACAGTAGTGCTTCACGCTCGATGACATCCAAGAGGCATTAGATGATATCGCAAAGTGACGGTGACGGGCCACTAAAGCTCTATATGAGGCTCCATAACTGTGACATTGTTTTCTAGTTCGCTTTAGCTTTTTTATTGTTTTTATTTTCGTTTTGGCACTCCAGCAAGTAGTGTATTTTTTAATCATGGGGCGGAGTTGGAGGAATGGAGGAAGAGGCGGATATGTTATCCGCGAAGTGCTGGTTAATCTGCAAAAAATTGCAACTCTACTGTCAGTATTAAGTACCTCTACTAAATTGTATATTTATGTGGTAGGTACTTTTTGAACACTGGTTTAGTTCTGCTTCCGCTTCTGCAGCAGACTTTGAGCTCATTTTCGTGGGATCTCTACATCTATATATGTTAGGATTTTGAGTGTCTAGCTCACCACCGCACCATGCCCACCTTTACCTAATTTCCCAGCACCCATTTGTGTATTTCGGTCTACCCGTCCCTGGGTTGGATATAGGTACTTACTTTGTGCGGAAAGATAATCCGGTTAACTGTTAGTGGCACACATATATTTAGATTAAATATTTAACTCGGCACGTTTTTAAGAGGGGGATGACGCTGCGGCCACTAGAAAGGCTATCAGCTCTAATTCTTCCTCTACTGCAGCTGGACCTTTCCGATTGGAAAAGTTTATTTCCAAAGTCTTGCTATACAGTTTAGCTGTGAAAATGGAATGTCCATTCATTTGCATTTATATGTTGGTATATCTAATCTATGTAACCTATGCGATGGACGAACTGAAGTTATCGGCTGCATTTTTTAGATAAACTTTGGCACGACCTCCGCTCAGCACAAGTAACTGGGTTAGTTTTGATGGGTTAAAATAAATCTTGGTGGATTGGGTAAATTAGGTAGGTAATGAGAATACATGACGTTATTTTATTTTATGCTGTCGCTGTGTGAAGAGTTTTTGTATGTTTATTTTTTGTATTTAAGATGAAATCTTATGGCCTTTGCAACATGCATTGAACTGCTATTCGTTGATTTGATGAAAGAACAAGAAACAGATAAATATGTCCGTTAGTTTCAGAAAAATTTAGTTTAGCTGCCCAAAAAACAATATTTGCAGTTTTAACCTCAAAACTATTTCCGTTTTTGTATAGGTTAGCTCAAAAGGAGCAGAATTTATGTTATATTTCATAAATATACATCAAAGCCAGTGCTTCTCTTTTCTTTACAAATTTTTCAAACTTGGCAATTTTGCAAATATACACCTTCATTTATGTACATATGTATCTTGCAACTGCTTAAACTTTTTTTATTATTATTATTTCTCCATACAAAAATTATAGTCTATAAATAGTGGGTAAATTCAAATTATTTTTTACAACTTAACCATTTTAGAATAAATATTAGGAGGCGATAGCCGGAGTTAAGTACCTACCCCATCCGGAGAGCGAAAATGATAAGTTGCAATTGGTCGGTCCAGGAGAGACGAAGTCGATCATTTCCAGTACTCAAATCTGAACTCTGAAATATTCTATTACATCACCTTCTTTTTAAGATATTCCCGTTTTTATCGCTGTTTTTGAGGTTATGTTATAAGTTTGCATAATTTGTTTCCACGTAATCTGTTGGTTAGATATAGACTGCATCCAAGAAAATTTATAAATTCTAACAATTTGATTTTTGCACCTAATATAAGGTGTTTTTTTAATTGAACCTTACCTAAATTCCATCCCATAAAACCGGAAAAGTTTTTGGTCCATCACCCTTAAGGCTGTTTCCTAATGCGACGAGAAAACGAGACGTGTCAGCGGGACGAGATCTGTTCGCAGTTGTTGTTCCCTTTCAAACGGGTTTCAAAGAATGAAATAATACATATATTTTTTTTTTTTTTCAATTTTTCGATCTTTATGAAGTGAGGTGACGACGAGAAATGCTGAATTCTTTTTTAAGAGAGAACAACTGCGAAGAGATCTCGTCTCGTTTTCTCGTAGCATTGTAAAACAACCTTCAGTGTTTTTGCATCACTAAACGTCACAGTAATGGAATCTTTCATCCCCCAAATATCATGCACGAATAAGGGGGCACCTTCTTTGATAAAGTTTGCTTTTATTTATCAGAAACAAATTTAAAATTTTGAGGAAACTCCAATCTGCCGAAGAAACAAAGTACCTACACTTTTCCGATTTTTTTTTTTGGTGTGCTGAACTTGTTTTTGAGATGAATCCTCTTGAAAATCATAAAAAATCGTAATTTAAAAAAAGTCTCTCACGCACCTCACTGTGGAAGAGGGTGTAGGTTCTAATGTATGTTTCATTCACGACTGTCTTATGTCGAGTGAAGAAATAAGAAGTATAACACTCGAATTGAAGTCTGAATAAAAATGATTTGTGAGTTCAAGGATATTATTATAAGTGACGCGTCATCCTTTTTGTGCTTACTTATAGTAAAAATATTTTTAACTGCATGAATTTAAATAAAATCAATGAATAACGTTTTTGCGAGTAAATATACCCTTATACATATAAATATACCCTTATACATATTTGCCGTAATTAAATATAAAATAAAAATATAAATATTTCCATATAATTTTTTATTCTCAACACTTTGTTGAAATTATTTTTTACCAAAAAAATAAAATAAAAATAAAAATACTCACAAAATAAAATAAAGGTTGGAGTGAACAACAGTGTACACTTGCATATATTTTAGTGAACGTCAACCCGCTGAAAAACTTGATTTAATATTTTCATATATCTATACGGTCCAGTCCAGTCAATAGGAAACCAACGATCTTAATGCAGGGGGCCACCGAAATGTGCACTCCATCAGCAAACTGCTTTCTACATCGAAAAACAACGAGCTTCATATTTGGTATATAAAGCTTAAAAGGTCGTTATGAATAAATTAAAAATGTACCTATTTGTTTATGTTTGTTGGAGATTCGCATTTAATTTACACCATTTTGTTGTTATAATGCTGGAGAAAAAAAAATGGTGGCTATATGATGTACATAGGTAGGTATAGAAGAGTGATGGGTGCATTTTCAATTTTCAAGAAATGATTATGATAAATAAAATGCACGACTGCCCTTGTAGTTTAAACCAGTTGCGATTTCATAAAAATATTAAATAAACTAAATATTATTGTTTGGGATTTCACCAAATATAAAATGGACGACTGGGTCGCAAGTGCTTGGGCCTTATATGTATGATCGCACTGTGGTTTTAATGTCTGACTGTAAACCTAGGTACTCAGATTTTTAACAAAATAAACTTTCTATGGGAGGCTAAATCTTTTGTCGACTGCTAAAAAAGTTTCAGATAACTGAAATATGATAAAATTTCAAATTAATTTGAACTAAATTAAATAAACAACTTCTTTTTACATTGCGATGAAACGATTTTTAAGAAATGCATTTTTATACCTATTTAAAAATGTTTAAGAAAAAAATTGGTATGCCAATTTAAAGTATGTATTAGTCATATGAATTATCAATTTTGCAGAAAACATTTTTGATTTTAACATTGAAAATTTTTATAGGATTGATTTGCGAAAATTATGGTGTTACCAAAATGATTAAACTAACAAATGAATTCAAGATATGGAAATTTTTTCTAGCGTATATGTAGGTAGCGTATCAAATTTTTATTTGGTGTTACCAAAAAATTACCAAAATGATTAAAGTGAATAAACAAACAAGCGAGAAAACGTGTGGTTAGTTTCGGTTATAATCTGACTTATCTTTGTGCTTTGTGAGGTATATTTAGATTAGAAACATTCAGTCATATTAATTAGATTGCCTTAGAACACTCTTGGACAGTTGTCCAGCTAGCCACTATCTAAATAGTTGGACAACTCATTATTATTAATCATATTTCAGCAGCTGTCTAACTACGACCTCATATTGAGCCGACTTTTTGGCTACGTTCAAAGGAGATTTCTTTCATTTCAACATAACTTTTCGATTCGCAACAAAAAAATTGCTTTAAGGCTCTCCCAAACCAACGCGACACATTCGGTGCGACAGCGACACTTTCCGCAAGCAAAATTTATTTACACTGGCGACATGAATAGTCGCGTCGCGGCAGTGTGGGGACTCTCATTAATCGCCATGTAAATAAATTTTGATTGCGGAAAGTGTCGCTGTCCCGCCGAATGTGTCGCGTTGGTTTGGGAGAGCCTTTACTTTGTTCATTGAATGTGCCAACTTTAAAATGGTTGGACAGCTGTCTAAAGTTAGACATACGTTGGAATGGGTTTATTAATAAGACTGATTGTTTGCAGGATTTTTTTTTAAATCATATTATAAATTGGGTAAGGTTGGGTTTAATCGATTAAGGGGTTGTTTAACAATGTCTGATAAAAGTTTTAACTAAAACTATAATCGCAACATATTCTTTACCTACACAATTAGTTTTTCTTTGGTTCACAAGTAGAATGAATAACAATAATTTTGATGTATCAAACGTAACTGTACATGCTACATAAACTGCACAACAGTTATTAAATTTACAGATTTCACTTATAGAGTAACTAATGGGGACATTGAAATTGACTTTATTTTACTAGATAAACGAACCCCCTTTAGAACTAGTTCTTCCGTGAGACTAACTTTGAAGAAAGTCAATAATATAACCGTTTAGAGATTCGAAAAAGATTCCTGAACCAACACCGCACTCAATCTTTGAACCATCAGTAAACATAAAAAGTTTATTCGATTTCGAAGTCTCTCGTCAATGCCTCATCCTTCCAGTCAAGTCTGGATGGAAATACAACTTCAAAATCCCCAATGAGGCTCAAAGCAGGAGTGTAGTAGTAGTAGTCACATAAAATATATTGGTAGAAATTGCAAACCTATAAAAGACGCTAAAGGCATCGGTTGGGCAGGATCGTAAGATACTACATGCATTGAAAGCTATGCTGGCTTTCATTAATCGTTCTAGTTTAAATAAGGGTCGAGAAGACCGCCTAAATATTTCGCCCTGATGGAAGACAGAAAAAGGGTTCAGTTTTACTTTTGTTAACGTTAACATTTAGTCCACAACTCGTATCCCAATTAGCTTTTCTCAGGGCGAGCTCTGTGAATTGTCACTAATCAAGAGCAGGAATTTTTTCAAAAAAAAAGAACGGTTTCTAAAAGTACATACTTATCTTTTTCCATAAGACTTAGATAGTTAAAATTGGCGAAAAAAGGATTATTCAGATTTGTAAGCGCGAACATCTCAAAATCTGACCAGATATGATATATGATATCTACATACATACAATAACTTTGAGTTCGGATTCGAATTAGGTTTCTGCGACAAAAATTTTGTAATTAATAGTCAAACGCCAAAACATTGAATTATTAATTAAATTTTTGTCTAAATTTTAATTTGTTTGGAAATAAAATGTTAAGCAAAGTGGAGTTATTTTTTGAACAAAATTATCTTGAAAGAAATGAAGAAGAAAATATTAAAATGGGGAGATTAAGAAGAAAACTTAGAGACAGTTCTAACCCTTTGGAAATCCCAGATCATTTGTAAGATCTAAACTATTGTTAATTATTTTCAAAGGTTTAATTTTTTTCTTTTCAGAGGTTTACTCTTTTTTTCGAATAAACACGGATGCGTTTCTGTTTATAGGTACTTGGAAGTGGTAGCTACCAAAACTGTGTGGGAAATGATTTTGGTTTGGGTCTTTCCCAACCAACAGTCTCAATCATTTTTGACGAGGTCATAAAAGTGTTAGAAGCAAAACTTTGTCCGGCTTAGATTAAAACTGAAATGTCCGAAACAGAAAAACAAAACTCAAGGAACTACTTCCACAGAAGGTTCAGATTACTTGGTATAGTGGGATTGGTGGATGGAAATGATATTGGAACAATTCCTCCACACAATCTTCAGCATCAGTATTTATACCGGAAGGGCTTTTATAGTTTAAATGCAAAGATAGTAAGATTTGTTATTTCTGTCCGATTTTTATTGATTAATATGTATACTTTGTTTTAAAGGCTTGTGACCATAACATGAAAATTCGGTATGTTGATGCCAGATATCCTGATTCTACAAATGATTCGTCTGTGTGGAATTGTAGTGAACTGAATGATGGTGGCAAACTGGAGAGATATTAATTTACGTACTTCGGTACGTTACCTAATAAAAGTGTTTTTTCTTTTAAAATTAAAAATTTACTCATACAAATTTTATTTTGCTTAGGGGATTCCGGCTATCCTTTGCAGTCGTGTTTGCATTCGAAAGCAAGAAATTTTGGTCGAATCGTTATGCATAGATATTATTAAATAATCGAATTTACATAGTTCTAAGTTCGATTCGTTACTCATAATGAGGGCCTATCCCTATATTGTACTAGCAGGCTCACGCTCGCCTTGCTTCGCTTGTTTAAATAAATTTATGATTATAATGCCTCAGAACACATTCATCATCATCAGCCATTACGGCCACCAGTATGCCCGAAGTGTGTGTTTAAAAACTAATTGCAGACCTAAATACTCGTACTTAATCAAAGTTTGTATGATTATGAAACATCAATTTATATCCTGGTGTTAAATTGGAAGGTCTCTTAAGTACTTCCTTTCGTGTTAAAACATGTATCGAATAAATTTAACGTTTCACTAGATGTGCTTTCTTAAGCCTAGTACGCTGCTGATGCGGAACGAAATTTTTAGTTGGTTTTCAACAACGAAATGCTTACGAAAACCGCAACGAAAAATTACCCAGTTTGCAAAAACAAAAACCAAACACAAACGCATAAAAATCATCCGGCTTTAATTGCCTGTACCATTAATTGTGTGCGGAAAAGTGACATTTGGTCTCTATTCTTGTTTATTTTTCTTGTTTCTTTCATCACAACATGACTTCCTCCAATTAATCTGCTACAATTATCGATTTCGCTGATCGAACAGCGTACCTCAGAAGGAAAAGCGCAACGAAATTTTTCATTTGTGATTTCGTTATGTCATTTTTGTATGGGATTTTTCGTTTCGCATTAGCAGCATACTAGGCTTTACAAGAACCAAAAGTGCCGATAAATAAGCCAGTAAATTAGTGAATATAAAAGTAAACAAAGAGTGTGGAATATGTAGAAACTCAAATGTCAGTATTGCGTAGATTGCTTTTCACTTACAAAAGGTCGGAAACCATTGTAATTATTCAATGGTAAACAGAGCCACAGAAATAAAGAGTGGACAGAAAAGAAGATATATATATCTAGCGATTTATTGAACTGGCATTGCTGCGCTAACCATCCAATAACATGCACCTACTATAAATATATAGGTAATTGTAGTCCAAATATGATAGGACCTTAAAAATGCTTCTACTAATGCTTTACAGATTTCAAAATGGAAATAAGATTCAATTTTGTTATTCGTAGATAAAAATGAAAAGTTAACTACCTACATGCCGACATACACTAATAACTAATCTACGACAAATGAATCAGTGTTAAACTGTAATATATTATGCTCGTAAAGCTTCAGGTAAAACCAAACAAATTGTTAAATTGCATACAAGGCAATTAATTGAATTCGAAATCTCTCACTACAAAAAAAAAAAAAAAAAAAAAACAAAATAGGACATTCAAACCGGACCACAAATGTGAAATTGAAATTAGTTAAAATGCATTTGGAATAAATCATAAATAAATATACATATGTAGGTATGAATCATGAAATTAAAATTCGGATATTTGCAAGGATTAAATTTAAACTGAAAATCCATGACTCTCTGATGTGAAAATTTACATTGTTATCCGTTGTTTTCGTGGTGTCCACCACATTTTTCGGCTTAGTTCCACTTCTCTGCTAGACTGAATTATCCACCACAATACCAATCGATGAATCTGTGTGAATAAATTATTCGAATTATGGATTTATAAAATTATTCGAAAAAATCATATTTCCCTTCGGTTAAAAATGTATGCCCGATGGAACCTCTGCGACAAGGCCGAGAAATAAATAGTCTATTTATGTGTTTGTGTATATTTGATATCCTTAATGGCAAAGGATATTAGTGAACACATTTTATTTATTATTGTTGACTTCACAATAACACATCAGTCATAATTTAAAGCCCGATTAAGCAATGAAACGTGAGAAGAATTATCTGGAACAAAAACTGCGTCGGGAAATTTTTCGTAGAACTCAATTTATAAAAGCAAAAAATGGTTTTTGTTTTTTGGTTTGAGGATGTTTTGTTATTTGTATTTTATATGCTATACATAGGTATTTATTTAATCACAGTGAACTCTCTCTTAACCAGACACTGACCGGTAGGTACTAACAAATTTGTACGGTTATGAGAGGTATCCGCTTTATGAGAAAAAAAAATTAATTTAGCTATTAGCTTATTTAGCTATGAGGTACCTATAGGTAAAAAGGGGCAACATAAAAAGTATAGCTGTACAGTGAACTGGGGTGAACAAAAAATTAAGTAAACTGGGGCACATTCGGCACCATTAATTCAAAGTTCCATATTTAGGAAATTTATAAAGGTGTATTGATAAACTTTATACAGTTAATGAAACTTTAAAATTTATTAATCAAAATAAAATACGGAAGTTTTTCAGATCATTTACAAAACACTCACATATTTTTATAATTTGAATCAAAACTGAAAAATAAAATTAATTTAAATCATTAAATATTATATTTATTTAATAAAACGAAAAACTTTTTTTTATAAAAAAAAAATCACAATGGCTCACAAAACTTAACAAAAAAATCACCACAATAATGTCGTTACTTTACGTAGTAGTGAGCCAAGTTCTTAAGTCAATATTTTAAAGTAATATTTATTCCAAGACCGACATATTGCTGCCAGATTCGTAGGATGAGGTTCCTACTTTCAATTTAATTTCTTCAGTGTTGAGGAAAGAAATATCTTCAATAAAGGGTTCCCCAAACTGAAATTACCCACACTAACCGTGCTTACTTGCGGTTTCCAGGGAAGAGTGTATATATGGGGAGAAGTTGTAATCAGCTAATCGAAAAAGTAGGAACATATTTTATTCAGCCTCTACAAATGTGTTTGTCTTCTATAAATCTATACTATTATATAAAAGAGTAACTTTTTTTGTTTGTCAGTTTGGCTGTATGTATGCACTAAACTCACAAACAAACAAAAAAACTCTTTTAAAAAATAGATATAATACAAATTTCACTTATCTGGTATGCTATAGGATACAGCAGAAAAGAAAATTTTTGTTAAATACAGAATAATAAACAAATTAAAAACATACCACAAAAAAAATCGTATGGAAATTTTCTAAAATCAAGCATGTAGGTATTTTCCTTGCAAAATTCTGTTTTATAGATTTTCAACTCACATTTACTTCAAGCTCAATTATTTATAAGGAGGAGTTGTTTTGCCATGGAAAATTGCCTTTTGTGGCATGTCCATGTGGATTTGGCTGGTTCCGGTACTATCCGGTTCGTCAAATCCATATCTTTGGTGGGCTGATTTTTTGGAATCGGCGCAAAAAAAAAAAGTAGTTTAGGTAGGGTAATATTTTTTTTTGTTTTTTTTATTTTTTATTTGTAGGGAAATTTTTTGATGAAAATTAAGTGGTGGGTAGTAAAAAATCTTCATCGAAAAAAAAAAAACAAATCAAACCATGTGCAGAATAAATGTGCCTGGTGGGAGCGAGATAGTGAGTAGTTGTTTTTCACCGGCGAAAAATCGTGTTGATATTATTTTGTAATAGGAAAAGTTGAAATAAAAAAAAAAAAAAAAAAACATCAACGGTAGGGATTTTCTCTATAGTAAATGAGTGGAGGAGTAGGTACTTCGGAATTTAATTTCTTAAAAATTTTTCAGTCAAACAACTTAAAAAAAAAAGAGTGTAGGTAATAAATGTTTGCTACTGAAATTTTTTGGTTGGGTGGTGGGTGTTTGCTGGATATGGTAAATGGAAACGAACTTATAGGCAAGGGGCGTGCACAAGGAGGGGTAATGGGCATTTAATGCACCCCTAATAAAAATTATTTTTAATTTTTTTTTCTGAGTAAATTAAACAATCAAGGGCGAACGTAAATAGGATGGGGGGTGCTTATTACATAAATCGGCTTAGTTAATTTAATTCACAACTTGAGTTCTAATTGTTGGATTTTAAGGTAAGACTGAAATTGGTTGGTTTGGCAGTGGGTGGTTGGTTTTTAAATACTTTATTTAGGTTAGGTACAAATTTTTTCATGAGGATAAGTGATGGTGGGGTGGTAAAAATATGTATGCAGGTTTTTTGGCAGCGAATTATTCTTCATCGTCAAAAAATAAAAAAAAAACAATTCAAACCATGTGCAATGTGCCTTGGTAGGTGGGAGCGAGATAGTGAGTAGAAGTTGACTGTTTTCGCGTTTCGCCGTCGACGAATCGTGGTGATATTTTTGTGTATAGGAAGGTATGGTAAAACAAAACAAAACATAAACAGTCGGTAGGTATTTTCTATAGTGTAGTAAGAAATGATTGGAGTAGGTATAGGTATGAGTAGGTAGGTATAATAGGCAGCAGAAAAAAATGTTCGTATCTAATCTACTAAAATTGGTTGGTTTAGCGGTGGGTGGTTGGTGATGGTGAATGGAATCGAACTTATTTAGAGGCAAAGGCGTGCACAAGGAGGGATAAGGAGGCATTTGCGCCCCTTATACAAATTATTTTCAATTTTTTTTTCTGAGTAATTACACAATCAAGGACGTACGTAAATAGGATAGGGGGATGCTTATTACATGAAAATCGACTAAATTTAAAACGTGAGTTCTAATTGTTGGATTTTAAGGTAAGACTGAAATTTTTATTGGTTTGGAGGTTGGTGGTTGGTGATGGTGAATGGAAACGAACTTATTTAGTGGCAAGAGCGTGCACAATAAGGGGTAAGGGGGCACTTGAATCACTAATACATTTGTTTTTCTAATTCATTTTGTTGAGTAACTATGGGTGGGGTGGTAAAAAATGTATTCCGGTTTTTTGGCACGGAATTATTCTTCATAGACGGCAATAACCCTTGCTGGGAAAAAAATGCTTCGTTTTAAGAATATGGTAGGTATATGGTAGAGAAGAAGAAAAAATTTAACATTTCATTGATAAATTATTGATTTCTTTGTCAAGTGGTTACTAACAAAATTCACGGTCGTTCGTTCCTTAGGGGGTGATGGGAGGTAGGTATAACATAACATACAAATAGTCTGATTTTCAAAGTTGTCTTAAAATTACACTATAGGCAGGCAGGTAAGGTACATAATTAGGTGCATTACATTTTTATTCAAATGCAAGCCCACACAACCCACACATATAATTTTAGGAAAATAATTGTCAATGTTCATTGATACGTGTGGAGGCTTATTTTCAATGTTACCTGACAAAAAAAACGTCAATGTTACCTGACAAGTAACATGGATGGTGTGTAGCGCTCTTTAAGCTGAACATTTTCGAGTGCTGATTTTAAATCATCTTTTTGGTCGATATTTGGTTGTCAAAGGTTTTACTAAAGAAGACCCGGGCAACGCCGGGTTTTATCGGCTAGTGCATTATATGACTGGTCTGCCTGTCTTATGTTTCTCAGCGTCACTTTCACTTTCTTTCAACTGAAGATGCTGCATACAAGTACCTTCACATTTACGTCAAAATATTTTACTTCAGGGCACCACCGGAAGGTGTCGAATGCGCCCCGTCAGGTGCCGAATGTTCCCTTTGTAAAACAACGAATGTGCCCCCATGTCACAAATTTCTTTTTAAAGTTTATTTTAAAAAAGGATATGAAATATGAACGGATTTGTGTTGGTTGTTTAATGTAAAGACTATTGTTGCCAACACTGTTCAAAAAATATCTCTTTTATTTAAAAAAAAAAATAAACACGTAAAAAATTACAGTCAGGGCCAACAATACACATAAACACTTCTAACTCTTTTGACAACTACCGAGAATTTTCAAAGTTCAAAGCACGTTTTTGTAGTAGCCGTGGCGGTGGCGTGATGGTTAGTGCGATGGACTGTCATGCCGGAGGTCTCTCTTATTTAAAAAAAAAAATAAACACGTAAAAAATTACAGTCAGGGCCAACAATACACATAAACACTTCTAACTCTTTTGACAACTACCGAGAATTTTCAAAGTTCAAAGCACGTTTTTGTAGTAGCCGTGGCGGTGGCGTGATGGTTAGTGCGATGGACTTTCATGCCGGAGGTCGATCCCCAGCCTCGCCACCTATTTATTTAAAAGAAAAAACGGCTACTACCTCTTGCGAGGAAGTGAAAAATCCTCCAAGAGTATCTCCTGTCACAGAAAAGTGCCGCTCGTTAGCCGTTCGGATTCGGCAATAAACTGTAGGTCCCCTCCATTCCTGGAGACACGCACACAGGAATGGTTGAGAGTTGTAAGTCACAAGGCCCTAGTTCTTCATGAGCTGTTGTGCCATAAAATTTATTTTTTTATTTTTAAAGCACCTTTTGGTTTTGACAGAAGGTTGCGTTCAGCATTTAAACTATTGGTTTACACATGAACGAACATAGTGAAAACGTCAATTCGCAATGTGCCCCAGTTTTAAATCTAGCTATCTATAAAATAAAATTATGCAAAAAAAGCAAATACATAAACACGAAATATTTTTTTTCTGTTCGCCAGTTAAAAAATTTGTAACATGTTGGACTTTGCATTTTTTGATAATCAAACTCAAAATTTTTAAAAAATAGTGAAAAACATTGTAGTCTAACTAATTTTTTTCAATTTTTGTATGTTATTATAGGTATAGTACATTTGTTGTTGATGCTCCTATCATTTTTAAGTCAAACACTGAAGAGTAAATGCTCAACTGTTTTTTAGTTTTTGAGAAAATTAAAAATAACGGGAGCGACAATTTTCTAAAAAAATTGACTTACAATAGAAAAACAATTTTAAACTAAATTCGAATAAACTTTAAATATGAAAAAAAAATCAGAAATATTACCTGTAATTGAATCAATTCTTGAGCCTTTATGAACTTATGAGCGAAGCGGGTAACCCAAGGAACTGTTTATTGAAAAAACTGTTAACATTGGCGCCTGCTTGATGACTGAAACTGAATATATACCCTTAGCTGAGCAACAGTCTTACACTCAAAGAAAATTACTGGTTTTGTTTTTCTGATAGATTTTACTAGTCAAAATCTTGGTAAATGTTATCGTTTTCTGGTTAGATTAGTGGTAAAATGAAGTTTATCAGCTTCCTGGTACCCGGTACTAAAAGTACCAAGATTTTTCTGATTGCATTTACCAGGCAAAATCTTGGTAATGGTAAATGCAATCGTTTTCTGGTTAGATTTGATCGGATTTCGTGGTAAAATGAAGTTTATCAGCTTTCTAAGTAACCGGTACCAGAAATCCGACTGGTAAATTTTAAACTGATTTTTCTGATTGTATTTACCAGGCAAAAATCCTGGTTATTATCGTTTTTCTGGTAGATAATATCAGATTTCGTGGTAAAATTAAGTTTATCTGTTTTATGATAACCGGAACCAGAAACCAAACTGGTAAATTTCGCACTGATTTTTTTGATTGTATTTACCGGGAAAATGTCCGGGTAAATATTATAGTTTTCGTGGTGTATAACATCAGAGTTTTTGGTAAGATAAAGTTTATCTGCCTTCTGGTAACCGGTACCGGTAGTTTTACCACCGTACTGAAAGCATCTATGTAAATAGTGTGCTAATAACTTTTTCTGAATAATAACAATACACATTAAAAAATAAAGCAGCTCCTGCCTGCCTACCTTGCCGAGCTTCTGCCCTTATTTAACAGAGTTTATTCCGTCTGAAAAGTATTTTGGTTTTTGGAAACAATTAACTCTCTACTAGTGCTTACTTATGTAAATGTACGAATTCTTTTTTAAAAATCTGATATTTTTCATTAACTTTTGAATTTAGAAATTGAAAAATCTTTTTGGCGCAGAAAAAGTTCCAAAGTGACAAAGTGGATTTAGTATGATACTAAAAACATAAAAAAGGCATTTAGTGATCAGGTGAAACATTTTTGCTTACCTACTTTCCCATCTCGTCGTGATATGCGTCGGCTACCTAGTACGTGACCGGTAAAAGGGAGTTCAAATCCTTTGATTCTGCGAGCGGGCCACCCACATTATTGTTCTTCAAGAAAACTCAATTGATTTGTGCAGTAGGTCAAACTTTTGGCATGTGAACTTTTCTGACCTTGGCGATTAAAGTCATGATTACATGATTGTTTAAAATAAAACACATTGAATCCGAAGAATTAATAAATTGGTTAATATTTTCCCTGATTTCCTTAAAAAAGTTTGGTAAACTGTTCTATTTAATTTTTAACAACTAAAAACTACCGAATAATATACAGGGTATCCCCTAATTCGTGCATGATATTTTGGGTAATCGTTTGGGTTACGGTTGGGCAGAAGTATCTTTATTTATTTTTTTTTTTTCATTTTTCAAAAACTTAAAAAAGAATTTTTCATCGTTTTCAGTATTTCACTAAAAATTGATATGAGCATTGAATATTAAGAAAAACAGTGGCACTTGATGACCTGATAACGCAAAATTAAAAAAGAAGAAAATCAACGTGAAAAACATTCACATTTGAATAATTTCTCAAAAACTTTTAATTAAAAGAACTTGATTTAAAATACAAATAAAAAATATTCGTTTTCAAAAAAGGTATAACGCATCATTGTATAAAATTTTATTAATTTTTTAATAATTTTTTCCACTTTAAGTCAATTTTTCAGAAATTGACCCTCCCCGTGTCAGGGTGGAAGATAGAATTTTTCACTTTTACAATTATTTCCCTAGAATTATCCCAGGAATCATCCCCTTAAATATCATGTACACCCTGAATAATAAAAAATAAAACTTACTAACTTCTTTCTTTTAATATACCAATGTATGTTAAATTAATATTTAATCAATTTTAAAACAATTCCAATATTTTCTATTCAATATTTGCATATGTAATTATTTGCAAGTAATTTAGTTTAAACTGAAAAATAAATATGCACCAAACAATATTTACTCGTACCATGTAAAAAAAGAAAAAAGTAAATAAAAAGTAATTAAGTTTAGCCTATTTTATATTGGTGTTGTAATCAAAAGCTAACATTTTATAATATTTATTTTATTTATCAATCAAATATTTTTTCTACTACTTTCTAGCTATTTATTCTGGTTAGGTAGGTACATACATAGTTCCTCTTCTTCGTACCTACCTAGTTCTGTAATTTGATTAAGCACTTCGCAACGAAATTGATTTGACAATTTATTGTGGACAATTTCCTTCTAGGCATTTGCTAAATTTTCAAAATCAACAGATTTATTTTTTAATTAAAGAAAAATCGATTCCTAAAGTTCGAAAACCATTTATAGTTGATTTCACGAGGTCTGCTGATGCAACCTAGCAAGCAACCACCATCACCCTTCTTAGACATCACCGCATATTGGATTACTCTAATAGCAGGTAACCATCGTTGGCATCGAGTACCACTCAAATGCAAAACTATGAATTTTACGTCTAAGCCAGCCAGTGGCGTAGCGTAGGGGGGCGAGGAGGGCGGTCCGCCACAGGCGGCACTTTCAGGGGGAGGCTTTTTTTTTTAACAGAATTGATTTTTTTTTCTTTCAATAATGGGAATATATCCAGAAAATCGATTTTTTCTTCTAAAAAATTCGAATTTTTTGTTGAAAGGAATTTGACATTAATAATATCTTGTTACTTGAACCATTTCATTTTTTGTCGCACCTATTGAAATGCTTCGATTCTAGCTTACCAATGTCTAGAAAATTTTCGGAACTTAACTCAGAGTTTTGTTGGAATTAGTATTACCAGAAGTTTGAATTATGTATCACGTTATTATCGATACTAGACAGTACGGAAACGTCTAATTATATCCAACTATTTTCTTACATTGGAAAATAGACTCTCATAGGCTATTTCATAAAGCCCTTTTAAATATTTATCAGGCTTCTTAATCTTAAAATGACGTTTGTCCCATTAAAAATTCTTCATTTAAAAATCTCATAGGCTGTTCATTTAATATTTGTGTCATTAAATTGAAAGATTGTTTTTGTTTTTAAGCGGAATAAGTTTAATAGGATTTAATTTTATTTTTAATTGTGGCATCTATTGATTAGATTTAGATTTGAATTCACTGCACATATATAGCTGAAATGGTAGTGATGGAATTGTTCTGTAATAGCGGGGCTTTGTAACCAAATTTCTGTTCAAGCAAAAAAAAACTGGTCGGAAGAAAGCATGCCCGATGAATTGAACCTCGGTATAGTGTGCCCCATCCTATCGGTATAGTGTGCCCTATCCACAAAAAAGGAGATGCTCTGACCTGTTCCAACTACAGTGGTATAAGTCTCCTCAAAGTCGCATACAAAATCTTGTCATCTGTACTGTGTAATCGCTTAAAACCGTTTGTCAACGATCTGATCGGCCCCTATCAGTGTGGTTTTAGGCACGGCAAATCAACCGTCGATCAAATGTTCACACTCCGACAGATTTTGGAACAATTCCAGGAGTTTCAAGTTGATACACACCACCTCTTTATCGATTTTAAAGTCGCATATGATAGCGTAGACAGAGACGAGCTATACAGAGGAATGGCGCATCTCGGCATCCCTGCCAAACTCGTCCGCTTGTGCAGGATGACGATGGAGAAATCTCGCTGCTCCGTCAAAGTCGGCAAGAACACCACCGAACCCTTTGATGTCGAGAAAGGTTTGAGACAAGGCGATGCGTTATCATGCAACCTCTTTAACATCGTACTTGAAGCAATTGTACGCAACTCGCAAGTCAACAACAGTGGTACAATTTTTCAAAAGTTCGTTCAACTACTTGCTTATGCAGATGATATTGACATAATTGGAAGAACGAAGCGAGCTGTTACCGGTGCGTTTGCAAGTATTGAATCGGAGGCGGCGAAAATGGGTTTGGCTGTTAATGAGGACAAGACGAAGTATATGCTATCATCGAGAAAGGAATCTCAACATCGTCGGCTCGGGCAAAACGTCACGATGGATAGATACAACTTCGAAGTCGTCAAGGACTTTGTCTACCTGGGCTCCACTATAATATCGCAAAATGACATCAGCGCAGAGATCAAACGAGGAATTACTCTTGCCAATCGCTGTTTCTTTGGGCTAAGAAAGCATTTGAGTAATAAAGCCCTCTCTCAGAGAACCAAGGAGACCTTATATAAGACCATAATCATCCCGGTCCTGCTATATGGGGCAGAGGCATGGACCCTGTCAAAAACGGATGAGAATCTGCTTGGGGTGTTTTTAAAAGAAGATTCTTCGGATGATTTTCGGTCCAGTCTGTATCGATGGAGTATGGAGAAGAAGATTTAACAACGAGCTTTACGGGCTTTACAGCTGAAAATACAGCGGCTGAGATGGCTGGGATACGTGGAGCGTATGGAAACCGACACACCAGCCCGACGAGTCTTCGTCACCTTAGGTGGCGCACACAAGTGGAGAACGACCTCCACCAACTTGGGTGTGTAACTGGAGGCAGCTAGCTAGGGACCGAGCTAGCTGGAGGGGCTTGTTGGTTGAGGCCGTAGTCCATCCTGGGATGTGAGCGCCATCTACAGTAAAGTAAGTAAGTAAAAAAAAACTGGGTTATTTAAACTTAAACAAGCAATGCTATTGTCGTTTTACTAAAACTATAAAAAAAAACGGAAGGCAACTACTTGCATGTTGCATGTTAGTAAAATTTTTCCTTCAGTGTTCCATGCGCTTTTCAGCTTTTTACGCGTTTAGGTATAGAGTAAAAACGTCATAACCAAAATCGACATTTTTTATTATTTATGATTATTATTATTATGAATATTATTAAAATATTATTACTTTTAATTTTTAAATTCAACGGATTTGCTTTTTCTTAATATTTAATAACTACGCAAAAAAAATGTTCACTGTCAGTAACTTTTGCTCCGTTTAGCTTTTAGTGAGTAGGTACTCTACAAAAATTGACTTAGAAGAGGACACATACAAAAAAGAGAACTACATAATTTAATGAAAAAAAGAAGGAATAAGAAAGATCGGTGTCAAAAAAGAGACCATGTTTCCCTTTCAAAGAGACCCTACGACAATGATAATGACTGTCCTTGCCGGAAAGTTATTTCGCTCTATACTATAGTTTTTTAAATTGAAATACCTAAATAAGAGGGCGGCAAAATTTTCTTCCGCCCTAGGCGGCTGATTTCCAGGCTACGCAACTGAAGCCAGCCTTTGCTACTGCTGCATTATTCGGGGTTTGCATACAAATTGAATTTGCGAAGCAGAATCGATTTGGGGCTTTTAGAAGACTCACACACCCCACCTTTACAAGCTTTCTATTCACAAACAAAACGAATATACTGCAATGTCACCATCACCGCCAACGCTCTGCGGATCTTTTTAATGGTTTCGTCCATAAGTGAGGTTAGGTTTGACAAATAGAAACAGCGTGCCGGTGTTGTTGTGTAAACTAAGGCACTAAGTTTCTATTCCCGTTTATTTGTGTTAGTACACAAACAATAACAACCGTTACCCGGTTATGTAGGGAATGCAATGGTGTTATTTCAGACAAACTGACAAAAAAATATGTTTGTAAATAAAAAACTAAGCAAAGAAAAATGATAAATTCAATTGCTTGGACAATTATTTGGAAATTGCTTCATTTGTTTCAATTTCAGTTTGTAAGTGCACATAATACCCGAACTGTATTGCACTGGCATCAGGCTTCAGAATAATATCAACTATAGAACGACAGAGAAAGGTCGCTTAATTAACTCCCATTTGTTGTATTGTGTTCTGGCGAATGGTTGGCTGGCGCGCTCATTTAATTAGTGACATTTCGAGTTATTGTGCTTTAATTAAATTTTCTTCCAGTGTCAAAGTGCAGATGGTTAATATGTTGGTACGTCAGAGTCACTCAAGTTAAAGTCGAAGTTAGACATACAAAAATGCATGCTACACACTATCTAGAATAAAACTAGCTACTTTCCACTTCTACCGTATTCGTACACTTCGATGCAACAAGGATTAGAGTAGAGACTTAAATTTGAAACTTCTGCATGGGGCTTTGCCTGTCAAATTTTAACTCACCCATTAGAGGTTTCTTCGCTTGACAGTTTATCTAAGATGTCATATTTGATGGTTGGTTATAAACCACCATTACTATAGTCTTTGGTACGATGCAACAACACACATGTGGCAACATAATAATTGAGATGGATGTACCATAACAGCTCATAAGGGTAAAATGCACTGCACAAGTTGGAAAATCAAATATTTTAATTACGTTACTTTGTCTTCGAACGGAATTAGGATTTTCTGTATAACAGAGAATATTGGGGAAAGTTTGAAATTGCAAGCGTGGAAACCACAAACCACCTTCTTCCTATAATGAGGATCTCAATTTAAGCTTGGAAAAGGCTTTTGATAAAAAGAGTTAAAGATTTGAGTTTTCAGGAAGTTTTTTTTTGATTATGAAGGGAAATTTTACACATTGCATTGGTGAAATAAATTTTATCTAAGTCTCTTTGCTCTTTGAGTTATAAAGCAAAATTTTCTGGGTAGTTAGTGTTATGTAGAGGATCAAAGAGTAAACGAGGGTGGTTACCTATACCCATACTTTTTGAAACAAATGCTAAGGAAAAAGGCAAAAAAAGGTACAAAAAGCAAAACAAAATTTATATATTTAGAATCAGGTATGGACATCCATCGTATTTGATTCAAATCAGAATTTTGATCAGATTTTGCAAAATAAATAGGTAGTCATTTTCCACAGAATCCGTTCCCTGCTTATTACTATGAATTCTTATAAAAAGCTTCTAGTATACACAACTAGAATTATCACTCTTTTTAAAAAGTTTGGTTCCAGCTGGCCATTATGATAAATTACAGTGGAACTTCCCTAAGTCGAACTCTCAAAATGAAAAAAAAAAAAATCGGGTTACAGAAACTTCGATTTATAGAAATAAAAACATAACTTATAGATTTATTGTTATATTTAATTATAATGATATTCAAAGAGAGCAACTAATTTTAATCAGCACAAGCTTAAAAAAAGTCAGTAATCATTCGTTAACATTTTTTATTGCATTTTGATTTGTAAAATGTTTTAATTTCGTGAATTGCATTGAACAAAATATTTCAAAGGCATCGTACACTTAAGCTTGCCTTGGCACGGCTACCTGATAATTAAACTTTTATCTGGATCTGTATCAACATCATCTTTGACGTCGCTTATGGTTTCCACTACCGAAGTTACCAAAAGCAAAATCTCTTCATCAGACTTCATTATAACAAAGACTAATTTCATTGTCTTAGTTAATGTATTCTTAAAGGCTTCACCTCATGTATGTATTGTGTATTGTGTATTATTGGAAAATTCTTGCTTTTCGCTGAACTCAGGTATAGATACGCCAAATCCTACGTGAATTTGATCACAAGATCACTTTCAAATTCACTTATGACCTTCAGTTTTTGATCAAAAGGAAGATGTTTTAAGTTTTTTCCTGACATTTCTTGTTTTTTTTTGAATGGGAACATCTTTTTTTAAACAGAACAACGCATAAAAACTTAATCCGTAAAAAAACGAAGTTTAAATGAAAGACATTAAAATATTAAGACTAAGAGAAACTTCAAAATGTCACAGTCTTTCTTTCACTTAAGCGGGATTTTCACTTAAAAGAACCCCGCTTAAGGGTAGGTGTACCCGACCAGCCAACTCAAAATTCATGTAAATGAATTTGAATGTGTTAGTAAGCTCTCTTCACCAGATTCGGCATTGCAATTTTAATTATACTCTTGCTTGTACTCTGTTTTAATCGCAAACGATGGTGCAGAGAGTGAGAGAGCAGAGAATCACGCACAAGCACTACGCACAAGACTCAAGCAAAAGAAAGAAAAAAAAAATAGGTAGCGAGCGAGTAAGCGCAGATGAAGCAAATGTACCTACTTGTTATGTATTTACAATTAGACATACAGACCAGAAGGGTAGGAGGAGGAGGTAGGTAAGGTATGGATGGATTTGTTTTTTCCTTATGGATATGGTGTGATATGTGAATATGTATTATGAAGAAAAAAGAATACCTTTTATAATTTTCTAAAAGAATTGGTTGGTGTAGCGCAGCGCGGTGGTATTATTTTTTTGACATGGATTACATGTCTTTCTCGGACGGTTGGGTGTGATGTAGCGAAATGAGGACCGTCACGAAAACATGTACCGCTCGCGCCCTACTGCTAAGTGACTGTTTGCACTACAGACATCCTAAATATACCAATCGATAGATAAAGATTGCGCAAAGATTATAGAGGAATTGTTTTATAGCTATAGCCTCATAGTTTCATGTGATGAGTCATCGCGTTTGGGGTAAATTGCAGCAAAATATAGGAGTACTCAAATTAATTTGACTCAATTTCTTCGGATATATAAGTGCAACTGACGTCATTGATATCTCTTTCGAAAGGGTTTGAAAAAGGGCATCCCTACGCGTATTTCCCATATCGTTAATTCACGTTATAGCACATAAGACATGTAATCCATGTTCGGTAGGTGCCACAAGGGCAATCTACCAAGGGTATTTTTTTTTCGGGTTGAACAAAGTACCTATAAAAAGGAAAAAAATAGGAGCTTCTCTATTTTATGTTTTCTAAAAAAAATGTGTCGTACCTTTCCTAAGGCCGTGTGCGAATTCTTTTAAAATTGCGATTAAATTTTATCCGACATTAAAATTTGACAATTCTACGTACAGATTCACCTCACTAGTGTCAAAAATTAATCTTTGGATAAAATTTAACGCGATTTTAACCGAATTCACACACGGCCTAAGTCAATTTTTTCTTAATTTAGGTACAGTAGATGACGGATAGGTATTAGAAACTCAAAAAATCCAAGTATTTCAATGAAACTGATAGAGGTTATAGCTGACGGCTGTAAAGTTTGCAGAAAATCAACTTCTTTCCTTTGGGGTACATATAATCGAATGATACCTACACCAAACATTTAGTACAAATCTAGATTAGTAACGGTTATTTAATTTTGTTTGTTGTATGTGGTCGAATTTCAACCATTTGTAAAAAAAATTCATAAATTCAAATACCAAATTGACAAAATTTAGGCAATTTCATGGTGGCGTATGACCGTCCACCAGACTTTGAATTGGTTTTAAAGTTAGTCATTGATGGTTAGATTTTAAATAATAGTGTGGAAACACAATGTATACTTTAAGTAAACAATGGTATGAATTTTGAAGAATTATTTTTCCCTTATAATTTAACTTTTTATTTTCCTTACTAGAGTGTGTCATTTTTTGTTGGCCGAATTTCGGCCGCTGGGCGATACTAGTATAAATAATATTTGCGAGGCTGGGATATGAGCCGTTTAAATTAGATGTAGGTATATATGAAAGCAGATTTGTATGTTGTGTATAAGTAGTAAGGTATGTATTTATTAACTTCCCATGAGAACTTATTGCACCTAATTAGTCCGATTTGTCTGATATGTCGATGTGATTTATTTGTTAAATGTTATGTACATGTACACCCATATCTCGTGGCTACGTTCGTGATACCTCATTTCGTCGACCATATATTGAGAACAAATAAAGCCATCGGCTTCGAATAGATTTTATTTTACAGATACATAATAACGTCATAAAGTGCAAAAAGGGTTGTCAAAATAATTCGATTACTTAATTATTTTCTTATTATTATTCGAGAACAAATAATTCTATCGACTTCAGCTCAATTACATTCTATATATATAGATAATGAAGAATAGATAAGACTTAAAAAAATAAATCTACTACTAAAAATTGTTGAAAAAATATTTTTCGACTGGAATATCTCGAAAACAAACAATAATATCGTCTTCAAAACAATTTTTAATTTTGCCATAATTAAAAATTGATAAGAGTTTGTAAAAAATGGAATGGATATTTTTTTCTAAGCAAAAAAAAACTGCCAAAGAAACCGCTAAAAATTCTTGAAAATTGTTTTTCATCTCGAAAATCTAGGGAACAAATAATTTCATATGTACATATTCTACACATATATACAAATACATATAAGATCTGGTACAATTTTTTTTTGAACAAATAGGCAAGTACAAATTATGTATTTAGGTAGGTACCTACATACATAAAACTTTAATTTATAATTGATAAAGTCTGTAAAAAAAATTTTATTGAAGCTTTTTTTTAAGTAAAAATAAAATACAAAAACTACTAAAAATTGTTCAAAACTTTATTTTATCTCGAATGTCTCTAGAAAAAAACAGATATCTGTTGACTTGTAGATCCCATAGCAACTAAACCATACAGTTTATCATTAGCCTGGCACTGGGCTTATTTTATTTACTGGATACAACATTTATCCAAGTTAAGAACATAATTAAGCCTTGATAAATATCCATTTTTATACAGCTCAATGACATAAGCCTTCATAGATATCAAGATTAAGATTTGTTTACATTTAGTTGTTAAATTTTTAGATATTTTTATTTTGTAAAAGTTTTTTCAAACGAGGTGATGGCTTTTTCCTAACCACAGCATTTTTTTTATAACTGACAGACGTAACATGCTATCATAACATTTTTTTTGGATTAAATTTACTACGAAAGATATTTTTTTGAAAATCTTCAAAAATAAGTGTAAGCTTTTCTCTTTGTACGATTTCATATGCTGCAACTTTTACCTTCACATTAAAAAAAAAAAAAAACTGATACTTTTTGGAAAATGCTTAATACATAAAAAAGCTCTTTACCAAACTTCAGCCTTGTGGTCATTTTTTGAAGTGAAAGTCCAATTTTCAGGGTTTAGTTAGTTTTTCTTCAACAACAAAATGCGATCGTCTTTCTCCTGTCTACTGATAAATATTCCTATGTAGGTACATTTACAATATACCTACATATATTTTGGCACCAACCACCAGACACATTTTATGCTTGGCGCAGTATGTATTCCACTCAAAGTGAAATGGGATCGCTATTCAATTACACAATAATAATTCTACTAATTGACTTTAACATGTACCTACCAATGTATTTTTCCAATAGATACATTCATTACCTACGCAAAATAATCAAAGCAATCCTTCAGCAACTATACCCAATATTCCAAACATGACCTTGCACTAATACCTATCAAAAAAAAAAAAAACACTGAAAAAACAAAAACTCTTCTATAATCGACCCGCAATACCCATCATAATTTTTTTTTCCCAAAAGAAGCAGAAAAACCTTCTAACAGACTAGCGAAAAAAAAATATACATTATGTATGTATGTACATATGTGTACCTACGTACAAGCTACACAAAATTCATCCAAATTTCCTGCAACGATCCCACCTCCGAATTGAACACGAACTTCCACCAAATCTACGTGTTTAAAAAAAAAAAAAACAAGGCATACGTAGGTACATAACAAACCTATATTTTTTTCATGACATCTTTTTTTGTCTTCCTTGACGATTCACAGAATACTATATTTGTATGGTTTTCCATACAAGACAAAAAAAAAATCATTGGGAGTCGAGAGCTGATACCAAACAAACAACTTATTTTGTAAAAGAGAATAAGGAAAAAGAGAATGCATCACCACACTACCCAGTGGATTTCTTTTGAACCAAACTTCTTTGTGTGCGTGAGCAATGATGTTGTTATGGTAAAAAAACGCGAAATGGACAACTTTTTCAAAATTAAAATTAAAAAAACCATGAGCGAAAATATTATTTTCTTTTTTAAATTTAATAAACAAAATACCAAAAAAAAATAAAAAAAATATGTGGTAATTGTATTGGCTGTCCTTGCCTAACCACGGTATTACGAATAGTGTCACATTGAATTGCATTTTTTAGCATGTTATACGAAATATTTTTTTTTTTTTTAAACCCATTAGGCATTCAAGACATATGATTCTTTGATTTAAAAAACATTTAGGAAATTTAAAAAATATAACACTCAATTTCCCAGGGGGTCAAACGAAATAATTAGGAAAAAAGGAGTATATTTTGTATTTTTGTCTCTAAAAAGTTACTGTAAAAAATAAAAAAAAAATGAAAGAAAAATAAAAACAACTGCACATACATATAAGCTTTGAAAAACCGTTAATTTGACTTCGTTACCTTTTATACTTCAGAAGTTTTATCAAATAATGCATTCATACCTCTTTGTAAATTTCCTTCATTTTTCACAGTTTTGTACATTTTTTTTTGGGAATAAATAAAAAAAATATAGAAAAAACAAAACCCATTTGTCAATTTGAGATGAATTGTCTCTAGAAAAAAAATGTAAAAAAAATAAAAAAGTAATATTTAACCAATTTCCCTATCATTCCTATAAGCATCTCACTAAATTTTATGATTTTTCCATCTGTCTGGCGGTTTTGAGGCATATATAATTTTTTATTTTTTTTTAAAGCCACAAAAATATATTGCTCAACTTATTTCCAATCGATTACCGTTTGTTTCATTAAAATATTCGCAAAATTGTGAACGCTATACAGTTTAGCGCAAAGCTCCAACCTATTTCACAAAGGGACACATACCCTTAAGTGAAAAAAAATTTCACTTAAGCGGATCTAAAAATTCCATTAAGCGGAGAATTAATGCTAGAAACAATTGTATAATCTTTTACATACCTCCTCAAACAACTTACAAAATGTGAAATAACAGTAAACTAAAGAAAATTAAAACAAGAAACTTAAACAAAAGGGGGTTCCCCGAGTTAGAGAAAACTTCGAGTTAGTTTAAGAATGTATTTACTTAACAAACTTCCAAATACCAATCAAAATGAATAAAAAAAACTTACACACACAAAAGTATTCAATATTGTCCTCAGTTTAATTCGGTTCGATTAGATTTCTCATTAGAAAATACATACATATCTATTTATTTGTGTTTCTTTCTATTTTATGATTTGTCTTCCTTTGTCTCTTTTCTCTCTATTTAAATATGGGTCGGGGTCAAAATACTGTCTTTAAAATACTGTATTTCAAAATACTGTAATTCAAAATTCTGGTTACACAAAATTCTGTATTTTAAAATTCTGTATGGTCAAAATTCTCTATTTCAATGTGCTCACTTTTTTACATAATCAAAACATTTTTTTAGATACAGAATTTTGAAAAGCAGAATGTTGAAATGAACGAAAAAGGGCATACATTTGGCTTTCGTGCAAGTTGCGCACGAAGGTTTCTTCTTTCTGATGTAAAAGTGTGATCAGCCTATACCACAAATGTAGTATTGCATCTGTGGAAGAAGAATACATCTTATCTATAATTTTAAAACTTTATCGAAAAGCAATTATTTACCTTAATGGCTTACTTGAAATACTAATTGGTCCTGGATTTTCCATTAAATTTCAATATGTATGTTACATTCCTTACATTTCCTTCCTTCAAAATCCCCATTAGGTCAATTATATTTATCATAAATTTCTATCAACAACGTTGTAGACGTTCCGTCAACAAAACATTACAAACCGTTTCCTCCCATCCTTTGATTTCAAGTTCCAATCAATTTTTTGAAGTTTTTGAGTGTACTCCTACACCCGCAACACGATCAAGGAGGTGAAAACAAATCCCTATCAGCCAATTACCAACCATATATCGATTTCAGCATCACTATCAGTATCACAGTAACCTTATAGGCACAAGTATATGTTATGTATAGTATCCCTAATTTGTGGTTGGCCATTTGAGTTGATTGGAATTCTGGAACACGGTTGGTTAATGGTCTCGATGGTCGACAACTTCACACCTATGTCTAACAGCTTAAGCCAAACCCAGTATCCCAATTAATCATCCATGTCGCACCAATAAACCAAATTGACTCGATTGCATATCAATTGTCCCACTGGATGATATAAATAATTGATATTTATCATTCTGCCATTCCACTGAACCATATCTTTCCATCACTCTTCCTTGCACGGAAAAAGAAGGGGGAAACTTTATACTGTATACACTCACACATTGTATTACCTTAATTGCATCAGCATTGTTTCGAGCTAAAGCTGAAGCTCTGTTGCGACAAGCCCATTCCTGTGCGCGGTGGCACAATTGTTCTTCTACATATACTATAGTGATCCATTTGCCATTAATCAAATTTTGACGGGATATTCTGCCTCTGAAACGTATATAAAGGTCCTAGGTACATACTCGTCTACGCTACTGTAATCTAGGATAATGTTGCAAAGTGCTCAACCTAGCGCATATTCATGCTCACCTAGAAATGCTAACGTCTATCGTCCGTCAGTCGCTCAGATCGGCATGACTTCACGACAAACGACCGTATGTCCTGCCTGAGTTCATGTGCACTCTAGAACTAAATAACGAGGTTGCATTCGAGGTTGTATTCATGCATCAATAAATACGCTAAACGCGAATGAAAAGTACATATTCGATTTTGGTACTTCTGTGAACATCACAAATTGAATTCTTGAAACTGAAATATATTTATTATTTTAATTGAACCTATCAATGGGCAGAACGAAGTCATTATTTTTGAAGATACCAATAATAACCCTTAGAATGCCGAACGAGGCTTATTTACCATCGCATTACCAAGTCAACGAGACATCACAAGGCCCTGCGTATGGCCAGGAAAATCACTAGATACTAACACCGCCATCTCGTCGAAAAAGTAAATATCCACCACCGAAATATGCAATGAAAACGACACGTTTACGGTGCGGTGATCCAGTTTATTCAGCAGAATGTTTCTGTCATTTTAATTAGTCAAACTCCGAATTGACTCGAAGAATCAGAGTTGGACTTGGTCTCTTGGGTGCTATAGTTCGTAACCAAGCCGTCAGAAACTCGGACAGACATCAAGGATGGAAATACAAACCAAACCAAAACAGGAAACAGGACACCACATTTACTGACGTATGCTTTCCATTGTTATTTAATTTATGAAAGTAAGATTTCTGCCTTTGATTTCGAACAAAACCACAGAAATCGAGGTTAAGTGGATGACGAGTAAAAATGGGTGGAAGAAGGACGATGGATGGATGTAAAACGTGGATCTTTCCATTTGCTGTACTATAACTATACAACTGTTAGTCTGTTACTTTTACTGTTGGTGCCTTAATGAGACCATGACTCTGGCTCTGGTCTGCCAGTCTTTTGTGATGGTTTATTCGGTTTTGGGTCACAGTTGTAGGTTTTTAGTGCGGATGAACGGTTACAGCTTTGAAATTTTCGCAATAGTTATAGAAATTTTGTAACCCGAACATGGATTTATGGATGGACTTTTCTCCAAAGGAACATACAAAAAAAAAAAAATTAGAACGTATAAATTTTAAATCTCTTTGGTGGATGACGTACCAACTATTAGGAGAGAAGAAGGACGAACCAAAGGATACAGAGTTCTAATGAATAAACGAATATTTTATGCTTGGGAAATAAAGTGGTTATAATTTTTGTTTTCTGTTTATTTTTTTTATTTTTTACATTTGAATTCGTTTTTTTTGTAAAATAAAATATTTCCTGGAAATAATGTATTTATTTTATTTTGTTCTATATAAGTTAACTTAATAAGGTTATGTGTGCATTTATTTATAACTTCAAAGGAAATGAATTCAAAGCTTACATAAATCTATTTAAATGAATTTATTAAATTAGAGAGCTTTTTTGTAGAATTTTGAATTTTTGTTATTGATTATTTAAAAGAACGTGAATATAGTTTTTTTTTTCACTCTATGTGTAGTCACAGTGTTATCTAGGTATTGCGATAAAGTGAATATTGTACGATTATCAAAAGTGAAGAGAATAGTACCTAGGTACCTAATTTGATTCTATTCAAAAAAAGACTTGATCATAATTTGAGGAGAAAAATAAACCATTTTTAGATCAGTGCCGAGATTTAGCTAATGGCGAGTGAGTGAGATGACTCACTTTTCACTGAAAATCGATTTAGCTAGTAAAAGTGAGTGAGTAGGCGAGTGAAATGAAACGTCAGTTTACTCGCCGGATGTTTCAGCGGTGACTTGGTGTATGTGTTGGTAAATTTCCACTTTTGCATAAGTATGTGTTCTTTTTCAAAGGAATTTCAACATACCTATTCACGTATGTGAAACGAACTAGCAAAACAACAATGTATGTAGGTAAAAATGAGTATGCAGCACATAAAAGATTTGTTTTTTTTTTTTTTATACAAACATACATTTATGTAAAAATGATATTTGATGAACATTATTAATTTGTTATTTACATTTTATTTGTAGGTATAAATTTTTTTAACACAAGTGAAAAATATAATTCAGCATCGCAAGGACGACCGCATCAATTTCTTGATTACTAACTACAAAACTTTGGAAGAATATTTAGGAGTGGGTAGGGCACACTAACTTCACAATAAAGTCACACATTAATTAAATTTTGTTTTCCTAAGTTTTTCGATAAAGTTTAATAAAAATAAAAATACAAAATTGAAAAATTAAACCTCAAACAAACAAAACCAAAGACAACGAATTAAAAGATAGCCTTTGTTTATGACATTTCATGTGTTCGAAACTTGATTCGAAATTACTCATTTCACTTTAATAGCTAAATCACTTTTGCAGCAAAGCTGACAGCAAGAATGACATTTTGGCTTGCTGTCAAATACCTGTTCGCAAATTTTACACCGTTGTATTTTTCTGTTGCAATAGGGTTGAGGTATAGTAAAAGTGCAAGAGTGTTGTAAGATTGTATTCAGTATATTTTGTTGTTAGAGTGTAAGAAAATGTTACACTTTTGCACTTTTACAACGATACTAGATCAGTTGCACCGGATCGTGAATACCCCTAATATACTTTTCACCCACATGAATGGGTTATTAAAAGCGTTTCCAGACGTAAAATTTTTATAAAATTTCATTAGATATGATCTTAAAATAAGTATCGATACAAATACAATACATTGAAGTAATATCACAAAATTTTGTTGTAATCCATTGAGAATACACTATACACCGAAAAATTTTGGGAATAGCATTTATAAACATGGTATATATTAGCATTAAAATTACTTCAGGTACATATTTAAGCACATACTTAATGCCATTTCAACGTAAACATTAGTTTTACTAGATTTCTCAATTTGGCAGTGTATTTGTATGAAATTTGAATTTTTGTACCAATATTCTGACCTATAAATTGTCAAGTTTTCATTTCAAATACGGTAGTATCAATGAATATTATAGTGTCTTCAGACCATTGAGTTAATAAAATGTCATTCGTTTTTGTCAATAACTGGCGTGGTAAATGTTTTGTCGCCAAAAATTCAACAAATTGATTGTTTTCCCGGATTTCAAATAAAATGTTTAGAAAATATCTTTTAATATGTATTTTCAAAAAAAATTGTAGTGCATTAACATTAACAAATAATTATAATTTAAATGTCCATCGAATGTCATGGAATGTCATTCTGGCAACTTGATGACAGCTATAATTTAGAATTATAAATAAATGTCCCACTTTGAAAATAGTCGATCAATACACATAATATGATAAATCTCTTAAAGAATTTTTTTTAATAAAGCTGATAAAAAACCATCTGGCCTGTAGTTAAACTAAATATCTTAAATAGATGCCTGCACTGAAAAAGGTTTTGAAAATATTGCAGATTTTTGAATACATTAAAACAATTTTTTTTTATTCCTTAGATCTGAATTTCAATATTTGAAAGCAATGCTGATAAATTGTTGGTCCAAATATTTGGGATCGCTCAGATTTAATTTTTCTGGACAGCCTATAATTTCGGTAATTTATAATTTATGTATATGTTTTTAAATTCTTATATAGCCATATTAATGACTTGCTTCAAAGCTAGTTTTACAGCAAAACTAGTTCTATAGAGGTTTCGAGATTTAATTCTGTCAAAACAAATTTTTATTAAAACATCTTTTGGTTAAAATGCCAAAATATGTATGAGTATTTTGATTTAGATGTCAAAGTATGTTTAAATAATAAAAAATTGTGAAAAACCTAAAACTCGAAAACCTTTTTTTAATTATAGTTTTTCCGTAAAACTGGCTTTGAAGTAAGTCAATATTATCACTGCTAGTGTTATTTTACAAGAGAAAAAAAATTGAAAATTGATGTTTTTAGTATTAAAATTTATAGGCGTCCCGCTTTGAAGAGAAATATTTATGGTCACCTTATGTTAACATTGAACTCAATCAACGAAACTTATTAAAAAGTTTATTTATTTAATATCACTCCCAGTCCCATCCCACCCATAGATTATCTATATTATCTAGAAGAGAACCGATTTCTTTTTAAGATGTTTATTCTCTTTCACCCTACAAGCCGTAGTGAGAGAATGTTGACTAGTTTTTGAGCATGTATTAGTCTCTAGATAATATATATGTTCCCACCTAAGAATTAGTTATATTTATTAAAAATAAATTATATTCTAAAATTGTTATTAACAATAATACTTCAACCCGTATGCGAGCCATTATAGAAGTCACCAATTAGTTCAATAATTTCTTCTTTAATATTGGTGTTGAACATATTTTCACAAATAATATTTTTTCTGCATCAGAACATTGTGATAATTGTTTGAAGCAGTCTAAAGTTCAGCCAGGAAGCTTTTTCTTTAAATATTTACTTCTAACTCATCATCTCTGATAGCATATCACTCCACAGAAAGGTTGATCCAATGATAATGAACAATTATCATCATATTTCCCTTTTGTCTGTATTTTCAAAGATTTTTAAGAGAAGTATTAAAATCAGAATGATTTCATTTTTTGATATTACTCATTTCTTTAACAAATTTTCAGTCTCAGTTTGGCTTTAGAAGTGGTAGATCAAATTAAAGCGCATTGCTTAAATTAACAGGTGAAATCCATAACAGTCTAAATTCTTATCAAATTTGTTCAACATTACTTCTTATGCAGCAATCGTAAGCAAATTGTAAAATTAATAGTGTTTTTAGCTCGCAGTATCCTATAAATTTAGGTGTTCTTCAAGGCTCTGTGTTGGGTCCGATATTGTTTCTAATATATATATCAACTCATTATTTATTGAACCTTTTCAAGTAACGGCATTTGATGCTGATACGGCGACGCTTTCCTACGTTATCTTGATTTATTTTCAGATGCAGATAAGTAACAAATTAAAAATACTCAGTTATGAGTTACAAAATCAAGGATAACGCTTGTGTAGGCTTTCCACTCACCTAACTGTGACAATTGTTTTAAAATTGAATGCGTTAATAATTTCAAATACATATCTTGCTATAATATTAGATCAGAATCTTATTTGGTCAGACCCACAGTACACATGTTAAAGGTAATCGATTGCTCATCTTTGAGAATCAGAGTGACCTGCCTGTCAGAATTTACAAAAAAAACAAAACACAAGTGTTTCCGAAACGCAGTGACCTTCGTCTACAATTTACAAAAACAAAATACAAGTAAATTGTCTCTTCGAATGTTTCAAAAGATGCATGCGCAGAACTGCACAAACTTGAAAACTCAAAAGATATTACCTTCTATCAGGCTTGCCAGATTTTTATGAGGTTATACGGCAAAATCTGAGAAAAATATCGTAAAATCATCTAATTTAGTATCGCGAAAACCGCAGAAGCAATAAACTGGTATAGTTAATAGTAAAAAAATCAAATTTTAAACCGCGAAGTTCAAAAGATTATCGCACGTTTTGCGCAATCTGGCAAGCCTGCCTTCTATATGTGTACTGTGGGTCAGACCACACTTCTTACCTAAAACAATATCTGAATAAGATCGTAAGGCAACTTTATCATCTTAGCCTTTATTGTTATCTCTCAATAGTAAAACTGGTTTATAATGGACTAATAAGATTAAAGCTCAGTATGGAATTTCTTCTTCGGGAGGTTTATATTTTAATAAAATTTAATCGTTATTAATTAAACAAAAGCATGCAATTAGAATAATATGTAAAATAAATTGTATAACAAAGTTTGTTTAAAAGTCTCGAAATTCTCCCTTTGAAACATCTGTACTGCTACATACAAAGTTTTAAAAATATTTTTTGAAAATTCAGGTTTAGACTAATAGATAATTTTAACTTATGAATGAACACCTAAAATTTCGTAACTATATCAATACATTAGTTCACAAAACGCGATTTTCAAGATGTTTTTATATAAAGGTAAGACCGCACTCGACGGAAATGCACTTCAGCGGAACTGCACAGCAACAGAACTTCACGAAGCTGCAAAATATTATTTGTATGAAATTATATGAGCCATATCGCACCAAGCGACAACGGAACGGAACGGCGCGACACTAAACTATAAAGTTGCTTATTAGAGCAACTTTGTCGCGCCAGTGCAGTTCAGTTCCGTTGTCGTCATAAGTGCAATATAGCAAACGGCGCGACACAGTGCGTCACAAATGATTGAATGTGTTGTTTTATTAGGGTAAAATACAAAATGGTGGCTGAACTTCACATATGTTTTATTTGTTGGGAGAAGTAGTTTGAGAATAATGCCAGGTCATCAGAGCGCCGTTATTTAATTTCGTGTAAATGAATGTCAATAAGATATTTATTTTATCCATTATTTTGTCACTTTTATGGCAAACAAAAATGCAAGTTGTCACTCGTGTAAATGCGGCATAAAACATAGTTTATGAGGTCATTTTGGCCGCCATCTTTTTGTAACATGGTAGCAATTCAATTGATACTAACTTCACGATTTGCCGTTAACTGCCACTTTGCTGCAGTTCAAGTGCGTTATATCAGAAAAAACTGCCGCTGTGTGCTGTGTAGTGTCGCGCAGTTTCGCTGAAGTGCAGTTCCGCCGGGTGCGGTCTTACCCTAACAGCTCCGCGTTTGTTTCATTTATACTTCCTTATAGGTCTGTGAGAGGGAAATCTGTATTTTTAATAAGAATTAAAAAATGGCTTTTTTTCAACCATTCAGGAACAGCGAGTTTGTTAATTCCAAATATTTAAATGTATATAAATTTTAATTATTTATATGTCTGAAATTCAAGTTTTATAATTCGAAATGGTTTCCCCATCAATATTTTACTTTACATTTTTTTACACCACTCGCCTTTCGCTAACTGATTGTATCAAGCTATTTCATTCAAAAACTACCTAGTCATTGTTATTTATACTAAAATGGTTTTTGTATGAATTAAAGTTAATTAAAATTTAAAGTTTATAGGACCAATTTTCAAACATTTTTTTAATTAAGCTTTATTTCCAAATGCGAATTTATGCGCATTAAACAAAATAATACATACATAATATGGTAATATTTACCTATGTATGTTGAAAGAAGTCCTATGCTATTGTGCGATCGAATCCTTTGGTTTTGTTTGATCTTTCTGTAACAGAACGCGACAAGTTTCAAAATTTTTTTTTTATATGAATAACATTACGTGTCTTGTAAAAAATCTTAATTTACTTGTAAAAAAGGACTTTTCTGACAAGTTAAGTTAATCTTGCAAACACAATGCAAATTGTTAAACTTGTCAGAATAAATGAAATTACCTAACTTGTCCGCAGAATTTGAGAAGTTTTAACCCTTTACCACACGATTTAATTTCAATAAAAAATGCGTTAGCACACTAATTTATTTTAACCAAGTTTTTCGTGGGGTTATAGATCGTTGCAATTAAAAAAACAATAAATGTTAATAATGAAAAAGGTTTACAAGCTCATGGCAAAAATTTTAAAACAAAAAAAATCAATGTGTGTACATATTCCTTTTATTTTCTGATAAAATATTAATTAGTAGGAATAAGTATAGAAGTTAGTTGGGGCAACGCATCTATTTATTCTTGCTTAGACAGGAGAAACTTGACTTGACAAAAGCGTTCAATTCTTTGATAATACCAGCGAGCTTTCTTTATAGTATATGTAGTTAATAAAAAAACTCTTTTATTTCTTGTACCTAAAGCCTACAAATCAAGAGTATAGTTTCTTAAAATAAAACAATATTATTTTAAAAAACAACAGCAACATGTACAATATCATGCCATACCATAACTTATTTTAAATTCAAAAACCTTTCTTAAATTTCATTTTAATGCCTACGTACATTAAAATTTTTGAAAAATTATGTCTAAGACTCAAATTTGGAAACAAGAATTCAAATGGATTTTTTCAAAGCTAAGTATTGAGAAAAATTGAAAATATAAAAATACTTCTACTCTTTTAGAACCATTTTTTTGTTGAGTTTTTAATTTAGTACATTAAAACCGCAATTTCCTATCAATACATGTACATTAGGGTGTCCGTTATTTCCAAAACTCTTTTTTTTTGGATCGACCACCCAATGAATGGAAAGTTTATGCGCTCTGAAAAATTTATTGACCAAAAATGAAATTGTCCTTCAAATTGTCATTAACTTGTATCATTAAATTTGTATGAAGATTTTGCACTTTTTACCTTTTATTTTTTTCTCTTGAATTAATGTAGCTATTCTTTATTTTTTTTCTGATTATTGTTTTTCAACTATTCGTTTAAAACACCACATCCAAAAATTTATGTAAAAAGAAAAATTTATAACTTATTTCGAATTTTAAAAAGTTCACATATTTGTACTTTTCACCTTTTTCACCTTTTTTTTTTCTCTGAAACTAAACAAGCTATTCTAAATTTGTTTTTTTATTTTTATAAAAAAATAATGCTCTTAATAAAAAAAAATTTAAAAATTCTGAAAAAAAAAAAACTTATAATTTATTTTAATTTTTTAAATTATTAAATATTTCAATTTCTTCTCCGTTTTTTTAGTTTAATATTTTTTTCTTCAATTTTTTAAATTATTAAATATTTCAATTTCTTCCCCGTTTTTTAAGTTTAATTTTTTTTATTTAACTACGGCAGTTATTTAAATTTTTGTATTGATTTGTTCTTTTAAAAAACACACTTGTCATTATCATTGCGAACTTGTCGAAAAAGCCGTGGACTTGTCACTTTCTGTTACAGAATTTTTTACAAGTTCTTGGATATCGCTTATAATTTGAGTATTTATTTGTTGCTTTATAGAGGGAAATAAAAATTTCCTGAGAATTGTTATAGATTTCGTCGTGTTATAGAATTACCACGACTTTTCGGACAAGTAAAGTTAGACAAGTGAATTAAGACTTGTCAACTTGTCACGTTGTGTTACAGACCCCTAGTCTATCCTAAATTGTGGTCTAATGACGCAGTTAATTAAAACCAGAATTCCACTATGGTTTAGTTCTTCCATGTTGTTTCTTATAAAAGATGAAATGTGTTTCATTGGAATCTCTCTGCAACCCCTTTCTTTTTAAAGGTTTGGAACGTATAATGAAACAAAAATTGTTTTGAAAAATTATTTTTAATTTTTTTTTCATTGCAAATTTTATAATTAAGTAGGAATCACTGAAAATACTTTTAATTTCGTTTTAAAAATTTTAAAATGTTATTTATGTACATATGTACGAAAATTCGACGAATTTAAAAGTCATATTCTGTCGTTGTGAGGGCACACAAGCAGTGTTGTTCCTGTAAGTGTCGACCTTAATTCTCTACGTTTGAATGTAGGCAATTGCGTCCACATGTCAATAATGTAGATAGTGTCAACAATGAAAACATTTATAATAGCTTTTAGGTCTCTTAATCTGGCCACAAAACACGACAATGTTTTGCAGTGTAGACCATTTTTTTGGGAAATTGTCATCGTTTTACAGTTTGAATATTATCTGAGAAACCGTTTTATGCGTGAAACAGATTAACTGCCTGAACAGAATAGAATGCTGGAACTGGAGCCGCAGACGGAACTGGAAGAGGTGTCAGAAAGTGTCGTACGTTATTTTTTGTACATGTCCACAATGCTTTAAAAGTATTTTGAAGAAAAACAAAAGAATATTCTTGTGTACAAGGTCAGAATTCACATTTTTTGTTTCCAATAATTTTCCTTTCAATAAATAATTTTTTTCGCGATACAATAACCACAATATTTTTTTCCGACCCAAGAAGTTGTTTTTTTTGTTTCATACAAATTGAAACGTCAAAAGTGTCGTACGTGAAAAGTTAAAAGTTAGTGAACTCTTCCGTCTGCGGCTGCAGCTCCGTATGCGGCTACGTTCCGTTGTGTTCGCATTATTGAATTTTCGTGTATTCAATATTTTGACAGCTATTCC
Source organism: Epistrophella euchroma (assembly GCA_947049315.1). Lineage (NCBI taxonomy): Eukaryota > Metazoa > Arthropoda > Insecta > Diptera > Syrphidae > Epistrophella > Epistrophella euchroma. Next base: position 58,001,845 of record OX346245.1, on the reverse strand, counting down.
AGCTCCGACTCCAGTTCCGTCTCCGTCATCATGTTCAGCCAGTAAACCAGCAACAGCACCAGCACCGTCAACAGCAAACAGCATGCTGGTCAGCAAAAATTTCTCAAACACATTGCCACCAGCAACAGCACCTACATTTGTATCTGTTTGACGTTTCAAATCAAAGCATTTTCTTCGTGGTACCACACCAGCAACAGCAAATTTAGGACTTAGGCCTAACGGCGCCGTTGACGTTGCTGTTGCTGTTCTTATCTGTGTTGCACAATTGAAATACATTGGTTCTAAATTAATGGCGGCCACTGTTGCTGTTGACGGTGCTGTTGCTGTTCCAATCTGTTTCTCGCTTTAATTATGGAAAGTGATCAGAGCAGTGCAAATGATTTTTTCCATGAGGAATATAATCTTACCAAGAAATTTTTGGATAATAATAATATAACAAGTCATAATTTTTCATTGCTCAAAATCCAGTGGCTTCAATTCGAGCGCAATTCACCTTTTTCATTTAAATATAAGGAAACACGTAGAGATCGAAAAAGTTTACTTCAATAAAAAAGGGAGATCCCTACAATCCCTTCAAAATTTAAAACAAAATAGTCTACCAAACTCGTCGTGCTTCAAATCTCATGCATGTAGAAAGTTTTACAAAATAAAATTGAATTAAAGCTCAGCACCACTAAAAAGGAGACTGATGATAGGGGGCTCGGGAGTTCGGCACCCCTTGAAATAGCTATATCTCCAGCCAAACAAAAATAAAACGAATTAAAATACCTCCAATTAATTCGTATAAACAACTGGAGGTAGCACCTTTAAGTGGTGATTGTTTTTCAAAAATTCAATGAAATTGACGGAATAAAGAATGGTCAAGTCTAATAAACCGACATTCTAGTATGAATAATATGTATAATAAATGAATTATTGTTTTTGTTACTTTTTTCAAGAACTAGTTTTTTATTTTCTTGAATGACAATTTTTCGAAATCATTCGAAGCTGAAACAAACTATGTAAGTCATAACTTTTTTTGTTTTTTGCAAATTTTTGGGAATATTTTTCAACTTATTTTTAAGTTTTAAAATTGTATACCTATGGCTTTATCGAAATCACTATGAGCTCTGTTTTCGGGAAAACTGATAAATATAATATTATTGTAGCTTTGTAAAGATTTACAAGTGTTATACAAATAAAAAAGATTAAAAGAAACTGACAGCATTTTTCATTCACAAATCAGAATGGAATTACATGTTTATGACTATATACATAGCTATATGTATAAACATATACATATGTATGTCCCAAAATATGTCCAAATTGGGTGGACAACAAAAACTTGTGGAAAAGAATTCAACTTAAAAAAAAAAGCAAACATTAATTTGCCATCTCATATGAACAGAATAACCATTAAACCCGCCATTTTATTTTATTTTTGGAAATTTCTCCCAATTATTGTTATGAATTTTTGCGTAAAGAAGAAAGGCAAATAAAGGCGCTGAGTAAGAGCATGGGCTGCAACAGTGGGGTCAATTAGTGACAGAGATAAAGTATCCATATAGTTTCCCATCATGGTTGGGGTTAGCACAAAATAAAAGCAAAGGGGCTAACGAGAGGGGGTCTTATTGAATAGCCATAACGTTGAGGTTTGCTTGTGCTCTCGTGCATATCGTCAACATGACCCATTTTTTGGTATGGCAAGCATATCATGTTCATAATACTTGCAAATGAGTTGAATGACCAAAAATTCTGGGCTTAATTCATGTACAGATACAAGTCTATCTAGCCATAACCAGCTAATGGAATGTATATACGGTTTGAGTTGGATAAGTGGAGGTTTTAAGAATTAAGCAGTATTTCATTTGAAAATCTGTTGGATTAACGAAAAAGCACGGTGCAAAGAGAATTGTTAATATGGGCAACGTGCTCTGTTTTAATTAAAAGTTTTTTTTTTTTAGTTTTAATTTTTAAAACGATAACTACCCATATGTGAGCACATACCTATATGCAAAATGGTTGATTTATTTAAGAATTGGTCAAATTAATTTGCAATATTTTGGTTAAAATTTAAATAATTTAAAGCCCCTGGGATCATTGAAATGTTAAATGTAAGTATTCGTACGGTTAATCAAATTAGGCAGCTAGATACTATTGAAAATCTGCGCAAGAAGTTCTGAAGAGGGAAGAGCCTAAGGGAGGTCGAGGTGTGCAATAGAAGAATGTCAAAAACTTAGCTAAAGAACGTAATTTACTAGACGAACTTTAGAACATTAGCTGAATCTATTGTTATATCTAGACCCGAATCGATTTAAAGTAGTTTATTATAGCAAAACAACAACAGTAAGGGTTAATATACAATATTCATAAAAGTGCTTCTAGTTCTGAAACTAGATATTCGGAAATCATGCCGACAGTTTTGAAATAACTTCAGCGTGAGAAAATTGGTATAATGAATTGGTTCACCACCTGGATGACATGACGCCAGGATGGCATTGCAAGAGTGATTTTTTTTTAGACATGCGAATATATTAGGAGCTGTGCGAACAAAATCAGAATTAATTAATTTTTGTTGTCAAAGAGGCAACAAAAAAATCGGAATATAAGTGCTTCTGTGTGAAATCGAAATGGTTTTTTTTTTAATGTTTATTTTCTATGAAATGAAATCAGTTTTGAATGAGTATAAACTTAAAAACTCTATACGCAATGACCATAAAGTAAAAAAAAATAAATAAAGGCTTGTGTGGAAAAATCCGCTGTTGTTAGCCGCATATTTTATTTTAAAACTATTTAAAATTAAATTTAAATACAAAGCCAAATACATTATGTAGATACATGAAATATTAAGAATGCCATGCTTCCAATAAATTCAACTGAATTAAAAATATTTGGAAATGTTGAAATTTCTATTATTTCTACTTTATTTGAAGAAGAAAGAAACTATGGGGAAAAATTTTAAACGACTTAGTATGATGTTAAAGCATTTTTATAGTATGATGCTAGGTTAAAAACAGGCTTTTCCAAATTTTAAACGCGTTAGGATCATTTTATCTTTTTAACATTTTACTAAAGTTAAAATCGCCAAATGCCTATTTTATCTTTTTAGTATTATACTAAATCAAAGTGCTACTTTGTCAGCTACAGTTGCAAAAATTTGTTGAACTGTCACTGTTTTAGGCGTGTTCAGCTAGAAAAATAGGTTTAGTATGATACTAGTTAGAAAATGTTTAAAACTAAGAATATTTTAGTAAGGAGTTTTAAAGTTAGAAAATTGTAAAGTAGTATCATGCTAATACCTTAACATCAGGATGTTTAAAATTTTGCGCCTATGGTTTTAAATAAAAAAGAATGCCCCAGAGGCCTAGAAAACACCAGCATCGGTTCGTTTTCAAGACAATCGATGAGAAAAAAAAAACAACCAAATATCAATCAGAATATGGTACACCAGTTAAGAGTTAGTTAAGTCTGGTCTGGAGATAAATCGTTAACTGGTTAACTCAAAAAGCAGTTTTCGGAAGAAAATGCATGCAAATCGACCTTACATACTCCGAAAGTAAGACATTCGGAAGCATCTGTTCAGTAAATCCAGAGTTAACTCATTAAATTTGGTGAATTATCTTGGGTTTAACTTTAATCTCGCACTGAAAAACTAAATTATTTTAATTTAATTATTTATCATTATTTAATTATTTTTCAAATATTTCTGGTTCAGACGATTTGTGTATTTCTATACACAAATGGAATTTGACAAATGGAATTTGTGAACATATGTGTTTAATTGTTTATGTCAGTTTGATCAATTATTGGGCATCATCGCAACTCATCATATCCAACTCATCATGCCGCAGCTGAACATGACCCAACTCATCATAACCCAGCTCATCATAGGGTACAACTCATCATAGGGACAACTCATCATGGCGCATGATGGGTTCATTTCATTGTATGAAAGAGTTCATTCGAATTACTTTTCAAACATGTTGTGTTTAAAGGATCCTCCCCCTTTTATAGCTTATGTGTTTTTGGTGAAATTATTTTTATGTCAGTCTCATCGCAGGAGCGATGAGAAGACGACGTGTTGGGTGTACTTACGCGTTTTTTTATTTTTAATTGTATCAGGGTATTTATTTAGGCAACGGTTGATTTAGAATTCATAATAGGTAGATATGGTTTTTTTAATAGAATATATGTAGGCCCGTCAGTTTTTGGATAGGTCATGAGGTATTTGCGGTTTTTTTTATTTATTGTTTATGTATGTACCTATTATGTTGTTTATGTAGTCAAAGCCAAAGGTGAGTTTAGATTTCAGAGTAGGTAGGTACCTAGTTTTTTTTTTAATATATAGGCACCTACCTATGTAGGTTTCTCATTTGTGGGATATGCTCTGGTGCGGACTGCGCTTTTTTTTCTAATTGTACCTATTAGGTTGTTTATTTATGCAAAGGTGAGTTTAGATTTCAGAATAGGTACTGTGTAGGTAGGTAGGTATGGGTTTTTTTTTAGGTTCCTCATTTGTTGGATAAGCTAAGTAGATTTGTATAGGTACTTAGGGGCCGGTTATAGCGATCAGCCAAAACGCATCAGAAAAAAATTCTTTTTGATAATGTAATGTTTTATCATATAGGATTTAAAATATAAAAAGGATACAAATCGATGATAAATCATTTGATAAATAAATATTTTAAGTGGTTTTTCATCGATTTGAATTCTTTTTATATATAAAATCGCATGATAAAACATTAAATTATTAAAAAGAATTTTTTTCTGATGCGCTTTTTCTGATCGCTATAACCGGCCCCTTACCTACTCGAAAAAAAAAAACAGTTTCTACCTATTATAGGAATACCTATTAGGTACCTATTTTACAATTGGAAAGGCCGCCACATCATCGTACAAAATCAAATAATTTCAGTAACTGGTATGGTAAGCTATGGGTAGGTAGGTATTTGTCTACCTAGGTATGTTGCATTTTATAAAAATCAAACTCGAGATTTTGATCAAAGTTGAAATTAAGATGACAGAGGGAAAACGAAAAAAATTGGTCTCGTCGTTGACTTGTCTGTCTGGTCTGTCTTTCTTTTAGGCGATAGGCACCTATAGCGTTTTTTGTAGACTCCACATATTTTTTTTTTTTTCATTTTCTGGGAGCAAAAAAATATCCAAACCTTCCTTAATTTGTTTAGCAATTTAGGAAAATCGTCATTGTTTCATTAAAAAAAGGCTTCAGTTAATTTATAGGTAGGTAGGTACCTACCTAGGTTAATGCTACCTTTTTAGTTTTTTTTCCCTAAAAATGTTATTGTGTCTTCTATTGAATAAAGTGTAGGTTCCTACTTAGGTAGGTATAATAGTATGTAGGTAGAAATCTGAATCTACCTATTTTCTTATTTTTTTTTTTCTTATTTTTTTTTTTTCTTATTTTTTTTTGAAAATTAGATATGTACCTAGGTACCTTGGCATATTTGTAGGTACACTGGTATACCTATCAGATAAAAGTAAGTAGGTATACTTAGGTACATAGGTATAAGTAGAGGTGCGCATCAGGGTTGCCTAGCGTAAAATGGTCAAGGCATAGGGTTGCCACTCTATTTTTAATTATTTGACAAAGCTTAGATGGTAAGTCTGGTAACTCGATGAATGTGGGTCGTCTAATGGCGGGATCCTAAACTATTATTTCAAAGGAAACCTCGACGATTTTTAGGTAGGTACATAGATATTTTATAAATTATGTCAAAACGTGGGGAAAAGTAAATGTAACATTTGTTTCATTGCTAGAATTATTGTGACCAAAACAGCCGACGGAAAACATTTTCCAGAAAAACACTGTTTTCAAACTACGTTATTTTGTTCAAAACGTTACGTTAAAGTATTTTTGTTTTTAATATTCGATGCTCCTATAAATTTCTATTCAAACACTGAAGAGTAAATGTTTTGTATTTGTAAAAAAATCGAACTCGAGATTTTGATGTTCAAATTTGACATAACGATGATACGGAAGACGTAAGAAGTGGGTCTCGCAATTCCGTCCGTCTGCCTGTCCAATCCTACAGGACAGCCTAAACGCAAGGGTCGATTTTATTAACTTCCCATTGGAAGTTATTGTAATCGGTGCGATTTGTGAAATTGAAAATGTTGACATTTCTCGACGTTTAGAGGTCTCTGGAGTCGGATTACACTGTTTTTTAGAGACATGTCTGTTTTTTTTCGTTCACGATATCTCGAGAACGCGTAAAGATATCGACTTCAAATAAATTTTATATTACATACAATGATTTCATATCGTGCAGAAAGGACTTTAAGAAAAATTCAATTGATGGTTTTTTTATTACAGTAATTTTAAAAAAAGTTGTAAAATGGCTTGTTTCTCGAATATCTCTAGAACAAATAATGCTATCGACTTCGGCCCGGTTTCATTCTATGCATAATGACGTAGTGAAAAATTGACATAAAAAAAAATCAACCTCGTTTAAAAAAAAACATAAAATTGTTAAAAAATATTGAATATCTTGAGAACGCACTAAGATATTAACTTCGGGTTGATTTTATTTAGTACACAAAGCTAAAGTTGATAGTCGGTAGAGTTTGTAAAAAAATTCAATAAACGGTTTTTTTTTAGGCCAAACAAATTGCAAAAAAAACTGCTAAAAATAGTTAAAAAATGGCTTTCGGCTTGAATGTCTCGAGAACTACCAATGATATAAAAAATAAAATGATAAAAAAATATTTAAAAACAACGGTACAATTTAAAATGCCGTGCTATACCTTTTTGGAAAGCGAGAAATCTCTTCTTTGATTTTCATTTTAAATTAAGTTGTGTTAGTGAATAGTTTTTAAAAAATTTATTTCCAAACTCGAAATTTTGAAGAAAAAAAAAAGTTTCAAACTAATTTTTTTCAAAATTTAACTTTTAACTTTTTTTTATTTTGGGCTAACTGTAGGTATTATAACCGATTTAAATAAGATTTTTATACAAATGCTTCTAAAAAGTTAAAATCATACTGCATATCAAACATTTTCAAAAAAAAATACATTTTGGAAATCGAATTTGGATTTGGTTAATGAAATATATAGATACCTATTCTCCATTTGCATCATTTGCATGTTTTAAGAAGTGTCTAACATTGATTTACAAATTAACCAGAGGTGTGCAAATTGAATTTGGTGGTTAATTTTTAGAAATTATGAACAGTTCAAAATTCGATTTGGTTTCTGAAATATTTCCATTTTAGTCAGGCATTGAAAGTACTTATACATGTAGGTACCTATATGTATGTACGCATACATACATTTTTGCTTTTTATATAAAAATAAAATAAACATAAAAAAAAATAAACAAGTTAACCCACGGGAGTTGAACTCGCAATCTCCCGCGTCTCGCCCGAGCACCTTACCAACATGCTATTTGTTATAATAAAATTGTTCGTTTAGTTTGGTACATATAATACTGGATTTTATGTATGCCGCTTTTCAGTTTTCACCAAAATGTTGATTATTGATTTAATTAATGAGTTATGACCATTTTAAAATTATGTACATACAAATTGGAAGTTGCTTATATATTTTTTTATAAATGAAATATGCAATTAAAAATACCTACAGTAGTCAAAATTGACTCTTCGTCCGCTGGCATCACCGCACCGCACTGTGGGATGAAATGGCAGTTTAACGCTCGAAAATGGTATCAAAATGATCTCAGATTTGCATGAAATACCGAGGAATCACTTCAATGTGAATAACCCCATATTGGTTTTTGAAAAAGTTTTGGAATAAACTGAATTATGAAGACTAATTTGCCTCTTTTTCAATCTATCATTATTTAATCCTAGGTATAAATGGAAGGAAATTGGAATAACACTTCTTTCTCTTCCAATTATTGAAAACGATCAAAATCAGTTAATAGGTGTTTATTCAAGTCTCTGCATCTATTAAGTTCCTAATGTATTACCTTACCATTAACCATTATCGAAAAATTTCGTACATAGATAAAACTTGACATATTCAAAAGGTATAGGTATTCGAATTTTTGAGTTACAAACATTATAGCCGCGGACATGATGACAATACAATCTGAAAGGTGATTCAAGAATGCAGTTGGATGACTTGTCTTAGCAAGAGTTTGTCTAGTGTCTAATTTACTCTTGTTTATAGATAGATAGATATATAGATAGATTAAAAGGGTAGGTAAATAATTATGAAAAATAATGGATTCATAGGTAGGTACATACATAAAAATTGCTTTTTTTTAATTAGAAAAAAATGTGAAGAGTGCAAAAGCGTAGGTATTTTTGTAATTTTTAATTTTCTCAAAAACTGAAAGGTTTTAGATATTAAAATCCAAACGACTAGCTACTGAAAAACGTATAGGTAAGTACCTACCTACCTATATTTTTGTTTTAGTAAAAACATAATTGTTTTTTGTAATTTTTAGTTTGAAAGATATTTTTTATTCAATTGTTCATTGAACCAATTTAATTTAAAAACAAAATGAAAGATGAGATTTCTGGCTTTAAAAAAGCTGTGACACAAGATTCTAAGTGTAAGGAGCCGTTTTTTTTTTTAAATATACACTTGTCAAAAAAATTAAGGGAAAAAAAAAATCACTTTTTTTTAGTGTTTTTTGAAAAGCTGTATCTCTGTGAAAAGTGGTCGTATTGAGATAAAACAAAAAGCATTATAAAGCTTTATATTTTTTGTATTGATAAATTTCAGCAAATTAATTTTTTAAGGTACCGTTATTGCGCAATCATAAGAAGAAGCACGAGCCAAAAATTTTAATTTTTTTTTTTTTTTTTTGAACATTGGCATTTTCTTTGAAATATTTTTTTGAGTCAAATCAATGCTTTTTTTCAATAACTTGTTTATTCTGTTTTAAGGTCGTCTTTTTTCATCATTCTACAATTTTTTTTCCAGAAGAATATCTGGCTTTGAATAAAAAAACAGACTTTTGACTTTGACTACCAATATCTTCGCAAGGAAAAACGGAAATTGACAAAAATTGTTCTTTTCTTTCCCATTTTGATGACAATTTCACAATGTTTATGAAGCACCCAATTTGTTCCTTAAATTGTTTTTTACGACTTTGATCATTCGGTACTCGAAAACGGTTCAATGGATTAATTTGAAATTTTACAGAAATATTGGGGGTCTATAGTTCTTTAAAATGTTCTACCAAATTAAGTCCTGCAGTCAATATTTGTAAAGCAGTAAAAGATTTACAAAAAGTCTTTAAACAGTCCTTTTTTGACCTTTTCTTAATTAAACGGTGAGGAGCTAAAAAAAATAATCGTTATAATGTTTTGAAAAAATCTTGTAGATAATTAATTTCCGTTTTTAAAACTACCCTTAAATTTTCTGTGCCGTCATTCCTTGCGAAGATATTGGTAGTCAAAGTCAAAAGTCTGTTTTTTTATTCAAAGCCAGATATTCTTCTGGAAAAAAATTGTAGAATGATGAAAAAAGACGACCTTAAAACTGAATAAACAAGTTATCGAAAAAAAGCATTGATTTGACTCAAAAAAAAATTTTCAAAGAAAATGCCAATGTTCAAAAAAAAAAAAAATTAAAATTTTTGGCTCGTGCTTCTTCTTATGATTGCGCAATAACGGTACCTTAAAAAAATCATTTGCTGAAATTTATCAATACAAAAAATATAAAGCTTTTTAATGCTTTTTGTTTTATCTCAATACGACCACTTTTCACAGAGATACAGCTTTTCAAAAAACACTAAAAAAAAGTGATTTTTTTTGTTCCCTTAATTTTGTATATTTTTTTTATGTGAAGTCAATTTTTTTTTCAGAAAATCTCCTGTCCATACGCCTTTCATACATTTTTTCTTATCTTGAAACAAGCTACACAAATATTCACATTCCAGACTTTTGGAGCGCTAAAAAGCCAGTGCATGGGCTTCAAGAAATTGGGATTTTCTGTCTGCCAAATTTGATGATATAGCATTTAGAAATAAATAGGTAGTTACCTAATCTACCTACTCAAAAATCGAAGACAATACCCTAACTCCAAAATTGCCATAAACTCATAATCGAAAATTTTGTAGTTAGGCCCATTTCGAAATTATCGGCAGTACCTAAGTATACCTATATCTAGGTACCTATCTTCTAATATTTTTTACAATTAATCTGCCCTGTTAACAAAAATGACATAGATAGGTATCTAGCATTCATCGATTTTTTAAGGACAAATTTGAAATTCTTGAGATTGTTTTTATTAACAACTTCATAATCTCGCATTTCTGAGTAAAACAAAATTTTTTTTATCAAAAAATAGTTTTATAATTATTAAAAAAAAAAATGGCAAAACAAACTCCTAATCAATAAAAAAAAAAATGTAGATAGGTAGCTAAGACATTTTCAATTAACACGGCAGTGAGGTAGGTACCTACCCACAGTATACAAAACTAAGGTAATATCTTGCGCAGGTTGTCAGAAATTAAAAAATGGTTGCTCGAGTGCTCCCACAAACTTCACTTCACACAGCAATATTAAAAACAACAACAAATATCGAAATTTTACATGTAAATGGGCACTGGATCCACCATTTTTGTAGATGCGCAGAACAGAACAAAAATGAAAACGCTAACGATATTACCTTTAATATATAGGTATACCGTGGTACCTACCTACCTAGTAAGGTATAGGTAGATACCTAGGTACCTATTACTTACTTACACCTAATCAAATTGATGGCCAAGTAGGTACCTACCTACCTAGGCACTCATTCTCTACAACTACTTGGGTATACAATTATTATTATATTATCGTCGTCGTCCTATATAGTTTTATAGAACGACGAGGCGACGACCACATAGCAGATAGGTACACACTACCACTGACACATCTCCACGCCTTTATGACTCTTTTTTAAATGTCGCTCTCCTCTCTGGTTTATAAAGTATACAAAATAGTTGAATATGGTTTGAACTCAGATGTTGTAACCGAAGTGAACAATGAGGTCGTTTTTCAATTTTGTTTTGTATTAAAAGGTACTTGTTTTATATAGAACTTTGGTATTAATGTGTTCTTTAAACGACACCACTGACTACTAAACAGGTTTGAAGAGAGACAAAATGGCGCATAAAACAGAATTTTGAGAGAGAAAATGTTTAAACGCGAGTCACTTAACTACGATTCATTTGCTCTTTCTTGCAAAATGAATTTATACCTGATTTAAGTGTGTAAGACAGGCATAGACAATATTAGTTCTATAGCAAAAAACATATAGCTTTGTAGAGATGTGTAGGTTTTTTTTTCCTTTGGAATTATAAGGACTGATTGAAAGAGGATCATTTTTTGTATGTATTGTCATTTTTCTGGAGAGGTGTGTTGAATTAACTTATAATTGGCAGACTGAGCCAAATATAAATTGCACCAAAACTTAGCTGTATATTTTTTATAAAAGGAGTCCCTTTATTTTGAATAATGTGGGCAGGTACCAACCTACTTATATAGAAAAAAAATTATTTGAGTTAAGTACCTACATATAGAAACGTAGATAGGGAGGCGGAAGGTGTATGTATACGTACCTAACTACATCTTTTTTATTGGAAACAATTAAGTAGGTAGGTGTACTAGGTACCCCTATAATTATATGACCAGTTTGACAAAATGCTAACTAATAAGAATTCTCACGGCTCTTTGCATCTCAAAATAAAATATTTAGGTAGGTAGGTAGATATAAAAATTATTTCAGGCTTATTCTATCTTTTGATAAAATCTTGCAAATCACAGCTTCATAGATTAGTCAGGAAAAAGGTAAGAAACTTTGAAGTTTGTATAGGTACCTACCTACCTTACGCACTTAAAAAAGTTTGTGTGCGGCTAGTCTCATTGGAAATAGGTATATGAACACCTAAAAACACTAATGTCACCTAAGAAAAAAGTTGATTTGCTTAGAAGAAAAAATTAACTTTTCTGGACAAATCCCTTGTACCTATTAAAACAAAAAAATTCGATTCTGTTTAGAAAAAAAATCGAATGTTTTTGGTAAAAGGAATTCGACATAAATATCACATTTATAACTATGTATTTTTAATTAATTTTCAGAACTTTTTGTTTTGCAAACAAAATAATTATTACAAATTTAAGATATGTCATACAGTCTGTTTAGTATTACCAGGCATGTATTTTTTTTCACTTGGGTTTTTATTTTGGGAAATTTTTGGGTAAATTTTAAACTGTTTAACCTCATTTAAAATGTATCTCAAAATGAGTTTAAATAATAGTTTAAAATTTCGCGCGGAATTTAAAACTATTATTTAACCTCACTAAACTCTATTTCAAAATGAGTTTAACTAATAGTTTAAAAATTAAATTAGTTTATAAATAATTTCCCTAAAAAGTGGCTTAAAATCTGAAAATTCCGAATAAAAATCCCAGAAATCGCAAAAATAAAAAAATATCCCAAAACTAATGAGTACATCTGGCAATACTGATCATTTGACATATCACTACTGTCACGACAAGTGAAGTTCTTTCATCTCCATCTTGGTGATTTTTTTATTTTACATGCATTTTGTATGGAAAAAGTGAAACTTTGAAAATTAATTAAAAATACTTACAAGTATTTCCTCACCCTAAAATTGTTATATTTGGTGTTTTTTAGTGAATCTACCGAATGAGACCATCCGCGTGTCCAAATTCGGGATGTCGTAAAGGAAAGTTGAGCCTTATTATATATCAAATGAAAAGCTGAAGCTATAAGATCGTTTCTTTTCAATAAACCTAATAAATAGGTAGGTACCTATTTGTTTTCCTTAAAACGGCCTTTTAGTAAGAAAATCATATCAGGTTATAGGCCCAATCTTATCAAAAACTTTAGTTTTAGCGGTATGAAGTGTTAATTAATTTGTTGTTACATATATTTTTTTTTATTAAAAGAAACATTTTAAATAGATACCTAATTTTAATACCTAATTTCGGTTGTAATTAATTACACCTTCTTTAGGCCTGAGAAAAAAAATATGTAAGTATTGTACCTATTAACCTACATTTTTTCATTTAAATTGGAAAGAGCGTTCTATTTACATTCTGAAAAAGACTTTGAAAAAGACGTTTTGAAAATTGTTTTTAGTTTGAATAATTAAAATGTAGGTAGTTCGAGGTACCTATTATTCAGTTTTTTTTTTAAATAAATTCCCTCAAATACTGAAGGGGCGCCAAATCAGGTCTTTGCCCCTGTTTGGAAAAGTCGTAGATCCTGCAGAAAAATCGTATAGGAGGGAAGGTCTATTTCCCCCCGTTTAGGCGGGAGGGGCAGTTTTCTAAAAAAAATACTTAAAACAAAAACAAATTATCTAAAAACAACGGTAAATTTTACAATCCCAAGAAAAGAAAACGCATTTTAAGCTGGAATTTTTTTTATTCTGCAAAATGACTTAATGTATAAAAAATTGTTTACACTTAAATAACATTTTAAGCGTTTTTATGAATTTTTAGATGAAAAATAATTATTTTTTTGAAAATATTTTTGACCAATCCAAAGAAATAGGTGGGACACGAAAAAAATTCCAAAACTTTTTAATCTAGAAAAAAATTCTGGAAAATGCACCAAAAAGTCTCGTTAAAAAGTTAAAGAAAAAATGAAAAATCGACTTTTATCTTTAAACGCGATTTACGACTAAACTAGACGTGCTAGAGGCACCTTTAAATTTGACTTGCGGCTAATCTAGGCGAGCTAGCGACTTAAAAAATGCATATTTGTGATCTAGGGAGTGCCAGTTCTAAAAAATCAAAAAAAAAGTTGGTAAAAAAAGTTTTTTCCAAAAAATACGAATTTTTCTTATATTAAGTCTTCCATTTAGAAATTTAAAAAACTTAGATACAGCAAATCTACTTTTTCTTACCGTAAGTAGGTATATAGTCAGAAAAAGGAAACAATATTTTTCAAGTTTATCAACGTATTTTGAGCAAATTTACGTGTTTGTTTTTAAAATTAATTATTTCGATTTTTTAGCATATTCTTTAAAAATAAAAATTAATAAAATATTTAAAATACTCAAAGTACGACGATAAACACAAATATACATTTTTCTTTTCTTCAATTTTTGTCTTTAAACTTCTGCGTGTATTCTTCTCCTTTTTGCAACCAAATATTGATAAATTATCTTCATCTCACTCTTACAACTATCTCCTTCAGTAATAAAAACAAACGAAGATCACAATTTCACAAAATAACAAGGAAATCTTAAAATCCAAAAGGAAATCCATGGTTACAAACATTGTCAAAAATTTCTAGCATTTTTTTGATACCAGTTTTTAAATATTGCCAAACAAACAATAAATACGTAGTAAATTTAATTATGTATCTTTATTGCTAGAAATTATTAAGGCATTAATTTTCTTAAAAATTTGGGATTTTTATATGATTTTCCTTAATTTTAAAAATTTTCCACTTAGTCACTTTATAATAATATTGTCTCTTTAATTACAATTTTTCTAAAAATTTTGAATTTTTTTCTTCGCTTATCTAATTATTTTCCTAAAAAATTGAAATTTTCTCTTTAATTATAATTTTTCTAAAAACTAGAATTCTTTTTTTTTAATCATTACCTAATTTTCCTGAAAAATTGATATTTTCCTTCTAATTACATATTATCGATTTTATTTAATTTTAAATTAAATTACAAAATAAAATAGCTTTTATTTTAATTATCTTTTTTTATTTTGTATTATTGGAATATATTTTTCCAATAAGTAAATAAAATCGGTAAACTAATTTCAATTTAAACAAAAATGCCGAAAGCTTATATTAGACGACGAGTAAAAACTACACATTTCTGTATCCATGATGTCAAAGAAAAATCATCAAATGAGTTGCATATCTCACATGTACAGCAAATTTGTGCATACCACCACTATGTGTATTACACGATATGAAAAAATTCTACACAATTTTACATAAAGAATGTGTGCCTTTGGGTTTTGCATGTGTGGTAAAATATGATCACATAAAAAATATTACATATTTTTGTGTTGATAACACTATATGTCGAGCGTTACCATTATTATTTTATGTGTACACATCTGGTGTGTTCACACCAGAACTTTTAATTCCTCTCATAGTTAGGGCTGAATAAATTTAAAAATTCGTATAACCTTCATGTGGAAATTGTTTTATTTTGTTTTATTTTATTTTATTTTATTTTATTTTATTTTATTTTATTTTATTTTATTTTATTTTATTTTATTTTATTTTATTTTATTTTATTTTATTTTATTTTATTTTATTTTATTTTATTTTATTTTATTTTATTTTATTTTATTTTATTTTATTTTATTTTATTTTATTTTATTTTATTTTATTTTATTTTATTTAATTTAATTTAATTTAATTTAATTTAATTGAATTTAATTTAATTTAATTTAATTTAATTTAATTTAATTTAATTTAATTTAATTTAATTTAATTTAATTTAATTTAATTTAATTTAATTTAATTTAATTTAATTTAATTTAATTTAATTTAATTTAATTTAATTTAATTTAATTTAATTTAATTTAATTTAATTTAATTTAATTTAATTTAATTTAATTTAATTTAATTTAATTTAATTTAATTTAATTTAATTTAATTTAATTTAATTTAATTTAATTTAATTTAATTTAATTTAATTTAATTTAATTTAATTTAATTTAATTTAATTTAATTTAATTTAATTTAATTTAATTTAATTTAATTTAATTTAATTTAATTTAATTTAATTTAATTTAATTTAATTTAATTTAATTTAATTTAATTTAATTTAATTTAATTTAATTTAATTTAATTTAATTTTATTTTATTTTATTTTATTTTATTTTATTTATTTTTTTACACCTAACAAATTTCCTATATCTCTTGCATATTGTACATATGTAAACTACCATACATACAATGTAGGCACAGTACACAAAACTAAGGTAATATCTTGCGCAGGTTGTCAGAAATTAAAAAATGGTTGCTCGGTGCTCCCACAAACTTCACTTCACACAGCAATATTAAAAACAACAACAAATATTGAAATTTGACATGTAAATGGGCACTGGGTCCACCATTTTTGTAGATGCGCAGAACAGAACAAAAATAAAAACGCTAATGATATTACCTTTAATATATATACCGTGCAATGTAGGTACATACAATCTACCTACATACCAAACGCATTCGAAGATGCCAGGATTAATTATCTCAAGTTAAAGCTTAGATAAGAAGTCATCATTTTCGAAGAAACCACCCCTAAAAGCTAAGAAAAATGTAAATTTTGAATAACAGCCACATACCTACCTACCAATATGAATATTAACCCATTAAAAAAATAAAGATCGGACAGTTACCTATATATAGCTTCCAGAGGAAACCAATGTAGGTACTTTCATCAAAACCACTCCTAGAACCTCAGTTTTCATATGTATTTATCAACATGGATAGATATAGCTACATATATAATATCGCCAAACAGATAATACTATACAAGATACAACCTATTAAAAACTTTGGCCATCAACCATCGCCCCATGTATTTCTTTAGATTTACCTCTCTTTTTTTGCCGCTCCTACAACCTCAGTTTTCGCATTTAACAATATTGATACATTATATAGCTTTATATCATATCGCCAACAGATAATACAACCTATCAAAAACTTTGCCACATTAACCATCGACGCATCTATTTCTTTAGATTCACCTCTCTCTTTTTCTTTTTTTTTCTTATCGTATCAAACTACAAAGTACCCACCCTTAACCAGCCTCACAATACCCAAAACAAAAAAATAATATGCCTTCAAACAAAATTCATTCTGAAAATGAATATTATTTTCATGATGAAAATTCCCATGTCGATATGTCCCATGATGAGTTGCGAATATGATGAGCTGTCCGATGATGACCTGGTTCATGATGAGTTCGAACATGACGAGTTATACCCAACCCCAATTATTGTAGTAATATTCGATGAAATTAAATAATAAAAAAAAATGTTTGCTCGATTATTGTTCGATTTAAGAGAAAATGTGCTGGGAATATTTTGAATGGGTGCAGAAAGAGTTCGCGGAATAATTTGTCGACGAGGATGAAGTGGAGTGGCAATCGGTCCCATCCAGTGTCTTTTAAATGTGCATTATGGTAGTGTGGTATCGCTGCCAGACCAATGAAATTAAATTTGGACGGATTAAAATTATATGCGAACAAAATTTGGAGGTGTTTCAAAAACCTTTAAATTTGTTTGCATTTTGAAAGTGAATTATTGAGGTGGTATCGCTGCAAGACCAACGAAATTGAATTGTATGTGAACAATACTTGGAGTGATTTAAATCACTTTTTTTTTGTATTTTGAAAGTGCATTACACGGTGTCTCCACCTGAAATATTTTATAGATTACTATCTGTCATTTTCGATGGAAAGAAAGAGCGATATTATACCAAAAAATGTTGGTTGGGCATTTTAATAGCTTTCTATTTCATTTGTCTCAAAAATGTCACAGGGCAAAGTTATGAAGTTAAAACAATCTAGAGAATTGATTTATTGTTAATTTTACTTAAATCTATAAGAAAAACACAAAAACTTCCTTTTAACACCTGCAATAAATTAATTACATTCGAAAAAACACAAAACAAAACAAATTGAAACAAACCCACAGATGTCAAAGGGAAAATTGCTTCTTCATAGAATACTCATAGCTTTCTATGAGCAAAGCAATATGTGGCAAGAATTTTTTTATAGAATACTATGAGTAGTCTCCATGAGCAATTTTCCTAGCATGCAATATAGTATTCTATGAAATCTTTCTCGTAGAGCCACCATGCTATGGTGGTGTTAGGGTCAAGATATTATCTCCAAACTGATTCGAGTGACCAAGTATCTCTTTGCGAGTGGTATAATATGATTTTTGTTTTACTTTGGTTGCATTTTGAAGTTCACTATGGAGATGTTACGCCTATGGTATTGCTGCCAGAACGACAAAATTTAGTTTGGACATATAAAAATATTATGTAAACAACATAAGGAGTGATTTATGGCCAAATCACAATCACGGTCGGTCGGGCTTTGATGGGCTTTTAATCGACTTTACGATAACATGTGTCATTAAGCGCGACCTTTAAAATTGCAAAACGAAATGTGGCTTCAAACCTCGGGCGTTGAGAAATGACAAATAAAAGTTCTGTTTCCTTAAAATGGCATTTCTGAAATTCTTCGCAGATAATAGAGAATTTTAAATGTCTCCGCATTTTATGTTTTCATTTAGGTTCTACAACCATTCAACCAATTGAAATAAATAGCTTTGGTAATAAAAGTATACATTAGGTATATGCGCTAAGGTAGTTTTTTATCGCTTTTTTGATTCTAATGGATGAACATTGGTGGCTCCACGAGAAAGATTTCATAGAAAACTGTATTGCATGCTATGTAAATTTCTCATGGAGGCTACTTACATATAGTATTCTGTAAAAAATTTCTTGCCACATATTGCTTTGCTCATAGAAAGCTATGAATAGTATTCTATGAAGAAGCAATTTTCCCGTTGACATCTGTGGGTTTGTATCAATTTTTTTTTTTTTTTTTGGGTTTTTTCGAATGTAATTAATTTATTGCAGGTGCCAAAATGAAGTTTTGGTCTTTTTAAGTAAAATTCTTTAAATTGTTTTAACTTAATAACTTTGCCATGTGAAATTTTTGAAACAAATGAAATAGAAAGCTATTAAAATGCCCAACCAACATTTTATGGTATACTATCGCTCTTTCTTTCTATCGAAAGAACAAGGTGGAGACACCGTGTTAAAATCCATGAGATACACTCACACATTAAAAACACTCTCATCCTGAACCCGAAAATATTAATTTATTGAAACTAGCGTACCAGCATATTTTGAGTAGAATCTACCCTTCTCTTTTTTACGCAAATAAAATCTCCATCCATAAAAAGCCCATGTAAACAGGCACGTACCTACGTAAAAAATATCTGATATAAATCCCGTCAGACAAAACAATCTTAAGCTGAAGGAATTATTTTATCGCAAAATAGGGTTGCAAAAAGATTTGCACATTTAAATGTTGTGATGTTACGCCGCCGACTTAGTACATACACACTCTTGTCAAGTTTGATGTGTTGCAAACTGTCATCTTTGTTTTCCCTATTCAACTATTTTCTTTCCATGAGCAATATTTTCTCTTTCCCACATACAGAAAAAAATTTATTCACTCTTCAACAGAACGTGGTATACATATACCTACCGCAGAAAAAGGTTGGATTCCAACACAAGACACAATTCTACAAAAAACACACGATACAAATCGTAATTGATATTACAAAATGTTGTAAGACACAAATTTCTTGTGTCGGGATTTTATTTATTTGTAATCTATGTATATATGTGAACATTGATTTTTCAACAAGAATATTCACATAAAAATAAAATACAAATTAAAAAGAAACAAGTTCAAGCGATAGCGCCACAAGAAACATCACTCATTAACAAAAAACAGAAGGCAAGTGTAAACTCGACTAAGAAGTATACACAGCGGAGTAAATAACTCTCCGGAACCAAACAAAAATTGCCTTAATCGAACACATCTAAAAAGAGGTAGACAGATACTTGCAAAACAGAGCATCAAAACAATTTGCTTTGGGTATTTTTAAATGAAATAAACAAGACACAAACAATACATTTCACAGAAAAACAATTTATTTTGTTCAATAAAATTTATAAAAATATACACATATACTAAACATATCTCCTGGAATTATTATAAAAAAAATCCAAATTAATTTCCAATTCTATACCACAACACAAACCAAATTTAGTTTAGTAAAGTACCTAAGATAACTTTTATCACTTTTATCAAATGATTCACACGAAATTATGATTAATAATAAATTAATTTCTTGCAAACAAATTTTCTTATGTTTTTTGTTAATTAAATGTTTTATTTTTAATGAAACTAAATGCAGAACAACTTTTGCATCCGACCGAAAGAAAAGGGAAAACAAACAAAATGGAAATTACCTACTGTGAGCTGTCAAAGCGCGACAAAATAGAAAATAGATCTATTCGGGCGTTGAGCTCGAGCTTACGATATTTACGATCTAAAGCGAGCACAAAGCTTGAGGTAACATTTCAGATTGCCTCATAAGAATCCATTGTTTCTATTCAATATGTCAAAGTCGGCACGACCGAACGCGTGATTGTGATTTAGCTATTATAATTCCTTTTCTTTTTTTGCATTTTGAAAGTGCATTATAGTGGTGTTAGAAGGTAAAATTGTCAAGTAGATGAAATTAAGTTTTGACGGTAACCAGATACTAGTGAACGAAGTTTGGAGTTGTATAAAAAAATTTCTGATTTTTTTGGTAGTATTTTGAAAGTGCAATATGGAGGTGTTAGGGCCACTGTATTGCCAGACCGATGACATTTAATTTGGTCACATATAGACATTATGCTCACAAAATTTGGAGCGGTATAAAGAACTTCAGCTTTGTTCATTTTGTTTGCATTTTAAAAGCAGATACATTAAAGTGGTCTTAGGGCCGATTTCTCACTGAATGGTTTATGCCATGTATATTCGCACTGGTACAAAACAAACGCCCTGTCCATACAATTTGGAGCGGTACACGTGTCCACCATTAAATAGGTACCACTAATTATTTAAAACCAACACAGATCATTGTGAAACAATTTTTTTTCATCAAAATCTTTATTGTAAATAAAAAAAAATACAATTCATTGCAACCCCCTTCCAGGACGATTATGAATTTAATAACTTAAAAGAAAAAAACTAAATCAGTGCTGCATTTTCAAATTTCGAAGTAAAGCCCTTATTGAATGGACTAATATTATTTAATTTTTAATTAAATTTCCAAAATCATTTGTGTATACTCCAATTTTAAGAATACACAAATGATTTGAGATACACAAATGACACTTAAATATACAAAAATAGTCATAAATTCATTTGAGTACCCGATCAGACGATTTGTGTATGTACAAAACTTCGATTTATGTACCGTACCCTATACACAAATGATACACAAATCGTTTGTGTATGCCATTTGTGTTGAACAAATTTGTGGCTCAGACGGTTTGTGTATTTTTATGACAGAAATACACAAATATTTGTGTATACACGAATCGTGTGATCTTAGCTTAAGACATTGTTTAAGCAGCCAAACATCTAATAAACATGACCATAAACTCTGAATAGCTCGCATAACAAAATCATAGAAGTAAGCGTTAATTATTATTTTTTATTCTTCAATGTGTTTTGTGTTCGTTATGTTGTTGTTATGTATCTTTCCACGTTCCGACCGCATTTCAAAATTAAGTTTATTAAAAAGTGGAAAAAAGAATGCTCTTGAGCTGAACACTTTACCCGTTTTCTGTCTTGCTTTTCCCTTTTTGCATTTAGGGTCGAGCTTATCTTATTCTGTTCATTATCCAATGTCATTCTTGTTGTAAATTTGGTTAAAGTGGCGGCAGAAATTTAAAAATATTATTTATATATTAGAAAAAATACAAATTATTGACAGAACGTGATGGGTAAAAAATGTTGCCTTGGTATGAATTTGACTAGAGTTCCTAACTTTCTTCAAAACTAAAGGAGTACACAATTTTTCTATATATGAACATAAAAATAAAATACGGAAGGCACCTACTTACTTATTTTTTTAAATTCGAAAGCTCATTATAAAATAAATAAAATCCTTGCTGCCAGGAAAATCAATTTAGTTTTCTTACACGAAACCAGCAAACAGGTACTTTGAAAGTCAACCAGGCCCTCGCCAGTTATTACTATTCCACCTCGAAAGAAAACAAAAATTGGTTTAATTTAGATTCGATACTAGAACTTAAAAGGGGAATTTATGATGCGATAGCAAAATTTGCCTAACAATTTTTTAAGCAAAGGTCTTACGAGTATATGCAAAGTTTTCCTCTACAGAATTTTCTCCAATGAAAATTTTCAGGGCGTTTCGGTAATCTGGGCAAACTTACCATTATTCCAAGCCGGTTTTTGGCATAAATTATTTAAAAAAAATAAATAATAAGGAAATATAAACAAAAATTTTATCATGTTATTGCTTATATTAATAAAAAATGTATAAATAAAATCATAAAAAAATGGCATTGTGTTAACATAATAACAAAAAAACCTTAAACTAAAAAAATTCAAAAGCTTTTGAGGAAAGTAATAAGTATCCCTATAAAGATTGCATTTCAAAACTAATTATTTTTTTTTTCAATTACTGACTTTTTGTCAGTCGTGTTCAGCTAAAAAATTTGCATTCCTTCCAATGAATCCTGCAAAGTAGTAGCAGTACATCAGAACTACATTTGCCATTGAGTGAAATTAAATAATATAATGCCTCATTTCCATGAGTGACAAAAAAATCATTTGGTAGTTTGTCATAAAGCTGGATTATGACCAACATTTTATTAAAATGGCAGAAATAATGATATTTCGACGCATAAAAACAAAGATGCAAATGAATTATTGAATTATATCATTCAGATTTTTGAAAATGAAGACATTTCAAAGTGATGAAGGACTGGAGGACAAATATTTGAAAAGGAGGACTGTCCTCCGAAATGGAGGACAGTTGGGAACCTTAAATTTGACTGTTAATTCGGCTAAGGTTGTATGCACTCTAAAAGGTCAGTAAATGGTCATAAAAAGTCAGGTAGTTTCTGAAATTGGTCAGGCTAAGAAAGTTTTTAATCCAGGATTGAAGTTTTTCAAGGTCATAGACTTCCCAGTTCCCAAAAAAACAGCATGGTGCAATATTTTTCTTCTTATTTGACTGGCCTATAAAATTTTGTAGCCATTTTAAGTAGGTAGATGTTTTAGAAAATCCCCAATGATTGTGATAAATACAAGATGTCCAAGAATAATTTTCTAATCCAAAGTTTTGATATTTTAATTGGTAACAGAATTGTACCTTCTAACTATTGATGTGTGAAATAGAAAATTCATTGAGTTACTGAATATATAAATTATGGATAACCAATGTTGGGCTAAATAATTGTATCCTTTATTTTCGTGCTATAGAGATCGACTAATTTTTTATAATAACAATCAACCCAATTTGGCAACATTTTTTCGTAGATATTATCCCTACCGGTCTATCTTATCTCAAAAATGGATAGAAAACGATGAACAATTGGATGAAAAGAATAAAATGAGTACCTACCTACCTACATTTGTATATGCTTTCTATTAAATGACCAAAGGACATCATGCGGATAAGCGTTAGCATTGTTTGATTCTGTTTCTAGGGCAGGAATTTCAGAAATCCCATTTTCCATCAGCCCCCTCTTCCACACCTCTTTGCAGCTCACTGAAAAAAAAAATGAAAAATTATGATGCCAGCGGGAACTCAAAAATTGGGTTGTAAAAAAATATAAGGGACGTTCACAACAAAACAAAAAAAAAAAAAAATAAAACGAAACGAAACGAATTTCCCATATGAAAGCAAAATTGATAAAATGTCAACGCAAAAACACAAATATGGAACACAATACCGAACTCACAACAGACATCCTATCCTTTGTATAGGTGCCCTTATACTTGTTGTATGGTTCATTCAACGGTATTTATGTGCTTTTATGATGATGGGCTGCGGCCGTTGAGACCATAAATCTTTACACGTTTAAAGAACGCGCGTTTTATCGGCTTTTCCGGTTAAATTTGAATTAATGTCAGCATTTTTTTCACGCGGGATATCTTTGTCCTTTTTTTTTTTTAAATTAGGTGTATTAAAGGTATACGGTAAAATTTTCGGTGTGTGGGATTAAATTGAATTTGACTCATCTCTGGACAAGCGTGATGGGTGATAGAGTAAGAGCTTATCTCACCCGGAAAGGCATAGCCTTCAAAAAAATTGGAATCACAAAAATGTTTTTTTTTTTTTTTTTTTTTAATTTAAATAAATCCTGTGCTCTTGTTGGTGAACGGTATTTCATTATATAAAATATAGCCTTCATGAAAGTTTAATTCGCATTAAGAGGTTAAAAGTGTAGGTACTTATACAAGCCGCCGTTCGACGACGCACGAACAAGCTATGCAGTGTCCATTATAACATCATTAAACGCAATAACTTATTTAACGTAGGCTGGTATATATAATGGACTTTTTTATAAAGATAGATGCGTTGAATGGTGACCATATTTCGTGGCATAAATGTATAGAAATATTTAAAATCTATAGATTAATACGCTTGGGAGAAACTAACGGTACACTTTTCTCCGTTAATACTCAACGAAAATGCATAATTGATATATCGTTAGAAAGGTTTTGTCCCACCGATGTGCAGACCCCTTAGGGCCAGGTAAGGGTTATTTAATTTTTTTTAAGTTATTGGGTTTTATCTTTTTGAGGCAGGGCGCTCACTGAAGTGGAGACGAAGCGGAGTGGTAGTGGAGTAGCGAGTGGCAGTGGAAAAGTGAACATTTGGATTGTTGATGGAGTGGTGGCGAAGTGATATGCAAGTGATCTAACGCGCACTGAGGTAGCAAACTATATATGGTGCCACTCATACTCAAGTCAATAATCACAAGTAGGGTTGGCTACGAAATCCCGCCAAACAAAAGCCCGCGCATCAAAATCCCGCGTAACGAAATCCCGCCAAACAAAATCCCGCAAAACAAAATCCCGTGTAACAAAATCCCGCAGTAACGAAATCCCGCCGTTTCACTCCTTTTTTTAATACAAAGCGACATCCCGTGTAAAAAGCTCGGCATGTAAGGGGGGGCATGCTGCCCCCCTGCAACCCCCCTGCTTGGCCCACTATAGGATTTGGGGTATGTGCGAGGTTGGGTGTTGCAAAGTTTTTTTCGAAAAAAAATTTTTTTCAAGCTGAAATTGAATAAGAAATTACCAAAAAGCTGAAAAAAATCTAAAACGCCTGGTTAGTGGTTTTCAAGCGTTAAAAAAAAAAATTTAAAAATCTAAATACACCCCAAAAAACAATTTAAAAAATCCCCCCCCCCCCCCCCAAACAAAATTTCCCCTCACCCTAAAAATAAATCACAAAAAAACTAAAAATATCAACTTAATAAAATATTTTTTCCATAGTACAAAATCCTACTTTCCAAAGAGTATTAGAAATCCCGCCGAAAAGGAGTAAAAAAAATCCCGCGAAAATCGGCGGGATTTCGTTAGTTTAACTTTTTTCATGTCACATACTTATCTGAAGAATATATTTATAATTGGTGGGATTTCGTTACGCGGGATTTTGTTTGGCGGGATAAAGTAACGTTCCCTCACAAGTATCATCTAGAATTTAAAAAAATCTATTTCGTCACCACTCGCTTGCCACTTAAAAATTAAACATGTTCGAGATAAGTGGCACCAGACTGGCACCATACCACCTTCAGAATATATTGCCACCGCCACTCCACTTTGATAAACGTGTCTTCATTTGTTTACATATGTTTTATTGATTCCACATGCCACTTAGTCACCACTCTACTACCACTCCCCTTCGTCACCACTTCAGTGAGCGCCCTGCCTAAGAGGAGCGTTAGGAAGCCTACAATGCAAACTTACCGTGAAGCTGAGGAAGTTACAGTTGTATATGTAGGTATATTTTAGCGCAAAAATCACTCATTTGAGTAAGATTATCAACATTAGTGTAATATACTTTGCTTAAAACAAGAACACAATTTTTTTTATTTATGTATGTAACCCCGAGGCCAAACAGGCAAGTACTGGCAAGCAAGTTAGGTACATAAACTGCCTGCCAAATTCGTATCTGAGTACTTGCTATGACTTAGGCGGCACGCTACTTGCCGAGTTACTTGCTTCTTCGTTCTATTTCTCTATTATTAGTGCGAGATGTGGTGAACGATTGGCTCAAAGCATTTCATACATACCGCTCCAAATTTGTGGACATGCCACTTTTATGATTGAGAAACAATAAAAATTAAAAATGTTATTGTTCTACCATAGGAAATAGGTTGAACAAAAAAATTAAATCCATTTGGAAAGAATTATAAATACAAACAACGATGAAAGTTCACTCAATTAAGAAAAAGAACGTTCTACTTGCTTCGCTACTTGCTTCTCAACTGGCTTGGAAAAAGGCAAGCCAGTAGACGAGCAAGTTGCTTCGTTTTATATGTGTTAGTAAAAAATTAAGAGTGTATTGCAACTTGCTTGCCAGTACTTGCTCGTGTGGTCTAAAGGTAAATAATGAAACAAAATTAGGTGTGTCACGAAAGCATTTTTTTTTAAAGTACGTAGTTTTTTCAAAAAAAAGAGCGCTCACGAGAGAGTAAACATTTCAGCTTCGGGAAGGCGACTAATCCTCGCCATCAACATGATCGCAAAATCAAATTTCCGCAGTGACAGATACCCGCAAACAAAATCTTTCCCAAAGACACATCTTCACAGATGTACTCTTTTAGGTGATAGATGTGCGCAATATGCCAGTTGACCATGGTATTTTATCGCAGGGCTTTGAATCTGGCAACAATTAGGTAAAATAATGTGGCATTTTCTTTCGTGGGGTGCCTTGGGAATTCGATAGGTCCCACTGATTTGAAAAAGCCTTCCCATAACTAAGCGATAACAATCTTTGTTGAAGAGAGTTTAAAGAGAATAGCTGGTATGCGGGATATGTCGACACAAATTAGGATTCGGATTCAAAAATGTTATCTTTGTAATTCCTTGAGCGATTTCAATGAAGCGATTTCAATTATATATACGAAGATTTTTTTTTTTTAATAATACAAATTCTATATACTACTGAAATAAATCAGCCAAGTAGAAGACTTAGCACTATTTTATTGGACTTGTTGAATTATTGATTCAATATAGCTTTTAACGGCCTTTAGTCCATGAAAATTTTTGGCGTTTCGTCCCGGCGATCTCACTTGGACTCATCAGTTGACTAGTGAGGGCCTTGTCAATACGCAATTTCCATTAAGTTCAGTTCATCTTACATAGATTTCATGGTGAATACCCAGTGTGAACTATATCTAACCAGATTAGAATTCCTAATCATTAAAGCTAGAAGTTTTTTGTGCCCGTGGCCTGGCAATGTTTATATACGAAGATTTTTTTTTTTTTTAATAATACAAATTCTATATACTACTGAAATAAATCAGCCAAGTAGAAGACTTAGCACTATTTTATTGGACTTGTTGAATTATTGATTCAATATAGCTTTTAACGGCCTTTAGTCCATGAAAATTTTTGGCGTTTCGTCCCGGCGATCTCACTTGGACTCATCAGTTGACTAGTGAGGGCCTTGTCATACTTATGAAAGAACGGGCACAACCTGCCCTATCACCCGGTGCCCGCTCGACGTTGAGTTTCGGGACACCCTGTATATTTATTTAAGTCCCATATTTTTCTGATTTATTTAAAATATTCTATTAATTTTTATTTCTTGTGCAAGGTGTCGCCAATTAAAACAATATTTCACATATGTATGTAATTTTGCGTTAACAAAAAAATGACGCAATATTGCGAAGTGAATTGTAGTTCAACTGAGCTCAGTTTAGTTTTAACACTAAAAAAATGTATTTGTTTGTATTAATTACCTTTTTATGGTAAATTGCCAGGCGTGCCACGCGTTGATTAAAAAAAAATATATATATTTTCCAACAATATTAAAAAAAGGAAAAAAAAAAACATAAATTTGATGGCACAAACAGCTCAAACCAGGGCCTAGCGATTTACAACTCTCAAGCATTCCTGTGTACGTGTCTGCAGGAATGGAGGGGGCCTACAATTTATTGCCGAATCCGATCGGCTAATATGAGCGGCACTTTTCTATGACAAGAGATACTCTTGGAGGATTTGTAACTTCCTTGCAAGAGGTAGTAGCTCCGAAAAAAACTTAAGGTGGAAGCGGCTGGTATTGAATCCCAGACCTCTGGCATGACAGTCCAACGCACCAACCATTACGCCACGGGCTACTACTAAAAAAGGGAAGATTTTTTATAAAATAAATGTTACCTTATACCGACTACTGAAAAATTTAAATCAGTCAAGTAAAAGACTGAGCACTCACTATTTAAGTGGACCTGTTGAATAATTGGTTTACAGTATGTAGATTTTAATGGCCTTTGGTCTACAATACAGACAAGTTTTATTCAAATCTAGAGTATTCTATTTTTGTTAACAAATATAAAACATGTCTTATACTACCTGTATGGTTAACATAGTACCTACATATACATATTATATCGCAGGTGAAAATTATTACGGCCAATTTCTTCACAAGTTCTAAAATCAATTTAAAACTCGATCCAGTAACTCTCGGTTTATCTTTGGAACTTAGTTTTAAAAACGTTTAGAACTTGATTATTTCTTCACTTCTAATCATTTCCTTAGAGCTCCGTCTAAGATCACTATTGAGTTTTAAGTAGTTTAGATCTCGGTTTAAAGAAACGAAGTTCTAGTCTATATTTTAATACTTTTGTAGCACCCAGTATCATTTTCTGACACAAATTTCTGACAATCTATCAACAAATATTTAAATATTTGTCAGTTTCATTTAGCTGGATACTTTTTTTGTGAATATATTTCTTTTATTTTGTTCATTAAATTAAAACACATTCCCATTTCTGCTGTGCCAGTTTTGTTTGTATTGGTGTTGATGTTGTTATTTCGTTTTCAATTCTATGTTGTGTGATTTCGCGCGTATTGAATTTTGAATACTTGGTGTTTGCAAGTAGTAAATATTTTTATTAGTCCGATAGCTCGCAACAGATTTTTGACGTGAAATAAACCCAAAAATATATGTGTGCATGTGCATCAAAGTGCATCAAAAATAATAAAAAAAGAAGGTTACTGTTCCAATGTCCCGAATCATTGATTATGGATGTGGTTCTGACAAATTGTTTCGAAAAATTGCAATTACTTAAGATGAGGTTTGAGCATGCAATACCACATGTCTTTTGGCTTTCTTTCATGAAACAAAAATCTGGTGCGAGTTCAAAAATCAATCCAAACTAACAAAATGCACAATATACAAAAATTTAATACCAGGAGAATTAAAAACAACACCTGCATATGCAACTAAATTGGATACAACAAAATTGACCATTTACTTAAAATGAAATAAAAGGATAACTTAAAAACAATATATCTACCTACATAAATGCTATACAAAAACACCACAAAGATCGTGTTTTTTGTGGCTTCTGTCCGGGGTTAAGATTACTCAAAATGTCTCTCAGATTCAAATACGCACTCTACAGTGTCAAGATGCGAACGATTGTCATTAATTTTCGAGGAAAATAGTGCTTTAGATGCATTTTTTTTCTTAACCAACAACGGCAACATTAATGCATTTCTGTTTCTTTCCTCACCAGGAAAATATAGTAGTTAAAAGCTTGTAATATGTACATAGGTACACAAATTTGTGTTTTGTCCAGCACGCTATCTGGTTATATGGAATTTTCAGCGCACGCGAAAAGGCTTGCACCTAAACCTAAATTTATCCCAAATTGAATTGAATTCCCTTTCTTTCAAGTCGAATCAAAATTTATAACCAAATAAGTTTTTTGAAGAAATAAAAATGTTGTTAAACCGAGTTCTAAGTTTTTAGACCCCCGAATTCGAGGGTCCAAGTTTATTGAAGTTCTATCTCAAACTGAGATCCAAATCGAAGTTCTAACGCGTTAGAACTCGGTGAAGAAATGAGTTAGAACTCAATCAAGTTTTAATTTTTCGATAAACCGAGTTTTAGGGGTTAGAACTTTGTCAAGAAATTGGCCGTTAGTTTTATAAATTTAGAACATTTTTGCTACTTCTGAGTCTGAGAATTGTAATTTAATTTTTGTCTGCCTAGTTAATGTTTTTCTTATAAAAGGTTTTATATTGATCAAATTTAATTAAATCTTGTGGAGAAAAAAGGACGTAAACCTAAAAGCCAAGCCGCCTTTTCTTCCAGAAGTATGGCTGTGCAAACAAAAATTTCACGATATTGTATTTAAGTTTTCTAACAGTTTAGACGCATTCAAGCACATAATGGACTTTTTGCTTTTAGCCTTGAGATGAGAAAAGTATTTCTCGAAAACGATTGTTAAGCGAATAAAAAAAAAATTGTATGAGAAAAAGAAGTTTCCATTTTCTACTGTTAATTAAAAGAACGGGACTAGAGAAACATATTCTTATTCATGCCAAACCATGGCGGAAGGCATTAAATTGCTAAGTAATTTTTTTTAATAAGGGATTTGACTTCAAACCATAGTGTACCTATTATTTTTCTTTAATATAAAAACTGATAAACAATAATTTCCTCTCTGAACACGACACGACAAAACAATGCTCTCCTATTGCTAATTGACATGAGATACGTGTGCGGCATTCCACTTTGTATTTTATGTTGAAAGGCGTACAAAAAACTGACTTCACTTTCAAATAACATTTCTCTCTCTATGACACCTATTCTAGAAAATAAAAACAAAACAAAATAAAAGGACTCCATTCCCACCATAGCTGTGCTTTTGAAAAATGTATAAAAAAGTGTCCCAATACTCTTCTCCCAACTAAAGCCAAGCAGATAAACTATAGACGACTCAAAAAAATTCATCAAGAGGAGAATGACAGCGGCAGTATGTTGTCCCAGATTTCATTTTTCTGGAGCATCTCATTATAAGTCTAATTAAGGCGCTTGTATTTCATACATTTAAGCTTCGTTTCTTTTTTTTTACACATATGCACACAATGCATAGCATCACACGAGTTAAAACTGCGAGTTATGATTATGTCAAAGCCGGGTGGTTTCCTGCATTTTTTGTTTTGTCTTTTAAAGTGGAGACCTGTGGAAAAGTTTTCAACAAAAGTAACGCCCTTGTGGTGTCATTCAAAACCTTTTTTTTCGTATTTTCTGTAACGTTTAAAAATTCATCGTGACATCTGGCTCGACAACAGAAGTTGCTTGGAGTTGAATCAAATATACTTATATGGTATGTACCTACGTACATAAATCTAAATTAATGCAACGCAGGATGCAAAAACTAGGATGATGTGAGGGTATCCTGTTGAAAAACAGATCGTATAGGTACTTTGCTCCAATCTCTGATGCTTACACTACATACAAACTAAAACAAAATAAAGCTTCATCATGATGTGTTTGCTCAGTTAATGGATTCGGCGAAGGCCTGGTATGATGGCATGAAACGTTTCTGTCCTCCTTCTTTTTTTTTTTTTTATTAATGGCTGAGATATCTTTAATGATTATTATCGTCAAAGACCAGGAAATGTGCTTAGCGTAGAAACAAACAGGATATACAAATACATAGATAATTATTTTCTTCATCTTTAAATGACTTCAGAAATGTTTGACAGCATTCTCTTCACTCTCGTTGGTTTTGAAGAAAATAAAAAAATAAAAAAAAAAAACAAAACCAAAACGAAAACGAAAACGAAAACATGTCTACAAAACCAAAAAGTAGTTAATCGACTATTGAGAGGTTGTCCTATTGGGTTAGTTACACCGAGAAAAAAGTAATATGAAATAAATGCTGAATTAAATTTTACTATTTTTATATTTTAGGGGCTAGTTTTTAAGTGTTGGAGTTAACTTTGAGTTAAACCAGAGTTAGTTAATCCTGTTAACTTGAACTCAAGTTAAAATTAGTTTCCAGTTATCCAAAATCGATTGAAATTAATGTGCGACACATGGAAATCGACGTCTTGCTATCGAAATCAACATGGCGCGCAATAGTGCCACTAATAAAATTACCTATTCCATATAGTGTCGCAACTCGATTTCGATAGATTTTTGATCAGGAATAGGGCCTTAATAGTTAATTTTGTACAGCGTTTTGCAAGGCACATTTTCTTTTTATAATTTTTTTAGAAGATCTTATGGCCTACTATATAAACAGTTGCATTGATAACCATTGTTTACTGGACACCCTGTATAAATATTTAAGGAATATTGATAGATAAATTTTAATCTTGCGGGCCCCTATTACAGAATCATTCGTAAAAGAATTGTTACGCTAAGAATCATGCTAAATTATCTTCATCAAATTCGAATGGAATATAGAATAAAAAAGCATTGCCTCATTCAACGTATAAACAGTAAATTTTGAAATCAGAGTTCTAAAAAAGCAGTGATGGTATACATACATAACCCCCGAATTCGAGGGTCCAAGTTTATTGAAGTTCTATCT
Source organism: Epistrophella euchroma (assembly GCA_947049315.1). NCBI lineage: Eukaryota > Metazoa > Arthropoda > Insecta > Diptera > Syrphidae > Epistrophella > Epistrophella euchroma. The sequence goes on along the minus strand of OX346245.1, from coordinate 57,969,742 downwards.
CAAACTGAGATCCAAATCGAAGTTCTAACGCGTTAGAACTCGGTGAAGAAATGAGTTAGAACTCAATCAAGTTTTAATTTTTCGATAAACCGAGTTTTAGGGGTTAGAACTTTGTCAAGAAATTGGCCGTTAGTTTTATAAATTTAGAACATTTTTGCTACTTCTGAGTCTGAGAATTGTAATTTAATTTTTGTCTGCCTAGTTAATGTTTTTCTTATAAAAGGTTTTATATTGATCAAATTTAATTAAATCTTGTGGAGAAAAAAGGACGTAAACCTAAAAGCCAAGCCGCCTTTTCTTCCAGAAGTATGGCTGTGCAAACAAAAATTTCACGATATTGTATTTAAGTTTTCTAACAGTTTAGAAGCATTCAAGCACATAATGGACTTTTTGCTTTTAGCCTTGAGATGAGAAAAGTATTTCTCGAAAACGATTGTTAAGCGAATAAAAAAAAAATTGTATGAGAAAAAGAAGTTTCCATTTTCTACTGTTAATTAAAAGAACGGGACTAGAGAAACATATTCTTATTCATGCCAAACCATGGCGGAAGGCATTAAATTGCTAAGTAATTTTTTTTAATAAGGGATTTGACTTCAAACCATAGTGTACCTATTATTTTTCTTTAATATAAAAACTGATAAACAATAATTTCCTCTCTGAACACGACACGACAAAACAATGCTCTCCTATTGCTAATTGACATGAGATACGTGTGCGGCATTCCACTTTGTATTTTATGTTGAAAGGCGTACAAAAAACTGACTTCACTTTCAAATAACATTTCTCTCTCTATGACACCTATTCTAGAAAATAAAAACAAAACAAAATAAAAGGACTCCATTCCCACCATAGCTGTGCTTTTGAAAAATGTATAAAAAAGTGTCCCAATACTCTTCTCCCAACTAAAGCCAAGCAGATAAACTATAGACGACTCAAGGCACATTTTCTTTTTATAATTTTTTTAGAAGATCTTATGGCCTACTATATAAACAGTTGCATTGATAACCATTGTTTACTGGACACCCTGTATAAATATTTAAGGAATATTGATAGATAAATTTTAATCTTGCGGGCCCCTATTACAGAATCATTCGTAAAAGAATTGTTACGCTAAGAATCATGCTAAATTATCTTCATCAAATTCGAATGGAATATAGAATAAAAAAGCATTGCCTCATTCAACGTATAAACAGTAAATTTTGAAATCAGAGTTCTAAAAAAGCAGTGATGGTATACATACATAAATCCAAAAAAAATCCTGCGACATTTAAAGCTCTCCCGAGCAAACGCGAAACATTCGGCACGACGACGAAACTTTCGTTTTTATATATTAAAATTTACATTGTGTGTAATGAGAGTGCCCACACAGGCGCGACGCGAATCTTGGAACATTGTTCAGACCTCGCAGATTAGCACCGGTTTGGAGAACCTTTGAAAATATACCTATTGTTTTGAAATGTGCTGCAAAATATTTAAAACTACAATTATCGACAGAAACACCCTTTATTTATTTTATGTTTCATTTTCATTTTGTTGAATTTTGCTTTTTTTGTTATGTAATCTAAATTCTAACGGCCTTTTCAGTAATTCTCTTTTGCATTATACATAAAATATATAATCTAACTTAACTTTGTACTTCTATGAAAACGTTTTTTTTTTTTTGGCAATAGTCACTCATCCTCTTTGCTGTTTGACCACCACCGCGATAAGTTCAATTTTTCTTAAAGTCCAAATAATTCTTTTCTGGCCGAATTAAATTAATTTGTAAAACTATTATTACTCAATTTAAAATTAAATTTTACAAAAAAAAAAATACTGCCATTTATGTCGTTTTCGATTGGATTTTCAGAGTGTTTCACTCCTTTTTGATTCCAATGGAATATGAAAAACTCTCTTCCCTAATATGTGTATCTATGTAGAAGTTAAAAATAAAATGAATTCTTCAATAATTTTAATTCCAGAACATCCCAAGAACAAACATTTACTATTTTGACAATTAATCCAACACATACTTTTAAAAGTATGTGTGTTTTCAGAGTGCACTCCTAGCACTCCTTAATAAAATCCGGAGTGAAAAAACACTCCTAAATAATCACTCCGAACAGCAAATGGAAGGTTTTTGGAGTGTTGGGAGTGTGGATGGAGTGAAAAAAGAGTGCTAGGAGTGACCAACGGAAAACGACATTAGTATTTGCAAACACCTATTTTTTTCTTTTTTTGTGCTACGAATGGATTTTTCGTTATGTGCAGAATATTTTCGATTACGATAGATACTTCTGTGATAGGCTGATTTTTTTTTTGTAACGCCAATTTCAAATCTGATTCTTACTTCTTTATAATCTCGTACAAGGGTTATCTGTAGATAAAGGTAAATATTTAATTTTTTCCCTTTGTATCGAAGAATTCAATCGTCAGCGTAACTCCCATTTACGCCGATCGCTTCTTTAATAGTTAATCAATTTAACATTTAAGTAATAATGAAAAATATTTAGCCCTAAGGCCATCTTCTAAACTAGCCATTCACGATCGAGCCAAATGGCTCGGTGCAAATTGGACTGGTGGATTTATAACCTGCTGAAAGTCCAAAAACTACGGCCGAACTCATTCACATGGTGCGATTTAGCTTGGCCGAGCCATTTGGCACTATCGTGTATGGCCAGCTTTAGTTATAAAGATTTAATCATAAAAATAATTTTTAAAGCCTGTTCGTGTTTACTAAGATTGGCCCACAAAAAAAAATATTAAAAAAAAACTACTTTTTGGGTTTTGACTAAATTAGACAGAAAAATACTTGGGCTAACACATAAAGACTGTCTGACATTTTTAATTCCAGAGATTTATATGTTTCAGAATTTTTTTCCCTATGATAATTAATAGTTCTCAGTAAACAATGAGTCCCCATATCTACTGTTCTCTACTATTGCAAAGGTTTTTTTTTGAAATCAGCTAAATTAAACGGTTTTATATAAGGCACTGCGATGAGAATCTATAGGAATAAGGTAAATCTCGTAAACATGAAGAAGAGATTTAGATTCTTTAACTTACAGATTTGAAACCAATCAAACACTTTTTGTATTGAGTGCAGTAATTATAACTTCTTCTAACTGATAGGTTCAATTTTGTGGCGTTATAAACCCTTAATTCAATAACGGACCTTCTACTACGAAAGCTGTAGGTACTGGTTGTATGATATTTGATCAGTGCTTGCATAAGCTTCGTAGTGCAACCGCTTGAAAGTTTGATGATGAAGATTAGGGGTTGGCTAGACAAATTTACAGCCAATTTCTTCACAGAGTCCTAACGCTAGTACCGGTACTAGTCCTAAAGTTAGTACTCAAATCTGTATCAACTCATTTCTTCAAACAAATACTAAGGCTTAGCCCTATCAATTTGATACGGAGGACTTGTTAGGACTCGGTACTATAGCTGGCTCCTCAAAATCAACTAGGACCTGGTTATTGTACCAGTTGTTAGTACTCAAATCGGTACCAAATGATTTCTTCACATAAGTACTAAGCCGTACCGATTATTAGTTAGGACATGTTATAAGCTAGGACCTCGAAATCAACAGTCTAGCAGGTTAATACCTAAATAAGAGCAAATAATTTCATTTGGTTTACAATTTCTTGGCTTGTGTTCTGAATAAATAGGTTTCTAATAAGTGCGTTTTTTTTTGTTAAAATTGCTAATTTTGATTCTAGTTTTTGTTTTGTTTTTCAAATTTGTGTAATCGGTGATGTTCTAAAAAATGGATTTAGTTTTTGGTGGAGATATTTTGTTTCGCGATTTCGAGAACGATGAAGAAGAAGAGGAAGTTCGTCGATTTATTCGCCGCGTTTACCATATGCCACAACGAAATAACTTAACTAATTGGGATGATGTTGACTTCTTCCAACGTTTTCTTCAGTTGGTGGTAGAAGAACTACAGCATCCGCAGACGTGGTACAAAAATATTTCCGTATTTTTCTTCATTTCTTTAATTCCTTTTCCATTACCAGCTCCCATTATATATCACCTGAGCAGCAATTGCTTATTACTTTGCGATTCAAGGCAAGTGGTTCGATGCAGATAACGGTTTCCGATTTTATGAAAGTATCGGCTGCTAGCGTGTGTCGCATATTACCAAAAATTTGCAAGGCATTAATACAACATTAAGCCCAATTTATCAAAATGCCTGCAACATTGGCAGAATGTGAGGCGGCCGCTGCTGCATTTTACCGATTTGCTCAGTTTTCACAGACAATCGTTGCAATCGATTGCACACATGTTAAATTGCAATCACTGAACTGATGAATGAGATTTAATAAATGCAACATTCAATGCTTTTCTCGAACGCTTTCGTTTATAGAGCGAAGGATTTCGGAATCACAAAGGATGGTTTTCTCTAAATGTTCAAACAATATTGTCAGCGGATTTAAAAATTTTGAACGTTGTTGCTCGTTGGGCGGAATCTGTACACGACCAAACAATTTTCTGAATCCGAATGTGCGCACACGTTTTGAAGCCGTCGAATTCGGAAATTATATTTTGATTGGTGATTTAGGATACGCAAACACGTGATATTTGGCAAATCCATACACTCCAAATAATCCGGAGGGGCCCCACCCATAGAATCCGTCGCATGCGTTGTGGCAACAGATCCGTTGACATTGATTTATGCAACGTTGTTTTGACAGCTTAGTTCAAATTACAAAGTGCGTTCGATTTTTCGAACCTATTGCGCACTGAGGAAGGTCAGCGCATTTCATAGAACTTGCTTTATTTTATATCTTGTATGCGTATGCTGAACAAACGTCACAAAACTAGCAAAATAATGGACAAAATAAAGAAAATAAAGAGTAAGCTTATGTTCGCTTGTATTTTGCAATAGTTTGCAAAATTGCAGAGTTATCGCCCTTTCTTCTACAGAAGCTAGGGTCCAATTCCGCAAGCATGAAACATTTGTTTCGTCTACCCTTTCTATTCACACTCAATATATGCTCGAATAAATTTACCTATCTGTGTAGACGTTATCTATAAACAAAATAATCAATCAATAATAATCATCAAAATTAAAAAAATTGATGTGTACGTGCATTCTTATTAAACTAGAGTGAACAAATCTCATCAGAACGAGTTCAGAGAACAGCAATGAACCAAATGCAATGTCATAATCGAACAAACCTACTATTGACAATTGATGTCAACGGACCTGCCGGAGAGAAAAGTTAAAAGTTCAGCTACTTTTTGCGTTGCGTCCGGTGCATGCGTCGCCTATAGGTCACTTCTCATAAGAACGTGTGTATTTAATCGAGTTGTCAGTTGTGTACGTCGACGCAACGCATGCGACGGACTCTATGAGTCGGGCCCTTCATATTCGTCAAAATCAGTGAATTCAAAATTATCAAGCGCGGATTGTTCGCAGTCGGAATGTTGTAGAACGCCAGTATGATGTGTGGAAGCGTGGATTTCCTGTTTTAGCATATGGTATGCGTGTAAAAACAAGCACAGCGCAAAAAATTATAACTGCATGTGCAATACTTCATAATATTTGCATCGAAGCCAACGAATCAGAGCCACTACAAACACAAGGAAAATGAAAACAGTTTTCGTGAAGTGATAATCAATGGACAAATTGAAAATGAGATTCAAGATGCACCACGTGATAGCCGAGTATATAGGAATCGTACTGTAAGAGAAGACATTCTTTTGCAATTGCAATAATTAAAAAAAAAAATGCATTATTTTGGTCGTTTTATTTACATAAAAAAGCATATTCTAATATTTATTGCTTGTATTGGAAGGGTATTCCTCATCATCGTTATTGCTAGTTTTCGCTTTTCGACATTTGAGTGTTGCATATTTGGTCTAAAATAATAGATTCGAACGGTGACGATTGCTCTGTGATAGATACAGTCTGATCAGAGTGCGGAGTTAGATTGGATTCTGTGGCTGCGTTGCAAACTTGACTTGTCAATGTTTGCACATCAGAATTTGGCACGCTGATAATAGTGCCGGCATGCAATGATTGTGGTGATGGAATACCTACGGGTGTTTCGCAGGACTGCATCTGTTGGATAGCAATACTCCAAAACTCTAGTTGCTTTTGATGCAAAGCAAGACTAAATGCATTTCTTTGTTTTATTTCGTCCAAACGAGCAGCACTTTCATCTTGATATAACTGCATACGTAGGTCTCCAAATTTTGCTATCTGCTTGCTCTCCTTATCAATCAATTGGACTCGTTTTTCTTCCACAGTTGCCGTGATTGCAGGATAATGCGACGACGATGTTGCGCATTTGTTGCAAAGTATTGTATTGGCTTTTGGATTACCTATGCGTTCGAATCAGAACGATTCTCCAAAAGATGAACAGAGGAGATTGGCATTGAATTGAATTATTTTCGACCGACGCTGAAGTCATTATGTAGTCACGACATCTTAAAGTGTTTTGTGGAAATGGAATTGACAATTCTCCACTCAACTTGCCCCAGTTGTAATTTCATTGGACGTTGCTGCTTCTTTGAGTTCCAAAGAGTGCAAGCATTCTTTCGCTGAAGTTTTGGTGGTTTCCGATGTGCTTGTTTCTTTAAGTTTTTTTTTGAATTCGGTGGCAAACAGTCGCAGTCATACGATGGAATTCCGGAAAGCAGATGACCATAGTACGAACGAAGGTACAGATAATGAACCACGACCTGTTTGTGTGACATTGCTTTTTTCGAAAGCGAAATGATTTTGCATCTCCTGCATTACTTTTCTTTAGCGGGAAATAATTGCATCAACATTGCGCTGAGTAGCAACCTTTAGAGAAAAACTGTTTATTATAAATTATGACTTTACAAAAAAAATTATTAACACACCGAAGGATCAGAGTCCAATCCGGCCTCTTAATTTCGTTTGTTGTGCCATATGTTCGAGAATTCAGAACCGATTTTAACCCTATTTTCCGTACGAGGTTGCACAACAAATCAGTGTAAATTTGGTTCCCATTTTCACTGCGTGACCTTTCAACATTGTCGGCATCGGTTTCGTTTTGAATTTTCCGTCTCTTAATTATACCACACTTTTTATCACATAAAAAAATAAAAACGAAGACCGATTTGTGAATTTGTGAAACATAACAAACAGCTAAATAGATTGCGGAAAGTTAAAGTAAAATTCAGTAGAAGATGTTAAAAAACTGCACATTATGCTAAAAGATTTTTTCAAAAACGATCATATTACCTATATTTTCAGTAAATATCAAAATAATTTAAAAAATGTGAAAATAGCGTCAAAATTAGTATTAGTTTTAGACGTATTAAGTTCCTTGTACCGCTGTGTGAATTTAGATCAGGTACTAATAGTGTGAAGAAACGCTCAGGTTCTAACTTTTTATTAGGACCCAGTACGAGACCTAGTACCTGGTCCAGCTAGACCCGGTACTAAGCTGGCTTAGTATCTTATGTAAAAAAATAAAATTGGGCGTTAGAGACTGCAGTAGTTTATTCAGTGAGGAAAAACACATATTATATTGATAACAATGGATGGGTGAAGTACTATCCGCAACATCATTACTTCATTACTATTATATAAAGACGAAACAAATATTTTATTTGTCCGCGTTTTTCTCAGAAAGTATTCAACCGATTTACTTGAAACAAATTTTATAATTTTTCTTATTCTTTAAAGCATGAAAATAGATATTTTTTATTTGTTAAATATATTTGTTGAATTAGATTATTAACTTTTAAGAAAATTTCGTACACTTTTTTGTCGAAGTTGACCAACATATTCAATTATGCTTTTAAACCTGCTTGATATTTTACAAAAACGGGATTTTTTGTATAAAGTCAATAGTTTTATGCAAATTTTAAGCCCTAAATCATTTCTTAACTGTACTTACAAGCTGAGAAATAAATTTATTTAGAAATTATAAATTTATCAACTTTTTGTATTTTTGCATCTATGAATTCGATTCAATCGCAATGACTGGGTTGCTGCTTTGTTCCGTTTTTTGTGCATTTCTTTTATTATTGGCCTTCTGAATCTCTGTCCACTAAATTGTCCGCTCATTCACTCATTTACATTTTTATTCCTCCTTTCATTTCACTTAATTGTTGACTTTTTGTAACGACGACGACGACGGCCAATGCGTAGTGTGTTTGTTTTTTCCTTCTTCTTAAGCGAACTAAAATGTTACATATATACCTACATATTTTAAGTATGGGCTGGGCACTACTGCCGTGCGCAATGTGTTTATTTTTTGCTTCTTCTGCAGTGAATCGGAGTGTTACATAAATGTACATATTTTGAGAGGAAAATGGACAGGGCATTCAGTAGAAAGCAGCATGAAAAAAAGGTTTACTGAAAGCTGCTAAAGATTATGAAAATGGTTAAACATTACGGATTTCAACAGAGTGGAGCAAAGAATAAAATACAGTGCAAGCTCTCTTAGCCGGACAGTGACGGTCGAAACAATGTTGTCCGTCTAAGGGAGTTTCCGTCCGAAGGAAAAAATAAAGAATAGTTATAAAAGGAAATGTATAGTTGGCATCATGAAGGAAATAAAATTCTTTATTTGGTTACGGAAAGCATATGGAAGTATGTATATAACATTTTTGTTAATAATATAGTAGAAATTGATTTTCTCTCGTACCTTTTATTTTAAGTCTTGAAACTTAATGTGATCTTTTGACTTGATCTAAAATTTTGGAAAGATATCTCTCAAATTAATAATGACACGGAAAACCTGTCAAATTGTAGTAAAAACTTGTTGGGCAAGTTTTGCTATCCCATCAGAAACACCCCACTCAAATATTAAATTACATTCGTACTTTTTTTTTAGTATAAAGCTCATCATTTTCAACACCTGCTTTTATATTCCAAATTAACTCAGGCTTGCTTTCGAACTGCGGTCTTATAGTAGATTTTATACGACTACATACTACAATAATTCGAAAACATTTTATAATTGACTATTTAATTTTTTTGAGTGTATTATAGATTGCTATTTGGGTTTAACTAGAATTATGTTGGTCTTCTGTTAAGATGGGATTGTATTTCTATCTGTGATTTTCGTTTATATTCTTGTTTTGCTGGCTGTCTTACTTTTCGGCCCCCGTTTTGCTCGTTTTTTTCTTACATACATTTTTTCATCAATTTATATTTTTTGTTTTTATTTTTTTTTTGTATTTTATATTACCCTCTATTGGCAATATCTATGAGTTTAAGTTGTTTTTGTTGTTTATGTTTGAAAGGGCTGTATACAAATCTAGATTTATTATCTTGGCATGTATTTAATTTACCTCAATTTAACTTTGCATGTCTTGGCATCAGTGGTAGAAGAAGGAAGACCTACAAAATAGGACAAAAGAGCTTTTGCAAATGGATAATAATGGCTTGAATGACTTTTAAAGGGAACTGATGAACACTTACTAAGAGTGAATATTGATTGAAATTGAAATGGATGGGCTAATCTTTTGTACTGATGGAAATTTGACTTTTAGGAAATATACTACCTTAAGGACAAAGTGGAGAGTTTTGAGTGATTATGGGATTTTAACTTATTTGATGTTAAAGAGCTTTGCATCCATTTTACTTTTTCGATAAGCTCCAATGTCACGGTAAAATTTACCGCGACGAAAGTCACTCTTTCAGTCGTTCCTTTCCTTGTTCCTTCCTTTCCCTTTCTTCATTTTTATACAGGTGTTTCTTTCAATATATTGAGAGAGAGAAGGGCAGCCATGGTCCATCAGCCATTGGTTCATTCTCTCAATATTTTGAAGAGACAATATTCGTCGATGTCGATTTTGAGAATTTATAACGAGCAACTCAATGGTAATGGACAGACGGGCGGTCTGATCCAAGGAAGGGTGAGATTGAATCCCCAAAACATAACCCAACAGTAAGTGACAGACAGTTGGTCTGGTCATGGCGAAATCTTTGAAATAGCACGGGTGACACTTGGTCCCCGATTGCTGAAGTTACTCCTTGTGAGAATGGCAGCGTGCCCAACATATTTTTATTGCATTTTGTAAAAGATGGAACGTTAAGTGCTAGTCCCTATTTCCCCAAATCTGCGCAAAATCCCAACGATTCAAAATAAATCATCGAGATAGGGAAATACTGCCAACCTTTCCTTTCAAACTTTTAGCTGTTTAAAATTGAAATTAACTTTCCATCAGTTTTCAGAATAGTCATCCTTCTTTCTTTATTTTCGAGGGGAAAAATGTACGTGGTATAAAATTAAGTTTCATTTTGATTTTCTCAAGCTTTCTTTCAAAAAAATTCGTGTGGGAGAGAATAGGTGGCTGAATGCATCCATTGAATTGCCGCCCACTGGAAGTCGTACCAGAGTCCGGCGAATTCAATGATGACGGTGCATAAAAGCTGGGGTGTAAAGTGCGAGTAGGATAGGCGGTGGGGTCTCAACTGCGTTCGCTCACTCACGCAAATGTGCGGGGTGTTGCTGAATGATGACGCGACCGAGATCCACGCTTTCTGATTGGCCGAAAGCACTGGGGCATTGAAACGAGAAGAGGCCATCCAGGTATGGTGAAAGCCTGGGAGGGCACTTCTTGGCAAGCTAAGGAACTAATCAGAGGTTCTGAGAAAAGCGTGAAAAAAAAAAGAAAGAAAATTGAGAAAAGAAAGTTCGAGAGATTTGAAAGGAAATTTAATAAAGTGGAGAGAATTTTGTTAATTTTCAAAAAAAAAGGTGTTGAAAATCCAGAAAGGGAGTGGTGATTGGTGGAAAGCTAGTGACAGAAAAAAACATTGGAAAATCAGGAAAGGAGGTTTTGGCAGTATTAAAGCTAAGTATAGTGTGGAAAATTTGCATTGCAAAATTGTGTGTTAGTCATTTTCTTGCGGTATAAATTTTCTTTTGAAGACGTAATAAGATTCTATTGAGAATTGTTTGGTTTTTTTTTGCTTGCGATAATTTTTCTTCCGAAAAAGCGGAACTCGCGACCCGTTAGTATAACGTTTGTGTCTTTCGGGACAAAGCCTTAACGGTCCATCTTCTCATTTCATAAATCTAAATTCTTTGTTCGCTTGTTAAAAAGATCTTGGGTTTTAGCCCTACTTAATTGCAAGGTTTCCCAAGCAAATTACTTTAAAATCAATATATAGATTTCAAATCCCAAATTGGGAATATAAATCTCATCTTTTTATTTCTATATTTTCACCGTCGGTTTCGCTCCGGAGGTTTGTAATTTCCTTTTCCAAAAAAAATTACTGGCGCCCTTTTTGATTTTATTTTTCAGCTGCGCCCCTGTGGCGAATCAACCTAATTAATCTTATAGTTCAATCACTTCGATAACTCCTTTTTTTTACCATAGTAATAAAAAAGTAGTTAAAAAGTGAACCCACCCCTTGCTGAGCATAGCCGTGTGGCAGCACTTTTTATTTACTGCCTGTTGCATTTTTTTTCTTTAATTCGCTTCTTCGCCTTTCTGTTCTGACAGTTCGGCTTGAGCTACTTTTTTTATTGAAAGTTTGTATGTCTCGTTGTCGGCCGGTATTTATTTTATTTTCGTGGTTGTGAATCGATTAAATTAATTACGCGAATTAAAAGTGCAACAATTGGCACCCGAACGTGGGGCTTTCATTAAACGCTAAAACCCTTTATTGTACCTATCAAAAAATATATTCCCTACAACCGCGGTGAAAGTTTTTTTATTTTACAAGCAGAATTCCTGCAAAGTACATACATATATGTGATTGGTGTTTTATTTAGGGAAGTTCTTCGTTTGCCTTGTTTTGTTCTTTTTACTTTTTTTGTTTTTTTTCTTCCCTCAGGTAAACAAATTCATTTAATTGTGCTGAAAATCAAATTTCATTTTGTGTTGATTTGGTGGATAAGGATACACATATATATACCTAATACCTATACCTACCCATCTAAATTGAAGCTGTTGTATCGTGGTGGAAATTTAAAATACTTACGTTCATATATAAAGTGGTTTGTTTATTTCTTTTGAGTGAGTACCTACATTTTATATTCTTTTAATTTGGTCAAATATTTTAATTTCATATTGATCTACATACATACATATTCTTTAAATCTCGCATACCTACGGTTATTTTTTTATCCTTACGGTGTCTATATACCACTCCGGTTGAATTATTTATAGTGTTCGGAAACAATATATTCGTCTCCCTCTAACAAGTGTGTGCTATATACTTTTCTGGTATCAAATCCATTTCTCATCTTTGAATTGTTTACTTTGTTTTTTGCTGGTAAAAAGTTTTTTTTTGCTTTGATTAGATTTTAATCCAAAAGCGCATTCAATTTGGTGTGACCATATTTAGGGTGGTAATACGAAGTTTTCTTTTTTTTTTGTGGAACTTTTCTTTGTTAAGAAATATTTTTTTATCGTACCTACAGTGAATAATATAGTTGATTACAGTCTCGATTACAAGTTTTATTTCAGTGTGATTTTCTTTTTTTATATAGGTATCCGGACTCAAAGCTATTGATATCAACTGTGTGTTGATTTAGTTTTACTTGTGTGTAAAGAATTTACCTCGGTTACTTTGTTTTTTTATTAAATTAATATTATCGTGGTTTGCAAAACAAAATCAGCTGGGTGTTGATTTTCTTTTGATTTGATAATTTTTTTTTAATAGGAACATTTTAAGTTATTTTCGAAATAAATTCGGTTTTTAGAAACTTTTGTTTTCGTCATTATAGTATAGTTGTTTATCTCGGCATCGTGTTTTCTTTTTTGAAGTTGAAACAGTCGCGGTTTGTAAAGCAAAATCAACTGGGTGTTGATTCTTTGTTTAAGTATATTTTAAATTCTGCGTTTTTTTATATATAGTCGTGTCCAAACATAATCAACTGGGTGTTGGTTTTTGGATTTTGTGTTTTTTTTGGTAATCTTTCGGTTGATAATAATTTTAATTTTTGTTTTAGTTTTTTTGTTTCTTTTTGTTTTAATCGGTTTAAAAAAAAAATAAAATAAAATAACAAGGGTTCGGACAAACAACTGGGTGTTGATTTGGCCCACGTTATAAATCAAAGAAGATTTTTTTCGGTTTTATTTTTTTTTCCTCGACGTGCTTTATTGTTCGATTTTTTTTTTTGGAAATTTACTTCCAATATCGTTTTTTTTATAACCCAGATTAAATAGAAATGGATATCAATAGGTTGAGTAAGGAAGAACTCGCTTATGAGTTACAGGCTCGTGGTCTAAAAGAGGGTACCGTGGACACAATGAGGGCGACGCTCAGATCATCGCGTATGCTTGAGCGATCGGGTTCAATGCCATCTGAAAATCCGTACTATCCTTTCGCGTTCGAGGACGATGCTAAGGCTGTTAAATGCAAAATTGTTGAGATTAGGGACTTGTTGAAAATACCGCCGAAGAATCCGAAGTCTTTGGAGTATTTGAAGGTTTTGACCAAAATTGAATGGTCGTTAGGCAGGATTAGTAGAGCAAAAGCTGAATCGTCAGAGGAGGTCAATGAAGTGGCCGACATTAAAGGGGAGTTATTGTTGCTGATGGCAACTTTATCGGAAGGGGGTGAGGACGTACCTCAAGATAAACAGAAAGACGAAGAAAACACGTCGACAGCAGGCCTGGATGCGTTGCCAACTGCACATGTCGGCCAACGTGCGAGTTCACGATTCCAACTACAGGACGAACCCTGTGACCGGAATCGTGAGCGTATTGAAAAGTGGGACATTAAATTCTCTGGTGAGCGGAGTGGCTCATCAGTAAATTCTTTTATTGAAAGGGTTGAGGAATTGATGGAAGCTCGTGGGATTTCCGAGCCTAGGGTTTTCAGGTCCGCAGTTGATTTGTTCACTGGGAAGGCGCTTCTATGGTTTAGGGCGGTTAGGGACAACATCACAACGTGGAAAGAGTTAGTTAGGGAGTTGAAGTTGGAGTTTTTACCCTCCAACTATGATGACCTCTTGTTGGACGAGGTCAGGCGGCGAACCCAGGGTAGGGATGAGACAATGGGTATGTACATTGCTCTCATGCAAACCCTTTTTAAAAGATTCTCTGAGCCGTTGAGTGAGAATAGGAAATTAGCTATTCTCATGAAAAACATAGCTCCTTTTTACCAAACGCAATTGGGCTTGGCTGACATCAAAACAGTCAACGAACTGGTTGCGTTGGGTAGGAAGCTAGAGACAATTAGGTCTAATGTGGAGTCTTTTGTCCCTCCTCCTTCAGGTCGTAACAGGCAGGCTTTGGAGCCTGATGTTGCATATGTTGCCTCCGTTCAGGAAGCAACAGTTGCAGTTAATCGAAACCCCCCACCCAATAGCAATAGGACCATTCGTTGTTTTAACTGCAACAGGGAAGGTCACTTTTCCAATGCTTGTACTGCACCTAGACGTTGTTTCGGATGTGGTACGGTAGGTACCACACACCGCAACTGCAGACGTTGTTCGGGAAACGGGCAACGGACTCTTGGGCCAGCAGGTCAAGAGCGCCGTCGCAATTAGTTAGGTCGCCTGCTGACGACCAGCTGGCAAATCAGGTTAGGTTAGGTTTCACTTTAGATACAAGTAGGAATGATACAAGGCCATATTTAGGAATAAACATTTACGGATTTAGGTTTTTAGGGCTTTTAGATTCGGGGGCATCGCGAACCATTATATGTAGGGACGTTTGGAAAGTTTTAAAGGATTTAGGGCTACAATTAAATAAAACCAACATTAGTCAGGTCCAATTGGCAGATGGTGCAGGTGTAGGAGTTTTAGGAACAGTTAGTTTACCAATAGTTGTAGAAGACAAATCGGTCTTGATGGAGTGTTTAGTTATACCTTCGCTCCCACATGCAATGATTCTTGGTTCTGATTTTTGGGCACTATCGGGAATCGTCCCGGATCTTCGATCAGGCATGTGGAGCTTTTCAAGCCAGGAGATGGTGGCTTCGATTTGTAGCTCGTCGATTACAGAAGTGTCTGAATTAGACGATGAGCAGAGGACTAGACTAGATAACTTAATTGAGGATTTGTTTAAGAATATGCCGGAGGGATTAGGAGTCACCAATAAAGTAGAACATATTATTAGGACGACGTCAGAACCTATTAAACAAAGGTACTATCCGGTTTCACCAGCAATGCAGGTCCACATCGACAAATCCCTTAAGGAAATGTTCGATGAAGATGTGATTGAAAAATCAAATAGCCCTTGGGCTTCACCTATAGTCTTAATTAAGAAGAAGGATGGTACTTTTAGGTTCTGCGTCGATTATAGGAAATTAAACCAGGTTACAGATAGGGATGCTTATCCACTTCCAATTATCTCAGCAATTTTGGATAAGCTTAGGAATGCTAGGTTTCTTACTTCATTGGACATTAAGTCAGCTTATTGGCAAATTCCGATGTCGGAAGAATCGCGGAAGTTCACAGCTTTCACGGTTCCCGGTAGAGGTTTGTTCCAATTTAAGCGTATGCCTTTCGGCTTGCACAATGCCCCTGCAACATGGCAGAGGTTTATTGATAGCGTTTTAGGGCCAGAGTTGGAGCCATTCGTTTTTGTGTATCTGGACGATATTATTATCGTTACAGATACATTCGAAAAACATTTAGAAATCCTCAATGAAGTTTTGAAAAGACTTCATGAAGCAGGATTAAAAGTAGGGAGGGATAAATGCACCTTTTGCAGACCATCCCTCAAATTTTTAGGTTATGTTGTAGATCGTAACGGATTACACGTTGATCCGGAAAAAGTAGAAAGCATGATAAGTATACCTGCACCGAAAAATGTAAAAGAAGTTAGGAGTTTTGTAGGGACTGTTTCATGGTACAGACGCTTCGTACCAAATTTTGCTACATTGGTTAGGCCCTTAACTGATTTGCTGAAGAAAAGCAAAAAATTCGTCTGGACACAGGAATGCGAAGATTGTTTTAGGAAAGCAAAAGAATGCTTGATTACGGCTCCAATCTTAACTTGTCCCGATTTTAATCTTCCGTTCGTGGTCCAAACAGACGCGTCTGATTACGGTATCGGGGCCGTACTTACACAAACTTTTGAGGAGGGGGAAAAAGTAATTTGTTACTTGAGTAGGTCACTAAATAGAAGTGAAAGGAACTATTCCACTACGGAGAAGGAATGTTTAGCAGTTTTGTGGGCTATTGAGAAGTTGCGACCGTACATCGAAGGAGTTCGTTTCACGGTCGTAACAGATCATTACTCATTGATTTGGTTGAGTAATCTCAAGGACCCACAAGGTAGACTCGCGCGCTGGGCGGTTAGGCTTCAGCAATTTGATTATCAGATTATTCACCGAAAAGGTAAAGAACATGTCGTACCGGACATGTTATCTCGGGGAGTTCCAGTAGTGGCTGGGATTTCAGATGAGGATTCGGACCCTTGGGTGGCTAAAATGATTTTGGATGTTGAATCCAACCCGTTAGCTTTTCCGGCCTGGAGAGTAGACAGTGGCCGTTTGTACAAATTTATTAAATCGAATCATGTGGTGGTACATGAAAATAACGATGAGTGGAAATTGGTAGTGGATAAGAAAGATAGATTAGGGATTCTTAAAGAGTGTCACGATAGTCCATTAGCTGGACATATGGGAGTTAGGAAAACGTTCGCGAGAGTAGGAGCAAAATATTATTGGCCTAAAATGAGGAATGATATAACAAGATATGTTAGGAAGTGTAGTATTTGTCAACAGGTGAAACCAATCAACGACAAGCCAGCCGGTCTTATGACTGAAAGAGTAGGAGCTACTTCTCCGTGGGAGATGATTAGTGTGGACTTAGTGGGTCCTCTGCCCAAGTCTAGTAAAGGTTTTATGTACATCCTCACAGTAGTGGATTATTTAACAAAATTTCCTCTATTATTTGCATTGAGGTCTGCCACTGCAAAGGCAGTGTGCAAGGAATTAGAAGATAACGTTTTTCTTTTGTTTGGGGTTCCGAAGATTGTCATTTGCGACAATGGTCCTCAGTTTAAGAGTAGGGAACTTAGAGCACTCTGTGATGGATATTCTTCGAAAATTAGGTTTACTCCACATTATCATCCTCAGGCAAATCCTGCGGAGAGGATTAATCAGATCATAAAAACAACTTTGAGGGCATATGTTTCCGAGAATCACCGAATTTGGGATTCGCAGTTAGCTAAAGTAGCTTGTGCCATCCGCACATCCCAACACGAAGTTTTAGGAGTTACTCCATATTATGCAAATTTTGGAAAGGAGATGTCTACTAGTGGTGTAGACAGGATAGGAATTAGTAACGAGGTTTTAGATAGGGATAAAGGTGAACAATTGGTAGGAGATATAAGTGAAAGATTTAGGAAGCTTAGGGCTGACATTGCTGCAAAATTACAAGCAGCATCAAAAAAATCAGCAGGCGCATACAACCTCAGGAGGCGAGATATTCAATATCTCCCAAATGATTTTGTATGGCGCAGAAATTTTGTCCTTTCGGACGCTGCAAATTACTATGCAGCCAAGTTGGCACCAAAATTTGTGGGCCCGTTTAAAATCCAAAAAAGATTGTCTCCTTGGACTTATGTCCTCGTAGACGAAAATGGTAAAGATCGTGGCACTTGGCACACAAAAGATCTGAAACCTTTCACCTCTTTATCTGAAAACGATTAAGTCTATAAGTCCCAACTAGAGTAAATTTTGTTCTATAGTAATGTTTTTTGTTTTGATTAGTTTTATTCCTTTTATTTTGAATATAGACTTTGCCATATTTGGCCTGATGGATTCCTTTTACCAGGTCCGGCCGCAGGAGGTTGTTTGCTTTTTGAGAAAAAGGTAAACACATTTCCACGGAGGAAAGGGTGGAGTTTGTCACGGTAAAATTTACCGCGACGAAAGTCACTCTTTCAGTCGTTCCTTTCCTTGTTCCTTCCTTTCCCTTTCTTCATTTTTATACAGGTGTTTCTTTCAATATATTGAGAGAGAGAAGGGCAGCCATGGTCCATCAGCCATTGGTTCATTCTCTCAATATTTTGAAGAGACAATATTCGTCGATGTCGATTTTGAGAATTTATAACGAGCAACTCAATGGTAATGGACAGACGGGCGGTCTGATCCAAGGAAGGGTGAGATTGAATCCCCAAAACATAACCCAACAGTAAGTGACAGACAGTTGGTCTGGTCATGGCGAAATCTTTGAAATAGCACGGGTGACACTTGGTCCCCGATTGCTGAAGTTACTCCTTGTGAGAATGGCAGCGTGCCCAACATATTTTTATTGCATTTTGTAAAAGATGGAACGTTAAGTGCTAGTCCCTATTTCCCCAAATCTGCGCAAAATCCCAACGATTCAAAATAAATCATCGAGATAGGGAAATACTGCCAACCTTTCCTTTCAAACTTTTAGCTGTTTAAAATTGAAATTAACTTTCCATCAGTTTTCAGAATAGTCATCCTTCTTTCTTTATTTTCGAGGGGAAAAATGTACGTGGTATAAAATTAAGTTTCATTTTGATTTTCTCAAGCTTTCTTTCAAAAAAATTCGTGTGGGAGAGAATAGGTGGCTGAATGCATCCATTGAATTGCCGCCCACTGGAAGTCGTACCAGAGTCCGGCGAATTCAATGATGACGGTGCATAAAAGCTGGGGTGTAAAGTGCGAGTAGGATAGGCGGTGGGGTCTCAACTGCGTTCGCTCACTCACGCAAATGTGCGGGGTGTTGCTGAATGATGACGCGACCGAGATCCACGCTTTCTGATTGGCCGAAAGCACTGGGGCATTGAAACGAGAAGAGGCCATCCAGGTATGGTGAAAGCCTGGGAGGGCACTTCTTGGCAAGCTAAGGAACTAATCAGAGGTTCTGAGAAAAGCGTGAAAAAAAAAAGAAAGAAAATTGAGAAAAGAAAGTTCGAGAGATTTGAAAGGAAATTTAATAAAGTGGAGAGAATTTTGTTAATTTTCAAAAAAAAAGGTGTTGAAAATCCAGAAAGGGAGTGGTGATTGGTGGAAAGCTAGTGACAGAAAAAACATTGGAAAATCAGGAAAGGAGGTTTTGGCAGTATTAAAGCTAAGTATAGTGTGGAAAATTTGCATTGCAAAATTGTGTGTTAGTCATTTTCTTGCGGTATAAATTTTCTTTTGAAGACGTAATAAGATTCTATTGAGAATTGTTTGGTTTTTTTTTGCTTGCGATAATTTTTCTTCCGAAAAAGCGGAACTCGCGACCCGTTAGTATAACGTTTGTGTCTTTCGGGACAAAGCCTTAACGGTCCATCTTCTCATTTCATAAATCTAAATTCTTTGTTCGCTTGTTAAAAAGATCTTGGGTTTTAGCCCTACTTAATTGCAAGGTTTCCCAAGCAAATTACTTTAAAATCAATATATAGATTTCAAATCCCAAATTGGGAATATAAATCTCATCTTTTTATTTCTATATTTTCACCGTCGGTTTCGCTCCGGAGGTTTGTAATTTCCTTTTCCAAAAAAAATTACTGGCGCCCTTTTTGATTTTATTTTTCAGCTGCGCCCCTGTGGCGAATCAACCTAATTAATCTTATAGTTCAATCACTTCGATAACTCCTTTTTTTTACCATAGTAATAAAAAAGTAGTTAAAAAGTGAACCCACCCCTTGCTGAGCATAGCCGTGTGGCAGCACTTTTTATTTACTGCCTGTTGCATTTTTTTTCTTTAATTCGCTTCTTCGCCTTTCTGTTCTGACAGTTCGGCTTGAGCTACTTTTTTTATTGAAAGTTTGTATGTCTCGTTGTCGGCCGGTATTTATTTTATTTTCGTGGTTGTGAATCGATTAAATTAATTACGCGAATTAAAAGTGCAACACCAACTTGAATGGATATAAATATAAGAAATATATTTTCACAAACCGTGGGCTATGGGTATTATTACCTAAGTTACGAGTTGTTGATAAGAACTTAAGTCAAGATTGTTTTCGTTGATTTAAAGATTGTTGTTAATGCAACTTTTGGTACACTTGGGCGTATACGTATTTTCTTATTTTTAGGTATTTGTTTTTTACTTTCTGTTTTTGTTCCTTGAGTTTGGTTTCATCAACTTTTATTATTTTTTTTTCCTTATAACTTGATGGATTTTCAATTAAGAATCGAATAAAAGTGACAAATGCTCCTAGAATATCACTTTTTTTTATTTCTTGTTTTCCCATATTAAAGGATTAATTTAATCAATGCCCTATTTTTATTTTCATTAAAAAAAAAAAAATAACTATATGCCGGAACTTAGAAAAAGGACAATTTTTTAAAATTCAAAATTTTCACTCACATATACTATATTTTCCGTCCAACCAAATTTCCGATTTCAAAAATTCTCTTGTGTTTTAACGTGGCTATCTCCTAATAGGAATGGTTAAAGGAATAATTTCTCACGAAATTATTGCTTTTATTTAAAAATTGTTTTTGTTGTTGTAACGTTATTCTTATGGGATATTTACTTTAAAATAGGGTTAACACTTAGTGCAATTTTATAATTTTTTTTTTGC
This sequence comes from Epistrophella euchroma, assembly GCA_947049315.1. Taxonomy (NCBI): domain Eukaryota; kingdom Metazoa; phylum Arthropoda; class Insecta; order Diptera; family Syrphidae; genus Epistrophella; species Epistrophella euchroma. The sequence continues at coordinate 57,949,363 of OX346245.1, read as the reverse complement.
GTTTGAAAGATATTCTTGGATAAGATTATTTTTTGCAACTTTAGAGGTAAAATGGGGTAAAAAGTGTTGCCCGCTTTAAAACAAAATTCTGCGTTTGAAAAGTAATAGATACATACATATTTCAAGAAAATGAAAATCGGGAATCATCAGTTTGTGCGACCAGTCGTCGGCTTGCAAAAATTCACCAACTTATAACACTTTAGTAAAAATTTCTGTTCGCATTTTATAAAAAAAATTAATTAAAAAAGGAAATATTTTATAAAATAAAATGAAAATGACAACACTTGCCAAAAAGTACTTTACCTTTTTCGAAAGCCAGAAGTCTGTTCTTTCATTCCTTTCTCAAATCAACTTAATTCTGTTTACAGTTTTTGAAAAAACTGCTTCCAACTAAATAATGTTGAAAAACAAAAAATTAAATATTGATTTTTTCCCCATTTTAAATACTAGGTTCTAAATTGGCTTCTGTATTTATGACCTCTTAGAACTTTGTATTTAAAATTGTGTAAAAATCAGTAATCATTTTTTAGTTTTTCAACATTTTGAAGTATATGTACCGTCTATAAGAAGCCATATAGAAGATGAAAATAGGTACAAGCCTCGATTGAGTTAATTCATCTATAGCTTCAGCGTTACCAATAGTGAAGATTTGTCTACATTTTGCAGATTTTCCACATTTCCGGACTTTCTAAATCTGTCTGCATAATGTGGCAAATATTTTGTTCTTCTATTTACAACAATTCATATGTACTGTATGCTGCCATTTTTGTAAGCATTCAGTTCTATTTTAATCATGAACTCAAATTGAGTGAACGCAGTCATCTGTCAAAATAAGATTTTGTTTTCTCAAAAAAAATTATAACGAAATTCAAACGGCGAACGGTTGAACGCGGCTGACTAGTTGAGCAAAAGAAAACTAGAAAACAGATTGCACCTTGTAACGTTGTTATCGTTAGAAATACATCAATTGGTTCCCTTTTGAAGTTCTTTCCGAAGGTTGGTAATAAACCAATAAGATCTTAAAAATTTAAATGACAAGTTACGTGAGCTGATATTGCTGTGAATCAAAAAATGTCATTTGGCATGAAATTTTTTCATTAAAATGGGGGTATGAAAATGCATCTTGTTTTTATTCTTAAAAAATTTGTTTTTTCGATACTATCGATTCCTATATCAACGCAAATGTTGAATGCATTTTATCACAAATCAATAAATATAACCAAAATAAGAAATAAATTGAAAGCATCCACACTGAGTGGAATTCTTCTTTCCAAAGAATATATATTATTTATAACAAACCACAAAAACTGTACTGAATGGTTAATAAAGAAATGCTTAGGGCATTCAGCTTAAGTATGTATGATTTAAATGTTAATAATGAAAAATTGTGATGTAAATCAATAACATTAACATTATGATCTAGTTAATTTTAATTTTTATTTATTGTAATTTTCTGTTGTTGTTTTTCATGAAGAATATTTATTTATTTATAAAACAAAAATTTGCTATTATAAATCTGCATTGCAGATTTTTTTTCGTCATTATTGGAGAGTTCTGAAAATATCTTCTTGGCAACGCTATCTAGCTTTCAAACAATTTAAAAGAAGCAGTTATTGAAATCATGACTTCTATAAGAAATTTTTACGACGAAAGCCCTATAGGAGCCTTATAAGAACATATAAAGACTTGAAGCATATCAATATTTCAAATCAAATAGAAAATTAATTCTTAGTTGGGAGGGGCGGTTTTAGTCGTGATGTAATTGTAAGTGCATAGGACTGTAATACTAAAGATCTACATATGTTTGATTTGCCTATTGCGAGTATGTGACAAATCCTCTTGTCATTGTCATAAAAGAGTGCCTCTCTTTTCAATCTTTTGGTTTCAGTTTGCAGATCCTCTTCATTGCATCCTTAACATCATGCACACAGGAATAGTTAAGAGGTGTGTGTAGTTGACTATAGGCCCCTTCTTCTTCACGATAATTAATTTCGGTGACAGCGAATTTTAATCGTGTGAGCAAGCGAGCTCGATCGATAGATTGCTTAAGCGAATTAGTGCGAATGGGGTGGTTTCGGTGCACAGCTTTAAATTGTTATAAATGAAGTGATCGATCAACCGTTGCTATGCTACATACACGTTTGTTTGAATATGTTTTCAGAATAATAAACTCATAATTTTTTTTGTTAACATTGGGTTCACCCTGTATATCTATATATGTTTTAAACAATGCAATGGGGATTTAGTTTAATACTCGTATATGACCTTAATAAACTTTGATACTTCAAAGGAATTTCATATCTTGTTTATAATTCCATGTGAGATGAATGACAATCCAAAGGATATTCTTTGGATTTCAGTAGGTATGTACCTACTCACACCGTTCAAAAACTTACACAATAAAAATTCATTTAGAACCGAAAAGTATTAAATATACCTAAGTAAATCTCGAGCCTTCTGTTGTCGGATATTATAGGCCGTCATGCATATCCTTATCAACGCATATTATCTGCAATAAAACAAATATAAATCTACCTCCCTTATCTGCAGGGGAAACACGAAACCATTATTATTCTATGCTTTAATATACGGGTGCTCCTTTTTCATAAAAAAGCGCACACGTTGTTGTGGAAATATGGATCGAAATAGTTTCACAAAGTCCTTTCATCCTTAGAATCTCATCGAATAGAAGAATAACTTCAGAGAATTTAAAAAAAAAAAACTATTACGATTCCTTCCTGCCCCAATTTGCGAAACTATATACATATAAGAGAACAAAACTCATCCGTTCTTTCAACTCTAGTGTACTTGCCATACATTGTGCTACACAGATACCAACCAACATTTTCAAGGCAGTTTAACATCCTTTCGACATCCTTCTTCTCGTGGCATCTAAGATGAGTTAATGTATCTATCTTGTGATGTGTGTCTTTAAAAGTGTATGCGAGTGTTGTGCTAAAAGAATCCTGGCGCCATCAGGATTTTCAGAAAACACATATACTCTGCGTCTGCAGTCTACATACATAAATAGGTATGTAGGTATAAGGATTTTTCTTTTCTCAAACTTTGTGTCGGTGTCTTTTTGAAATATCCTGTGATTTACTTAGTTCCATAAAATGTAAAAGATTATTAAATCCTTTGGACCGTAGATTTGCATGACGACGACCGACATTCCAAGTCCCATAATATGTATAGATGTTGCCAGAAGTCAGTGTTCTTGTTACAGTTTTAATTTTTATTTTTTGTTATGCTTTTGTAGGAACTTTATGTGGCTATATGTGAGCCAAAGTAAATCCTTGTCCCAAATACTCATATTTTTTCTTCATTTTCCCGGAATGTTCTGTACTGATTCTGTTTCTGAAAAAACGGTGTACTTTCTTCATTTATGTACACATTTTTCCTTTACAAGTCGTTCGTTAAAGTTTTACTCATTCCAGAATTCAGAGTCTTTTTCCGGAAAAGCAAATTATTTCCAAGGGGATTTGGTAGCGTTGCACAAGGATGAAATTAAAAATGAAATAGTTAAATAGCGTTGCATTAATGTGTTCCTAGATAGATACTGTTGTAACACAGGAGTGCTCCAAAGGTTTACGTTAGGAATAAAACGAAGGTACACCTACCTATTAAAATAATATGGAAAGTAAGGATAAATTTAGGGTGCATGTTGTATGGGTTTAAATATGCATATTTTAAACAATAATGTAGATACCTAGTTTAAATAGAATTGGGTAATTAGGCTAAAAGTTAGTTTTTTATGAAAAGAATTAAACTTACCACAAATAAAGGGATAATAAATGAGGTTTTCACATTTTTTCTAAGTACCAAGGTGATACTTAGAATGTATGTTTTATCACTGGTACATAAATAGTTTTGATACATATATTACAAGGAATTTTGATGACGTTTCCTGAAATGATCAGCAGTCTTTATAAGGATTACCTACATACATAAATAGCAGAGTAATTAATGGTTTGTAATATCATTAATTTAGCTAGGCATTTTTCTTTTTTAGTTCAAAGTTGATGCAGAGCACTGAGCAGAACGGAGTAAACTCTGAGCAGAGTGTATTCAGAGCACTCCGATTTATTTATAAAACACACCTGAGCACTGAATGGTCATATCTGTCAAATTACATGGAAACTGTATGAAGTTTGCCGCGCTCGGTTTTTTACTCCGTCTGATCGGTTATTTTATTTTGAGCGCATGGAGCACCCTTTGAAGTCTGAACGCACCCTGAACGAAAAAAGAAACACAAGTTCCAAGCCCTGAGAAATCTGAGCTCAAAAAGAAACTCAACATTTTTATTTGACAGTTCGTGCTCAGGTCTGAACTGCTCTGAACTAAAAAAGGAAAACGCCTAATATATCTAAAAAAAATGTTCATTTTCGGGGGAAAAGATTGTAGCGAAGCGTTACACATTTTACACCCAACACCGAGCATCCGCATCTCTTTGCCGAAACACTGCCTTATTTTATCATAGTGCCTGTTTACATCATAAAAAAAACATTAACAGGCACTTAATGCAACTAAATGGCGATTTTATATATCGAACCGAGCCCTCATTTAAATTACCGCACCAAGCCCTGGTTTGATGAATATTTCGTACATCACATGGTCCTACCGAATCATCGATCTACCGATTCAATTTAAGGCCACTTTACACGATAATAGAAGTCATATTTATAAAATACCAAAAAACAAATACAAAAGTATTGCACAATCATAAAATTATTTAAAAATGCGAAGTATGGCGAGCACGGGCCTGCTAGTATATCATATTTTTTTAAATATTGTATTTTATTGTATTTTCATACATATTTGTGAACAAAAATTGACATACTTACATGGCATAGTCTAATACTACTTGTCATATACATATACAGATATTGTGCCATATTTTATATGACTAGCATTGGTCATATATATATGACAATGTAATACTGCCTTACTGCCTGAACAGAATAGAATGACGGAACTGGAAGAGCTGTCAAAAAGTGTCGTACGTTATTTTTTTACCTGTCCACAATGCAGCTGTACAGCTTTGAATGTATTTTGAAGAAAAACAAAAGAATATTCTTGTGTACAAGCTCAGAATTCACATTTTTTGTTTCCAATAATTTTCCTTTTAATAAATAATTTTTTTCGCGATACAAATAACCACAATATTTTTTTCCGACCCAAAAACTTGTTTCTTTCTTCATACAAATTGAAACGTCAAAAGTATCGTACGTGAAAAGTTAAAAGTTGGTGAACTCTTCCGTCTGCGTCTGCAGCTCCGTATGCGGATTCCGTTGTGTTCGCAACATTGAATTTGCGTGTATTCAATATTTTGACAGCTATTCCAGCTCCGGCTCCAATTCCGTCTCCGTCATCATTCTGTTCAGCCAGTTAACTAACTTCATGTTTACACTTCCCACTTTTTTTTTAACAAAGAAAATACGATATTAAGCACAAAAAAAAAACAAAATCGCATTGTTTTCAACACTGAATAGAATAAAATTTACTAGAAACATAAAAATTGTATATGACTTCTCAAATGGAATTAGATGCAGTCAAAACAGTCATATGCTTATTTCTTTTGAGAAGCTGTATGAGTTAAATGAGTGCGTTCAGACGATTTGATTTAATTTTTTTGACAGGTTATTTGAGAAGTCTATTGTCTTCTATTATTGTGTAATTGGTCAATTAGATACCTCTAGAATCTATTCATGTTACCGGATGTTGGATGAGGATGAGAAGACTAAAGTTCGTCCAACAATTCTTGTCAGTACAAGGAAGATAGGACTTTTGCATCTCAGTTTGGTTGCATCTTATTGCATAAGACTTTCGCATGTAAAAGTTCTTTTAGCGATGCCGTAGTATACATTATAATTCATTTCAGGTTTAATTGAAATTGACCAGCGTTACCACCTAGTAGGTAAAATTGCACAACTACAATTTTGAAAAGTAAAAAAAACTAAGCAATATAATAGATGCGGCCGAATCCATTTAAAAACAAGAAATAAGTAACAAAAAATATCACTTCATTTTTATTTATAAATAGTTCATTGAGCAATTAAAAAACAGAATCATTTCAACAATATTGAATAACAGAATATTTAATACATGAATACATAAAAATGTGCTTACAAATTTTGTGTACCATGAGCGATGAGCCGGTTCTCAAGATATTGGTTACAACGCGTTTTTTTTTTAAATGGCGGCCGCCGAACAACCCCTACAGCCGTGCCATTTAATTTTTGTACTCAAAAATCAAAATTAACACAGACTCTTGCACAAAAGCAATAAGAAAAGGAAGGACTACTTTATGTGCGTTAGCTTACCAATGGTAACACTATATTGTGTGAATACTTTTAATAAACACAAACAGCAAGAGATCATGATTGGTTATTCATTGTGCCCAGGCCCACGGCTGTGGGCGAGATAGATCGTGAGTGCCTCCCATTAATTTGAAAAAAGCTTTCCCATAAGGCCTCAACTGTAAAATCAGGGTTGTAAATCAGGGTTGCGGGTTTACGAATTAAGCAAAACATAAGCCATAAGCTATTTTTCAACTTCCGAATTAAAAAAAAATAATTCGCAAGCTAATTTTAATTTTTGAATTGATTTAGTTTCAATTCATAAGCTCTTTTGAAATTGTGAATTGAAAAATATTTAATTCAAAAGCTCTTGGTGATTTGTAAATTGAAAAATATTTAATTCACAAGATCTTTGTGATTTGTGAATTGAAATATATTTAATTCACAAGCTCTTTGCGGTTTGTGAATTGAATGAGTTTTAATTCATGAGGTTTTTGAAATTTGTGAATTGAACGAGTTTCAATTCATAAGCGCGTGGTGATTTGTGAATGGAGTGAGTTTCAATTCACAAGCTCTTTGTGAAATATGAATTGAATGACTTAATTCATAAGACCTTTTTATAGCTTCTGATTAGTTAATTGAGGATTAATTAACTCACGATCAGGTTTATATTTGGTCGAGATTAGGTGTAATAAGATGCGGTACCCTCTTGATCGGTCAAAAAATCAATAAAAAGAAATTTCAATGCGTTATTTTACATTTTACGCTATAAGAAATTATTAAGTTCTATAGCTCGGAGGCAAGGTTCTTGCTTAACAAGTAGGGGATCGCTGGTTCGATCCCCGTCGTGGATATTTATTTTTGTTAATTTACCTGTAATAATTCTTATTTTGGAATCAATAACTAAATAATTTTTGATAATTTTTTAGGGGAAAAAGGATACGAATTTCGCAGTAGATGTTTTAAGAATTAAAACTCTTGCAATTCCTAATTCCACGAGAGCTTTTGAATTAAATATTTTTCAATTTACAAATCGCAAAGAACTTCTGAATTAAATAATTTTCAATTCACAAATCACAAAGAGCTTGTTAATTGAATATGTTTTAATTTATGACGGTGTTCATATTGGAATCAAATTTACGATTTTCTTTGACAGAAGTCAGTCAGCTCGTGTTCAGACACAAAGTAATGTGAACACAACCGATTTCACTCTGACGTTCAGCAGTCATTAAAAAAAAACACAAATCTTTGCTCGTCGGAGAACTAATTAGAACTTTTTCAATCACAAAATTGATAATTCACTAAATAAATTGTTTTCCAATTGAAAAAAACTTTGATTATGTAGTATTTAAGTTCCAAACAAAAACTAAATACTGAGAAAACAAATGTCACAAAAGGAAACGTCAAAAAAATCCACAAATTTTTAAAAAGTTTAAAAAATCCTGCCTTACTTGCCCATCTCTTTCTCACCACAAAGTGAGAACGAGAAAAAGTACATAGACGTCAAAATAAATCCGAGGAGTAAGTCCAATGTGAACATACCGTCCATAAATCACAAAGAGCTTGTGAATTGAAACACATTCAATTCACAAATCACCAAGAGCTTATGATTTGAAACTCATTCAATTCACAAATCACCAAGAGCTTTCGAATTGAAACTCATTTACTACCCAAATCACCAGGAGCTTGCGAATTAAATATTTTTTAAGTCATAAATCCATTACTGATCTGTGAATTAACCAAGAGCTTCAATTAAAAAATAGCTTAAGCTTTTACAACCCTGTTGTAGATATTGTTCACACTTCTCTTAAAAAGGCCTTCCACACTATCCCACTGAGTATTAACACATGTTTAAAAAGTAGGAAGTAAATCCTGTATAATAGTGTGGAAACAAAATATGAAATTTAATCCCACATGACTTGACAGCCCATCACACATTCTATCCCACTTGGGGGTTTGAGGTTATGGCGAATTGATTTGTTTGGATGCAAGTGTGGAAGCAAAACATGAAAATCGTTTTCTTCACACATTCGTCGTAAATAATTCTATCCCACTTTTTTTCTTACATGTATTAATACTCGATGGGATAGTGTGGAAGTCTATTTAGGTTTGGCCCGAGGCGTTGTGTTAAATATAAATTGGTATAATGTTGTCTAATACACAGGGTTTTCTTTCCGGTAAGCCAAAGATTCGTACAGACAGGCCCAATTGCCAAGTGCCCAGCGGGTCCTTTAAAGGGACGCCTCATCACAATTGTCGATGTTGTTATCGACCAAAATAGGGTCCTTATTATGGCCCGTTGACTGGTGTACCACGTCAATGATACAGGCTTAGCAACCTGCTTCACTTGACTATACCGCATCAAGTTCTCATTCACAGCCCAAGCAGGATTTGGCGCAAGGCTTGGGTGAACAATGAATTGAAGCCCAAATGGAAGCAGACGCCTTAGGCTATTAAATCACAAAATGCAAGCGCATCCGACTGAATGACTTTGACCGCTTCAGGCTCAAGTAAGCTAAACGCCAAAGGAACAAGCTTCTGACTGTTGCTTTTAATGCTCTTAAGAAGATGACAAAGAGCGACTGAACCACACGTGTTTTGGAGAAGGACAGACGCGAGAGGATTGTTAATTTGAAGGCAGAACAGAAGAAATTAAAAAAAAATTGTTATAGGGTTTAGTGAAATAATGAGCCTGGTAAAATTTCTGCCGTTTAGACTAATATTTAGAGGTCGCTCATAGCTAATTTCTTTTTTCTATACAAATGATTCAGACGTTTTCTTAAAGGAAATTGAATGGTCTATAAAAATGTCCCTCACTTCTTATCCAATTTGTGCAATTTTTCCAAAGTTATTGAATGTTAAAGTGGATGGTTCATTCTAAAGTTTTTGAATTTTGTTGCATACGTTGTAATAAACCCATTTTTAAGGAAAAAAATTATTTAACACAAAGAAAAAAGGCAACACACATTTTTATCGTTATTTTCGGTTCTTATAGCAATCAAATTGGATTTTTTTTTCTCATAAAATATATATTATAGCTGATATTTTCAACAGGGAATCAAAAAAACTTTAGAATAAACCATCCACTTTAACCTTCAATAGCTTTGGAAGGAGTGCAATAATTGGATAAGAAGTGAAAGACATTTATATAGAACATTTAAATTCCTTTTAAAAATGTCTCAATCATTTGTATAGAAAAAAGAAATTAGCGATGAGCGACCTCTAAATATTAATCTAAACGTACAACAGCGCGTTGAGTACGGAGTGTAATCATAGAAGCTTAACTTTTTGGGTTGAAAACGCCTACTTTGTTGGATGGGGCTTCTCTTCTGTTTATTATTGTTCTTTTTGGGCACGATTCCCACTTGATTATACAACTTTATACTTTCTTCAAGCATACAGTACGCAATATCTGATAAGTCTCATAGTTCGAGGGTAGGTGTATCTAGACATCAGGCATCATTTTTTGAACGATTTTCAAACATACAACCATCAACAAAACTAGAACAGAAAGAATTGCAATCCAGTTGCTCAGTGATATGTTAAAACAATTGAATACCTAAATAAACATTAAACCTATAAGTATGTTTTATTTTGGGTATAAATGTATTTTTAAGGAAATTGTAAATTAAATTCGTAGAACTTATACTGTGTGACCTTTGTTCGCACAGTATTCCTTTTATTCCAAACTTCACATGGAACGAAAAGAATGCATTCCAAAAGTTGTAGAATCTTTAAAAAACTAGCAGAATGTTTTACGCAAAATTATGTAGTATTCCGAATATTCTGAACATTCAGAATGAATAAATAAACACGCTCACTATGTCTTATAAAAATTAAACCAGGGCATCCAGTATTCTTTTGGATCTTAAATATCAGCATCTCAAGCATGACAACAAACCTTAAAGTTAAAAAAAATAGCTAAGCTATTCTAGAAGAGAGACACCAGTATTCATTTTCTTTAACGCAACCATCTGTAACGAAATCGTCGTATCGTAGGAAGATGTTGAAAGGATCTGTAATAAATTGTAGTGCGTGACGGGAAAATATTTTCCTTACCGTGACACACAAATTTCATACTTTACGGGGCAAAAGTTATTCAATTCAATTCCGTCCCATATTGTTACATATTTTTACTTATTTGTTTAGGAATGAATTCCATTTTCATATAGCAAGAGCAACCCTTTATTTCCAAATTCAATTACCTATGTACATTTATTTTTCCAACATCGAAAAATGTAAACGTCCTTGTTTTTCTGTTCATAGGTTGGTATAGGTATAGGGTTCTAGTTTCAATTAGCCTAAAATGGTTATTTTCTCAATTTAGATAATTCAAATTGAGCTTGCGCCACCTGTATCAACAAACATGCAACTAAATTGTCTACTTTAAACATGGTTTACAGCATTTCAGCACAAATTTTCATGCCCTGGAGCAAATTGAAACAAATATTCAATATTCCTTGTTTGGCAAATTTAGGCCGCTTTCGTTTGCCCGAAAGTAGTGTTTGGCATTTTATGTTATCGACAAAATACATGGCAGACGGTAATCAAATTCCCCTCATCCCACCTCTTTGCCGCAACACATTTTGTTCGATATTTTATTTGGCGTGGCTCCGTCCTCACTCGACAGGGCTCCGTGGTGGTAGAGGGAAAACTAACAAACTGAGGTTTAACTTTTGTTCCACACGACTCCTTTTTTTTCAGCAGCATCAATGCGCTATCCTTTGTTTTTTTTTTGTTTTTTTTTTTTGCAGTAAGGTTTAACATGCATAAATGCTGAAAACAAAACCAAATGTTTGCAGGATGAGTTTTACTTTTTTATTTTATTTTTCTTAAGTAAAGGAAGGTCCTTTTACTGGTCCATATAGATTGTAGATGCACATTTGCATTGAATTTCATTCAAATATTCCCACAGGGTTCGGCATCCTTCAATGCATAAATATACAAAATAAGCATAACAAGACGGAAAAAAGCAAAACACACGACTTTTTTCATGTTTACGTATCTATTCAGGATTGTGATTTTTCTGCCCCACGGGTTTGCACTTTTATGCAGAGTGAATGGGGGATTTAGATTCTATCCTTGTATCCGTGCTATGCTTACATATGTCAGAAATTTGTAAAATTTGATATTTTTTTGCTGAAATTACGAAGTAGAAGGTATGTGTACGTGAATAATTTTTTTCTATATGTATTGTGTTCCACAGCATAATGTGGTTGCTGAATGTTGAGCCATCAACTTATTCATTATTTTCATAGCGTGTAACTCACAATGGACATATATGTATGTATGTAGATGGAAATGAAATCACTTTTAGGATTTTATTATGAAACTGAAATAAATATGAATAAATTTGTTTTTTTTTTTTAATAATTTTTTTTTTTATAGATTTTTTGTTTTTTCATTATTTGCTACACTTTTTTTCAAATCTACTTCGTTTTTTTGGGCGATTTGCTACACTTTTTGGGCTTAGCATTGGCAGCCTGGTGCTATGTCTTCTACTTGGCTGATTTATTCAGTATAGTATATAGAATTTGTATTATTAAGGAAAAATCTTCGTATATAAACATTGGCAACTTCCAGCTTTAGTGATTAGGAATTATATTATTCTACTCTGGTTGGATAAAGTTCACACTATAGGTGAACATGAATCTATGTAAGATGAACTGAACTTGATAGAAATTGGCTTATTAAAAAGGCCCTCACCTCACTAGTCAACCGATAAGTCCAAGTGAGATCGCCGGGATGCAATGCCAATTTTTATGGACTAAAGGCCGTTATTAGCTATTTTAAATCAATAATTCAATAATTCCAATTAAATAGTCTTCTACTTGGCTGATATATTCAGTAGTATATATAGAATTTTTAATATTAAAAAAAAAATCTTCGTAATTGTTTTCATGATAAAAAAAGTGCGCGCACTTTTCTCACTATCAAACCATTTTCTTTTTACAGTACAAAACACCAAAAAATATTTTATATGTATGTACCTACTGATCTTTGACTACAGCTTTAATGAGTTTGCTTAAATTGTTTGTAATCTATCACTCCTAATTTGCTCTCATAAAATTCGTGTTTAGGTAAATGAGATCTCAGAGATTTCGATCCGTCCGTCAGTGAGAAGGCAATTAATCCAAAAATTTTGCCCAGTTGACATTTTTTTGAATTGGAATTTTGCTATGGAATCCTATTCAAATTCATGTAACTGAGATTGCAAATAATGGTCGTAAGATCTCACATGGATTTGTTTTTTGTTTATATCTGATATTGATTAGAATACTTTAGTTTTTGAAATATTCGTTCAAAAATCGTCAATTATATTTAATTAAGGTATGTTTTATTTATTTTACATGATTTCCAAACTATTCTTATTATGATTGTGAGAACTTTCTTTGATTGTGAGAAATTAAAAAAAAAAAATGGAGTTTAAATTCGGAAGGTTTGAATAAAATTAATTTATTAGTACATAAAATAATTGTATTTCATAATAAACTATAGCAAGCCCGTGCTTGCCTTGCTTTGCGTTCGTTACAAACTTTTTCATTCAAGTAATTTTTTTTCATATTTTAATTATTTTTTTATAAATTGGTTTAAGATTTGAAGAAAAAAAAAAAATTAGCTCCAAGCTCTCGCTCTACCAATTCTCTTTATAATCTTTCATGTATTTTCTGAGATTAAGGGCTAATTTTTCAATAGCAATTTGTTGACCGGGGAGATTTTGTTTCCCCCTCTTTCTTCCTGCCCTTTTCACCTATGAACTAATTGTTGCCGGCAACACAGTTGCCTTGTGTGAAAGGGGACTATGAGTTTTTTGAGTCGATAGGACGCTTAAGTTTAGCCACAAATCTAAAAATATTTTTTGTTTTTAAGTTTTAAAGTAAGACTTCACCCGGCGGAACTGCACTTAAGCGGAACTGCGCCACACTACACAGCACACCACGGCAGTTTTTTTTTTTTATATACCACACTTGATCGTGAAGTTAGTATCAATTGAATTGTTACAATGCTACAAAAAGATGGCGGCCAAAATGGCCACATAAACTATGTTTTATTCTCACACTACTTCTCTCAACAAGTAAAACATTTTTGTGCTATATGAAATGTGAAGTTCAGCCAGCATTTTATATTTTCTAAAACTTTACATTCAATAATTTGTGACGCACTGTGTCGCGCCGCTTCTTATATCGCACTATATCGTCGCCTGAGAATTGTTTTGTCCCAAACGCCATTGACAATATTTCGATAAAAACGAAGTTAAAGGTTTGCGTACTTGGTATTTCAAAACTGTGTGAATTTTTTTTTCACTCAAAGTTCTACTTATAATGAGTTTTCCTATCAAATTTCAAAATGTTTTGCTTGACCGTTAAGAAGTTACGCTATTTTACATAAAAGTCAACTATTTTCACGTGTGTCCCACCTCCAATATTTTGTTACTGAAAAGTTTTCTCATACACGTGGGACACAAAATTGTTTTTGTAATACGTGTTAAGAAATGATTTTGATCGGTAGATAATAAAACGCAGCTGCTGTAATGGAGGCGGGACAAACCAATACTAAATTTTGTTTTGCAATTAGTGTCCCATAAACATTGCTTTTCTTTAACGCATATGCACGTGGGACAAACCAATCCTCTCAAAAAAATTACGGAAAATTGTATGAAAAATGTGTACCAAACGCCAAAAAATGGTTTATGGGGCAAAACAATTCTACAAACCGTTGAATTTCCTGGATATGGCACAAAGTCGATGCTCAATATCTCAGGATTGGTAGTACATAGCGTAAATCGGATCACAGATTTAGAAATAGCATACCAAATTACCATAGAATCCGCTCCTAACTCAAAAACAACACAATTCTCAAGCGACGATTTGACGACAACGGAACTGAACTGCACTGACGCTACAATAAAGTTGCTCTGATAATACGGCTTTTACACCTTGCAAAATTCTCTTGCGATTGAATGCATTTTCGTCGTTCCTTCTCTTTTCTACCATGGGATAGATAAGAGAAGGAATGACGAAATCGCAAGAGAATTCTGCAAGGTGTAAGCCGTAAAAAAAAACGATATGAAATTTAAAAAAAATAAGAACGCTAAAAAATTAAAACATCCAGTTCCAGTATCAAGTTATCTTTTAAGCAAAAAGGTCCCCGCAAGGCGCAAACAAAGACCTGTGCCAGTGGGAACATGACTTCCGGCTCATCCGAGCTGAGCTGACTCGCTGTGTTATGGAAGCCGATGCAGGTCCCCATTTTATTTTTATTACAAATTAAACAAACAGTGGCACTCCCGAAAAATTAAGGTGATTCTTGCTCTAGGAAAAAGTAGCAAGTAAAACAATTTTTAATTACATACCTTTGAAACAGCTAGCACTCAATTTATCAAAATTAAAGCTATGACCTTCGTAGGAAATTTTGTCCATCTCTCTTTGATTTGAATGCTTCCATCATTCTGGAAATAAATATAGGTAAAGGATATATAAATAAAATAAGTTATTCACTAAAACATTACTTACAGGTTTTTGAGAGAGACACTTTTTAAAAACACTATTTTTCAACGAAAGTCAACAGTTCAGTACAGTTCCGTATGAGATGAGTGGTTGAAAAGTTTGTTTATCTTAAGATATCTGTCACTTTGAATTTGAATTCTTTAAAGTGACTTCAGCCGCCGCACACTGGTCGATTTAGTAAACCGATACGGAACTGTATGATCATAACTGTTGACTTTCTCCAAACACGTGACGTTGACCGTTTCTGAAAATGGCCTACAAGAAGCTCAAAAGAATGTCCTCACATCGATTCACCCTTCTTTCTGTAGTACAATACCCCGTTGGGTTCCGACCTTAAGTACACCGAATCTTCCGTGTATGACTGATTAGATGTATAGCTTTCGCTCGCAGTTTCGTTATAGGCAGTGTTGCCAGATGAAAAAAATATTTCCCCCCAGAAAAATTTAAAAACCACCAGATTGCCACATTTTAAGAGAAAAAACCCCCAAGTTTTTTTTTCAACAGCGCATACCATGGATGTACCTTCAAAAGGTCTTAAGGTAAAACAAATTGTTTTTTATTTAGAGTTTTTTTTTTTTTTAAATACTCGTTTTTTTCGGTTTTGACATTTTATAAAATTGTTTGTAGATTATGACCAACGACATTGAATAAAAATTACAAAAAAGAAATAGAAAATGTGACAAATTACGATTATTATTAAACGAGTAAGAAAACATATAAGCAAAGTAATGCTTTCCTTTTCTTTATTAATGTTTTGTGATGTACATAGCTTTGGAACACAACGCGAGAAACATCAAGCGTTGATTTGAACAAAAAAATACCCGTACTGTACATTTACAGTAAACAAATAGTGGTGTAATTATTGGATATTGATAGTACATTCAATTTGAGAGGAAAATTCAGGTATTGGAATAATTTAACTTTAAAATGAATCCCCCCAGATTTCCCCCCAAACATCTCACCCCCCAGATTTCCCCCCAACGATGAAAAAACCCCTAAATCTGGGGGGAAAACCCCCAAACTGGCAACCCTGGTTATAGGAGACAGTTTTACTAAGCGACGAATCCTTACGTGCCACAGTTTCAGCTTCAATGGTTTCTAATGGCAAGTCAGATGATTTGCGCGGAACTAGTTTGGTAGGTGTTTTATATAAGACGGCATCTGACTTGTGGTGTACATTTTGCTGAGGGACTTTTTCCAAGTTATTCGGATAAATCAATGACTCTACGACTTGTATAGGTATCCTTATTAGCTGGTGGAATATTTTCTTGTTTGACTTCACCCGAAAACAAGTCATTGCGTTGCTTTGTGTTTGAACTAATAGCAGAACTAGCAATTACAGAAGGTTTAGCGCTTTGTGTAGTATTCGGACTACCACTAAGTGATGCATTAGGTGTGCTTGGTTTCGGTTTGATAACCAAACGCCATTCGGCTTCAAACTAAACGTCTCTTCACTGCTGTCGAATTCTTCTAGGCCTTCAAATAGATCTTTCTGCAACAAAATAAAGGAAACTTAAAACCCACCATCCATTACAGAGAGTTAACTTACCTTAGTCAGAGATCTACCAAATGCAGTTGCAGCAGAGGCATTTGTTGGCTGAGCGGCTTGATCAAACGATCGAAATCCACCTGTGGTAGTTGGTTGGGCTTGACAAAAAAACGATTTTGTTGGTTGTGCTGCTGTTTGTCAACCAAAGCCAGATGGTTTGACAGCGCCAAAACAATTATGATGGTTGTCCAAAGAGAGATGTTTGTGGTGCGGCCGATTGAGCTGCCTGAAAATTGAAGCATTCTGTTTTAGATTTTAGCTTCAAAATTCTAATTTAGAAAACAAATAAAATAATTCACCCATAAAGAGTCCTGGTTCAATTCTTATAAAAAAACGGCTTTAATTGTAATAGTTTTATTATTTAAATTTTAGTTTTATTCTATTTTTTGTGGTATATGATTATTTTCTTTTTGTTCAATAAAAGAATCACCAAAAACACAATATGTGTTTTTTAAATTGAATAATTAAAGAAATTTTTTTTTCAATTTTAATTATGGGATTTTGGCCTTTCAGGATTTTGGGTTTTCTGGATTATGATTTCTGGATTTTGGGCTTTCGAAATCATGATGGGTTGTCAGGATTTTGGGTTTTCTGAATTCTGTCCGTCTCTCCAACCATTTATGTATGCATGTCGGCAGAAATGGACGGAACCTACAGTTTATTGCTGACAGCGCCGGATCTACGACTTTTTCGAACAGGAGTAAACCTGATTTGGCGCCCCTTCAGCATTTGAAGTAAATAATTAAAAACAAAAACTAATAGCTAGGTGCCCATTTATAATAATTGTTGGTTGGATTTTTTGAAACAGGGAGACAAAATTTTACTTGGCAATTTCTATGTACGTGTGACATAAATAATAAAATAAATAACAGACGATTATAACAAGCTGTTTTGCATAAGATGCGTCAAAATTTTAAGGCTTGTAGTTTGGGTGGAGAAAAGAAAAAAATCGTATGGGAGGTACTTTTGTTTGCCCCTGTTTACCCGGGAGTGCAAATTTTTGAAAAATGATGTTGAAAAAGTCATTAAAAAATAATGGCAATCTTAAACTCATTCTTTTAAATATATCGGTTTATTTATTTTAGTAAATAGTTTTTGGAAACATTAATTTTAAAAATCAAAATCTACATACATATACATATATATTTAGGGTGTCCGTTATTTCCCAAACTCTTTTTTTTTTTGGATCGGCCAACTTATAAATAGAAAGTTTATGTGCTACGAAAAATTTATTGACCAAAAGAAATTTTGTCCGATGTCATTAACCGGTGCCTGTAAAGCCCCATACATTTCCCATACAAATTTGTATGGAGATTTTGCACTTTTTACGTTTTATTTTTTTTTCTCGAAATAATGTAGCTATTCTTATTTTTTTTTCTGATTATTGTTTTTCAACTATTCCTTTAAAAAACCACATCCAAAAATCTATGTAGAAAGAAAAATTTATAATTTATTTCGAATTTTAAAAATTTCACAAATTTGTACTTTTCACCTTTTATTTTTTTTCTCTGAAACTTATGAAGCTATTCCAATTTCGTTTTTTTATTCGTATAAAATAATAAAGTTTTAAATTAAAAAAAAACCAAAAATTCTGAAAAACAAAATCTTATAATTTATTTTAATTTTTTAAATTATTAAATATTTAAATTTCTTCCCCGTTTTTTGAGTTAATTATTTTTTTTCTTCAACTACGGCATCTATTAGTATATTACCAATATATATATTATCTATAAAATATGAATACAGATGATATAGAAACACTAAAAAAGATTAAAAACTGTTAAGTATCAAAAAAGGTAAAAAGTAAAAATTTGATATTTAAAAAAAAAATCGAAATAAATACAAAAAAAAATTTTTACATACATTTTGGAGTGTGTTTGTTTAAGAGAACTATTAATATGCAAAAAACAATAAAAAAATTGAAACAGCTGTCGTAGTTGAAGATAAAAAATAATTAACTCAAAAAACGGGGAAGAAATTTAAATATTTAATAATATCAAAAATTTAAATAAATTATAAGATTTTGTTGTTCAGAATTTTTGATTTTTATTTATTAAAAGCTTTATTATTTTATAAGAATCAGAAAACAAAATTGGAATAGCTTCTTTAGTTCCAGAGAAAAAAAAAATAAAAGGTGAAAAGTACAAATTAGTGAAATTTTTAAAATTGGAAATAAATTATAAATTTTTCTTTCTACGTAGATTTTTGGATGTGGTTTTTTAAAGGAATAGTTGAAAAACAATAATCAGAAAAAAAATTAAGAATAGCTACATTATTTCGAGAGAAAAAAAATAAAACGTAAAAAGTGCAAAATCTCCATACGAATTTGTATGGGAAATGTATGGCTTTACAGGCACCGGTTAATGACATCGGACAAAATTTTTCGTAGCGCATAAGCTTTCGATTTATAAGTTGTCCGATCCAAAAAAAGAGTTTGGGAAATAACGGACACCCTTATATATATATGAAAATGAAATGGTTTTCGTTTGTAAACGAACGGCCCGGTGGATTTGTTTGATTTTTTTTGCATTTTATGTTTGGCATTTTCTGTGGAAGGTTCTTAGCTAAGAAATTTTTCAAAATTTAACTTTTAAATAAGTTCTTCTATGCTACATGTTTATTTTAACATTTTGCTTATGTGGTTGCTACTGATTGCAAAACTGTATGCTGTTTGCAAAATATCCTTGAATTTAATTATTTATTAAAAATCATTGAATCGATAACTGCAAAATCTACGTTGAAATCAGCGCATTCGGGATGAGATCAACAATTGCTGACGAAATCAATGCCTATCTGTGGCGGCGCGTCAAGACACTCCAACTGTCTTTAAACATGCGTGTGCACTTGCAACATGATCAAACTGCAGATAAGTTTTCAAAACAATTGTTGGACATTTGAAATGGAAAAATTTTTGCAGATTTTACCGAACTTATTACCTTGCCTGAAGATTTTTGCAATTTCACTACGTTAAAAAAAGAACTCATCCAGAGTTTTTCCCGATATTGCACAGCAGTACAAGAACCACATTTGAGCGAAAGTGCTATATTGGCTGCCAAAAACAAAAACTTCAACGAACTTAATGCGGATTTCAAAATGCGATTCCGTGGATCAAGCACGACTTTGCAATGACACCAGACAAGCTGTAAAAAAGCTCATGAACAACGTCATCGAAGCAAATATTCTAAAAGAAAAATATAAAGGCGAAGACGTTTTGATTCCACGAATTCCTATGATCTCGAGTGTTTTGCTGTTTGACTTCAAACACCTTATATTTCCGATAAACAAGGCGCAAGGCCAGTCATTGGAAATTAGCGGAATCTGTTTGGAGTATCCGTGTTTTTCAACGGCCAATTTTATGTCGCCTGTTCACACGTTAGCAAACCAAAAACGTTGTTTATTAGATACACGGCATTATAATAAATATATATCCAGATTATTATCATTATTATTGTTATTATTGAACTCTAATGTTTAAAATAAAAAACTGCATCTTCTATTAACATGTGCATTAGTGTTTTCTGATTTATGATTTGTGTTTCCCAATATATAAATAGTTTATAGGCAGAACAACGTCTACCGGGTCAGCTAGTTTTGAATAAATTCAAGGAAATTTTGATGAAACTATCTTTCTCAAAATTTTACGTAGTTCAGTAGTATTTTTGTTTTTTATATTCAATGGGCCTATCAATTTTAAGTCAAAAACTTAGGCCCAGTTTTTCAGTGGATGAGTTAAACCAGAGTTAGATAACTAGAAGAGTTATTTATATAAGCATAAAATACTACGTCTTTTTTGTACTCACCTGAATAGTGTACCTATACTTAAACAAATTGAGTTAAATAAATGGAATTGAAATAAATTTAATTTAAAATTAAACTGAATTGGATTAAAGTGTTTGACTAAAATTGAAAGGAACATTTGATTATTAAAAACAAAAATACTATTTGATAACGTAAAATTTTAAACAAAATTATTTATTTATTTTAATTTAATTTTTTTATTTTATTTTGTTTTGAATTAAAATCAACCCTTTTTTTAAATTCATAGTTATCTAACAATAACAATATATTTTAATAATTGCATATACTTTCATTTGAATTGTATAACAGTTTTATTTTTATATATTAACAAACTTTGTATAGTTACACTATTTTTTCAATTGCTCTTTTTTTACCGATTGATTTTCAATACATATGTCATTGTAATCTTCCGTATTCCGTTGCTCTTGCTAAAACTAGGGCTCTGGTAAAAGAACTTTTGGTCGATCAACACATCATACATCATACATACATATTTGGACATCACACAATTTATACGTAACACATTATACATATCACATTAATTAAAAATTTATATTAATTCAACAATTGAATGTATTCTTTTTGTTTTTATTATATAATTAACACACCTTACACATAATCAACACATAACACAATTTACACACAAAAACAGGCCACATTAAATTCATTCAAAAACAATTTTTGTATTCAAAAATTTGAAAATAATTTTTTCAAAAAATATTCACTAATCTTAATAAGAGAATGGATTTCTGGCTTTAAAAGCAGTTTTAGCATGACTTTGTAATCGTTGCCGTTATTTTTTAGAAAATTGCCCCTCCCGCCTAAACTATATTAAAAGTTTCATCAAATAAAAATATTTAAAAATACACAATACCACTGTTTGTCAAATCAATAAAGCAGCGACAATTTCAGTGAATTCTGCTTATGTACCTGCTTCGAAATTTTGCCAAATTCATCGATCTTCCTATTCGCATTGAAATATTTCCAATTGCTAAGGGCAATATTGTTTCATTATGCATATAACATAATATGACTCCCACTTTGATTTTGTTTCCACTTCAACTCAAAATGGTGACCATCAACTAAACTCTCAGTCACTACCACAGAAGTAACAGCAGTTAGTGGGCTCCACTAACTCTATCTCTACTGTGTGATCTCTGGCATCGTTTCAAATGTGCCAAAATATTTCAGTCATGTAGCTACCCGAATTAAGTTTCTGGCAATGTTCCTTGAACTGATTTTTCAGTTCATTAACCCTGACGCAGCATCCTATATACAGCACGATGGTGTTTTTGTGAAACTACCAATGCCACACTGCCGACAATGATAAAAAGAAAGTCAAGCCAAGTTGAAAGATATTGCAGAGCAGTTCTGTATTTGTGCAATCACTCACATATCACTTGGTCGGAAAGTAGGTAGATAGTATTTAGACCCGTTATTGATATAATGTCGTAACGAACAAGGATTTTCCGAACATAAATATTATAATATACACACACATTTTCTTCCACAACACTCAGTCAGTTGAGAAAACAACAAAACCAAAGCTCGGCATAGTTTATAGGCTCTGGCATATTGAATACGTTGACGTTGACTACAGTATTTTACTTAACATCGTTGTTTCCTTGCAACAACCAGACGCAAGGATATTCCTCTACGAGTACATGGTACCATTAATAAGTGTTTAGGGTGGCATGGTGGGTGCTGAATAAATGTGTACGGATGAGTAACTCAAGGCAAAGTCTGTAAAACACTGTAATGCTGGATGCAGGATGCATCATCTTCTACGAGTTCAAGGACCACATTTGTATTCCATGCATGACAATGGGAAATTGTCGCGTTTTGATCACCACTGACTCGATATTACACAAATTCTTGCCTCATGCTATCATGTACTTATATGTATTTGAAGCATTCCCCACCATCACCGGCGGCAAGTATATTGCTATTTTACATATTTGCTTTGAAAAACAGGGCCGAATTCAAAATAGCTTCGGGTTTGATCTATCGAAGGATTGGTTTAAAAAAAAAGGTCTTAAACCAGAGCTCCCTCAGAGTCACTAGTCACCTTTGATAGGAGGTCAGAAATTGACACTTTTCGTGATGACTTTGAGCAAGTAAGGCAGGCTTGAACAGTCACTCTAGATAAGAATTCTTACCAGTTAAAACTCCATGCAAACACACATGTTCAGTACCTATACGCCGCCGTCAGCACATCTGACTTCTGCAGGATGAAGAAGTATGTAGTTCAACAGGCTTTTGAAGAATTGTTCCTCTGTTGTTGACTTGAGAGTATTGTGTACAATTGTTTCCAGAAAGGCGTTAAATAGGTTTTATGATAATAAATCGCCTTGGCTTAAACCTTTTTCGTCATCAAAGGGTGCTCTGGTGGTATTTTAGCCAACTATTTACGGGACAGCGAGATTTGTCTATCGTCTGTACAAGCGGATGAGTTTAGTAGGGATGTCGAATATGACATGGATCTTAATAATTCGTCTCTGTCAAATGCGACTTTTAAATCGATAAAGATGTGGTGTGTATTGTTCCGTATTTCCTGGGTTTTTTTTCCAATATACATATGTCGGAGTGTTAACATTTGATCTAAGAAAACAGCGATGTGAAAATTTTCCGTTTGCCTAGTTATCATAATATTCTAACTTTTGATTCCTGAGAAGTAGATGCAATTAAGATGATGCGATTGAACTTATTCA
This sequence comes from Epistrophella euchroma, assembly GCA_947049315.1. Taxonomy (NCBI): domain Eukaryota; kingdom Metazoa; phylum Arthropoda; class Insecta; order Diptera; family Syrphidae; genus Epistrophella; species Epistrophella euchroma. The sequence continues at coordinate 57,926,499 of OX346245.1, read as the reverse complement.
ATTATTTAATCTCCCCACCTTACCACAAAAAATCCAAATACGCCCTGTAAACTTGGAAAAGGAAAAATATCCTTTTTCAGCTCATGCACTCAATAGGTGGCCTCCAAAATACATATTGTGAGCCGATGCCAAGCCAATTCCGATCCCGATCCATTAACAATACCACTAAGTGCGGTCGTTTCGCTGAACGTCAAAGCTTTGTCAGTTAGCTGTCAGCTTGAATGTAGTAAAAACATATGTGACTGCACAAAACTATAGTCCCTTGATGCCTGCCTCGATGTTATGAACCAAGGACATCACACAATTGTGAGAAGCGACGACAGAGAGGGGAATGAGAAAATAAAACGGTAAAATGTGTCACTTTGCGTAAACGTGCTACATTAGCATATTACTAAGTTCTCCTTTTAGTCTATTGAATTTCAATTTCCTTTCACCACAGAGGATGCTGCTTTTAGTACACGTCTCCTACCATTATTCTTCTACTTTTTCTAGTTCAATCTCTGAATAAACTGCGCTGGTACTCACTCCCTTTTTGCCCACTTTATTTTGCGACTATACTTTCATCTCAAGTGCAAGTGACAGAAAGGAACACAATTTCCAATCACAAAACAAAGTGACGTATGGGGATGGTGAGGCATTTTGGTTTCTGTCAAAAATCATCACATTAAGCTTCTTAGTGCTGGCTTCAGCTTTTTGGGAAGAGACAATTCAGTTTGTTGAATGTTGTTTACGCGTGGCAGCCATGTTTTAAATTTTAAACATAAACAATTTTCCATCTGAAATTATGTAATTAATTTTTTGTTAGTGGTATTATGTTCGGAATGTAATGGAGGCCGACATTACAATCTCGCGGAATGGCGAACTATACGTGACTTGACATTTTAGAATCCTTTATCAAAAATTATGGTGACAGCGATAGGGACGGATGTATTAGGAAATATATACCTAAACATACATATGAACGTAGATATGTGCAATTTAGTGTCGTATGCTGGGTTTTATTGCCTCGTTTAGAATTGCGGGTTCGTGAAGTACATATGTCTGCAGGAAATGGGTTTCCATGATACTGAAGATACATAGCCTTAAAGCGGGTTTTATTTTATCATATAAGGGTATTAAATTTAATAACTGTCAATGCGTTCGCGTGTGCGGGCTGGTTTATCTAAGTGCGATCACATAATAACTTTTTAGTTATCAATTACCATTAACGGTGATTTTGTTTTTGTGATCCCAAGGTATTATTTGATTTTGATTTTCCATTATGGTCTCGATGCCATTAATAAATAGAAACAAAGATAAATATCTATATAAAATCTCTTCTATGCGATGTTGATGTGCATTCTGCGATTTTAATCCTATCATAAACTTCCAAATCTGTATGTTATTTAAATTCCGGAAACTTACTTTATAGGAAGCTTAAATTTTCTATAATACGATTTTGAGTCACTATAAATGAACATAGATGCCTAAATAGGGTTCAGCTCTCACTGCATTATTATTCAGGGACTTACTTTTGTTTTGGAAAGTGAAAAATTTCTGTGGAAGTTTAATGCATTGATGTAGGTTGTATCTTCTCCTAGGTATTAAAATGATGGATGTACTTTTGAATTGTAGATTTATGTAAAGCACATACATTAGGTTCCGTTTGCGAATTAAATTTAAAACTTAAATTCGTATTAGGAAGAATAATTTTTAGAGTTATTTTCTAATAATTATAGGAATAAAACTTAAAATAAATAAACTGCAAACAACAAAACGTAATTTAAAACAAATAAAATCCTTCTATATGTAAATTAAAAATACCTAAAAAATTATTTCGTAAACAATTGGTGGTAGCGCCTTTAAGTTATTGTTATTCACAAATTCAATGAAATTGACGAATGGTCAAGTCTAAAAACTGACATTCTAGTATGATACAATACAATAATAATAATAATACAATTATAATAATAATCTATATGTGATATAAGTAATAACATTAACATTCTATGAGTTTTGCCGAGTTAATTTCGGATTAGTAATTTCACACATTGATTTTTGCGCATTAAGTTAACAGACCAAAAGATCAGAATGGACGATTTAAAGCCATGCAGTTTAAAATTTTGACTTGCCGCAACCCAATCACAACATCAATTAGGTTTAATTTATTCATACTCTATTTAAAACTGTTAGCCAATTATTATTAAATTCCTTTAGAACAAAGATAAAATTTATAACTAAACTATAAAAGCCAAATTAATAAGCATCAAATAGCGAAGGGTTATCAATAAAATAAAATTTCTACTAAGTGACATTTACTAAACTAAACCACCGATTTTTTTCTGAAATATAAGATAAGATTGCAAATTAAATTTGGAATACAAATAATAATGTCTACTATACCTTTTGTCAAGTTCGTAAACCATTTGCAATTATTAGACAAACAGCCATCAACCACAAGAAAAAAATAAAATATACAGAACCAGATAAATCCGAAATATAGGTTTTCCAAGGAATAACCTAATAAGATAATAAGATTACCTAAATTGGGAAAAAGGTGGACATTACCTTTTCTTTTTTTAATTAAATTTTCCATTTTTAAAATAAAAAAATAACAAAACAAAAGTAACAGACACAACACAAACAATTATTGAAAAATGATAATAGTTTTAACAGATATAGTATATACAAGAGAATTCTTAGGTGTGTTTGGTTTTTGGTAACTTGAGCTTTATTATTATTATTTTTTTTTTTTTTTTTTTTTACAGATTATCACAATTCGCTGTCAGAACCCATACGGAGTTTACGAGACTTGAAGAAAATTTCAAGTTACCAAACAGGCATCATACTTTTTATAGTAGATTTTCTTAAGGCAGTTTCATAGTAAACATCACTTTGCTATTCCACGAACATTTTGTTTTTATTTATGAAAAATTTTAATCCGTAGCTTAACTCTGTTTCCATGGTTTTGTAAACTCGTAGAATAAATGTGAAATTATATACAGTTTTTATTAATATGGCTGTAAATGGCGCTCAACATTATGTCATAAAATATTAAAATAAAATTAAAAGTAAGAAGTTCAGATCTAAATTTTATACTTTTACTTTGACTTTGTAAAATTCATCTGTCAACAGAACGGAAGGAAATTCTTGTACAAATTTTTCAGCAAAAAGTTGGAAAAAAATAGATATTTAGTAGAGAGCCCTTTAAGTACGTTCAAACAAAAGGCTTTGAACCCACAAATGAATTTTATTAAAAAATTGTTGCAAGTGTGTAAGTATTTAATTAAATTTTTGGGCACTCTTTGTTCTTTAATTTTGTAGGTACATATTGAAAAAAAATTATTGTCAGATATTTTTATAAATTTTTAGAGTCAATCAAATAAAAAATAGCAAGCAGTATTTGATTTATTTAATAAAAAATATATGCTCCATAAAAAGAAATTAAATTCATTCAATTTAAAATAGTAGTACACTCGGGCATATACACACTTTTTTTTATTTTATCATCGAACCTTTAACAATATAATATAAGAGAAATCGTAAATTAAGGTTTTTAAAAAAAAAATTTGTACCAAAAGAAAATCATTAAAGTGTTAATCGAGAAATATAAGATATTATTAGATATGTTATTATAATTATTTCAGACTTCTCCTAAACGGCCAAACTGATTTTTTAAATAACTTTTTCTATACCTAACATGTATTTGGACAAAAATTTAATACCTACAGCAGCAAAATGGTTATTTTGCAGTGCTTCTAGAGAAATAGTGTACAAAATATTAAATTTTTTGAAATTAATTGTATTAAACAAAAAAAACCAAATTAAAGAAAAAAAATCATTTTTTTAGTACTGACTTTTTCATACCTTCTCCCTAAAGATACTATCATAAATTTATTGAATTATTACCATAATTATGCAATATGCAACAATATAATAGAATACAAAATTAAACAAAATCGGCAACTATTTTTACTGAAACATTTAAGAACTATGCGTAAAAAAACGCTGTCCATTGAGCTTAGTTGAAGTTTATTTGTATTTCTTCGGGTCCCGAGATGTTTGCGACGTGCAAAAAATCTTACAGAAAATTAGCAAAAATTAGTGCTCTATGAATAATTTTGCATTTTTTTGTTCAAGGAAATAATTTGAGGCGAAATCAAATTTTAAAATCAATTTTTAATCCCAAAATTTCGAAAGTTTTTCGGCGACAATTTTCTTTTTTTTTCTTTTTGGAAACAGTTTCAAAATAATTTGTCAGCGAACTTTATCTGTAGTGACTATTTCTTTAACAAGTTGACTGCCATTTGACCCACCGGTGGGTCAGGAAATTTTTTTTCTCAGGAGGCCAAATGTACCACAGGTGGGTGCGGTACTATATATGTTCTTAGAAGCGAATTTTTTCGATGTTGAAAAAACGTAATTTTTTCTTCGTTGGCATATAGTTGAAAGTTCGCTCTTTGATCCATTGAAATAAATAACTCGATATCGGCAAAATTGTAGAAATTACAAGCATTTTTATTTGAATACAAAAAAAAGTAAAAATTCAAAAATAATATCAAAGAAAAGGATTTTATAGAAAAATTCATTTTAGTTAAACTTTATATTCTTATTATAAATTGTCAAAAATAAATTAAACATAAAATTTAGTGTGTTACTTTTTTGGAAGCATGACCCACCGGTGGGTCATGTGGCACCATACACATACATTTTGTTATTTATTATTATCTAGGTGCCACATGACCCACCGGTGGTCATGCTCCTAAAACACAAAAAAACAATACACTTTTACTAAACAACTATTGGACACTGATAAACACACAATAAAACATACATTAACACAATACACTTGGCACTCCGATGATGCTGCTTTTTTTTTTGTATGGTGTCAGTCAACGTGGAGACCTAGGTCATTTTTGGTAGGATCCTGGGAGTGGTCCATTCCTAACGATTAAACCTTTAAACCCTCTTACTCATATTTTGGTTAAACGGTTAAACCTATATCTCCGCCCAAGGTTTACTGTCGGCTTTTAGACTTTATCTTTTATTAATTTATAACAAAATCCTCGACTAAGAGTGGATTATCCAAATAAAATGAAATCTAAAAAAAAGTAAAACAGAATTAAAAATAAGTAATAATGTAGGTCTGTACTTATATTATGTTAAATTCAAAAATTAAAATTTATTTCAATCCCTAGGTAATAAGATTGAATGAGATCTACATTTTTCAATTTCATTAACATGGGCTTACATTAACAGCCTTATTCCCTTAAGGCACATTCTTCTACCATCACCTCCAGAAAAATTCATCACAACAAATAAACAACCACACGAAACACCTTCCCTTATACATACCTATAGGCCTACCTAACAGCCAGCTGTATTCAACAACACATCCATTATATTTTTTTTAAGTAAGCAAAAGAAAACCCCTGCCATCAGCTGGTAATATCCATGGATTATGAAAACGATAAGTTCATTTAATCCGACTTAGACAAACTTCCCATCTGCGTCATTTCGCATAAGTGAAGCCAAAAACTTTCTTAAGCAACTCATGTCCTTTAAGTTTTTAACGGAAATTTTTCCTAATAAAAATATATGTATCTATGTCTTCTTTTCAAAATTTATATAATTTAAAAAAAAAAATAAGAAAAACACAAAACTAAAAATTGAAACAAAAATCTCCTCATCTCATCTTAATACACAAAACAAATTGTTCAAAAGCACATCATCTGTGTAAGGGAATGTGGATGTGTGTGTGTGTGGGTCCCTTCTTCTATTTTGGTACAACTTCCAATTGAATTTTAAGCGCAAGAAGGAACTCTGGATAAAAGTTTCTCTTTCGTTCGAAAAACTTTCTGTGGCAAGTGGTGCAGTCAGAAGTTTTAGCATCCGCATTTCACTATACTTTAAGACTATCTTTCTTCTTCTGCTGAACTGACAGGTGTTTAGCTATCAATTCTCTGAATCTTCTTTTTTTTTTGTTTTTTTTAAGAACCTTTATGTTCATGTTCAACATGATATTGTGAAAATGTCCTTGCTACTCAAAATGCTATTTTCATAGTCCATCGTCCTCATACTATATCTGCTGTTGTTCCTTTTACATGAGCATTACTTCTTCTGCCAGTATAAGGACGATACCGATACAAGACGTTTTATAATAAAAAGAACTTAAATTTATTTTTATTTTGGAAAGTCCTTTTCGCATCCCTTTATTCATTCGAATATCGTGAAAGTCTCAATTGCCAAACACCAGAAGACTTAAGTGTGACATGTTTTGTATTGTTGCTGTCAAGGGGTGAAGGAACAAGAAGGAATCTAAATATGGATTAGAGTCCTCAGTTCAAGTGTTCAAAAAAGAAATGAAAAGTTTATAATATATAACACAACTCATACAATACTGCAGAAGAGTATACTATACAACATCGCATCAGGACATCATCATACAAGAGGTCTCCATTTATAAGCACATGAAGTGGAGAAGTGGATAACAAGTGTCAGAGGTGAAATTGGACACCACTCTAGAGGTAGAAAGAACAGGGACACTTATCACTTTCATGTTTCATCCAATGCCCGCCGCCGCCGGTCGTTATACGGGTTCAGAACTTTTGTCTAATCGCAAATCACCTTTGAGACTGGTCTTCCCTTAGGCACAACAAAATAGAATTGCAACGACCGACACGACGAAATGAAACCACAAAGAAGTCATACAACTGCTAGAATTTATTTTAGTAGCTGAAGTGCAGCGTATTCTTGGATGGAAGATTAATTTCGCTTTTGCGGTTTTTTTGACAGGACTATGACTAATCAAAAAGGACTTTTACGATGCCAATATATTCCCCATTCAATTTTTGCTCGTTGCGCTACTGAGTGGATTTCCGTTCGGTTTCAGTACACCTACTTCTATTTCTGAGCAATTCTCATTTTCTCAATGATGTAGGTAGAGGTCGCTGTCAGAAAGCAAAGTGTCCCTGATGAGTTCTGCAATATTGGTGTTAAGGAGCCGAAGAAGTTGGGAGGTAAAAACAAACAAATCATCAACGCGATGATAATGAAGAAGGCTACGATGACTCTTGTACTTATAGATACGTATACCTCCATCAATCCATGTTTCATGTTCGTCCTTCTTCATTGTCGTCTTGTTGTTTCTTTTGAGCATTTCTTAAGGTAGAATAGAGTTCCTTAGTTTGTGGCTTTTCTTCTGGTTTTTCTTTATCTTGGTTGTCGTAGTCGTTGCCATGACGGATATTTTGCTCGAGTCAAATGGTTAAAAGATAAGGATATACCCACCTCTTAGGTTGGTTTTTGCTAGTTCACCAGTCTCCATACCTATAAATGTATATATCAGTTTTTAAGAAGTGTGAGTTGTAATCCTCTTTTGTTTCAAAATTGGATTTGGAGCACTAAGTTTTGTAGATAAATAGATCTGTCATATCCTTAGTCTGTTTTTCCTTGCTAAAAGGACTTAATTTTTGTTTGGGTTTTATTATATTTGAAGTGATTTACTCAAGAAAATTCAGCTTTTTCCCATCTCTTATTACTTTGTAATCGATAACCTATAGGGATATTCAACAGAGAAAGTTTTAGGATAGTTTGCAAAAGTAGGATAAGCCTTACAAAAGGAAAAAGTATTCCATATTGAAGTATTCCAAGCAAGTGTGCTTTTTTTCTGTCAGTTTTCTAAGAAAAAGAAAAGTATCCACATCAACACATACCATAAATACATTTATATACTTACAAATGTTTATGTGTAGCTTTTTGTGAATACGAAAAACAAGCAGATGTATTTTTTTTTTCGGAATTTGAAAAGACCTCGCAGTGATTTTGTGACCAGGGGTTATCCTTGACAGGTTATCACACCGTAGAGTGGTATAATTAGAAGAAGGTGTGCGAAGGGTGGGTTGCTAAGTTGAATTGAAGAAAGTTTTATTTACTTTCAACGATTGGTTTTTGGTTTTATGTTTTTCATCAGATGCCTTCACATGATATCAACATATGAAAGAGCAGCGTGAAATAGAATGGATTTTAATGAAGAAGTTTTGACTTTCTTAACGATAAATGACAAAGCAGTTACTTTGGTCAAACAATGAGGTTATATTATTGAGAAGTTCAAGGTACAAAAGTTTGTCCTAGGTAAACTTGTTTAAGCGATGACATTTCATTTTCATAGGGAAAAGTTTATCCGCATAAAATGCAAGGGATATTGACTTTTTCACATGGTATTTATAGCTTTTAACAGAATTTGAAAATTAAATTAAAGGAAACCATATTAACGTAATTACTCTTTGAGACTTGATAAAAATGTAATTTAGCCTACCTAGGTATAAAATAGTGGGCTCTTATCGGGTAATTTTGAGGAGCAGATTGCTGACTGTACAGTGTACCATGCACCATAACTTACTTAAAAAAATGTATGCAGTATAAAAAGTCAGTAATTGATCATAAAAGGTCAGGTAGTTTCAGAAATTGGTCAGGCTTAGAAAATTTTTAATCCAAGATTAAAGTTTTTCAAAGTCATCGGCGATTTTTGATCTTGAAAAGCTTTGACCCTGGATTATGATTTATGGGATATGTATTGGGGAAAAATAAGTATATGCCATCTGAAAGGTACCTCAGTACTCATAAAAGATCAGCTAGTTCCAGAAATTGGTCAGCCTTAGATTTTTTTTAATAAATCTTCAAAGTTTTTTTTCAAAGTCATTACAAGGTGATATGAACTAGCGAATATCCTATATATGGGGTACTAAGATCCCACAGCCGCGGTATGGGCCCCTAATATACAGACGCAAATTTCCGGCCCTTCTGTTTCAACTTCAAAGTGGGTATTGCAAAACAGATTGTTGTTTGTATTGGTTTGTGTAAGATAAAAGAGTATAAATAAATGTATGTTGGTATAATATAATCACTCGACGTATTTCTATGTGTGGTGGATTGTTCGTTTGTTTAGACTAGTGAATAGTTTCGTAGTGATAATCTGGTAATTGATGAAACATATAAATAAATAGGAAAGTACCTCGAAAAATTACAACGCGATCTCTGTGTGATTTTCAATTAAGCTTAATTTATTACTGAATTGATTTTTGAAGTGGTTTTCAATTTTTACCAGACCAGGTTCCCCTCTAAATATGCGCATGTAAAAGTGCAGCTCGGTACTTTACTATTCATATTGGTCTACTCACGTAATACTGCTTAAAATTAAGCTACATTTTCATCAAATAATAATAATTTTTTTTTTTTTAATTAGATCAGGCTTATATTCCGTTTTAAGAACCACATATTGTGATTATAATAGTCTCGTTTTATTATCACGGATCTGGATCAGGATCACCCCTTGAAAATAAAACGATACGGATCATCATGACAGCAGTGTTATATGAACATCTCTTTTTTACCTACGTTTTGTTAATTTTCAACTATTTTCTATTTACACTGCAATTAAAATTTCCTTAGCATAAAAGCCATCTACCCGCCAGAATAAGAATTGATTTTTGGATCTTTAAAAAAGATCCAGATAGAGAGCAGGATCCCCAACTGTTTTTGTATTACGTGTTAAAAACTGATCCTGATCTAGATCCGTAGATAATAAAACGCTGCTAAAAAGCAAACATTTTTCTTCGGGAATAGATATGTGGTTGCGAGTTGAGTAACATAATACACATACATATTACATATTTTAATAAAATAATTCTCTCTTCGCAAATAGAATCAAAAAGAAATCTAAAATTCACACCAGGCTTACAAGACATATACGAATTTATTTAAAATGTCCTACCCAAAAACCCCAAAATCCATTTTAATAATAATCAAAATCATCATACTAACAAGTTGACAAATGTGCCAACAGAATATTGATTACCCCTTTTCTAAGAAAATCGGAGCAAAAGGACATCGAATCCCTGGTGGATGAAGATTTCTATTGCAAGCCCATATAACTATATGTACTGGGCTCTCATCTAGGTCAACCACAAGAGGAAAATGCAAACAATCCATATCCAGTGCTGAGACTGGGACTGCAGCAAAATATTAGTAAAGTCCGCTGCTCCCCGATCCATTTGGGGTTTCGTGGAACAATTTATTCTTGGTCACATCCTTTTGAGCTTCATTAGACAGGCAAATCGAAAACTGGACCACATGCAATCAGGACCTACTGATTTGAAGATTTTGCTTTCCATTGTTGTCAAAGAAAGCAAGGGAAATGTGTTAAATCAAACCTCAAGTCGAAGTGAACCAATTGGATTTTCTTGCCGCATTTCCTGTGAGTGTATTTCACATCTTTCCTTCTTATTCGGAAGCAAATGTAGCAAATAAATGAAAAAATATAAACCTTCTGAAAATAGGTTAAAATTATTCACACAATGCTCTCACGAATATTTGCATTAAACAGCAAATGATTCGAATTAATCTTTCGACAGGATGATTGCCATTTGCAATTGTCCTGCCATTATACGAATATATGCATCCAAAATGATCTGAGTCCTATTCGAGTATGACTGGGAAATGGACAATTCCACTAGAGATTTCAGACGGATGGAAATGAAGAGAGCATCCATCAGTTGTCCATTCCCGTTTGTCCATCAGGGCGAATCATGAAAGTTCATTTTGAGAGAAGATGGATTTCTAGGACATTCTATATAGTCTGAATCTGAATGGATCAGGTAGGTATATAGGGAAATATACTTTCTCACTGGAATTGATTTTATCGGGTGAAGTTTTTTAATTGGGGTTAACATAGCAATCAGAGTAATAAGCACAGAGACTTAATTCACATCTCAGATTTCATTAATTATTGTAATTTTCATATAAATGGAAATTTTCAAGTAAAATTGCTTTATCATCGAAATAGAGATATCATGGATGCTGGTAACCATTCGATTTAATAAACATAGAGGATAGACTTCAATTTGCAAGCATATGGTGAGTTGTTGGGTGAATGTTGGATAGCTATGAAAAGTGTTTATTTACGATCCAAAGAAGCTGGTGGTAAACGGCTTTAAAAAGTTGCTTATAATTCGTTAATTGCATACAAATTTTAAATTGCATTCCAATTTCAAATTGCATTCAAATCGGGATTAAACAGAAGTTTAGAAATTTAAGAACAAAAATTAGATATTGTTTTGGCAACATGGTAGTAGCCCGTATGTTTTTTAGGGCTACTATCTTTTTCCGAGGAAGTGACCTTTAAGAGTATCTCATGTCATGGAAAAGTGCATCTCTTTTTAGCCGTTTGGATATTCAGCAAAAAATTGTATGTCCGCTTTATTCCTGCTTAGCAGCAGAAGTAGTAGAGTTGTAAGTCACTATGTCCTGTTTCTTCACGAGCTGTTGTGCCACGCCCCCAAATTTATTTATTTCCCCCAATCAGTTTTGAAAAAATATCAGTTGAGAAGCGCGTAGAGCAGCCATTGAGGCAAGTACAGTAGGATTTTCAATACTTACCAGCGTGAACCTGGATGAGTAACTGCTTGCACCTGCACAGAAGAGAATGCTACAACTTGAACTGCCGAAGGAGCTTCAAAAGCTGTCAAAAAGTATCGTATGTTATCATTTTTAAGCGCCCGCAATGCAGCTGTAAAGTTTTTTTTTAAGTATTTTGAGGAAAAACAAAACAATATTTTGCAGCAACGATGCGTTGTGTTCGAAACATTGAATTTCTGTTACGGGTGCCCTGTAAAGAATGATCGAAACTAAACATGGTGATAGGCCAAGACATGACCTTTGTGGAATTTGGTAACTTTTTTATCCCGAAACATAGCGGTTTTCGAGTAACAGCTGTTTTTTTGAAATTTACCCGAACCCTTACTTTGGACCACTGTTTTGTTCATCCCGTCCATAATTGATATTTTATTTTTTCACTGTCTGTTTTTGTGCATTCAAATAATTTTGAGTTTATAGACCATTTTTATTAAATTACCAGATAGTCATAGTTTGATCAAAATTTATTTTCTTACTTCAATCTTTGAAAGAGCGTCCTGTAAAAAAATCGTATGACTCAATACTGGTCCCAACTTTTAAAAAATTTCTAAAAAAGTATTAATCCTACCAATGCAAATTCTAAATCAAAAGTTACAACCATTTAAACTCACTCAGTCGTGGTTTAAAGAAAAATTAAAATAAATTCTTTTTTTTTGTTTTATTGTTTTGTTGTTTATTTTATGATTTTTTTTTTGTATTTTTTTGTTTTTGGTTTTTCTAGATGTTTTTTTTTCGTTTTTGTTTGCCCCCCCCCCCCCCCCCTGCACGTTATCAAGCTCGACAGCGTTTTAAAAAACTGTCTTTTTAAATTTCTTGTGCTTGGCGAGTTGCTATTTCTGCAGCAGAAACCTGAATACGTTGCGTTGTTGGCTTAGCATAGACTTTTTCCTTGAGACAGCCCCAATAAAAAAAAATTCCAACGTATTAAAGTCTGGTGACCGAGGTATCCATATAATTGGTCCACCACTTCCAATTCATCGTTCATGGTAAGAAGTGTCCAAAAAACCTCTCACTGTAAAAAAAACTGTAATGAGCTGGGCAACCGTCGTGTTGATACCACATTGACTTTATGATGTCAAGTGGCATTTCTTCCAAGAATAAAAAAGAGCCTATTTTGCAGAAAATCTAAATAAATTTCACTATTTAGTGTATCCGACAGTTCAATGGATCCTATTATGTGGCCATTCAAAACCCCAGTCCGCAAATTTATTTTGAATTGGGATTGGAAATTTCCTTCTCGCACCAAATACGGATTTTGCAATTGCCAACTATGGAGGTTATGCAAGTTGACAAATCCATCTTTTTTGCAATATGATTCGACGGTGCACAAATCTCTTGATTTTTTCGGAGCATCGTCGGACAAAATTCAACTCTTTGTGTATAGTCCCTAGGAAGTAGAGTTTGAACACGTTGCAAATGAAAGGGATAAATGTTGTTCCTTTTCAGCACTCTTTGGATGGTTATTTTTGAGACCCCTGTTGCCCTTTCGATAGCTCTAAAAGATGTAGAAGAGTAATTCTTGACAACACGCAAAACTGCCTCATCATGATGGCGTTGACTTCTTCCTTGTCCTAGACTTCTCTCTGGTGTTCTGCCCTCCAAATAAGCCAAGTGAACCCGTATGAAAAGGCGATCGATGGTCAGAATGGGAAGCATTTGGGTACCTCTCAGCATATGTATGTTCTGGCTGCTGATCTAGCGTTTCCTCCACATTCTCCATAAGTGTAATGCATTGAAGCATATTCCCGTGGCGTGTAAGACATTTTAAATTATTTGTTCTTTCAATGAATAACGTTTTAGAAAAACCAAAAAAACGACAATTATCTCACTTTGAATAAGCGCAATTACTTTTGAACGTTTTGAAATTCTTACCAGCCATACCTTTTCCGGTAAAAATCTATAAAACATTAGAACAAGGATTGGCCAAGCGTGGCGTCGCAAAGTTAAAGACCGCCATTGTTAGTAAAATTAAGTTGGTTTGAGGATGAAATTATTTATTGAATTATTCAATCATTGAAGTAAAAAAAATAATTTTGATCAAACTATGACTTTATCTAGTAATTTTATAAAAATGGTCTATAAAATCAAAATTATTTGAATGCACAGTGTAAAAACAAAAAATCAATAATGGACGGGGTGAGCAAAACAGTGGTTTAAAAGAACAGCCGTTACTCGAAAACCGTTATGGTTCGGGATAAGCAAGTTACCAAACTCTGAAAGGTCACGATCTGACCTATAACCATATTCAGTTTGGACCATCCTCTACAGGACACCCTGTATAATGATGGATGTTTCTTGGAGCGTTTGTAAATCCCTCACAAGAGGCAGCAGTCCTTATTCTTCAATAATCGAATGCAGAGTATTAATACTCATGTAGTTTTATACAAAGCCCATATGAAGCAAATCACTTGTGCCCAGGCTTCAAGCTGGTTGCTATAAAGTCTCTTCGGCCATAAACTCTCCTAGCCCTAGTCAGCTCAGCATCAATATGTCTGTAGAAGGAATGTACATTTTCATCCGGCTATCGGGTGCTAAATTTGTGGATGTAGCCACTTCAATGCAGCCCTTACGATATGAATCCTATACGAGCATTTCTGTTTATGCTAGTTTTCACGTATTCCATGATGCTCTAGATGAAAGTAAAGTTGAAGTGTCGAAGGAAATCGTCAAGAGTAAAAAAATGAAATGTATTCGTTAATTTCCAAAAATACATTTTTATAAATAATTTCCGGGAGCCAAGTCACAAAAAGAAATAATCGCAATACTTATAGATTTTTTTCTTTAAAATTTGAATGACGTTTTTAAAAGGCATGATCATAAATAATACCCCGTAAAAAATTTATTGAAAAAGTATGGCTTTAGAAGCACGGGTTAATGACTCCAGCCAAATTTTGTTTTGTATATTAATTTAATGAAGGGCATAAACTATGTATTGATATAGGGGGTGTCTGTTCCAGACAAAAAAAATTAGTTTAGAAATTAACGAATCCCATAATATGCCTGCACAAGCTTTCTTTACTTTTTCAGTAATCAAATACTGAAACCGAGTTTTTATACAGCCACCAAATATTTTTTTTTTTTCAATTAAGCCCAAATAGTCTTTCAATTCTTTTGATTGGCATGAACAAAATTTAAATACCCGATCCCCATTCAATTCAACCCTTATTATGATTTTATTCATAAAAAAAACTTTAAATAGATAAGATAAATTGAAATGAAGTTTAGCCAATTTAAAATTTTTTATCGTAGCCATTTTCATATTTAAAAAGGTTTTAGAAATCTAACTTTATTTCATTGCTGAAACACAAACAGTGAAGTTAAAAATCAGCCATGCAATGAAGAACCAGTAGCAGTGAAAAGAAAAAAAAATAATCTAAGTAAACTCCGTTCGACTGTTCATAATTCGATCTTAAGTATCATCTTTTCCTCTATTTAACTGCCTCAGTTTTGACCAAGCTACCATCCACTACCACCTTTAGATCTGAAGAAAATATGTACATGTAGCTACTACGTACTATATAAAAATACCACAAAACTATAAGCCAATACAATTCAAGGACTTTCTTTGGTTCTTCAACTTTGCCTCTTCTAATAGAAGTCGATTGCACTTACAATTTAAAGAAGAAGCGCATGGAATTGATGGGGATGAGTTCAGTGAAGTGCGAGCAAGTGTACATTCAAAAGAGAAATCGACGGGTCCGTTAACGAAATCCTTGCTGATCCTAAAAAAGTGCCGACTTCAGAGAACCCATCAGAATAGAAGATTTCCAACTCCTAGAAATGCGGCTTCGCATTCAGATACACAGTAACTTAGCAAGGTGCAACACAACGACGACGGACGCAAGCTTAAGGATATTGGCTGGCTTTGCTCCTGCTGAGTTTTTTTTTCTCCTTTGGGCTGGTGTTGGTCAGGCAGAATGTGATGAGCTTATTGAAAGACATTGAATTGAAATGTTACGACTTTCCTATATGGGATTCCAACAGTCTGTCCTAACCTGTCTGTATATGCACTCAGAGTGAAGGAAGTGACAGTGGAATAGGTCAATAGGATAAGGGTTAAAAATTCAAAGAGCACTAGAACCGGCAGGGAAATAAAGAGGGGCATTTCAGTATAAAGGCAAACAGATAAATCCGGCAGAATGGCCATTTATTGAGAGTGATTCCTATGCGACAGCAACCTTAATACAATTCTGTCGCATAAGAGATCTCGTCTTACATAAATGCGAAATGGGAATGGGATGCTGCTTTGTGCCATCCCGATTTGGTCCCACTTATTCTGACCGTAAAAACTACCAGCTTTTATTAAAAGTGAACTTCTGTTTTCTTACCTATCCAGTGGTCGATTTGGCTATGGCCATAAGGCAATCACTATCGACAACGGAATATCAGGATGATTGCTGATGGAAGAACTTGCACTGATATTCCAGTTCAGTTCACTGGAAAATCCAATCAATATACAGTTTGCAATGGGATTCGAATAAAATTAGTCAACTCAACTATTTTAGGTCACACAAATTTAACGATGCCGTTTACTTGAGATTAATTATATGTATTATTTACAATGATAGAGGTTTTGCATAAGAATTTTATTTAAAATTGTTTGCAGAATAGTACAGACCTAGAAACGGTTGTATGCAAAGTACTCATTAAGAAAACTTAATATGTAATTTAAAATTAATTTAAATAATTAAAATTTTCTTAATTTTTTCTCATCAAAACGTACCAATACCTTAAGGTTTGAAAGGAAATAATTGAAACGTAGGTACACACCATATAACTGGATTGAACAAACTTACTCGTATAATTAATTAAAGTTTTGGGGCTTGGAGTTTTTAAGATTCTTATAAGAATTTATTATTTCACTATGGAAGAGAAAGTATATACCGAATTATTTTTCTTGCTATCGGCAAGTTCAGTTAGATAGATAACGAAAAATCATAGTAATACAAAAAATAAAAAAAATTACAGTCACCGACTATTTCCCGAGCCGACAACATCGTCTTCCGATCGTTATTAATCCGCTCTCTTAAAAGTTGGTCATCTTACTTTCCGTTCCCCCACCCATCCCATTTTCTGGTAAATTTATTTCTCGTGTCGTGCAAAGCAGTGAGAACTTTTTAGTGCGAACACTTTAATATAACTATGGCCTCAGGGCCACAAGTGCTTTCGGGCAATCGGTTCGGTTTGTTAGATCAACCGTCCGACCCCCCCAAAAGAAAAAAGAAAAAATCTTCATTTTCCCCTTCAGACAATACCATTGACCTTCCATCTTATTCCGTTAGTAACAATCCCAAATTTATAGTTATTTCTCCGGCCGATCAATCAAAGCCCCTCTCATCTTTTAGTGTTTTCCTTATAAAAAAAGCCATCGATGGTATAAGCTCCTCATATGAATACATCACACAACTTCGCGATGGAAATCTGCTGATTCTAGTAAAATCGCAAAGAATAGCCGAACTCTTCCTTTCAAAAAAATTCCTTTCAAATCTTTGTCCGATCATTGTTTCCCTCCATCCACACCTGAATTCATCAAAGGGTACAGTTTATGCCCCTTGCTTAATTAATGTTTCAGAAGATGAAATAATTTCCGAAATGAAAGACCAAGGAGTCACAGATGTGTACAAATTTAAGAAAAGTGAAAACAACATTCAACGTGCCACTGGCCTTGTCTTATTCACATTCAATCGATTCCGTCCCCCAACAACCGTCAACGTTGGTTGGTATAATCTTCAAGTCGAAGAATACTTCCCCAACCCGATGCGTTGTAAAAATTGCCAGCTACTAGGTCACACTTCAAAAAGATGCAACCGTAACCCATCATGTGATACCTGCAATCTTCCTCCACACCCCAATGAAAATTGCACGCGCACATCATGTGCCAATTGTTCAGAAGATCACGCTGCTTCATCCAAAATCTGCAAACGGTACATTCAAGCAAAAGAGACATTAAAAATAAAAACGATAAGAAAATGCACAATGTCCGAAGCCAAAAAAATATATTCCGAGCAAAACCCTCTTTCATTCTCTTCGTTAGAATACTCTTCGGTTGTTAAGAATCTAGCTCAAAATGATAAGTCTCCCGCTCCCCCTCAAGTCCACTCAGTTTCAGTTAATCCAACAAAACCAATTTCTCCCAAAAAAAAATACTCCTATACCAATTTCCAGTCAAGACAATAATAATCAATTAACTTTCTCTCCCGAACCAAAGTTAATAAACTCAAACATACAGTCAAACTTAACAGCAACCACATCGAAAGCTGCTATATTCTCAAGCAACCACAACTTAAAACCTCCATCCACCATAATCCGAAACACTTCATACCTATCGTCAACCACAACAAAAGTTCCCACTCCTGCAGACACACTCCACTCAAAATGTTCTTCCCCGTCAAACAATAAAAACTCTCCAATAACTCAATTTTTAAACTCAAATACACACAAAACTTTCAATCCAAATTTCTCATCAAACGAAACTGACTCATTTTCAGTCCACACACCCACACCAATGGTTACTGACTCTATAACTGAATTCCACGATAATGATGATGAAGACAGCCAATAATCTGATCGGTGCTCCTGATACAGACTCTGCCGTTCAGGAGTTGAATCCCCCAAGTTCCACACGGAACTTGAGAGATTCAACTCTGGGACGGCAGAGTCGAAACTTAAACACCAACACACTCACACCATCTGATTTTTCCCAGTATAACACAGATTATACTGCCCAAAAGTCTACTTCTAATAATGACTCCATCCTTAAGGTCCTTCAATGGAACCTCAATGGATATATGAATAATTACTATGAGCTTGAACTTCTTTTAAAAGAATTAAGGCCATCAGTGGTTGCTCTGCAAGAAAAACACGTTCTCTCCCAAAATTCAATTAAATCTCCCAAAGAATATGCAGCTTACTTTCACAATTTAGATACAAATACTTCAGCTAAACAAGGAACCGGTCTGTTGATCCACAGATCCATTCCTCACAAAATCATTAACATCAACTCTCTCATATCTGCAATTGCAGTTGAAATCCAACTTAAAATTAAATTGTCAATAGTTTCAATCTACATACATCCATCTCAACCTTTTTCATCCTCGGACTTAGAAAATATACTACAAACTTTCGAAACTCCAGTCTTACTAACAGGCGATTTTAACTCCTGGAGCCCTCTTTGGGGTTCTCCTGTCGGTAACGCAAGAGGCAAAGAAGTTGAAAGCTTCCTTGATAACTCAACACTTTCTCTTCTTAATGATGGCAGCCCAACTCATTTTTCAACTCACAAATCTTTCACTCATGTCGACCTCACATTAATTTCTGCACAATTATTACCCAACACAACATGGAAAAGAAACTCCTACCTTCATGGGAGCGATCACTTCCCCATTCTTACCTCAATCAATCTTGGAACAAACTCCAACCTCGCTAAACCAAACCCCAAATACAAAACCGATCATGCCGATTGGAATCTCTTTAAAAGAAAGCTAAACGTACTTTTGACCACCCACTGCCAGAACCTCAATGTTAATCGTGAAGCGGCTACAATAAAAAAATGCATCCTCTCAGCAGCAAATATTTCAATCCCTCAAACTAAATTCATATCTCACAAAAAAATGGTCCCTTGGTGGAGCCCAGAACTTAATTCAATGCGACAAACAAAACAAAGCTTATGGAGACGTTTCAAAAAACATCCTAACGACACTAACCTTATTAACTACAAAAAAGCCAACGCAGTTTTTAGACGTCAGGTTAAAATTGCAAAAGAAGTAAGCTTTCAAAAATTCACAGAAAAACTTAACCCCAACTCTACCAGCAAAAAAATATGGTCTGATCTAAAGACACTGTCCAGTAGCTACAGTCCGTTCTATATAAAAGCTATTCAATCAGAATCTGATACACTAACCGATGGGGACAAAATTTCTAATCATTTTGCCAAAAGATGGTCTTCTTATTCTGATGACTCAAATTTTTCTCTTTCTTTCCGATGCTCCAAACTTTCGGCACTAAATAATGATAACTTATCGTACACTCCTTCCCCTGCTGCAAAACTATTTGAAACCCCCATCAACACATTAGAACTCGAATGCTGTCTAAGTTCTCTCCAAGGAAAGACACCAGGCTATGACCGAATTTCCTACCCCATGTTGATTAATTCGCCGCCTATACTAAAACAAAGACTACTCGCTCTTTATAATAACATTTTTGACCAGGGCATAATACCACAATCGTGGAAAACGTCAATATTGATTCCTATTCCCAAACCTAACCAAAACAAGACGCTTTCAAATAGTTATAGGCCTATTTCGTTACTTCCGTGTACGAGCAAAATAATGGAAAAAATTATTGCCAAAAGGCTTTTTTGGTTTATGGAAAGTAATAATTTGATAACCCCCAACCAAGTTGCTTTCAAAAACGGTCGCAGTACAATAGATTCTTTGCTCCACATAGACGAATATGTCTCCACTGCTCTGTCTTGTAAGAACCACATTTCAATTCTTTCTATTGACTTTGAAAAGGCTTTTGAGCGTATAGGCATCCATATAGTTTTAAATAAATTGATAAAATGGAAAATCGGTCAAAAAATGTTCAATTTTATAAAATCATTCCTCTTGCATCGGAAATTCAGAGCTAAAGTAAATAATTTCTATTCAAGTATCTACAATCTGGACAACGGCATCCCGCAGGGTTCACCCCTATCGGTAGCGATTTTTATTATAGCTTACGATGATATAAGCAATATTATTACACAATTTAAAAGCACAAGTCATACCCTTTATGCCGATGATCTATATATTCTTACCAAATGCAACGATATATCCCACACAGAGAATACGCTTAAGGAAATTCTTTTAAGCATTAGCAACTGGTGTAGTCTTTCGGGTGCCTTAATATCCCTAGATAAAAGCAAACATCTGCACATTTGCAGAAAAATCAAATGTACCAAGCCCGTTATTGAGCTTGGTAGTTCACTTATACCATCTGTTAATAAGTTAAGTATTCTTGGTATTATATTCGATAACAAGTTTAACTTTAAGGAACATTGTTTAGCTTTAAAAATTAAACTAGCTACCAGGCTTAATATTATAAAGTATTTAGCATCTAAGAATAGTTTTATACATGTAAATACTCTAATTAATGTAACTAAAGCTATTATTGTATCAAAAATAGACTATGGGCTCGTAATTTATGGCAAGTGCGCAAAATCTACTCTACAAATCCTTCAGTCTACATACCACGCAGCGATCAGAAACAGTCTTAAAGCTTTCAGAACCAGCCCAATAAAGAATCTACTGGCAGAAGGTGGATTTTCGACAATCGAAAAAAGAAGAGATTATCTTACATCCCGACTTGTGCCCAAAATCTGCAATTCCTTTAGATCCCCAATAAATACGGATGCAGCAAAAATTTTAAATAGGAAGAAAACTCCAAAAATTCCGTCAGCTCTCTATAATGCATTGACATTTGCAAAAGACATTGGTCTCAACCCAGCTTTGAATAAGGCAGCTCTTGAAAAATATCCTCCTTGGACTCTACCCCTCGACTCTATAAACACTGATTTATCCATTTTTAAAAAAGACATCACACCAAACGAAGTTTACCTTCAACTTTACCACGAACTTATGAGTGCTTACCCCAAAAACATCTGGGAATTTCTCTTTACCGATGGCTCAAAAAATGACGAAAATGTCGGCCTTGCAGTTGTCAACTCTAATGGAAGCGTTATGACAGCCGAAAAAATTCCATCATACTTTTCAATCTTCTCCACCGAAGCTCTAGCTCTACCTAAAGCTACGGATATAGCTATCAAAAGCAAAAAGAAAACTATAATATGTACAGATAGCCCCTCGACACTTAGAGCAATTCAAAATATAAATAACCAGTCACCTTTCATCAGGAAAATTCGTCACAATATTATCAAACAGCAATGTAATTTAAAACTTTTTTGGGCGCCTGGACATATTGGTGTGCAAGGCAATGAGTTCGCAGATCGGGAAGCCAAAGCTGCTTCTACGAACCCAAATTTGAATATAGCAAACTATCCCCCCGACAAAATGGACTTTTTTAGGCTGTCTTATTCACACTGGAAATGGAAAAAACGAGAAGAGTGGAGTACATACCTTCACCACTACTCCTCTATCAATCCAAATGCAACTCCTGCTATTTATCCAACGAACACAACTTCAATGATGAACAGAAACTTCTTAAGACTTAGAATCGGACACACCAGACTCACCCATAGTCACCTGCTCAACAAGGAGTCGCCTCCGGTTTGCCACTTTTGCCAGTGTAACACTCCTCTATCTGTTAAACATTTAACTTTAGATTGCGTTTATGTAAAACAAAAATGTAACTTGTTATTCAACACAAATTTCATTAACCTCCTATCTATTCCTTCAGAACAAAACATAAAAAATGTTTTCATCCTTTTAAAAAAATTAAAACTAGAAAATAGTATATGATAACTTTTGCAATTTCCCAGTTCCTGGGGGCGGTCGGAGGAGTCCCAACCCTGTTCGGTCCTCTTCCGACCGCCCCCAGGGCTGGGCTTTTTATCATTATTAATTATTTTAATTTTTTTTTTATGCCCTCAGCAGTAAGCCCTGGTAGCTATTAGCTGTTAATATTAAGTATTATACTGTACATTTATGTATAGCTTAATAAATTATAATAATTATAATAATAAAAAAATTACAATCTAGATAAAGTTTTAAGGTCGAAAACGAAAAAGTAGGCATTTAGATAATTACATGCAATAAATCAGGATGATGTGTGTGTGGTGCTGGTTAATTTAATATTTCTGGAATTATATTTTACACATGTTTGAGAAATTCATGATTGATGTGTTTTTTTGCTAAGCACTAAGAAAAAAAGCATTTTTTTCAATATAAATTTTTGCTATATGATTATTAGATTATTTATAGCGCAACAATGGGCTTTTACACTTTCCCTGCATAAGATACAGACTTTTATTTGTAAAACAAAATATAGCACTCATTAAGACCTTACAAATGATGTACATAATGTAAAAAAGTGTAACAACACTTGGTGCGCAACTTGAGCAGTGGAGTTATAACAGTCATTGTTATAATACTTTCCCTGCACGAGATACAGACTTATTCCTGTACAATAAAATATAGTACTCTATTCATTAGGCGTTTTTTTTTTTTTTAGTTCAAAGCAATTTAGGGCTGAGCCGGAGCCCGAACTGGTCATACAAAAATGTTGTGTTTCTTTTTTAATTCATAGCCCTCAGAGCTCGAAATTTTTTGTTTCTTTTTTCGTTCAGAGCTATATATCCGATGCGTTCTCCATGAGCACAGAATAAAATTACCGAACAAACCGAGTGAAAATCTGAGCGCAGCCAACTTTATACAGTTTTCATGCAATTTGAACGATATGACAATTCAGTGTATTTCATAATTAAATCGGAGTGCTCTGAGCACACTGCACAAAGTTTTCTCCGCTCGCTCAGGCTCTGCTCAGTGCTCTGCTCTTAACCGACTCTGAAATAAAAAGAAAAACGCTTATTGAGACCTTTCATATTAGTCCATTTAAATGTTACAAAATTTTGGCCGAACCTTGCATTTTGTACAGGACAATTTTTTTTAATGGATCTGTAGGAGGTATCAGTGTGAGTGTAAAAACCAGTTTTCGGGGTTGGACTCCCCCCATTTGGCCCTCATTTTGGAAAAGGGGGCGTAAAAAGGTCTTCGCGATATCTTGAGAACCGCACGACACATTGCACAAACAAAATTGTACCACATTTGTGTAGATAGTTCTCTACAAGTTATGTTAATAATTTTACGATAAAAAGGTAAAATTAAAAACAAAAAAGTTATAATCAAAAAAAGATGACCATTGTCAAGAAAAGTATCATTATCTTCTTCTTTTATTTATTTTTGTTAATTCTCTTCTTCTATCCTCTTTAAGATACATTTCTTAGAACGGTTATCTTTTTTTAGTTATAACTTTTTTGTTTTCAATTTTACGAGAAAGACTGTATTAATATAACTTGTAGAGAATTTAATTATCTACACAAATTTGGTAAAATTTTGTTTGTGCGATGTATGGTTCTCAAGATATCGCGAAGACCTTTTTACGCCCCCTTTTCCAAAATGGCGGCAAAATGGGGGGGGGGGGTAGGATTTCAACCCCGAAAACTCGCTTGTACACTCATACTGATCCCTCCCACAGATCCATCAAAAAAAATTTGTCCTGTATGAAATGCAAGGTTACTGGCTGAACAGAATAGAATGACGGAACTGAAGCCGCAGACGGAACTGGAAGAGCTGTCAAAAAGTGTCGTACGTTATTTTTTTTACATGTCCACAATGGAGCTGTACAGCTTTGAAAGTATTTTGAAGAAAAACAAAAGAATATTATTGTGTACAAGCTCAGAATTCACATTTTTTGTTTCCAATAATTTTCCTTTTAATAAATAATTTTTTTCGCGATACAAAAAACCACAATATTTTTTTTCGACCCAAAAAGTTGTTTTTTTTTTCATACAAATTGAAACGTCAAAAGTGCCGTACGTGAAAAGTTAAAAGTTGGTGAACTCTTCCGTCTGCGTCTGCAGCTCCGTATGCGTCTACGTTCCGTTGTGTTGCCAACATTGAACTTGCGTGTATTCAATATTTTGACAGCTATTCCAGCTCAGGCTCCAGTTCCGTCTGCGTCACCATTCTGTTCAGCCAGTTAATGTAACATTTCAATGGACTATATGATATTTAAGTTAAAAAGTGGTTACACCGATGGAACGCAACCACTCATTCTCCTTTAAAATTATTTCAGCTATTTCATAAACAAGATACATATACAGAAATTTTGTGAAAAGTCATCAACACTGAATTTTCATTATGTGAATTTTATGGCGAAAATTTTAAGCCCTTACGTTGTAATTTTATTAAAATCGTAAGAACCGTTTTCGAAAAAAACATCGTATGTCAGCTGCCGCGTTCTATGACCCAAAAGAAAAATTAGAATTCGTCCGGTACGTAATTACATAAAAATACTAGGTATTGAAGCTAATCCATTAGGCTCTAAGTCAAAGTACAAATTTAAAAATCCAAACCTTTAACAAAAAGGTTTTTCGAAGTAAAAATTCTTGATCGTGGATTGGATAGGTACTCTCTGAAGTTTTGTGACGGAAACAAGAGGAAATTGTGTTACGAAAGAGAGGAAAAAGTTAGATTTATATGAAGAGCCCCATGAATAAAGTGATAAAGGGAATAAATAAAGAAACTGAAAAAGGCATAAGTCATACCAAACATTGAACTGAACTTATATGTTGTAAAATGTTCGGAAAACAGAACTGCTTTTAACAGGATTCGTTTAGAATGAACTTTTTAATTATTGAGGGCCACTTTGAGGGCCATTTCCTTAAAGTGCGGGCCAATCTGTCAGAGAATTTTTTTTTTTTATATATGTAGGTAGGTAGAGGTCGCTAATAGTTTGGCAAACAACGTTTACATTAGCTTTGTTCGTGTATACTGCCCAAAACTACGAATTTGTACATAATTTATATTTTTATATGAACTTTGAATTATTTTCGCTGAAAATTTGTAGAAATTAATTATTTTTTATAGAAAATCTGTTATCTAGTTATCTGAGCGTTCCAAGATTTTTTTAAGGGGGACACAAAATCTCACTTAAGAGCTGAGATTTTTTTTCGAAGATTTCGACTGTATTATTAAAACATTTAAACCTTCGCTCAGCAATTTTAACCCACTGATTTTAGCGGATAAGCTGGTAAAGCCAACAAGAGCTAGTTGTATAAACGTGGTTCAATATTTAACTCGTGGTTCAAGATTTTTAGTTCGGCGGATTAACTGACGTTTAGCGCTGGTTCAGGCATGAGCTTGGCTAATATCACGTACTTGAACATTGAACCATCGCTGACCTTCAGTTCATCCACCGAAATTGGCGAATTAAATTTCCTGAACGACGGGTTAAATATTTAACCCCGTGTGTACAACTGGCACTAACATGCTTGAACCGTATTGAACCTCAGATAATGCATTGAAATCGGTGGGTTTAAACTTTAAAGTTTAAAGTCAAATCTAAGGGCCAGTTGTACAAATATTTGATCCGTGGTTCAGGAATTTTAACTCACCAATTTCGGCGGATTAACTGTGGTTCAACGATGATTCAGGCATGTAATTGGCTTTTAGTGCATATAAGAACCTTGAACCATCGTTGAACTTCAGTTAACCCGCCGAAATCGGCGAGTTAAAATTCCTGAACCACGGATCAAAATTTAAACCACGATAGTACAACTGGCACTAAACCACGGTTGTTGTACATCTGGATCTTGGTCAAAACGGCTGTTCGTTTTACAGCCACATTGTAATTTATAACAAAGCACTAAATAAATATAAAATGAAAATGGAATAAAATACAATAAAAATAAAAAAAAATAAAATTGAAATAAATTACGAAGTGCGGGCCATTTCTTGGTGGCCCGGGGCCAAGGGCCAAAATGAAAAACAGATGGCCAAATGGCCCGATCGGGCACATTATGGCAACGCTGCTGTGTAGTTTCCCGTCGCGTAATGGATCGACCACGTAAGAACTTAATTTTTTTTATCACGGGAACTGTGATATTTAGTTGAGAGTTGTTGTAAGTCACTATAGGCCGTGCGTCGCCCTGGTTATTCACGAGCTATCTTGGCACCAAATTTATATTTTTTAAAGGGAGACTTTTGTATTCAATATTTTGGTTACATATCGACCCCTTTCCGCCAAATTATCGTAAACGACAAAATTTTAAAGTATCGTAAGCGACATTTTGTTTTTTGTTTGCTCAGCAACGAAACCAATTAGGCCAAATTTCAACATTGAATATTATTATTAACAATACTGTTATTGACAGATGAAAAAAGGTCCGATTGCTTTTGATGCACAGGAAAAAAATTAAATAATTAACTTTATGTGACAATATGAAAATGTCGCTTACGATAATTTGGCGGAAGGGGCTCGATATTTTCTGCCGCTTTTTATACTACAATTCAATATAAGAGCCCCACATTAAAATAAAAGGTATCATACATAAGGTGACCATAAATATTTCTCTTCAGAGCGGGACGCCTGTAAATTTTAATACTAAAAACATAAATATTTTCTATCCTAACATATGTAACAGCCAGCAGCAGGATTTTCGAGTTTTAAGTTTTTCACAATTTTTTATTATTTAATCAAAATACTCATATGTACATATTTTGACATTGTAATCAAAAGATGTTTCAATAAAAATTATTTTTGACAAAATTAAAACTCGAAACCTCTAACGAACTAGTTTTGCTGTAAAACTAGCTTTGAAGCAAGTCATTAATATGGCTATATAAGAATTTAAAAACATAATTACAGAAATTATAGGCTCTCTAGAAAAATTAAATCTGAGCCATCCCAGATATTTAAACCAACAATTTCAGCTTTGAAGACCAAGAATAATGATGATGCATCGGCTCAATTTTTAATGGAGCATGATTTTTTCAGACCTTATTATCAAATTTTATTTATTAAAAATACGAAAATGAAAATTGATCTGATCTTGACCAATTGAGTGGTCTGGTTTTCTATATTGTGAACATAGGAAATCTACTTTAAAATAACAGGTTCGCTTTTTTAAATTTGTCAAGACTATTTTTTGGTCACTTCTGTATCTTGATACCAATTAATTCCTGTTCAATTTATTAATTCCACACTTTTCTGATTTTCTTCCAAACCACGAAACACCGCTTAAAGTAATCTTAACTTTAAAACTAAAATCAGCAGATGCAGGTTTTACGATGCATAGAAAACAACCGAAATTTAGAGCTGGGAATTTTCAAAAAAAAATTGTTTGAATCTATTCAAAAATCTGCAATATTTTCAAAACCTTTTTCAGTGCAGGACATTTTGGTTTCCTTGGGGACAGCGGGACACATAGCTCGAAAGCGGGACTGTCCCGCCCAAAGCGGGACGTATGGTCACCTTAATCATACATTACAACGTATTTAAACAGTTTCCAATCACCTGTTTTTTTTCTCAACTGCAATGCAAAGAGTTCCCTTTATTAAGTATTCCTGCCTGAAAACCATTAACCCGCAGGTGAGCGAAAGGACATAAATTAGAGCTTAATTAAATAACCATGCCTGTATTCCCCCCATGGTCATGCTAATGTAAAGCTCCTATCATCCGGATTTTATTACATTTCTTCTTCTTTTCCATACTTAAATGAGAATACCTCGCCAGGGCACCTTGATCCTGTTGCAATCACTTCTGGAGCGAATTAAGTTAAACTAATTCCTTATGACAACCGAAATTGGGTCGGTTAATTGCAAAGTAGTGACTGCATCACGGACAACCGAAAACAACCCGTATATCCAATGCATGTCACTACGCCCGTTATGTCAAACGAGCGAGTAAATTTAAATTTAATTTGAGATTCAATGACGGTAATGTTATAGTTATAGCTCATAGGTACCGTATAGAACTTTTGATTAGATCCATAGATGAATACATGTTTTACCTACAGGTAGGTAGGTATAGGTAAGCAATGAACAAAGCATATCAATTTAGTGAGGAGGGATTTTCAGTTGTTAACTGTGCATTGCTTTCTATTAAATGGACTAATCCTTTTTGTTCGAAACTCTCAATGCAATCAACACGACAAACTAAAGTTCTTTGTATATATAGATATACTATGTATGTACATGTATCTAAAGCACGTGAAGTTTCATTGACAAAGCGAAAAGTGTTATTTTCGTTGATCCTTTTTGAAACCTCTGAATATAGGATTATTCAAAGGGGTATTATTTGAAATTCACAAATTCCACAGATGGATACATTGCGACAGGAGTTTAGGACTTCTAAATGCATTTAGCAGGAATATTCTATTCCATTCTATTCCTTTGAGCCATAGACATTTATTGTTGTTTTTATTTATTTAAGTTGGATTTGTTAGTTTTGATGTGCGTTCAATCGCTATTACATAAATTCCTAACGAAAAAAAGTTGGATTAAAAATGAGTAATTCTCTTTTGTTCCCTTATTTGGTGTAGAAACCCAGATAAAGTTTTGGATTCTATAAATTAATGATAAGGTACTCTACTCTGTCACTTATACGATGTGACATTAAGACAGGTTCATTCTGTTAACGCAATTAGAAATATTTGTCGTCGGCTTATTTATAAATCCAACAGCAACTAGTCTGCAGAGATGGAAAATCTTTTATAATGTATAGTTTTAACATGAAAAAACTATGAGTTACATTATTTTAAGCTAGAAAAAAATATAACGGAAACATTTGTGACCAATAATTTTAGAGTCTGAAGAAATATAATAGATTATCAAGAGTTATCCTTCGTTTGGTTAGTCCTCTTTAACGATGAAACAAGTTGCTGGCGATTTTTTGACGTTTTCTTTTAATCTCCTTAACAATCTCTTGTAGCCTTCACACGAAGAAACAAAATCGGGGGAGATTTACTATATTTTCCTTTGTTGAATGCACACAAACGTAGTGTGAAGAGGAACGTAAAAAAAATCTCTTGAAATCGTTGACCGAGGAGATTTTGTTTACCCCTCTTTCTTCCTGCCCTTCTCGCCAATGAACTGAATGTTGCTGGAATATCAGTTTCCTCGTGTGAAAGGGGACTTAATTTTCTAAGGTGATTTTACGTGGCATATTAAGAGTACTCGTTTAGATTATAAAACCAACTCCTTTATAGAAGTAATGGTAAAAAGAAATTGGTCTTTTATGATCGATGAATTGAATTCAATTAATTAAAAAACTAGTTC
This sequence comes from Epistrophella euchroma, assembly GCA_947049315.1. Lineage (NCBI taxonomy): Eukaryota > Metazoa > Arthropoda > Insecta > Diptera > Syrphidae > Epistrophella > Epistrophella euchroma. The sequence continues at coordinate 57,897,271 of OX346245.1, read as the reverse complement.
ATATTTTGTCCTACGTTTCACGTGTTTTCATTACGGATTTAATTTAATAAAATATTGGTATTAGAATACTGTGATGTGTGATGTTTGATTATCTACCATAATGCAGTGAGAGTGAGAGTGCGTAAGCTGCTCTCTTCTTTCTAATGTCAGCTTCATGCCCGGACCTGGACAATCTCTAAGTTAGCTAACGCTTAAAGTTCATCCAATTATTCTTGTCAGTACAGGGAAGATAGGACGTTTGCATCTCAGTTTGGTTGCAGCGTATTGCATAAGTCTATCGCATGTAAAAGCTCCTATCGCGATGCCGTAGTCTGCATAATAAATCATTTCAAGTTTAATTGAAATTGATCAGCGTTGCCATCTAGTAGGTAAAATTGCACAAATACAATTATGAAAAACAAAAAAATATGAAGTAGGAAAATAGGTGAGTTTTTGTAAGGGTATCCCCAGTAGGCCTAATCCTTTAAAAAATGAAGAAACAAATAACAAAAATACCAATTCATTTATTTATAAATAGTTCATTTAACAATTACAAAACAGAATAATTTTAACAATATAAAGTAATATTTGATTAAGATATAAATTGACCAAAAAAGCCTACCTACTTAAATAATTTAAAATATAAAATAACAAAATATTTAATACATGAATACCTACATAAAAATGTGCTTACAAATTTAGTGTAGGTACCATAAGCCGTCCTTAAGATATTGGTTGCGTCTTTTTTTAAATGGCAGCCGACGTACAACACCTACAGCCGCGCCATTTTATTTTTATACTCAAAAACAACACACACACTAATTTCAATCATAAAATTTGATCAGTATATTTTTGCAAAAAAAACTTCTGCAGTTTAAAACAACGACAAACGACCACACTGAGTGTTTTTTTGGTCCTAAGAGCTAAAAAAAAAGCTTTAATTCTGAAAGCTCTTGCAGATAAGCAATAGGAAAAGGAGTCTTTTATGTGCGTTAGCTTACCAATGGTCACACTATATTATGTGAATACTTTTGATAAACACAAACAGCAAGAGATCATGATCGGTTATTCATTGTGCCTACGGCTGTGGGCGAAATAGGTCGTGAGGGATGTACGTCGCTTGGAAAAGAAATTACAAAAACAATTCCGTGGGAAGTCTGTGGCTTTTGTGTATATTTAAGTGGCATTTCGTTTCGTGGAGTGCCTTGGAATATCAGTAGGTCCCACTGATTTGAAAAAAGCTTTCCCATAAGGCCTGTACTGACAAGAATTAATGGACGAACTATAGTTGTACCTACGCATATGTTGAAAATTCTTGCAGTGAGAAATAGGAAATATAACATATAAGAACAACTAGTTCAGAACTTAAACAATGATTTTTACTGCATGAATATTATAAATTATAGAAAAACTTAAAATATAAACAATTGAACAAAAGCTTAATTGATAAGAATGAGTAAAGTGTTTTTAAACAAGTAGTTTGATATTTTCTTTAACAAAAATAAATTAATTTGGTGGCACAACGGCTCATGAAGAACCATGGGCCTAGTGACTTATAACTCTCAACCATTCCTGTGTGCGTGTCTGCAGGAATGGAGGGGACCTACATTTAACTGCCGAATCCGAACGGCTAAGGTGAGCGGCACTTTTCTGTGACAGGAGATACTCTTGGAGGATGTTTCACTTCCTCGCAAGAGATAGTAGCCCGGAAAAAAACTTAAGATGTTGGGCAGCATACCCCTTTCTAATTGAACTGTTTAAAGCAATGGGAGACGACTTGGTATGGAAAGAGGAATAAACCAACAGATCTGCAAATGTTCGGTCGCAGGAAAGTATGCCCGAATGAAACTACGCCCCATCCACTGAAGGCTGTTTCACAATGCGACGAGAAAACGAGACGTCAGCGTGACGAGAAACGCTTTCATCTTTTTCTCGTTATAACATCGTTCCTCAATTCACAATGCAGCGAGTTATTCACAAAGACAGCGTAGAATTATTCGTGTTTGTCAGTGAATTTGGGAAATAAAATACAAAATTTGAAAAAAAAGAAAATGAAAATGTTAAAAAAAATGCTTTTAGTACTTTTGGGAGTGTTTATTTACAAAAAAGCAAAAGGCAAAAAAATCCAAAAGTGAGCAGAATGAAGACAAAATTAATTAGTCGCAAAATAAAAACACATATTTGCTCGCCATTTTTGGTATTTTATTTATTTATCTACACAAATAATCAATATAAATACAAATACAGATACGCTCGGTGTCCTCTTCTCAATTGTCAAAATGAAAATCGTCGTCTCGTCGCGTCTTTTTTTCAATTTTTCGAAATCATGGCGTGACGGGACGACGAGAAACGCTTTATTGTTCTCATTGCTTGAAATTGGTTTGACAGCTACGACGAGCTCTCGTCACGTTCACGTCTCGTTTTCTCGTCGCATTGTGAAACAGCCTTGAAGTGTACAAACTGCTACAGAGTTATAATCATCATTCCTCAACGTCACATACAAAATCATGTCAACTGTACTGTACAATTTTTATCGCTTAAAACCTTTTTGTCAACGATGTCATCGGCCCCTTTCAGTGTATCTGGGCGAAGCAAATCATCATCAAATGCTCAATTTGGAAAAACTCAGCAGTATCGGACCGATAGGTACCTATACACCACCGCACCGTACACATATAGACCACCGCACCGTACACATATAGAAGGTAATATCTTCCGAGTTTTCATGTTTGTTCAATTCTGCGCATGTCTTGAATTGTGTTTTTGTAAATTGTACACGAGGGTCACTGCGATTCGGAAACACTACTTGTGTTTTGTTTTTGTAAATTCTGACAGGCAGGTCACTGTAATTTTCGGAGATGCGCAATATGTTACCTTCAATGGGCGTTTTTCTTTTTTAGTTCAGAGTAGAGCCTGAACTGTCAAACAAAAAATCGTGTTTCTTTTTTAGCTCAGAGTGTATAACAGTTCAAATTTGTTTTTCTTTTTTCGTTCAGAGCGTATTCAGAGTTTGTTCAGAGCGCGCTCTATTTGCTCGGTATAAAATAACCGAGCAGACCGAGTAAAAAACTGAGCGCGGCCAACTTCATACAGTTTCCATGTAATTTGACAGATATGACAATTGAGTGCTCGGGTGTGTTTTGTAATTAAATCGGAGTGCTCTGAACATACTTTGCTCAGAGTTTACTCCGTTCGCTCAGGGTCTATTCAGTGCTCTGCTCTGAACCAACTCTGAACTAAAAAAGAAAAAAGCCCAATATGTGTACTGTGCCTAGCCTATACACCACTATCGATTTTCAAGTCACATAAATGACAGCGTGAAGATAAATGAACTATACAGACCAATGTCGTATCTTGGCATCCCTGCTCAACTCGTCCGCTTTGGCAGGGCCTCTATTTTGTAAAACGATTATTATCGTTTGGAATTACCTCGTCATAGTGTAAATGCGATTACGTGTTGTGGTAATGAGAATCGTTTTAGTTTTAACGATAATCGTTTTTTCTTACGACTGCTATTCGGCTATCGTTCGTAGATCATTCGTTTTCGCTTTTTTTTTTTTTTTAATTTTTATTAAACCTTTCAAGTTTTGTCGTGTCTATCGATTACTTCAGTATCGTTTGCTTGCCGCTCATTTCATAATATTTAATAGGGCCCCCGCACCGCCGAACCCTTGTTTGATGTTGAAAAAAGTCTAAGGCAAGTGGACTGCGCACAAGCAACTTGCGATGACTCTTTATCGACATGTACTTGATAAAGGCAATATGTAATGACCAAATAAACATTCAAAGCTGTTAACCATCCGAAAACAAAAAATGTTCATCATTTGTGAGGTTTCGACTAATTCCCTTTTTGCACCAACATTTTATATAGTGAAGTGCATGTGTGCGTTCGGGCCTAGAAGGATGCCAGTTCACTTCAAATCCAAGTAGGTAAGTAAATTTTTTTTTCAAATAAAATAAAATATTAATTTGTATACTTTCAGAATAGTGTAATAAAAGCGAAACCGGCTATTCCATATGCAGCGAGACAGAGACGACTCACGAAATAGAGAACGAAGTCAAGGGCAAAAATATGGTTCACAAAAATATGAAATGATTACAGAAAAAGGTGTACATACCCATTACATCAGCGAGGTAAAGAGGTGAAGCTGAAAGAGTGTGTTTGTTAAATCTTTTAAAGAACTAAAAATGTTTCTTGGGGAGTGTGTTTGTAAACATTACATATTTATGTAATCATTACATGTTAGTGTACTCATTACGTATTTATGTACATTGTCTATGCAATCATTATATATACATATATGTGGTATATGTAATGACTACATCATTAAGTTGTCAGTGTTTCATTACATATTTATGTAGTCGTTACATATCATCTTTATCCAATAGACATCGATATAGACTCATTGCGAGCAAATTTTACTTGACTATCTTTCTAACCATAGTCGTCAAAATTAGTCAAGCAGAATGAATCCAATTTAAAACCATCTTTATTAGGTCCGTTGGTTTTTTTCCCAAAACTGCCAGTTTTTAACAATTTTAGTTTTTATATTAACTAAAATTGGCAGTTTTGGGAAGCAAACTAATGTAAATATATTTGAAATTTGTAGCGATAGCTGTCAGCTTGCCAAAATGACGTTCTACTTAAAGTTAAATTAAGATCAGAACGCAGTTGTTCTTTTATAAAGTTTTTGACAGTGGATATTTTTCTGTGAGTTCTGGTCAAAACCCGGGAAAAAAGCGGAACAGTTAAATTTATGTCTGAAAACTGGCAACGTGAGAATAAGGAGCTTGACTCAAACGTCACTGAAAGTGTTTGCGTGCTGGAAATATTTTTAACTTTCGATTCAAAGATACCCTACTCTACAAATTTTGGGTATTAAAATATTTTCTCTTTCGTGAGGCGTATGAGCCTAAATTAAGTACTTTTCAAGCTCCGCTACTATTTAAGCAGAATTTTTTTTTATAGGTATAATTAGGTTTTTGAAAAGCAGAGAACGTTGATTTTGTGCAACTTAAATAGCTTGTACTTGTTCGGAAACAACAAATAAACAATTCCTTCATTTTTCATCAAAAAATTTAAGCTTTAGCAAGTCGATGCAATTTATATTTATCAGAAGATTTGTTTGAAAGATAGAAAGATATATGAATTATGTGGTGGTGGTTAGTGCGGTGAACGGTTTGAGGTTGAATAGCAAAGCAGTGCCAAGAAGACATGTGTGCGGAGAACAGAACAATGTGTTGTCATTACACTCGGTTGGCAGGTTGATGTCTTTGGCATCCATCAACCCCAAACCTTCAATTGCAATTTCCCATTGTCAATGAAGAACGACGGATGCTGGGGGTGGTCATCGCTCAAAGTTCGTTTCTGTTCCGACGACAACTAGACACAAAAGAACAAGCGGGCACAAATAAGGGCGACAACAGAATGGTAGACAATTTCGAGTTATGCTGGCGTTTCAGGATATGACACTTTTATTGATTAGTCCTTCGTTTACAGTTTTAGATGAATTATGATGCAATGCATACAGTCTAACACTTTTTATTTATCCTTGTGATGCTATAAATATAGAAGGGGGAGGAAGCTTTATTAGTTTGCTTACGAGATTGTGTAGAAAAATCTGTGATTTGTAAATGTCAGTAAGCTTCATTTTACCTTATGGTTCGATTTGTTTTTTTCTTCTGATTTTTATTGTCATAAAAATTTTACAGTAACAAGCATTTTAAGGGAAAAAGGAAAGAATTAAGAAAGATTCTATGTGTAGGCAAGTATAGAACGACTAAAACTTAATGTAGTCCATATATTACCGGAAAATTATGAAACTTAGGGATTAATATAATTCCTAGGAAATGCATACACTCAATGACGAGTCTATTTAGGATAAATGTATAAAAAGATTTGTAAAAAGATTATTTAAAACACATCTTTCCTTGGATATGTATACATTTCCTAGGTATTGTATACAATTGCAAAATAATGCTAAGAAATGTGTTCATAGAAGAAGAACTTATATTTGGAAGTTATTGTAATTGCTCCGATTTGTGAAATTGAAAATTTTGACATTTCTCGACATTTCGAGGTCTCTGGAGTCGGATAACATTGTTCTTAGAGAGATGTTTGCGTACCGCATGTACATTCGTACGTTCGTAGGTTCGGAAGCTTTTTTTCGCCGACGATATCTCGAGAATGCATAGAGATATCGACTTCAAATAAATTTTATTTTACAGATAGATACAGGATACAGGATTTTCAGAAAAATTCAATAAGCGGGTTTTTTATTACAGTTATTTAAAAAAGTTGTAAAATGGATTGTTTTTCGAATATATCTAGAACAAAAAATGCTATCGACTTCGGCCCGGTTGATGCCGTGAACTAAGTCCCCAGGACCTAAGACCACTGAAGGTGTTAGCTCCCACTAGGCCGGAACAGAAACCACTTTTTGAAAGTGGTTTTTATTCCCAAAAAAGGTGGGAACGAAGTCCGCTTTCTAATGGGAATTTTATACACATTTAAAAAAAATACGAAAAGAGAACTTATTATAGTGAGGTATGTATGAGGGGGCATGCTGCCCCTTTCAAAAAGTGGTTTCTGTTCCCGCCTAGTGGGAACTAACACTTTCGGTGCACTTAGTTCCTGGGGACTTAGTTAACGGCACCGGCCCGGTTTCATACTATGGATAATGACGTAGTGAAAAATTGTTTGTAAAAAAATTCAAGTTTTTTGGCTCGAATATCTCAAAAACAACCAATGACATCAACTCCGGAATAATTTAAATCTACATACAAAACCATAATAATTAATTGATAAGGTTTGTAAAAAAAATCCAATTGACGTAATGAGATCTCTTCCCAGTTGTTCTCTCTTAAAAACGAGTTTCAAACAACGAAATAATACATAATAAAGTATTTCTCGTCATCACGTTGCGTCTTTTTTTCAATTTTTCGAACTTTACGACCTGACGAGAACGAGACGACAAGAAATGCTTGATTATGTATTATTTCACAGTTTAAAATTCTTTTTTAAGAGAGAGATTCTGCTAAGAGATCTCGTCATCGTCACGCTGACGTCTCGTTTTCTCGTCGCATTGTGAAACAGCCTTCATTAGCTTTCAGAATATCAGAACTTGTCCATACCAAATCCTTACCAGTTGGTAGAAATAGCTTAGTAAACCAAAATTACGGTCAACTTTTATTTTGAACTTCAATTTTTGGAGTTAAAAATCCTTAATCCTTAAAAAAAACTTTCCCCGTTTAAGGGTTATATGCGAAAAACCGATGTTTTCGACATACCTCCTTCAATAACTTTTTATGCAAGCCAGTTTCGACAATGGACTTTTGAGGCATTATTTCTAATGCCAAAACAAGGACTATTGCATTTAAAAATCTCTACTTGCATCTTTTCCGCAGTAAAAGTACATTTTGTCTGGGCTATAAAATTTAAGAATGCATAAAACGAACGCATTTCCACAACTCTTATAAACTGAGTAAAGTAAATACCATGTGTAACTTGTTATGAGCTAGATTTCATCCTAATTAATAGTTTTTAATCAAATCCCCAATACAAAAAATTAAAAACTACCTGTTATTTAAAAAAAAATAAAGAATAAAGATTAAAATGTTTATAACTCTTGATCTAAGATTTTTTATGGTAACTTTCATAACTTTTCAGAAACTTCAAAAATGGGGAAAGTTTTTGAAATAAAAGTTGACCGCAATTTCGGTTTACTAAGCTATTTCTACCAACTGGTAAGGAAAACTTTTACATCAGCGCCTACCAGGCGAATTTACATACCCTAAGCGGAGCAACGGAGTTGCGTGAGCGAGTGTGTAGGCGAAAGAGGGAGTTAAAATCTTTGGAACCCGCGCAGCGGACCAGGCAAGGTACTTTTGTGCAAGAAAACTTTTACATTGGCGCTTGCCAGGCGACCTTACATACCCTAAGCGGAGCAACGGAGTTGCGTGAGCGCGTGTGTAGGCGAAAGAGGGAGTTAAAAACCCTTGAACCCGCGCAGCGGGCCAGACGTGGTACTTTTGTGCAAGAAAACTCTTCCATCGGCGCCTCCCAGGCGACTTTACATACCCTAAGCGGAGCAACGGAGTTGTGTGAGCGGTGTGTAGGCGAAAGAGGGAGTTAAGATCATTGGATCCCGCGCAGCGTGCCAGGCAAAGTCCTTTTCTGCAAGAAAACTGTAACATAAATCTATATTCGTAATCTAGGAAGTGCCACCTTTCAATAGATGCATCACATTATATGAAAAATCAACTTAAATCTTTAAACACGATTTGGGGCTAAACTAGACGTGCTAGAGGCATCAAAGTTTACATCTTTAAACTTGAATTGCGGCCAAACTAAGCGACCTAAAAAAAAAAAACTCTCAACCATTCCTGTGTGCGTGTCTGCAGGAATGGAGGGGACCAACAGTTTATTGCCGAATCCGAACGGCTAACAAGCGGCACTTTTCTGTGACAGGAGATACTCTTGGAGGATTTGTCAATTCCTCGCAAGAGGCAGTAGCCGTTTTTTTCTTTTAAATAAATAGGTGGCGAGGCTGGGGACCGAACCTTAGACCTCCGGCATGACAGTCCATCGCACTAACCATCACGCCACGGCTACTACAACTAAGCGACCTAGCGACTTCAAAAATTAATATTCGTAATCTAGATTCGTGCCCGTTCTAAAAAATAAAAAAAGTTGGTAAAAAAAGTATTTTCCAAAACTTTCAAAAAAAAATATTTCATAAAAAAGCTGGTACAGAGAGCGAAAAAGGTAATTAAAATAATTGGATCCCACGCAGCGGATCGGGCAGAGTGCTTTTAATAAACAAGACTATAATAGTTTTAATTAATTTTCTGGAATTATTTAATATCTCTTTAAGAGTTTTTGGTCGTCCTGAAAAGGACGGATTGGGAATCGTCATGGTTTTGGTAATCATACCTATGCGTTTTGGGCAATGTTGGACAAAATTTGAACCTTGTCCGTTGTTGCCCTCCTGCTCAGCACCGTCTGAATTTTTATTTTCTGCTTCATAGCTTTGGTGGTTGGTGGATCTTCGCTTGCCCGGATCCTGTCTATTGCCAGCTTTGCAACAATAGTCTCTTTTCCTAAGTCTCCTATAAGCTTGTATATGCCAGCATGTGTTTGGCCAACTATCACTTTGAGGCGCCTGTGCCACGCCTCCACAATGTCTTGGGTCCTGGGGAAGTGAGTTTCATGAGGCTCCTGTGTACCGTGGTCTGGTCTTCTGGGTACCAACATAGTTCTTTTTGAACCATGCGGCCAGCATCTTGGTCTCCGCGTACTTCAGCGAAGATTGCAGGGCCTCGAAACAGCTGGACACTTCCTCTGCAGGTAAAAAAGCCAGTGCTTTGAGCATCTTGACCTCCATGGCAAACGCCCCCTCATTGCCAAACTTGCGCCTGAATCCAAGCCCTTGGACTTTTCGCCAAATGATCTGGCCAAAGTGGAACAGGCAGCCATGGGTTTCTGCCTGCATGAAAAGTTCAGTTGCAGATGAGATTATTGCCTTCTCAAAATCGCAGAAAATAACATCCGGCTTGATAGGAATGTTATTGTCACATGCGAACTTCATCAACTGCAGCCAGAATTCTCTGTAGGCCTCCATGGACTTCCTGCTCATCAGGCAAAACACCAGTGGCACAACGATCCCGTTCAAATATCTGTGCACAGAAAAGAGTTGCCCCATTATTGTTGGCACCACTGCAAATATGCCGTCCACGAGCCAGTACTTAGTCTCTGAGAGGAGTTTGACGGTCGTCTTGGTGCCCAGCAAAATATTCACACCTCCCGAATACACCGCTTCGGAGAGGACGAATAGTTTGCCGTCAATGTACCGCAAGTGCTCGGGGATGCAAATATCTTCCAGGCTTTCGGGCTCTCTCGTTAGGCTAGCTCGTACCCGATGAATCTTCATCTTTTGGGCTGATTTCGATGGTAAGCTGGGACGGCACACTGCTTCGACCTCCACAATGGTATCCCTAATTATCATGCTAGGGGGAAGAGGCATCTTTGGTTTTTTTCTTTAGGTTGTAGTTGGCCTTGGCAATTTCTTTCTGAAAGGCCATTGGGACGTGGCTGTGGTCATTTACCCTGTTTTTTATTATGACTGCAGAGTCATCTTCTATTGTTTGAAGACGTGCCATGCACCGCAAGTTTTTGCGCTCGGCGCAATACCAAAAAGTTCTCTCCTTCTTTTTTTTTTCAGGTGGTAAAGATAGCCATTGCTCTCCAATTTCTTGCCACCTTTGTTTTAACGAATAAACTGAAAATAACAAAAAAAACACAAATGGAAGATTTTTTTCGACCAATGCGTTTCGCCCAGGCACGACAGCTATGCTCATCAGTTAGATGCTCTCATGCGTGGGCGAAACGCATTGGACTAAAGGTCGCAAAAAATCTTCCATTTGAATTTAATTCAATACAGTCCACTAAAACAACAACAAAAATAATTTTCTTTTATTTTTGTTAATTCTCTTCTTCGAAAAAAAAAACACAGGTTAACAAAATAAAAAGAAATTATTAAAAAAAAAAAAACAGATGATGAAGTCCCATCATTATCATTTTACACTTTAACATTACGCACACTGCTTTTTCTTATTATCGCGAATCACTCACTATTAACACTCTTTATTTCAGGGTTGGGAACACTTCAGACACAAGTATATACATTTTTTAAATTTCTTACCTGTGCAATATCCATTTTTATTTATTTCACTTTTTGTTTACTTTTTTTTCAGATTTTTTTCAGTTTTATCACTTTTTTTTCACTTTTTTCACTGTCGATTTCTTTTGAATTCGATTCACTTATTCTATTGACTGCGTTAAAAAATGAGAATCAACAAGAACGAACTATAAAAAAGCAGATTTTAGTCATTTTTCTGTCTGAAATACAACTCTTGAAAATAGAAAATTTAATTATTACAATTTATAGCAAAATGATAAAAAAATTTATATAATGCTTGACATTGTTTTGAACTAAAAAAATCAGAAATTACCAAAGTCTCAAAATTATCTTGTTTTCACTCCTAACGTACGAAAAAAAACATTGAAATTTATAAAAAAGCATTCAAAGTTTGTAATGTCCGTCACGTCAAGGACCATATTTTTTTAAGGTTTTTATTATTGTTTACGTAAAGAGCCATATTTTTTGAATAAAAAAAAAAACCGTTGAAACTATGAAATATTGTAGTTGAACGCTAGCATTCAAAAAAAAAAAAAAATTATTGAAAAAACATTGGTCTGTATCTCTTTTAATTATTTGATAGTTCTTAAAATAACATTGTCTAGCTCCAACAGCGTTTTAAGCTAAAACGAAAAAGTTTTAAAATAAAGAACCTAAAAAACAGAAAATTATACAATTAATCCGTCAAAATATCAAAGTGTCAGTTCGTCAAACCACCGTCAGTCCGTCAAAGCATCGCGTCATTCCGTCAAAGCGTCAGTACGTCAACCCACCGTCAAACCACCGTCAGACCAACCGTCAAAGCGTCAGTCCGTCAAAGCGTCAGCCCGTCAACCGTTCGTAGTCCCGCCCACAAAACCCATTCCCAGCCAACTAACTACTGAAAAAAAAAATTAATATCCCTCCATGAAGTCTTACAAGATTCAAGATTATTTTATTGAACGGTTAATATTTACAATGGGCTTAATGCTAGTTATCTTAAAGTATACAGTGACTTTTTTTTTATAAATGTTGGCATAATAGGGGGCCTAACTTTTTACATTGTGAGTTTTTGTTAATTTTACATTAAATTGTCATTGTGTTTATATAAATCTTATTCTATTGGCTGCTTTACTTCTCGGATTGTATAGTTCCGGTTGTCATTGTTGTATGTTTGGTTGGGGGTGAGGCTTTCAGCCACGGTAGTAAGCTGACCTTGGGTCAGCGTAGAAGGCAATAGTTGATATAATATCCTCATTTAGCAGTTCCATCGCTTCGAGGTACCGCTGGTGGGGATGTCTTGGCTGGTTCACAGTTCCTACTATCAGAGGGTTCAGATGGGTCATCATATTTAGTAGACATCTCCTGCTGGATTCGATGAGGTATCTGTCTAGCTGTGGGATGTTCGCCTCTTCATAGAGTCTCCTGTTGCTGACGTGCTTCCTTCGTATCCTGTCGTAGTGCAATCCTGTGCAGATCCGCAAGATCTTCCTCTCGAATATTGCCAGTTTCGTCATGTGTGATTTTGTTGTCGTGTACCAAATGGGAAAGCAGTAGGTGATGACTGGTCTGATGAGCTGCTTTTATAGAAGAAGCTTCGTCTTTTGGCTTAGTCCGTTCTGTTTTCGCATTAGCGGATGGATGCGATGGAAGGCGAAGTTGGCTTTTCTTAATACAGCTGCTGTGTGGGGGTTGAATCGGTATAATTCGTTGAACTGTATTCCCAGGTATTTGACATTATTTCTTGCTGACAGTTCAGTTCCATCGGGTAGGGTGATCTTGGTGTTCCTGCAGTTCGTGGCTGATCGTCCTCTTCTACTTCCTTAGGTATTTGGTCGTCTGAAACATATCAGTTCGGATTTGGTCGAATTGATTTTGAAGCCCCAGCCATGAGAGTACTCAAAGAGTAGTCTCATGTGGGATTCGACTCTTCTAGCTGCAAATGACGGTGACATGGACTTGGCGTAGGTAAGGGAGTCGTCGGCAAACATTAGAGTCTGTGCGTATTCTGGCTGCGGCTGGTCTGAGGTATATATGTTGAAGAGGAATGGTCCTATTTTGGATCCCTGTGCAACTCCGGCTCTGGTTGTCCTAGTTGTAGCTTCCTATTTGAACAAAGAAAGATCTGGAATGAAGAAAATTGTAAATTATTTTAATAAGTGAATGTGGGAATCTGAGTTGGAAAAGTTTGTGAACAAGTCCTTGTGTCCATACACTGTCAAAAGCTTTTTCGATATCGAGAAAGCATCCGACAGTGACTTGATGACAATTTAAGGAAAGGGCAACATCATGCTGGAACTTTATTATGCTCTATTTTTGTTTTCTTTTTTTGCGTAAACAGCCACCTCTTCTCTCAGAATACTAAGCAAACAGGATTCGCTAAATACTATATTACTATTACTGTTATTATTATTATTATCACTTATTTTTTTTTTTAATGAAGGTTTTTAATCGTAGCTTTTCCTTCAATTCAATCCTATCTTATAAACTAATGTATTGATTAAAAAGAAACTTTCATTAATTGGCAGTAGTAAGGTAGCTTATATACCAATCTCTGTAAATTGTGCAATAGTATTTTAAGGAAAATGAATGTGATATTTTGGCTACAATAAAATATATATAAATTTTATTCGTCAATTATATAAACGAATTTTTAAAAAATTATCTTTCAGAGACGAGCTCTGAATAGAACTTTATTATTAGGATGCAACTTAAGAACTAACTGGAACGTCGCAGACGACCAGTGTTTGTAGTATATCATTATTGCCTACGTGGCTTTTTCTTTGTTCTTCATTATTGCCTATGTGGCTTTTTTATTATTCGTTTCTTTGTTCTTTGTCTTAAGAATGGTTTGTTTAATCTGAAACCGTTTCCTGTTATTAATTAAAGAGATGTGTGAAGTTTTGCATTTAAAATATGCTGTTGTTTTCGGTTAAAACCTATATATATATACATATATGTATTGAGAACTACTTAATTGCTAATTAGTTACATACGCTAACAAAAAACGTTGATGTCAACTTAGCGGGACACCCAGTTTTTCACAAACCAAGAGAGCAATTATTTTTTTTTTTTTTTCAATTAAGGCCGTGTGCGAATTCGTTTAAAATTTCGATTAAATTTTATCCGAGATTAAAATTTGACATTTCTACGTACATATTCACCTCACTAGTGTCAAAAATTGATCTTTGGATAAAATTTAACGCGATTTTAACCGAATTCACACACGGCCTAAGTAACAACTAATTACTATATAATATATTCTTTTTAATCTGAAAAAGAAAAAGTGACCTGCTAAGTTGATACACATAAATTTATAATCTTAAACAATATTATCTTATATTTTGTATTTATAGCGCAAGCAACGTGAAGTTTTTAAAAATATTATTTTTTACTTCTCGAAGCAAAAGTAAGTTATAATGTGAATATGACTTTTTAATTTATAACCTGTAGACCCTGTTAAGATTGGCAGAATTGAGCGCAGACTGGTGATGGTCGCCGTGTTTAGATTATAAACTTTGAGGCGCCTCAAAATACATTGACACAACAACAATTTCGAAATTTCGGCCATGGAAACAACAACAAATGATACTCCGGTTTTTATGTTTTCTTCGCGCTTCACGAAACCCTTCACCCCGCACTTCACTTTCCCACAAACTGCCGTGATACCGGCTTCCATCTTCCCAATCTAAACAGGGTCATAGACAATGATGATGACTGCCCTTGCCGAAAAGTTCTTTAGAATTACTTTAGAATTACTGTAGTGTATAATAATTTCTAAAATTGAAATACCTAAATAAGAGGGGCTGGCAAAATTTTCTTCCACCTCGGGCGTCTGATACACATGCTACGCCACTGAATGTTCAGGTTTTGCATGGCACTGAAAACTCGAAGTTTCACCACTAAATGTGAACTGTTTCTTTTTCGGGGCTTACTTAATTCCAGTTTTGAAAAGAATTGATGATAACAAGAGCCTATTGAAAAAGTTTCAAACAAAATTGGGCTTAACTCTTGCCTACGTCTTGAAATGTTTGTTTCGGGCGTCAGTCAGCAGTTTCTTCCGATTAATTTTTCTATTGAAAGAAGCGCGTATTGTGGTAACCATGGATGCAAACTGTTTAATTTGAAGTATAATTCTTTTGTTTCTTTAGCATACCTATACAATTTCATGTCCACTCTCAAAGATGAGACCCATTTCTTTTTAAATGTAGTTTTTTTTCTTCTCGTAGGTACTAGAACAAATAAATCTGTTCCCATAAAACAAGCAAAAATGAGTGAATATCCAACACACAATTATGTAGTTTCATTTAGATAAATTTAAAAATTGAGCGTCCTTGCTGAAAGAATCCCTGTTTAAAGATTCGTTCCATCAAAAAGGTCTTAGTCACTTCAAATAGCTTTAAATCACAAGATTAGTTATGGGTATTTAATGCCATCCAAGCGTTGATTTTTTAAGATTTGGTTTAACAACATCTTAAACTAGCTAAAAATTTTAAAGGTATATGTAATATAGGTATTAAAATTTCATTTCAACACCCTAGAAGACTCGTTTTATGTGTGATAGCTTGAAGTATCGACAAAGCCTTTTATTAACAAATAAGCCCATTACATGCCGTCAAAGCCAAACTCGATTACACTACCTACCTACTCATCATTATTACAAAAAGCTGAAAATTTTCAAAAACCGTTTTATTGTGTATTCTACAGGCCATTAGCGGCACACTAGCGGATGATGTAAGGTCTTTCGTTGATGTAAGCTTTTGATAAAAAAAAGCAAAACAAATAGTAGATATAGGTACGTTGTAGTTCCGCATTTTTGTTTTTTTTTTTTTTTGTAAGGTTCTTTGTGGATTTTATGAGTTAACAGTGAAGATACCCTCCAGCTTCATACCATTCAGCGTCCATATTTCTCACTCCTTATCCCATTTCCATGAAAATTTCAAAGAATAAACAACAAGTGAGCGGTGGTCCTCTGTGTTTTTTTTTCGTTAGGTACCTACCTATTTTGTTTTATTTTGCGTACTTTCATTCTGTTCTCATTTTGTTCTTTTATTTTGGAAGCCTTTTGTTTAAAATGATAAAGATCCACGTGACTGGGGGCAAACCCTCACGCTGCAACCCTTCCTCATCACAATCCCCATCCCCTACACATAACTTCTTTGTATATATGTATATGTTTCTCTAACAATCCAACTGCGATGCGACTTGATGCACATGACACCATTTTGTGAATTTTTTATACTTTTCACACTGAAATTACAAAAAAAAAAAAAAAACCGTGCAGGGATTTAGCCCCGGTTCCGCTCTTCTGTCACACCTCAACCTCAATTCCTAGAATGACGTTATAGGGAGGACAGCAGAAAAAATTATGAATTCTACTTTTTATGGAAGAAGACCACAAATACTTACCTATATGAAGCCGGAGCGGAGCGTGTATGCCTTTAGAAGATGATGCGGGTCCTCGGGGTGAATAATGAACGTTTGGCCCTAAATAACAGTGAATTATGTGCATTATCAGTAGACTTATTCTATAGGGTGGAGGTTGGTTGTGGTGGCACCTACCTATAGTTGACATGAACATAAGTAGGGGCACATGGAAGGTGACTTTCACAGATTTATATAGAGCAAGTGGCACAGATACGGGCATAGGAGGTGGGTTGTGGTTTTGTGTGTCATTCCATTGTACTGACAACCCACCATCTGCATAGATTGAGGGAGCTAACTAAAAAAAATTCAAATGGACTATAATCTGGGGAATTAGTTTTGTTTTTTTCGTTTTGTATTTCTTTTCAGAGGACAAGTATTTTTATTGCAGAGGAAGCTTAAAAAGTCGGTGAGGACTGAGGAAAAGTATTTTCTAGTTTACATACCAAAATTTCTTTTGCTATTGAAATAGTTAGGAATAGGTTAGGTAGTATTGATTAATTTATCCTTAACTATAAATTCTTAAATAATAAGTTAGGTGAAAGTTTAAATATACCTATGTACATAAAATGTTAAAATTTAAGCTTAGACAGAATGATCATAATGTGAATTGGGTGATCCCAAGTAATCAACCAAACGGTTTCGCTCAACAAAAGTTCAGAAAAATACGAGGCCTAATTGCATAAAAAAATAAGACTTAGGCCCATTTGCTGAAACTAAACATAAAAGTTTATGTGATACTATGACGTAATGAATAAGAAGTAAAACATCACAATCGTTTAAGTTGAAAATAAATAATGTATTTAAGTTTCAGCCTTCTAGACCGCCATGTATGTAGGTAAGGTAGGTAGACTTACCTTAACCTATCCATATTTTGGAGTTGCAGATCCATCTTATTTTCAATTATCAAAGAAAGAGCAGTTAGCAGGAATCCATCAACGGCATCTATAGGTACATTCCACATTGTACAGCGACGGGAGTCTACGTTATCAAAAAAAAAAGTATCTCATTCGGATAAAATAGCTAGCCCATGGACTTAGGCTCCAAATATAGCTATCATTGAAACTAATCATTGAAAATTTTAATGATTCATTGAGAGACGTTTAGGGTGCAAAATATGTGATTATTTCGATACCAAAATATAGCTTTTAACTTAATTAATATATCTGGCCAACAAAAATTTCATTTCGGTCCAACCTTTCTCATCGAATCACTTTTATTATTTCAATGATTATTGATAATGTAGTGCAATCATTGATATATAGCACCTAAGAAGTCTTTCTTTTCAGAGGTTCTTCCTTCTGCGAGAAATTGACAAATTCGCTCAGAATTTCAAGTGTCTACTAGATAGGCCAGTATGCAATTTTTTTTGCAAAAATATACTGATCACATTTTATGATTGAAATTAGTACTGTTGTTTTTGAGTATAAAATAAAATGGCATGGCTGTAGGCGTTGTGCGTCGGCCGCCATTTTGAAAAAGGCGTTGTAACCAATATCTTGAAAACGGTTCATGGTCCTGCGGTCGGCGATGCAGACAAAAACCAGGGGTTCCTAACATGGTGGCTCCCTGAGAAGGATTTCATAGAATACTGTATTGCATGCTAGGAAAATTGCTCATGGAGGCTACTCATAGTATTCTATATTGCAATATTGCCACATATTGCTTTGCTCATAGAAAGCTATGAGTAGTCTATGAAGAAGCAATTTTCCCTTTGACATCTGTGGGTTTGTTTAAATTTTTTTTTGTTTTGTGTTTTTTCGAATGTAATTAATTTATTGCAGGTGCCAAAAGGAAGTTTTGGTCTTTTTCTTTAGATTTAAGTAAAATTAACAATAAATCAATTCTTTCATAACTTTGCCCTGTGAAATTTTTGAGACAAATTAAATAGAAAGCTATTAAAATGCCCAACCAACATTTTATGGTATACTATCGCTCTTTCTTTTTATCGAAAGTGACATAGTAATCTATAAAATATTTCATTTTAAGTCGAAAAATCTTAGGAGGTAATTTTCTTATTTTCGCTTTATTCTTAACTTATAACGGTTTTTTGGTCTCGTTTCTTTAGGTGGCTTTAACTTTGTGAAACTGCAACCGATTCTTGAATTTATTTTTGTATTTATACAGGACCAGTTAGGATTTTTTACCCGCTCTAAAATAAATAAATAAATTTGATGGCACAACAGCTCATGAAGAACTAGGGCCTAGTGACTTACAACTCTCAACTATTCCTGTGTGCGTGTCTGCAGGAATGGAGGGGGGATCTACAGTTTATTGCCGAATCCGAACGGCTAACGAGCGGCACTTTTCTGTGACAGGAGATACTCTTGGAGGATTTGTCAATTCCTCGCAAGAGGCAGTAGCCGTTTTTTCTTTTAAATAAATAGGTGGCGAGGCTGGGGATCGAACCTTAGACCTCCGGCATGACAGTCCATCGCACTAACCATCACGCCACGGCTACTACAACTTAAAAAAAATTAATATTTGAATAAAAACCAATAAAAAAACTAAGTCTGTGCGTCTATTGCATGAGTGTTGGAAAGGACCAGAAGTTAAAAATTTATAAAAAAATGTAGAAATATCAAATATTAAAATTTTCTTGAATTTTTTTTTTTGTTTATATTTTGTTAATAATTTTCAATGTATCTTTTTGGTAAAAAGGTAAAATATTTTTAAGAGAATAAATATTTTTAAAATAAAAAAGAAAAAATGATACTTAATAACGTCAAAAAAACAACCTAAAAATACCAACAAATGAGTTTCGTAACGAATTGAGGGAAAACTGTTACCCGCATAGAAAAAAATTGTAGAGCGGGTAAAAAGTATTAACAGCTCTTACTTGTATATAAATATAAAAATAATCCAAGAATCGGTTGCAGTTTGCAAAGTTAGAGCCACTTAAATCATAAAAACCGTTATAAGTCGAAAAGGAAGCGAAAACGAGAAAATTACCTCTTAAGTTTTTCGACTTAAAAGTCAGGAACCCATGGTTTTCATCTGCATCGCCGACCGCAGGACAACCTGTTATAAATGTAATCTACTTTGAAAAATTCCATTTTAATAAATTGATGTACCTACATAAAAAATTTATTTTGTACTAGACATACTTCACGAGGAAGGTCTTGGAACTAGGCTTTACCTACAACAGCTTTTTTCATTCCAAGACCTCTCCAATCGAGTTTACCTACCTTTTTTTTCATTTCAAGGCACTTTTATTTATGTAACATACATACAAAGTTCATCAAAATCATACATCAGAATAAAATGTGACAAGGTTTATACAAAAGAGTTTATGTATTGCTATAACGATTACCCAAATATAAAGCGCGACTTTGGCATTACTTAAGCATGCTTGAAACCAAGGTACATAACCGGATTTACTTGTGTGACTGAATAATATGGCTGTTAAAGTCGAAAGCATAAAAACTCTACTTTTACTATACAAAATGATTGAGTTTCTTTCAATTTAATTAAATTGTTCATTGTTTTCAAGGGCTACTCACGCTAAGAATCTTTATTGACATCTCCTATTTAATTTTCCTTTTGGTATAAACTTGTAGGTATAGTCCAGTCAATCAGTGTCCCCAGATTGAGGGGAAAAGCACCACTTTTGCCGATTTTATAATGCGAAAGGGGAAAAAAAGGGGAGAGCCTAAAAAAAGGGGAAAAAAATCCAAAAAGGGGAAAAATAAATGTTCTATTCTTTCTAGTGAATAGACTTTTAGGTTTTAATAAATGCAAATCATATGCAAATACAACGGTACAACACCTTCACTAATTTTTTTTACTACATAAGGTCTAGTTGGAAACATGAAATTTCTTACATTTTTTCATAAATTTTCAAATTTTGATGTGAAAACCTATAAAAGAATCTATTAGTGAAAATTTCGTGTGCGAATTAAATTAAAATTTCGCCAAATTTTATCAGAATATTCAGTTTTGACACTAGTTAGGTGAATCTCGTATAGATTGTAGAAGCGTCAAAATTCAATGGAAATCTTAAAACAATTCGAACACGGCCTTACTTAACCTTTTCCTGCATGAAGTTACAGTTTTTTGGTGAGAAGAAAGAAAACAAATACAGAGAAAGATTTTAAGAAAAAGGCTGTTAGCATTAAATTTCGTAATGAAACAGAAAAAGCTTAATCTTTTATTTTTTGTCTTTCTCATAGCGGAACAAAGGACAGAATGACTAAATTCATAAAATATTTTGATTGACACACTATTATATAAGTTAGGTTCACTATGTACAATACAAAAATTTTACAAGATAAATTCAAAACAATATATTTTTAATGTTTTCTTCAAAAATTTCAACGTAATTTACTTAGGGGAAAAAAAGGGATTTTTATTAGAAAATTAGGGGAAAAAATACCATTCTGGTGTCAAAAAAAGGGGAAAAATGTTTTGGGGACCTGGGAACCCTGCAGTCAATAAAGGTTTTCACCTGGAAAAAATCGAACAGTTTTTAAACTTGGCACACTTATTAACAGAGACCTAGTGATGAAGTATACAAAAGTCCCCATGAATCCGAGGCGAGCTCTAGCGGCAGGAATGTGTAACATGTCGTTTTTTCGGTTTTTCGGGTTTAACTTAAAAAAATTTTGTCCTAATCTGAGACCAACAAATAGCTTATAAAATTCTCTACAAAATTGATTTTAACCAAATTGTTCATATCTACCATAGTTATAAAGTTATTTGGCACCTAAAATTGGCATTTTTTTTTCAATTTTCTAAGAACCGCTACATTTTATATTCTTAAGTAAAAAATACGGCATTCTATTGTTCCAGTATTTGAGGATCTCACCCATACGCATCCTTATTTTAACATACACTCAATACTTTATACTTATCTCCTCCAATCCAAGCCCCATTACAGAACTCTAAAAAGTAAATACCTAATAGAAAAGAGAAAAGTCGATACAAGTTTCAAAACTGTTGGATTTTTTCCTAGGTGAAGGCATTTTTTTGCATCCGTTGACTGGACCAGTAGTTACACTGTAAAAAGTTGTTTATTAAAATTGGATTAAAAGTTTTTTTAATTTTTGTAATAGGTAGGTACTATCTAATATAAAACATTAAATTGAATTTAGGTCTATTAATCATATGAAATGCAGATAAAAAGGAAAATATGCAATTAGATTTCACCGTTTCTTAAGAAACTATCAGTTACAGTCAGCAAAAACAAAAAAAAAACGAAAGAAATAATAAATCCAGTCAAAACGTTCGAAGATTTTTATTACTTCCTTTTCCCCTTTATCTCATGCCTCCTCACCAACCACCAACCCTCTTCAAATCTAAACGCCCATTTTCTACTTAAGAAATATAAACGGAGGAAATTCTATTTCAAAATGATTTATGTGTTTACCCACTCCTGCTCCTGCTTCCCTGCAAAATAGGATAAACGGCTCATACAACTCATATATCCTATTTCTCCACTCTTCGGACTCAAGAAAAATGCAATACAACAGGCTTTAGAGTATAGCAAGTACAAAAATAACAAAAAAATGTTGCAATGCAACGAACCTACCAAGAAAATGGCTTCCAACAGTTTTAGCTGGTACCTATATAAATATAGAGAACTTGCTATGTGAGTCCAATCTTTTTCTTTTTGTTCCTTTGCAAAAGTTCCAGCAAACTAACTCTCGCCTGCTGCAAATGCAACAAAATTATATTTTTATTTAACTGCAAACTTGGAAAAAAATAAATATAATTTTTGTTTGCTGTGTTAGGTTCCATTTATATATGTAGGTATATGTATGCAAGCATATATCAGTGCTCCTGCTGTTGCTGCTGCAGTATCCTGTTCTCTTATAACTTCTCGCTAGCGAAATAAGAAAATTCAATTTCAAGCGATTTTTCTTCCTATTTTCCTTGCAACAAAAATACATTTCAGAAATGTGTGCTGCTCAAATCAAATATACAGTTATGCAGTTCTCAATGGATTCGCAGTAGACATAAGAGGAACATAACTGAAGCATTAGCATAAGCGATACTTTCCACTGTTCAGTGTTCATTCGCGATCTGTCAATGTCAAGTGGGCTAAAAACCCACTCAAACTTTGACCGTGCGTTAGCTCTTGCACTACCAAAATTGCTACAACACTGTTGGAAGATGGAAGAATGGCACATTCAGCACTGAACTTCCGTTAAACCTGCAAATCAACGAAAATCCTGTTTGCAACATTTTAAAGGAATCAGTCATGGCAAAAATGAATTAAACGCATGTTTCAAGTCATCATATTTGTGGCGATACCATTCCGTTGAGTATTCCTGCAACATGATAAAACCGCAGAAGTTTTGCCCAAAAGAGCTACTAAGATTCGGAAATGGACAAAGTCCGGTAGACTTCCAGTGGTTTAATATCGATTCCACCTTTCAATTCACTTCAACGAAAGATGAACTCATCACTAATTTATATCCGATTGGTTAAAATTGTCCTAACTGCGATTGGTGAGCGCACGCGCAATTTTAGCAGCGAAAAATATTGATGTAAATGTCTTGAATTGAACGGTTCAAAATTAAGCTCCGGGAGAATTGCGTTCATACAAGTTGATCGATCGCGTTGAAAACTAAAAAGAAGTCGTCAATTATCCAGTTAAATTCCGTAACTCTTTGTACTTGCGCCTTAAAGTTCGGTCTTTGATATTCATCATTATGCTACGAAATTTAATGAAAAATGTGATAGTGACTATAGGATTTTGAAAGAGCTGTTCAAGGGAAAATAATTCCTTTTTCCGCAAATTGCCTTGACTTCAACCGACAAATTGGTTCCAGTTCAAATGCATTCAATTCCCAGTGAAACTGGCATTTGCGATGACCATCAACAAGTCACAAGGGCAATCGCTGGAAGTTTGCGGCATAAATCTGGAAATGTCATGTTTTCAAACGGCCAGCTATATGGTTTCCCGCCGGGAAGTACCTTTCGTACATTTCAACTTTGACAGTGCTATTGCTGCAGCTGTTTCTTCACCATTGTGTTCGGCCAGTTACATAGAAGAAGAGAACAGGGGAAAAGTGGTAGGAATCATATTCCAATTCCAACCCAAGACAAATTCGAGAGAAAATCAAGTGAGCCCACAGTTCGCTCGAAACTAAGAGGGGAGAAACGGTAGGTAGGAATCTAATTTCAGCCCAAAACTCACCAAAGCGAGGGGGGAGCAACAAAATCGGCTGCCTGCGTTCTTTTTTGGACCAAAAACGTGTACTTTACTAGTAGCTGCAGGAATGTACAACTGGAGCTATTAAAGGTGCCGAAAACTCAAATTATCTGGAAACCTATTTCTCTGTTGTTATAGGTAATTTAAAACAAGAAAATCATGCATCACGTGATCCTTATCAATACGGTCATCACCTACGAGCCTACGACCTACTGTTTTCCCATCTTCTGGTATTCTCGAGGAAGATTTTGCGAGTCTGCCTCTGCACAGAGATGCATTACGACAGGATACTTAGGAGACTGTATGAAGACGCCAAAATTCCACAACTTGATATACCTAGATACCTTATCGAAACAGCAGAAGATGCCTGCAGAATCTGATCAACCACCCGAACCATCTGCACTCAGAGAAAAATACTATAAAAACAATGGTATTTCCCATTGTTTCAATGGTTTTATACCATTAAAATTAGTCAATGGTACGCGTCCCATTACCGTAATGGTTTTGATCTTATTAATCCAATGGTACGAGTGTACCATTGTTTTAATGGTTTTGCAGTATTAAAATAATGGTATGTCCCATTAATAATTAATGGGATGTACTATTAAATACTAAAATTAATGGGACGTGTCCTATTGAAATTTATTTTATAATCCTATTAAAAATCCTATTGATTTAATAGTGGAATACCATTGTTCTTTTTCGAAATTCGAACTCGAATGTAAGTGTTTGGTATACGGATTTATAGTATGATACCATTGTTTTAATAGTATAATCTCATTATTTCCATGACATGAATTTTCGGGAAATAATAGTACGTACTATTGTTTTAATGTGATATTTATTAATTTAATTGTGTGTATCCTATTAAAAAGCAATGGTATACCGCATTGAAATAATAGGAGCATCATATTAAACTAATAGTATGTACCATTGTTTTTATAGTATTATCCCATTGATTTTATAGTATAAATTTTGTAGATTAATGGTGCGCACCATTGTTTTAATATGATGCTCCTATTATTTTAATAGTATTATCCCATTGTTTTAATAGTATTATCCCATTGTTTCAATAGTATTATCCCATTGTTTTAATAGTATTATCCTATTGTTTTAATAGTATTATACCATTGTTTTAATAGTATTATACCATTGTTTTAATAGTATTATCCCATTGTTTTAATAGTATTATCCCATTGTTTTAATAGTTTTATACCATTGTTTTAATAGTATTATCCCATTGTTTTAATAGTATTATCCCATTGTTTCAATAGTATTATCCCATTGTTTCAATAGTATTATACCATTGTTTTAAAAGTATTATCCCATTGTTTTAATAGTATTATCCCATTGTTTTAATAGTATTATCCCATTGAATTAATAGTATTATCCCATTGTTTCAATAGTATTATACCATTGTTTTAATAGTATTATACCATTGAATTAATAGTATTATCCCATTGTTTTAATAGTATTATCCCATTGAATTAATAGTATTATCCCATTGTTTCAATAGTATCATACTATTGTTTTAATAGTATTGTACCATTGAATTAATAGTATTATCCCATTGTTTTAATAGTATTATCCCATTGTTTCAATAGTATTATACCATTGTTTTAATAGTATTATCTCATTGATTTAATAGTATTATCCCATTGTTTCAATAGTATTATCCCATTGTTTCAATAGTATTATACCATTGTTTTAATAGTATTATCCCATTGTTTCAATAGTATTATACCATTGTTTTAATAGTATTATCCCATTGTTTTAATAGTATCATACCATTGTTTTAATAGTATTATACCATTGAATTAATAGTATTATCCCATTGTTTTAATAGTATTATCCCATTGTTTCAATAGTATTATACCATTGTTTTAATAGTATTATACCATTGTTTTAATAGTATTATACCATTGTTTTAATAGTATTATACCATTGTTTTAATAGTATTATACCATTGAATTAATAGTATTATACCATTGTTTTAATAGTATTATACCATTGTTTTAATAGTATTATACCATTGTTTTAATAGTATTATACCATTGTTTTAATAGTATTATTTAATGGTACGTACCATTATTTTAATGTGGTACCTATCAATTTAATGGTATGCATCCCATTGAAAATATCTATTTTTTTTCGTAATAAGATGCATACTATTAATTTAATTGATATCATGTTAAGGTAATGATACGTACCATTTCGTTCCAAAAATACAAATCTGAAAAGAAAAAGCATTTCACGAATTAAATTTAATGTCGAATTCCTTTTACCAAAAAAATTCGATTTTTTTTCTAAACAGAATCGAATTTTTTCTTTTAATACAAGGGATTTGTCCAGAAAAGTCGATTTTTTCTTCTGAACAAATCGATTTTTTCTTAAAAGGAATTCGACATAAATCACTTTAGAAACATACTTACTATTCTAAAATATTTAACCTAACAAGCTGTCCGTCCACAAACTATTATTTAAAAGAATTCAATAAAAAGATCTCCAAAAAGAAAAAAATATAAACTGATCAAAGTAACAAATTTTAAAGTTTATTGAATCTATTTAACATAAAAGTTTAATTATATTTTTTTTTAATTTTTATATATACTTTTTTATATAAATAAGCAACTATTATTTTACTAGCTTAAAAAACAATTTAACTTAATTATAATGACATAAATTAAATATTTATAGGATTTACAATAAATAATATTTCAATTTACTAGAAAACTAAAATTTTTTCAGTCGAATGGCTTTTTTACCATCGTTTAAAATATGATAATGTATAGGAGGGCCCTCAAACTCTGAGCAAGAGTGCAAAGAAAATGTATTTTCAATTTTTTCTACTATTATATAAGCTTGGTAATGCTCACAAAAGTATTTAACCGTCCACTCTTTACACAAAAAGAAAAGTTCCTTGTTTAACAAGATATTTTTTTCAATTTCAAAAACTAATTTTGTTTCTGCACTAGATTTTGTCAGATAAAAATTTTTCTTATATAACTTTCCCTTAAATTTTATTTTTTCTACGCAACAAGTCTCCGATAAACATATATCGATTTTATTACAATTAATAATTTCTTTGTACTCTAAATTCAAATCACAAATATACGCGTGTCTTTTTTCAAAAACCAAATCTTTTTCAAAAAAGTTTTGTGAAACGAGAGAATGTGAAAATTTAAGTCCGGCTTTCATAGCGAGTGTGTAAGAAATATTTAACCTGGAATTAGTTGCCCTAGCTGCTTTTTTGTTTTGCTTATGCAGTGCCTCAAAACGCATACACCATAGATGCTTGAGTGGCCCGCACTTGCGAATTGCTGTGGGATAGTGAAGTAAAAAGTGAAACTTTGGTTTTAAAGGTTCGTTGAATAGCTTGATATACAAAGCATTATGCTTTGTTATCAACTGATCTAAGGATTTGATGTTTGATTCGTCGAAATCAGACAACAGAACCAAATCTACTATTTTAACTAAAACAATAAGGAGTTCCCACATTTTGTCGTTTGTAGGAACAAGGTCTCCTATCATCAGTGGTAAGTAATGAACAAATGTCATTGTTTCACGGGCAGTCATTTTTAAATTATTTGCTTTGAGTAAGGACAAGACGAAAGGTGATGAAATATTTCCAATTTCAGTTTCTCCGTAACTAAACAGTTGTTTACGGCTATTTAAGATATCAATGGAAAAATATTTTGAAATTTCTAAAAAGTGCAACAATATTTTAGTCGTATCGTACTTGCAAACACCTTCGAAAATATCATGCATAATGTCAAAACAAAAATTATTCGATACGTGAAAAGATTTAATGTCATTGAAAACGCAGTTTTCTTTAATGCCGGTTAATTTTTCATTGTTAGTTTTAATATCAATATCATAATTCTCAACGTTACGCAAGAAATCTTGATATTCAATGACATCAAACTGCATTTCGCTTTTAGTTCTTTTACAAGCCCTACAGTAAAACTGTGAATTGAAACTACTGGAATATCCTAGGTAGGTATTTAGGCCCAAATTATCTCCTAGGACAAATGCTAAAATGAAGTAAATGAGGTAAGTTTTTCCATTTGATTCAATTCGTAATCCTTCCTTTTCTAAGCTTTGAATACGTTCTACAATGGGTTTAATAGAAAAATTGTTTCCAATTGAAGAACGATCTTTCGTTTTGAAAAATCCTAAGATAAATATATTTTGCAATTTAGCTAAATGATGTTTTGGAATAGTTGGAAATGTATAGTAAACTCCACAAATTGATTGATCTTTTGCATGTGACCCCAAAGGATTATCTATGCAAAAGTCATCAAGAAATATTACGAAAGGTATTGTCAATTTTCCTTCGAACATTTGTACTTTCGTTTTCCAAACCGCCCCATTTATAAGATTGTGAAAATTTGTTGAAGAACTAAAAATGTCCATGTTTTGTAAAGTTTCATGCAGAATATTTTGAGATTCAAAGAATTTCTTCATTTGAAATTCAAAGGGCATGATTACCCCCGTTATTTTATTAGAATCCAAGGCCGGAGCATTGTTTATAATAATTTCACATACTTCTTCATTAATAGTGTAGTAAGAAGGTTTTTGAAAAAGTCCTTTTGATTCTAATTCTTGAATTAATTTGTATTCACTGCTAATAGAATCAAAAGGTTTTCTGAATGAATGTAACATGTTTTCAGCAACGGTTCTGTCCTTCGGATTTTCAATAAAACTTAAAATTTCTGTATTCATAATTTGAAAAAGGGGATCTGTGATATCAATTTTGATTTGATTTAAGATATCAGAAACATTTTTCCTGTTAAAGTTATCGTTATTGTGTAAAGACAAAGCAAAGGAAAGAGCATTATAGTTTTTAGAGGAAGTGTTACATGTTGATTTTAGAACGGTAGACATTTTGTTAAAATTTCCATCACATTCTTTAAATTCAAATTGTTCGTTTGTTTTTTCTTTTTCTTTTGGTATGGATATACTTATATTTTCATAATTTATGTCTTTAACAGCATCAATAATACTATTTTCGGATGTCTTAAATTTTTCTTCGTGAACTCTTTTAATATGTCGTTTGAATGAATATATATTTTGAAATTTTTTATAACAGTTTTGGTATAAACATACATAATATTCCAAGTTCTGTAAAATGTGGGAAGATTTAATATGCTTTATTAAAGTTTCCGAAGAGAAAAACAACTTGGAGTTCTTGTCACATATAAAGCACTCCATTTTAAAGACTTAGGTACGATTGCTTCAAAAAGGCATTTAACAATAGAAATTGAATTAAAGTCAAGAAAGTGAAGTGAAAAGGAATTGAATTGAATTGTAGGAAGTGAAGTGAAGGAGAAATTCACCTTTGTCTGCTACGATTGCAATTATGAGTGGTTGAACTGCTAAGCCCAGGTCTTCGTATTTCTTACACAACAGCTGTATCTTGCGAATATAGATACTAAGCTGCTGAATTGAAGTCGATAAAAAACGTATTGTAAATGCTTAAAAATGGCATTTGACAACAGAAATTGAATTGAAGTCAAGAAAGTGAAGTGAAAAGAAATTGAATTGAATTGCAGGAAGTGAAGTGAAGGAGAAATTTACCTTTGTCTGCTACGATTGCAATTATGAGTGGTTGAACTGCTAAACTCAGGTCTTCGTATTTCTTACACAACAGCTGTATCTTGCGAATATAGATACTAAGCTGCTGAATTGAAGTCGATAAAAAACGTATTGTAAATGCTTTAAAAAGGCATTTAACAATAGAAATTAAATTAAAGTCAAGAAAGTGAAGTGAAAAGGAATTGAATTGAATTGTAGGAAGTGAAGTGAAGGAGAAATTCACCTTTGTCTACTACGATTGCAATTATGAGTGAACTGCTAAGCCCAGGTCTTCGTATTTCTTACACAACAGCTGTATCTTTCGAAGATAAATACTACGCTGCTGAATTGAAGTAGATAAAAACGTAGGTATTGTAAATGCTTTAAAAAGGCATTTAACAATAGAAATTGAATTAAAGTCAAGAAAGTGAAGTGAAAAGGAATTGAATTGTAGGAAGTGAAGTGAAGGAGAAATTCACCTTTGTCTACTACGATTGCAATTATGAGTGGTTGAACTGCTAAACCCAGGTCTTCGTATTTCTTACACAACAGCTGTATCTTGCGAATATAGATACTAAGCTGCTGAATTGAAGTCGATAAAAAACGTATTGTAAATGCTTTAAAATGGCATTTGACAACAGAAATTGAATTGAAGTCAAGAAAGTGAAGTGAAAAGAAATTAAATTGTAGGAAGTGAAGTGAAGGGGAAATTTACCTTTGTCTGCTACGATTGCAATTATGAGTGAACTGTTAAACCCAGGTCTTCGTATTTCTTACACAACAGCTGTATCTTTCGAAGATAAATACTACGCTGCTGAATTGAAGTAGATAAAAACGTAGGTATTGTAAATGCTTTAAAAAGGTATTTAACAATAGAAATTGAATTAAAGTCAAGAAAGTGAAGTGAAAAGGAATTGAATTGTAGGAAGTGAAGGAGAAATTTACCTTTGCCTGCTACGATTGGAATTATGAGTGAACTGCTAAACCCAGGTCTTCGTATTTCTTACACAACAGCTGTATCTTTCGAAGATAAATACTACGCTGCTGAATTGAAGTAGATAAAAACGTAGGTATTGTAAATGCTTTAAAAAGGCATTTAACAATAGAAATTGAATTAAAGTCAAGAAAGTGAAGTGAAAAGGAATTGAATTGTAGGAAGTGAAGTGAAGGAGAAATTCACCTTTGTCTACTACGATTGCAATTATACGTGGTTGAACTGCTAAACCCAGGTCTTCGTATTTCTTACACAACAGCTGTATCTTGCGAATATAGATACTAAGCTGCTGAATTGAAGTCGATAAAAAACGTATTGTAAATGCTTTAAAATGGCATTTGACAACAGAAATTGAATTGAAGTCAAGAAAGTGAAGTGAAAAGAAATTAAATTGAATTGTAGCAAGTGAAGTGAAGAGGAAATTCACCTTTGTCCGCTCCAATGGCGATAATGAGTGGTTGAACTGTTAAACCCAGGTCTTCGTATTTCTTACACAACAGCTGTATCTTGCGAATATAGATACTAAGATGCTGAATTGAAGTCGATAAAAACGTAGGTATTGTAAATCCTTTAAAAAGGCATTTAACAACAGAAATTGAATTAAAGTCAAGAAAGTGAAGTGAAAAGGAATTGAATTGTAGGAAGTGAAGTGAAGGGGAAATTTACCTTTGTCTGCTACGATTGCAATTATGAGTGAACTGTTAAACCCAGGTCTTCGTATTTCTTACACAACAGCTGTATCTTGCGAAGATAAATACTACGCTGCTGAATTGAAGTAGATAAAAACGTAGGTATTGTAAATGCTACCTTTTTGGCGAAACGGTACAATTGTGTAGGGTTAATTATGAATTCAAAGTGTTTTAATGTTGGGAAATTTTTAAAAATATTAAAAAAAAAATATGACGAAATTTCTTTTTAAGCTAAAAAAAGCAAAATTATTTAATTTATTTTGAAAGCATTTCCAGTAGACTTTCTATGTTTGGATTGATTATATCACTTTTAAAATTATAAAAATAGTTTTCAATGAACGAGTACACATTTTTGCCTTCTTTTGGATATGAAAAATTCATTACATGAAAGATTTTGAATGTAATATCCATACATTTAAGAAATGAATTAAATTTATATAATATACCATCATAATAAGTATAGAAATGTTCTAATGCACCTTTGTCCGCTCCAATGGCAATTATGAGTGGCTGAACTGTTAAACCCAGGTCTTCGTATTTCTTACGCAGCTGTTCTATCTGGCTAACATACTGTTGAACTGAATTGCAGTGATGAGACATGACTCTTGGGCATCGCTGATGCTTGGCTTCCATTTGTACTTCTTTGTGCCCTTCTTTCCCACTGCCAGCATAGGGGGCTTCAAAATGGCGTGTAGTAGCAGAAATATTATGCAATCTCTTGAATCTAATAAAAGATAAAACAAAATAATAAAAGCATTTCATATTTATAACATAGAAATAGTTATGTTAAGCTAATGAAAAC
The DNA here is from genome assembly GCA_947049315.1 of Epistrophella euchroma. Taxonomy (NCBI): domain Eukaryota; kingdom Metazoa; phylum Arthropoda; class Insecta; order Diptera; family Syrphidae; genus Epistrophella; species Epistrophella euchroma. The sequence goes on along the minus strand of OX346245.1, from coordinate 57,865,968 downwards.
CTAGCGTTAAAGGAAAACTATCTTTTTCTCAAAATTAAAAGCTGTGAACAATAATTTATCAGATACGATTCAAGAAAATAAAATTCTTATTCCCAAACATATTTGAAGGGTCCAGGGAAAATCGGCACAAGTCCATTCAAAATGATTCCGAGAAAATAAAAATGAAGTTTACTTACATATACGCTAAATTATGTTTAGACTAATTTTTCTCAAAATTTTACATTACTAAGTGGTATTTTCTCTTATATTCAATGCTCCTATTGATTTGATTTTTTTTTGTAAAATGACCACTTTTTTCAAAAAGTTAATAGTGCATCATCATAGTAGTCAAAAAAAGCTACAAAATGTCATCATAAGTTTAATTTTGAAAAAAAATTGGACTTGTGCCGTTTTTCCCCTGGACCCTTGAATTGTTTGTTGAAAAGTTTGTTAATAAACGTTTTGGAGAGTTTAACTTTTCATCTTATGAGAATAAAGGTGATATTACATTGTCATATATATATGACCAATGCTAGTCATATAAAATATGGCACAATATTTGTATATATGACAAGTATTAATAGACTATGCCATATATGTATGCCATATAATGTTCACAAGCCTTTTCTTCAATTTTTGTTTACAAATATGAAACAGTTGCTACGAAAAATAAAATATTTAAAAAATACGATATATTTGACCAACCACGTTTCATTAAATCATATATTTTTTTTTTTTTTAAATTCAAAATAGTTCATGATAGTCATATATATTTTGTCATATAAATATGACTATCACACTTATATGACATTTTTGAGCCATATTTATTTGGCAAACTTGCCATATATATATGACAATGTAATATAACGTTAAGAACTTTTATATACCTACAGCAAATTTGAAATTATAATAAACTTTTATTTAAAAAGAATAAAGTTGCTAAGAAGGTGTTAAAATTAATAAGAAATACGTTCTCAGTAATTTTGCCCCTTCATCGTTTAGAAAAAAAAATAAAAATTCGGGAGTAAAAAAGAAAAATCTCTTACTTGCATTAATATCTTTTTTGAGCTCTTTTTTTTTTAAGTACGGAACAATTTTTTCAACAAATGAAGGCCACAAGTGTAGAAGATTCGAAGGGTTATCCTTTTTAGTTTTGTTGTAGTCAAAATCAACCTAAGGAAATGAAAATTAAACAAAATACATATTATAATAAAGCTCTCATTTTGACTTCCATAAAACTACTATTCAACAATGCAATTTATTTTCTTTATTTATAAATTTGATTTTGCCGGTGTATGGTTTGGCATACACATGAGATCCTTAAAGATTTTACGGAAGTATAATATATTTTAGTGTATTTGTTTTGAGTTTCTGTATTTTATTAAATTAACATACCTACAGAGTTTGTTTTAAACGATTTAACTACAAAATCATAGTTTTGAGTTACAAGCATTTTGAAGTTCAATAATTTGTTTTGAATATTTAAGTTATGTTGATTTCTATACGTATTGATGTTTTATGCAATAGGTTGAATTGATTTAAGCTAAATTGACATAAACAAACTGTTCTCTTCTTAATAACGACACTTTCATAAAAATCCTTCAAAGATTAATGCATTATTTTTGAAAAAATTTAATACTTTTGAAGCCAATTTAAGAAAGTATTCAAATTAGTTGAATCACTTATGGTTAATGCTTTTTATTATATTTTCAATAACTGTCTAAGATTATCTGATGAATTAAAATCTTTAGATACTACTATTAATATTTCATAAAGTGGACTCAAAGATATAAATAACCGTTCAATTTTAAATCAATCAAAAAGAAATACATATAACGGTAGTCATTGAATATAAAATCATTTGGTATGGACCTTAATGAATAAAGAATAATTCTCATCTTCTATAGGGAGTAGTTTAATTTGCTATAATTTGTATTATTATAAGTTAAATTATCCCACGGCTCTAATTTACCGTTTTATGCACTTGGTTACACAGCCAAAAAAGCTTTTCATTAAATCTGAAACAATTATTGCGTTCGATGTGATCGGATTAAATTATTTTTATTTGCTCGAGAACTTAAAAATTAAAGTGGTGTTTTAGTAAAAATAAAAATTATTACCCGAACTAAGTATTGTGCGCAAAAAATGCACAAAAAGGTATTTTCTTAAAACATGCTAGAATTTTTTAGGAAAATAGGTAGGTACCTAACCGACTTTACTCCGTGGTTACGTTAGCTGTCCCAAATGTCTGTGTGGTTTCAGACTTGTGTAATAAGATTCTCAATGAAGGTAAGCACTTTTGTCTCAGAAATGTAAAATTGAGTCGCTGTGCTAGTCAGACCCCTAAAGATAAATAGAACTGACAAAAAAGCATTTTAAACTATCTATTCTTTTAAATTTATTTATTTATGAACGAAATGAAATAGGTAAATGATTTTAATTATGAATCAGCAAACATTGTTATTCTTATAGATGACGAATATCTTTATCACGTAACAAAAAATTTATTTTGCTGTGTTCGGATTACATTGGAAAAAGAGTATAGTAAAATATTCTTAATAACGTTTTTGCTGATATCTCAAAATATGAAAAATGCGAGTTACCTAGTTCTTGCACTCAGGTGACAATATGTAAAGATTAAAATAAAAATATATTCTTAAAAGTAACTTGTTTTTATGGACACGAGTAACTTCGGGGTTTGGCTAGAGATATAGCTATTTCTATAGCCCTTAAAATAGCTATATCTCTAGCCAAACAAAAATAAAACGAACTAAAATATACCCAAAATTAATTCGTAAGCAATTGGTGGTAGCACCTTTAAGTTGTTGTTGTTGTTCAAAATTCAATGAAAATGACGGAATAAAGAATAGTCAAGTCTAATAAACTGACATTCTAGTATAAATAATACAATACAAATAATAATAATTTAAGCCTTAACTACATTGGCCATAAAAGTGAAAAAGCATAAAAATGAAATTTTTCAAACTCATTTTGGAATAGTGTTTCTTACTGAAAAACTTATAAAGCTTAATTTTTGGTTTAAAACAAAATGTGTATATTCTATTTCACAAAACAACTGCGCTAGTGGGAAAAAAATATGTTTACGTTTGTAATTGTGCAAAAAGTGGCCAATGTAGTTTAGGCTTGAAAACAAAAAAATAATAAAAATTAAGGCGAAGTACTCTCGGGTAGAACGAGTAGATAAAAATTATAATCTAGTACTATTCACAATCTACTCATGCTCTCATGCGCAAGAAATTAGCAGAGTAGGGGGCATGTGATTATGTTTAGATTTTTCATGCATATGAAAGTTGTTTTTAGTTTGCTAAAAACGAAATCGTGTTTTAAAAGAAACAAGCCGACAGTTACGGTCGTATTTAAAAATGTTGTCTAACTTTGGGTTTGCTAAGTATTAAAAATTTCTAGGAAAGTAGTCATTAAAACTTCGCCTCCCCCAAAAGATAACGGCTGTTATTAAGGACTGATTCTTTCTCTTGTATTATTGCTAATATTAATTGGAATAACAAAACTAACCTAAGTATATGCCTTAACCATCTACAAAATGATTTTTTTTAAGGCTTTGACAAAGTTAATGTTATCTTTTAACTGATGCCAATTAAAAATCAGTTTTTTCTTTTAATTTATTCAGAAATACATAATATGCATATCAAATTTTAATCATAAAAAAATAAAGTATTTATATAACTTCAACGTCGAAAACCATTTGTTTTTTCAACGTCTAACATACATTTGTTTAAGTCAGAAAGTGGACGAATATATGCAGTCATGTATGTACTGAGATTAAATTTGAAAGAAAATGAAATTTTACAAAACATATTGTTTTCTTATAAAAATGCCTTTCCCTCTTAAACTTGGGGAAAAACAAAACCCAATAAGATTTTTTTCTTGTCTGGACCACAACTACCTGCGAAAGATTTTATTGCTTCTTATTTGAATGAACATTTATAATTATTCAAAAATAGCAAATTAGATTAATCCAGTATTTACCATAGGAGATTTAAATAAAAACCTGAAAAACTCCAGAGAATTCTCTTTTCTAAATTTAAAACCGCTTTAAAACCATCAAAATATAGTAATCCAAAAAACAAATAAAAATATTTATACAGGCAGTTAGCAGCAAGAAAATGATAATTCTACCCCGAGAAACATTATAAGTATGTGATAGGAAAAGATTAAGACTAACCAGTGTATGTCCAAGAACATTTTTGAATAGCGGCCATCTTTCTAAAATGTTTTTCCCATTTTGTATGTCGTTTTGTCTAATCTCCATCACTTCGCTCCATTTTTTTTCTATCTCGGACCATGGTTCAATGTTATGGGCAAGCCATAGTACTTTTTCCTCTAATTCTTTTGGTAATATTTCAGGCTCTGGGGTAGGCGGAGCTGTTGCAGAAGTATTATCTACGATATCAGACGACATTAATTAATTTTAACAAAGCATCAACTTCAAGTAAGTAGATTTTTTAAACATTGGAATAAGAAATTAACAAAAATTGGCAACCTGAAACATAGGTGGTTGAAATTTAAGTATCACTTTTTGTGTTTTGGCTGAACCTCAAAAACATAGACTGTTAAGAGTTAACATAATTATATCTTTGAAGTGATACCAGGGTTAGGTTATTTTAGTTCAAACTATTTACGGTCGCATTTATAAACGTTTTCCAACTTCGGACAGCCACCATCCAAGTTATACATAGTCAAGTTTAATAATTGTTGTCTTAGGTTTATAAAGACAACGGAGTCGTTTGCATAAGCCTTTACTAATGTGACATTTTATTTTATTAAACATAGCATATTTGGTTAAACATAGCATATTTGCAACAACTTCTAACTGCTAAGACTCTGTAAAAATCTTATAATTTCGGCTGTTAAAAAAGTAAAAAAAGAACAAAATAATTTCGATTCCTTTAAAAAAACGATTTGTTTAAAAAATCGATTTTTCTGGATAAAATTTCTTCTACTGAAAGAAAAATATCGATTCTGTTTAGACAAGAACTCGAATTTTTTATTGATTATGATTTCGGTGACAATGTCTCTATGAAAGACACGATTTAAAAAAAAATAAGTTATTTGGCGGGTATACTGTATATATGTATAATGTAGATGAGTTATTTATTTACTCAAAAATACCTGTGTTTTCAAATTGTGTTCTGCTGCTTCTTTTAAGCTTTCTGATTTTTATCCTCGCGTTAACTGCTCTATCATGTGATTTTCCTGTCGGATTAAGCCCTTGACCACGTTTCCGTAAATAATATTGCTTGAAAGAAATTAAGTAAAAGTATTGTTTGCACTTAAAAAAAGACTTAAGAAGCTGGAATCCTTAAAAGACCAGTATTTCTCAAGCTAATTTGCACCTTAGAATAAAGAGAACCATTTTGCGATCGATGTAATCGTTTAATGTAAATATTCAGATTCAAGCTTAATGGCAATAAAAGCAGAGCAAACTTGCAAAGTACATTAGCAGCTGGAAAACTGAAGTTTATTCCAAACCAAAACAAACAAAAAAATGTCCTAATCTTACTGCATTCAAATGCTTATAAATTTTATTTAAACTGTGCTAAATGTTTTCGATATCAAGCATGAATCTTGCAAATACGATTATAGTAACATATAATGAGGTCTTCAAAAAAATAATGGACTGGGATCTTTTATATGTATTTTAAGAAAAATTAAATTCAAGACTTTGAACTTTTTTTTATATTACTTAATCTTAATTATTTTTTACATTTTTAAGTCCATCATCAAACCATTATTATTCTGAAAGCTTCATAGCAGATACATGATTCATCAATCCCAAAAACCAACATGATGGAAATTGCTTACTCTGTTTTCTGAAGGAAAAATTTCTTGAATTATATCAACCGCATTTTCAATATCCTTCATTTTTATATCTTGCATGTTTGACTCAAAGTTTTCAATTATAACTGAGATCAATGTATTTTTATGCGCTTCGTCAAGAGCATTTTCCTTTTTATAAAAATTGAGGACATCTAAACCTTTTTCAGTACTACTGAGAAGTTCTGTAAGTGTGTTGCTGTTAAAATTTTCAAGTGAAGCATAAGAAGTCGATGGAGAATAGACAGATTTTTCAGTTGAATGAGATGGACTTCTTGATAAATAATTCCATTCCATCAAATGGCATTTGCAGTTTTGACGAAAAAAACTTGAAGCCTAAATATTAACAAAATAAGAAAATCGATTTTTAGTATAACAATAGGTGCTTTTATAAACGCATGGTTACGAAATGCAAGTTTAGTTACAGAAACTCAAAAATACACTTTTTATACGTTTTGAGTTTCAAAGTATTTATCGTAACTGACTTTTACCTGACTAAAAAGGTTACATAGTGAACACATGTTCCTTTTGTTATTTTCTAGTTATCTTAAATTGATTTCAAATTTATTAAAAAAAAAAAAGAAAACAAACAAGATATACCAATATTGGATAGAGTTCAAAAAATTACAAAATGATTGATGGGATACCATCAGCCTTTTACCTGCACTTACAAACTTATGAATATGAAATCAAACTTTTTATTTCAATGAAGAAAAGAATATCCTAAAAATGCATTGAGAACAAAGGCCAGCACGCTTTTAAATGTTTTAATTTTTTTTAATAATTTAGTTTATTTTATTTTTCTTAGTGCATGTTTTCAAGAAGTTTGTTGCTTAACTACTTTTAACTCCGTAAAGTGATAAGCCATTTGAACACTTATTTTGTATTGGTAAATCTTACTAAAAAGAGTTGATTCAAATAAAATTATTTTCATCTAGTCAGAGCAAAAAAATGGATAGCAAAAGGAACCATACACTTTAAAAGCACCACACACTTGAATGTTTCTTTTTCATATACCATACAAAAAGAATTTAAGTGTCTTAAATAAAACATTTTTCCACACTCTTCAAAACTTGAAGTGTAAAAATTCTATTTGCTTAGACATAAGATAAAGAATTACATTCAAATTGTGTTAAAATTGAAAATGAAAACCCACATCTTTGCGCCAGGCATTTAAATGATATTTAAACTTTGCTCTTAATCCCAAAAACGGACGTGGAAATAAATCTTTTATCTCAGATTCTGTTGATAGTTTTAAACTTTCAAGGTCAAAACCATTTTCTATTGGGTAACAAATTTTAGTTAATACCTTATATGAAATAAGAATACTCGTAATAGTAATAATAATAATAATAATCTTACCAATAATACGTTTATAAACCCATTCATCGAATCCAAATTTGTTACAAACAAGGTCCTTTATTTTTAGATTTTCACGAGCGTTATTGCATTCGTATGTAATAGTTACTGTGTTGTCTTCATTTTCATTCAAAAATGAAGTTTCTCCGTTTTCTTCAGGAGTGAATTGAATCGTGTCATCAGTGTTATTCTGTTCCTCGTATTCAATTATTTCTACAACAGATGATTCGTTTTCTTCAGAGCTCATTTTTTTATTGTTCTATGCCCTAAATGTAAAAATAGTGTAAACAAAAATAAATGTTAGTGTAAAGAAGATACAGGGTGATTATTCGTGAACTCAACCTACTGATTTTTCCACATCAGGTCTTAGTCTTAAAGGGCTTAAAGCAGCAAGCTTCAGCTTACGACTAACAATAAGCCGCACTAGATCATCATTGTGCAACAATTAAAATCCAAAATCTAAGTCCTATAATTTTTCTAAGTCTTTTTCCCGAAGAAAAAAATATTGAACATTTTTCTAAGTCCAAAAATTTTTCTAAGTCTTTTTCCCAAAGAAAAAATATTGAAAACTTTTCTAAGTCCAAAAATTTTTCTAAGTCCTAAAATTTTTCTAAGTCTTTTTCCCGAAGAAAAATTATTGAAAATTTTTCTAAGTCCAAAAATTTTTCTTAGTCTTTTTCCCAAAGAAAAAATATTGAAAACATTTCTAAGTCCAAAAATTTTTCTAAGTCCTAAAATTTTTCAAGTCTTTTTCCCGAAGAAAAATTATTGAAAATTTTTCTAAGTCTTTTTCCCAAAGAAAAAATATTGAAAACTTTTCTAAGTCCAAAAATGTTTCTAAGTCCAAAAATTTTTCTAAGTCTTTTTCCCGAAGAAAAATTATTGAAAATTTTTCTAAGTCCAAAAATTTTTCTTAGTCTTTTTCCCAAAGAAAAAATATTGAAAACATTTCTAAGTCCAAAAATTTTTCTAAGTCCTAAAATTTTTCAAGTCTTTTTCCCGAAGAAAAATTATTGAAAATTTTTCTAAGTCTTTTTCCCAAAGAAAAAATATTGAAAACTTTTCTAAGTCCAAAAATTTTTCTAAGTCCAAAAATTTTTCTAAGTCTTTTTCCCGAAGAAAAATTATTGAAAATTTTTCTAAGTCCAAAAATTTGTCTTAGTCTTTTTCCCAAAGAAAAAATATTGAAAACTTTTCTAAGTCCAAAAATTTTTCTAAGTCCTAAAATTTTTCTAAGTCTTTTTCCCGAAGAAAAAATATTGAAAACTTTTCTAAGTCAAAAAAGTATCAACTGACTATCAGTGAACTGTAGGTGTTTTATTTAAAGTACGAACCCCATACAACTAACTGATTGACTGTCAAAAAACAGAATACTAAAATCAAAATGCTGTAAAAATCTAAGTATTAATTAAATTTATGGTACCTAATTACATTTTTTGTGAAAATTACGCCTTTTTTGTAGTGCTAATTGTACCCACAATTAACGTTCTTGCTTTAACTCTATGTTATATTCCCATTTATCAGGACTTTAAATCACAAATCTAAAAACTACGAGGCACCCATGAGCAAATATATCTTAGAAAAGAGAATCAAGAGTAGTTTTACCATTAATATAAATAAATACCTTTATTTTTCCCTTGTTCGTTTTTTGCAAAAACTTTTCTTTTCATTTTTTTACCTAAAATATTTTATTCACTTTTCCTTTTTAATTTGAGTTTAAGCGACGCACACTACTGCCTTGAAAACCTCTTATAATAAATAATACGAAAATAAAAATCACTTGGAACCCATACGCAAATATTTCTTATAGAAAAGAGAACCAAGATTATTTTTACAATCAATACAAATACCTTTGATTTTGTATATTGTTGGTTTTTTCAAAACCTTTTCTGCAATAGTTTTTTTTTGTCTTTTATTCTTATATATTCACTTTTATTTTTACTTTTTATCTTTAAAGTACGAACCCCACGCAACTGACTGATTGCCTGTCAAAAAATTGAATACTGAAATCAAAATGCTGTACAAATCAAAGTATTAATTATACTAATGGTATTATTACATTTTTTGTGAAAATTATGCCTTTTTTGTAATACTAATTGTACCCACAATTAACGTTCTTGCTTTAAATCTATGTTATATTCCCATTTATCAGGACTTTAAATCACAAATCAAAAAATTACGTGGAACCCATGAGCAAATATTTCTTAGAAAAGAGAGTAGGTTTACCATTAATATAAATAAATACCTTTATTTTTCTCTTGTTTGTTTCTTGTTTCTTGCAAAAACTTTTCCTTTCATTTTTTTTTACTTTTATTCTAATTTTTATTCACTTTTCCTTTTTAATTTGAGTTTTAGCGACTTATACTACTGCCATGAAAACCTCTTAATAAATAATACGAGAATAAAAATCACTTGGAACCCATACGCAAATATTTCTTATAGAAAAGAGAACCAAGTGTATTTTTACCATCAATGTAAATACCTTTATTATTTCATTGTTTGTTTATTTCAAAACCTTTTCTGCAATCATTTTCTTACTTTTATTTTTATTTACTTTTCTTTTTACTTTTTAGCTTTAAAGTACGAAGTCGATGCAACTGAATGATTGAAAACTAAACAAAATGCTGTCACTTTAGGACAAAATCAAAGAATTAATGGTATATACCATTTAATTAATGGGATTATTACATTTGTGGTGCAAATTGCACCTTTTTGTAATATTTAATAGTATACACCATTAAAACAATGGGATACTACATTGAGAATTCTCATGTGCGTGTCTATATATATATATATATATGTATATATGAAGGATGTAAAATATGCATGATTTCTTAATGTTAATCGAGTTTTTCAATTAATTTATTTCATTTAATAGTTAACTTTTCTTTATTTTTAACTTTCTTGCATTAAATATATGTAATATTCTCATTTATTAGGACTTTAAAACACAAATCTAAAGACCACGCGGAACCCCTGACCAAATATTTCTTAGAAAATATAACCAATAGTAGTTTTACCATTAATATAAATAAATACCTTCATTGTTTACCTTGTTGGTTTGTTGCAAAAACTTTTCTTTTTGTTTTTTTTACTTTTATTTTAATTTTTTTCACTTTTTCTTTTCAATTTGAGTTTGGCGACGCACGCGACTTGAACACTTGAACACTAATACAAAAATCAAAATGGAGGCCATCTTTTGCACTCTGCAAAATGAACGCGGTCAAAGATTAAGAGCATTGAATGCACTTTGCAAAATGAGTGCGATTAAAGCTTTGACACGTAGCTTATATGTAAGGTTGAAAGATCGAGTTGAAAAAGGGTTGAATTTTCTATGAGTTGGGCGATGGATTATGAGTTGTGTGGAAATAAAATTGGTTGATATTGTCAGACAAACTGATGTTCACAATTATTTTGATATTTACTGATAGTTATCAAACTGAAGTTAACCATCGAATGCAATAATGAAACTCAATGTGAATTTTGAAGTCAAAATGTTCCCGTTCAGAGAATAAACCAAAGAATTAATGGTACATACTATTAAATTAATAGGGTTCTTATAATCATCATTACATTTTTGGTAAAATTTGCGCCATTTTCAGTAAAATTAATAGTATACACAATTCAAACAATGAGATTGTAGATTGAGCGTTTTATATCAAAAGTGCAAATGCAGGTTTTACTTCGCAAAAATGTAAATGTAAATCGTAGTTTTCAAATTTATAATTACATTTATTAGAGTAATATTTTGAAATTTTTTGCTTTAAATCTTTTATATTTTCATTGATCATACAAATATAAAAACCACGCGGAGCCACTTAACAAATAATTCTTAGAAGAGAGAACCTAGAGTATTTTTACCATCAACATAAATACCTTTATTATTCCTTGTTCTTTTTTTTCGGAACTTTTTGTCAATTGTTTTCTTATTCCTGGTTTTATAACTAAATCAAAGCAAAGCACTCAAAGATAAAATATCAATGAATGCATTCTACAAAATTAAGGCATTCAAAGTTTTAGGACATAGTTGAATTTTGTATGCAAGGTTGAAAGTTGAATCAGACGGTAGATTCTGAGGACCAGTTGAACAATCGTGGTTCAAATTTTGATCCGTGGCTCAGGAATTTTAATTCACAGATTTCGGCGGGTTAACTGAGGTTCAGCGGTGGTTCAAGGTTCAAGTATGTGATAATAGCCGAGTAATTGCCGGAACTATCCTTAAATCTCAGTTAATCCGCCTAAGGACCAGTGGTACAATCGTGGTTTAAATTTTGATCCGTGGTTCAGGAATTTTAACTCGCCGATTTTGGCGGGTTAACTGAGGTTCAACGATGGCTCAAGGTTCAGATATGCACTAAAAGCCAATTAAATGCCTGAACCATCGTTGAACCACAATTAATCCGCCGAAATTGGTGAGTAAATTCCTGAACCACGGATCAAATATTTGTACAACTGGCCCTAAAAGCCAATTACATGCCTGAACCATAGTTGAACCACAGTTAATCCGCCGAAATTGGTGAGTTAAAATTCCTGAACCACGGATCAAATATTTGTACAACTGGCCCTAAAAGCCAATTACATGCCTGAACCATAGTTGAACCACAGTTAATCCGCCGAAATTGGTGTTAAAATTCCTGAACCGCGGATCAAATATTTGTACAACTGGCCCTAAATCGGTGAATTAAAAATCCTGAACTACGGATCAAATCTTATCCTATGATTGTACAACTGGCACTGGCCAGTTCTACAAACGTGGTTCAATATTTAATCCGTGGTTCAGCAAATTTAATTTGCCGATTGCATCGGATTAATTGAGGTTCAACGATGGTTCAAGGTTCAAGTATATGTGATTATAGCTAATTACATGCCTGAACCATCGCTGAACCTCAGTTAATCCGTCGAAATCAGTGAATTTAAAAATCCTGAACCACGGATTAAATTTTTGTACAAATATTTGATCCGTGGTTCAGGAATTTTAACTCACCAATTTCGGTGGATTAACTGTGGTTCAACGATGGTTCAGGCATGTAATTGGCTTTTAGTGCATATTGGAACCTTGAACCATCGTTGAACCTCAGTTAACCCGCCGAAATCGGCGAGTTAAAATTCCTGAACCACGGATCAAGATTTAAACCAGGATTGTACAACTGGCACTTAGCGTTTTTTATGTTTTGCTATAGAGTTTGTGATGGTTTAGGTAGCAATCCTTAAAATACTAACGTTATACTTATAGGAATACAAACAACAAACATTGGATTGCCATTGTGATGAATGAGGAGAGCTAAAGGCTTAACTACATTCAAGACTTTTTGCAAAAAGTACAAAAGTGAAAAACTAAAACATGCGCTAGAAATGCCTGTGTGCGAGAAAGCAGGCGAAAATAGTGTTTGATATATCATTTCAGACTGATACTACAGATAAAACATAATTTTTTCGCACACAGGCATCTCTAGGCATATTTTTGCTCATCACATTTTCACTTTTTGACCTACTTTTTGCAAAAAGTTTTTGATGTAGTTAAGCCTTAAGCGTGAAGTTTCCTGTTCATATATTTTTACATGCGTTTAAACTCTATAAGATAATGTGGAGTAGTAGTACACCTTTTATCTTCATTTGGTGTAACTTGTGTTAAAACTCTCGATTGGGATAGTAGAAAAAGGCTTTAAACTTTTAGTTGCGTAAATTTTGTGTCGTATGCGACGCAATTTCTCTTAAATAATGAATCATAGTTTGTACCATCTGTCCATTTAAATATATGTTTTTGAAAATTTCATATTCTGGATTAATTTAGGTTTTTGCATTGAATGTCACAAAGCGTAGTACACATTATTGATCACAATGACGGTTTTGCTCATAACTGATAATGTATTCAGCTCTATAGAGCTTTTCTAAAAATTGTCTTTGTCTATTCTCTTTCTAATTTTGATCGTAAAAACTAAAACAAAATGGAGACAAATCCTGGAACGTAGAAAATTTGTCTACAATCTACAATCTTTAAATTTTTTTTGCTAATTTCACTCTGAAGTTTGCAGAAATTCAGAATTAGATTTTTTTAAGGAAAACTAATGTACAAACAAATTTCATGCTATTAAATGTCAACGGAATTAGGGTGTGTTTGATCGATATTGTGGACCATTAACCATTCACGAGTCATCAGTCAGCGGTCATTCAGTTCAATTTTGCTTGTTTAGTTAATTTTTTATAATATTGAAACTGCAAGGTAAGAGAGCGCACTTGACGAAACAGCACTACAACAGAATTTCACACACCGGAAAATTAATATTTGTATGAAATTGTATGAGATATATTGGACTAAGCGATCTGAGTTGAGAATTTTCATTTGACTGAAGGCCAAAAAAACTGATTTCATATACAAAAATGTCCTCCGTGCTCGATAATATGTGTACCGCGCTTAAATCAATGTAAACTATCGATCACTAATGACAGTCCGCTGACTGTCATTCAATATCAAAATTTATTTTGAGCATCAGTTTGCCTGACAAACCATCAAAGAGAGTGTACACACTATCAATCGTGAGCAAAACTGTCATACCTGATCGATAATGTGTGCCACGCCTAAAGGAGACGGCGAAAATGGAAGGTTTGACAGTTCATAAAAAAAGATGTGTCAAACCAAATTTCTTAATGAAAACGAAGCGTTCCTTCATAATTTGTTGAAATTCTTATCAAAAGCTTGATGCACTGTGGTTTTTACTCAGGAACACCCTATTCATAAACTATACCAAATTTGTAATAACAATAGGGTGTACTATTAAATCAATAGTAAAAACTATTAAATCAATAGTAAAAACTATTAAATCAATAGTATATCTTATTAAAACAATATTGTGTACTATAAGTAATGTTATAAATACTATTAAAACAATGGTGGCAAGTTATTAAAACAATGGGATAGAAGATAATGTCAGCAAATCTAATCACAGGGTGCATATCAAAAAATTCCATGTTGAGTTAAATCATGGTGAGCAACAGACCACCAAAAGTAAGGATTTAATACGTTTTTTTTAATTGTTGACTTATTTGACGTTTCTTTTTTTGACATCTGTTTATCTATTGTCTGCAACTTTTTTCATTTGGAATAAAATTTCCATTAAAACAAAAAATTTCTAATTAATCTTTAGCGAGCATAGCTATATGTATTTTTTATGAATGTTAGAGTGATTCTATTGGGTTCACATTAGTTTGAGTTTCACCAGAATAAGTTGGATTCATATGGATTTGAATGGTTTCATCTTTTTGCAACTTAAGTGCCTGTTTACATTGTATTTTTGACGAACGGTGCATCCAGTGAGATGGGTAGATTTTGTGTGAGTAAGAAAGAGAAGGGTTAATTCCACCCAAATTACGCCGATGCGCCAGTTTCAATAAATGTTTTCGGATTGAGCACGAAGAATTTTTTTTGTGTGAGTGAGAGATACATGGTTGTTAAGAATGTGAGATAGGGATGGGTAGATTGAAATGAAAGGATTTTTTCACTATAATGTAAACACGAGGACCATTTTGATGAACGAAAATATGCTTCATCAAAAATACAATGCAAACAGGCACTAAAGACTGCGTGGTACACATTATCGATAATGATCTACTTTATGATGTTACGACACCATACCATTTACTCGGTTTACACGGATTATCATGTTTGTCCAACATCTATATGGTTGAAATGTTTGAGGCAGACGGAAAATAATGACACTTTTTTTCAGATAATCTGCCATATATAAAAAAAAAATCTCCCCCAAAAGCTCATTTGTGCTTTTTTCTTGAGAAATTTTGTCCGTCTGTCTTGACCAACATCTTTTGATATTAGGTATGGTATGGTTTGACAAACAAGTTTTCAAAATATTTTGAAACCGGCATTAAGCTGTTGTTTTTGTGTTTCAACGGTCAAACAGCAATGGTTGTCAAACCATGTTGTCAAACATACATGCTAATCATTGCGTTAACCCCCTATTTCTCTTTTGGTTTTTCTCCTTATTGCAAGGCTCCTTTCAAACGTTGTGATTTCAAATGAAAGTTTACTTTCATCTAGTGAAAAGATGTCATCTCTTTGCACTCTTTACTCCTCTTAATTAAATGAAGTTTGCAGAGTGGACGACGGAGGCGAAATCAAGCATTGTTAATTTTAAACACATTTATATTTTGACCTTAGATATACTATTGTATTAATGGTATACACTATTAACACAATATATTTTTTTTTGCTGCAAAAAAATTTAATTACATGTTACTATTAAATTAATAGTAAAATACCATTGAACTAATGGGACGCAGTATTAATATCTTGTTTTTGTTAATGGTACTGACACTATATTTAAAATTAATGGTGTTGCACCATTAAGCCAATGGTACGTTTTATTACATATTAATGGTGGAATACTATTAAATCAATAGTATTTCCCATTAAACTGTATGCCGCCTTTTTTGTTTGGAATAATAGTATTGATCCTATTATATTAATGGGATACACCATTAATTCAATATTTTTTTTTCATTTTATATTTGGAATAATAGTATAAATCCTATTGTACTAATGGGATACACTATTAACATAATATATTTTTTTTTGCTGCAAAAAAATTTAATTACATGTTACTATTAAATTAATAGTAAAATACCATTGAACTAATGGGACGCAGTATTAATATCTTGTTTTTGTTAATGGTACTGACACTATATTTAAAATTAATGGTGTTGCACCATTAAGCCAATGGTACGTCTTATTACTTGTTAATGGTGGAATACTATTAAGTCAATAGTATTTCCCATTAAACTGCATGCTGCATTTTATATTTGGAATAATAATAATAATAATAGTATAAATCCTATTATATTAATGGGATACACCATTATTTCCATATTTTTTTTTTTTTCATTTTATATTTGTAATAATTAGTATAACTCCTATTTTATTAATGGATTCACTGTTACTTAATATGTATTTTTTTTTTCAGAACAAATTAATTACATATTTAGAATAATAGTATAGATCCTATTGTATTAATGGGATGCACCATTAACTCAGTATATTTTTTATAATTGTTCAATAATATATAACATGATCACATTAATTCAATAGGATATACTATTAATTAAATATTAAAACAATTGTACGTGTTATTTAATTTGTCCGAAAAATTAATAGTATTTATTTATTAAATTAATGGTGTGCCATATAATTTAATTCAGTTTCGAATTTTCGAAACAATGTGATGTGACCACATTGATTTAATGGGATACACCATTGATTTATTATGTTTTTGTGGTTTCATTACTGTTTAATTACATGATACTATTAAAACAATAGTACATCCTATTAATATTAATAGTATAAGTCCCATTAAATCAATAGTATTATCATGTTTTATTAATGGTGTGTACTTTATTTCAATTAATATTGTCGAAGTTACTAAATTAATAGTAAAATACCATTGAACCAATGGGATGCAGTATTAATATGCTGTTTTTTTAATGGTATCGACACTATTGATAATTAATGGTGTTGGCCCATAAAATCAATAGTACGTCCTATTACTTATTAATGGTGGAATATTATTAAATCAATGGTATTTCCCATTATTTCAATAGTGTTCGTCCTATTAATAGTAATAATATCAATACCATTGTATTAATAGGACAAAAACCATTGATTTTACTATAATACCATTGTTTTCATAGTAAAATACCATTGATAAGCGTCCCATTAAAACAATGGTGGTCCCATTGACCAATCAATGGTATATTTTTCCCTGAGTGTGATAAGAGGAGTTAAAAACTAGCCAAAATATCCTGATCAGCTGTACCGAAGCAATGGAACGACTAGATAAGGATCTAATAACTACCAACGACGAATACGAGAGAATACCTAATTACATAATTACTGATGATACTTACTGATAGCATGTTATAAGTTTAAAAATATTTTGAGGAAGACCTAACGCCATATTATTCACTCGATACATCCAGATTTAAACTTAAATCCAGATGAATTTACATTGAATTTGTATGATTTACATTCAGATTTAAGTTTTAATCTGGATGTATTGATTGAATAATATGGCCGCTACATATGTAAATAGAAATACATAAGCACATAAGTATACAAAAAAAAATCAGCAAACTTATTCTTCGTTTATTCTTACAAACAAAAGAAGGAAGCTGGAAGATGTTTTCATGTCCAAAAACCTTGATGACCACTTCAAATTTTAATACACTATAGATACACCCTTCCTCTCTCAGTTGGTAAAGATTAAACTTTCTTTCCGCGTTTCATATTTTTTTACGAGTTCTATTTCCATATCACAATCGATATCTCATTTCAGTGATAAATGGAACGTGAAATTATTTTATGAATTTTTCATCCTATCCGATCCTGTCCTTGTTTTAATTTTTCTTGCGAATATAAATTCGAGTTTTAAATAAGGGAAGTATCTTGTGATTGTGACATTAAACTAGGCTCCATATCTGAAGATCTCAAAAAACATTTGACATTTTTTTTCGTTATCGACAATGCGATGGGGAGACTGTCATTGGATTCTGTTTTATTGTGTAGGGTTTATTGAGTGCAAGGTATGTGTACTTATTGTTCAGTAGTTCTTCGCTTTTGTTTAAACTTTCTATTTACATTTTGGAGCAAATTATCTTTCGCATGAATGCGGATGTGACAGTTTGGAGGACGACTTCTTTGCATTCTTAATAAGGCAAATATAAGACAACTTTGTCGCATAGCAAAATAATGTGCTTTGGTAATAGCTGTCTAAAACGAGAAAAAGGGAAAGTGAGATTGAGAACATGGGGAATTGGGGATCACAGTTCAGTGATTGTTATCACGTTTGACACTTTTCAAGTGAGAAAATACCTACATACAAACATATTCTAAATTAACGATGACGTAAAAGCAAAGTCAAGTTTTAATTACACCGAAAGCGAGAGAAGATAGCGGGTAGATTTATTCAAGTCACGATAAATCAGATGATGTGTCTGCTTGTGGTGGAGCAGAGTTGTCTCATCAGTAAGGAACTTCATGCATTTAAAAACCACAACCTCTTTGAATGCGAATTGGGTGTGAAAAGATTTTAGATGAGGACGCGAGGATGATGATGGAAGGCTTTATGACCCAGATTTATAAGGGTGTAGGTATACCATTTTTCGTCTTTTATTAATTTTACACCCGAGTAAGTAAGGAATTAAAATCACTTCTGGATGTAGACATTTTTGAACGAAAACCTTAAACAGTTAAACTATTAAGAATAAAAATGGATTAAGAGAACGAATGTACCTACCTAGAATATAATGTATGAATTATGTATAAATACATAAGTTGGAATTTTATTTTAGATTTATGTTAATTTAAATTTATCTACTTTCATACCGCCATATTATTCACTCGATACATCCAGATTTAAACTTAAATCCAGATGAATTTATATTGAATTTGTATGATTTACATCCAGATTTAAGTATTAATCTGGATGTATTGAGTGAATAATATGGCCGATAGACTTAAAATGATATCGAAAAATGTTAAATTCCAGGTTAGGTAGGTAGAAAGTTGGCCCTAGCTAGCTTGTTCGTTTATAAAGAATCACGGACATATAGCATAATGGTTACCAAATTCGACGGCTTCGGTGATGTAAAAATTCGAACGTTGCACCAGTTTTTAACAACATTTTTTATTACGTTGATATTTTTCGACTGACCTAAGGAACTGATCACATAAGTAAATTACATCAGCGACTTAACGCTTCGAAAATGGTGCTGGCTTTTGGTTAAACTTCTCCAAATATTACATTAATGCATGCAAAATTTGTGTTAGCTGATATTTTGATAAGATCTGCAACTATTCTCTGGCCCAAACAACTTGTCATACACCAATACTAAAAATGTTCGTGAATTAACTCATGTCAAATTGTGTGAGATGCGCTGTCAAGTCGTGTGGGATGAAATTTCATATTTTGTTTCCACACTATGACGCTGATTACACGATTCTTTTTTTCGGTTGTTTCGTCTTTCGTTATTTTGACAGATATGGTGAGGGGTGTAGAAATGTAAGGGGAATGAAGTAACGAAAGCAGGAATGAAAATTTCAAGACTTTTTCTGGTTGAACATTTGACGTTCTGGTTTGACAACCGATTAGTGATGAGCGATGATGGCAATCGATGTAACCGGGATTCGTTATTCAAAGTAAAACATCGATACATATTTCAGTATCGATTTCTTGATAAATTACATCGACCATACAAGAAAATAGAACCATGCAAACAAAATAGTTTGTTTAAATCAAATGCAAAGAGAGAAAGTTCACAAAAATATTTGTTGTTTTCTATCAAGTTGTGTGTTCTTTCAATAAGAAAATTGTCATGTGAAAGCATATTGTAATTTAATTAATCTGTTATAATTTATTGAATTTATGGATTTAAAAAAAAAATGACAAAAGTTCATTAAGTACTATTTCATGGAAAGGGAATAAGGATAATTTTAATACCCAAAGGAGTTAGCAGAGTTCAGCAAAGAGGGTGCGTAATAACTAGTTATAAATCAGGTACAAATTCCAAATTATGTCAATATAAACTTTTTAACCACGACAATAAATGTTCACACCAAAGTTAGTCTAAAAATGTTTTTTTAATAAAACGAGTGTGGCTCCCAAATGGTTGAAAAAAACCACAACACAGGTTGGCGAAGTCGACAATTCACATAGGTTTCAATACAAACAATCGATAACAAGCATGAAATTCACGTCTATTTTTCGCGCTTAGATAAGAAGTCGAAAATTCTCTGGGCTTTTGTAAAAGTACTTAGCTGTTATCGCATTAAACACGTTAACTGTTAAGTCGTGTTTTTTTTTATAAAATTTCCTTTGGGGATTGGGGAAAACATACGTGGTGTGGTAAAATCATTTTTCAGGTTATGGTGGTATATTTTATGAGTTACTGAAGAAGTAAATGTTTTGATAGCTTTTTGTTGGTGTGATTTACATGTAAGAACTTAGCTTAATATGAAAAATGTCTACATTTGTACAAAGAAGAAGCCTATGCTTTAGTAGCTTTAATTTTTTAACTTTCCAAAATGTTATCAAATCATTTTTGTTTATTAATTAAAATATTGAAGATTTAATGGAAGAAAGTAGTTTATAAATTTTGAAAGACACCAATATTATTTTACGTTTTAAATCAAAAACACGTTTTGAAAATTTTAACTTATTTGGTCCTTAAAATAGAAAAGGAAGAAGTATTTCCTTTGTTTTCAAGTATCGATTTCGAAAAATACCGATGTTTCGGTTCGATAAATGTGTGTGCCGATTTATCGCTGAGAATCTTTCAATATGGCTCATCCCTAAAATCAAAGCATTATGCGAGGAACTTTTAAACTTTAAATTATAAGTTTTAACATTGCTTTTCATTGTTAAATAGGGTATACTTTTGAACAAGAAGTGATTAAACTCCTTTTTTAATTATTATTAATGTTTATTTTCCAATAAATCTACCGCGGAGATTCTGAATGTCAAAATAACGAAACAAGTCTCACGAATGTAAAAAAGAATCGTGTAATCACGAGGATACGTACCTGTCAAAAAGACGAATAACGAAACGAACGAAAAAAAGAATCGTGTAATCAGGCTCTATTATGTAGGTACATGATTTACTTCCCACTTTTTTGACATGTGTTAGTACTCATTGGGGTAGTGTGAAAGAGCTTTTACTAATACTCAGTACCAATTTGACAGCATCAGGTCTTAGTACTTTTGTAAAAAAAAGGTACTAGTTGATTTTGAGGAGCTAGCTAATACCATGTCAAAACTATAACTAATATTCGGTACTAAATTGATAGTACTAAGGCTTACTACTTGTATGAAAAATGAGTTGATAACGATTGGAGTACTAGCTTCAGTACTATTAGGTATTAGCGTTCTTAAAGCATTGCACAATAATTTTTATAAATTTATCAACATACTTTTCATTATAAAATAAATTATTAGAATTTCTTATATATGTTATTTTATTTTAAAATAAAAATAAATAAATTTGATGGCACAACAGCTCATGAAGAACCATTCCTGTGTGCGTGTTTCCAGGAATGGAGGGGACCTACAGTTTATTGCCGAATCCGAACGGCTAACGAGCGGCACTTTTCTGTGACAGGAGATACTCTTGGAGGATTTGTCAATTCCTCGCAAGAGGCAGTAGCCGTTTTTTCTTTAAATAAATAGTTGGCGAGGCTGGGGATCGAACCTTAGACCTCCGGCATGACAGTCCATCGCACTAACCATCACGCCACGGCTACTATTATTTTATTTTACTAGAATTTAAATAAATACTAAAATATTCCATAAACTTAAAATACATTTTTATTAATCAATGATTTGAAATATTCCTTCTTAGGTGTATCTAACTGTCAATTATCCAGACTTATTCCTTATAAAAGTCATTTAAATAATTCATTTAACTTCATCCTCTATTTCTGATTGTGTATTTTAAATTAATTTTTTTTTTATATTTCCATGAACCATATTGTTGAGTTTTTACGATATATTTCAATGCAAAATTATTATTCACGACCACATCGGTAGGTGTGTAAAAGCTTCTATATAAAATTTGAATAAATACATTTATTTGCCTTATCTACCAAACACTGTTGCGAACCCTAACCTTTCTAAGATAGACGTACATAATATGTATGTCTAGGGGATATTCTTTCGTTTAAAATTCATAGGATATTGCAAAATAATTCTCTTTTAGAATATGTGCAAAAAAAAAACAAGAAAAATGGTACAGAAAAGGTATATTTAATGATGAGATATGGGATTTCTTCGATATTGGATTGAATTTGAAAATTGTCATTTTACACTGGCTTCATATTTTGAGATAAATATGAAAATAAATGACTTGTGTGAGCTAGGAAATATTATTTAAGGCGATGGTAAATGAAATATTAATAACGTACTAAGAGCTTTGAGAAAAAACAAAATCGATAATGTTAATTGATTGATTGAATAACTTGATTGATTGATGTTTAAGATTCTACACAAGGTCTTCTATTACCCAATAGATATATGTAATAATGATAAATAAACAAAGTTCCACTTTAATACGTTATAACTTTATTAAAGTGATTGCGAATAATATTAATATTATTTATATGCTTAACTTTCAAGCATCTACTTTTAAATGCAGAAAATAACAACTCAGTCAACGATGATAAAGATAACATCGCAATTCGATAACAATAACTATTAAAAATAACAAAAAAGATGACGAATGTTACTGTAATCGTGAAGATACAACGATAGCGATACGATAACGATACGATAGCAATACGATAACGATACGATAACGATACGATAACAATACGATAACGATACGATAACGATACGATAACAATACGATAACGATACGATAACGATACGATATCGATATGATGACGATACGATAACTATACGATAGCGAAACGATAATGATACGATGACGATACGATAACGATAATGATTTCTTGCATATTACTTACGTGATATTTCACGCTGAGCGTTGAACTCTAGGCTTGGTTCTTATTATAATTTTGTAGTTCCGATAGCAATAAAGTGCCGACTTCATACGTCCTTGTTACGATTAAATAAAATAATACAAAAAACAATCAGTTAATTCAAACCACCGATGACGCTCCGACACCGATACGTTCTCACTCCAATCTCAATTCATTTGAAAAAATAGTTTACCGGAGCGAGAACTTCGTTGATATTATTTCGTATGTAAAATTAATAGTAAAAAATATCTAGGTATACTAAAGTCAGACTCACACTAATCTCGAAACGATAATATTCGTACTACAATTCAAGATATCGCTCATTAAAAAGAAGACCGTCATATCTCAAAATATGCTGTTCAATTCAAAATTCATTACGAAGATTTATATGAATATTTTTTTATCGTACGGAGATATCGGTATCAGAACTACATTATTGTGTTGATATTGCTTAAATCTGGATTCTAAAATAAATGAAAAGAAGAAAAAAACTACGAACAATGCTGCAGCGATGCGGTGCGTTTCAAGGACGTTTCGAGTCTATAATTGGTATCGGCATAACAGTGTTAATAAATTCTAAATACTTATCAGCATAATACGCTGATATTATCTTTATTTACATTTTAATTTTACAAAACTTCAATTATTCATGGCACATAAATAAAACCTTTCAAAAACATTCTTACTTCAAAAAAGTTAAATAAATTCTCAGTGGAAAACGTTTTAATGCGGTAATGGCAACCGAAATCTTAATTACAGATAAAAAAATTGTAAAAGTCATTCATTCCCATTTCTAGAGAAGGCATCATTGACTCGATTGAAATGGCCACAGTTTCTAACATATTTTGCACGTCAAAATAAATACTGCCCCATGAATCTTTCCCCCAGTTACCTTTAAAAGCATTCCTAACTCCTAAGTCACAACTTAAAACTTTTGTAAAAAAAAAAAAAAAACGGAACAGCTACCTACAAATAAATAAAAGTGTCTTCCATTTCATCAAGTCTATTAAATTATTTAAACGAATATAAGTAAAAATAAAGCTATCAAACACACAAAAGGTAAAAATAAAAATACTCCGATGGAAGATTGGCATACAAACGGAATGTGTAGGGATAGCTAGAAGGCCACTCTTGAATGCCCTCATCTATTTATTGCTTACAATCTTTCGTGCGGTTCTGCTTCATGGCCATCTAGGGGAATATTAAAAAGCATCCTTCGAAAACGGATATAATTCATGTCCCTTTGCAGTCCATTTCCACTGCCATTATCCTCCTGATAAAATTTTTCTTCATAATGATTTTTTTTAAACTTTTCTTTGTTGGTCCTTGATAGCAAAACAACTTCTTACCTTTTTTTATTTTTTTTTCTTTCATTCCAGGTAATTTAGAACGATTTTACTTTCTGCAACTTAATATTAGACTGGGGCAGTCATTTAAAAGAAGTTCGAGAAGCTGATGGACTTCCTGAGAAGCGAGCAAGTAATTAACTTACATCATTTGCAGGATGAGGGTTCCATTAAACAGAGCAAAAAAAAAAATTAATCTTTTTTGTTTTTAAAGTTCTTCCTATTTTGCCAATTTAACTTTTTCAATTCTCTCAATGAAATATCTTCCTGTGTCAAATTGACGGACTTAAGTAGTAGAAGGAGTGATATTAAACGTCAAGCGTTTTGAGGGCACAAAATACGGGCAACGAGGTAAATGTCTTTTTTGTTTTATTGAATCATTTTAACTTCAGGAACGGGTATAGATAAAGAAAAGGAGACAATCACTCCATGTTTTTTTTTTTTTCTTTTATTTGAAAATAAAAAGCGATGAAAATTGATTTAAATAGAAGCAGCCCTTTCGTCAGCCTAACGTGGCGGAAGAAGCAGCAAGTACTGTTTCAGTAGCAGTAATGCCATAGAATTCAATTTGCAAATGCCAAGTTGTTATTTATCAACGTCCTTGTTCTTGTTGGTTGGTTCGAGAGTTTTGACTTAATGCTTAACTTGGCGGCAGAGTGGTACTAGTACAAGGTTCTTTCGCAGCGTGTCCTTGGGAAGTGTGGCGATTTAATATTTCGCGCGCTCTTGCGTCGGGAAATTAAATTTCAGAAAACGATTTCACTGCATACGTTTTGTTTGTGTAGGGTTTTGGGTTTCACTGTACCCTCTCTCGTGACAATCAGCCAAAGCAGTCCCCAAGGGGCTATGCTTTGAGTTGTTTTCCTTTTTCTATGTTAACATTTGTTTGTTTTTCATTCCTGTTGGTTTTGTTGTTGCAGTTAGAGAGTTGGTAGCGCATTTTGGCTGCCAGTAGGGACAGATAACTGGAGCGGGTGGTTGGTATACACAGTATCACTTAATGCCCGACCGAGAACAAAATTCCAGCTCTGCGTCGCGGTGTAGTCGAGTAGAGATAAATAGAGCAGCTATTTTGTATAATACTTTTTCACACTGAAGGACAAAATGTTTGGCTTATGTTTTATCCTTCTAGTTGTGTGGAGAAACACAATTGATGATGTGTGGTGGGGTGACATTCTACAGCTCCGGTGGCAGCATTGTGTATATGTAGAACTTTAGTTTAAAATGCAAAGATATTTTTTTGTAATTTTATTTTTAAGTCTAAAAACCCCCCGCAATGAGAGGCAGAGTGACATTTGAGGATTCGTATTCAATTTAATTTTGATCATGTAATATGGTTTCACGGAAAACTATTCTTGTATGAAAAACAAACAAATACAAAAAATCATGATTGTGTGCAAGATATCTGTCATATCAAGCTGGATAACGGTGTCGTATGAGGATTATATATTTTTTTATTAATTTCATTTTATCGTGTCTGGGGATGATTTTTGTTAAATTATTTCAGAATGCTTAATAAAGAATCGAGGACAAAATGGGATGTGAAGAATGAGAGAAGGGGGATTTCGTGTAAAAACTGAAAATAATGATTTTTTTGTAAATAAAAAATGTACCTATGAGCAGGATAAAATTATCCATATGGGCAGATAAGAATATGATGGTTGAGATAAAATTTAATATTTATTTTTGAAAAAATCCATTAATTGTTATTTACTATATATGTACATACATAATTATAATGAAGTTTTTGATTGATTATATATTTAAAAGAATAATTGACTCTTCTTAATAAATTCTTTATTACAATTACATAAATAATATACCTATACATTTATTTTTTAAGTAAATTTAAAGGGATACAATTCACTATCACGGTTGCCACTTTGGTCATTTGTGACCAAATTTGGTCATTATTTTTTCACTTGGTCTCATGGTCGTTTTTTATTCCATTTGGTCGTTTTTTTGAATATTTGTTTTATGAACATATATTTGTTTTTAATAAGCTTTTACTTTGATCTCATTTTAAAATGCTCTGAGAAGTTATTATTTTTATATTTTTTTATTGTTACTTTGATTTGTTACTTTTATTTATTTATGTTAGTCTAATTTAATTAAGTTCATTAGGTACCTTTTTTGTGAATTTAGGTAGGTAGGTAGGTAGAAATGGCGGCCAACGAACAACTAGCTCGTTGACCCAATTAGCGCAGAAAAGCACCGTTTTGATACCATAAACTCGTTGGAACCTATTGATGGAAGAGTTTAGTAGAAGCTGGCGGGAGGCCATCCGCTCAGTGTCAGACGTTTTAGTGTCAAACTAGTCACTACGTCCTACAAACTTACGGTTACCCTGCCCGTGTCCCCTCAAGACTCGAAGTCTGCATACTAGCAGTCTAGCGGATCAGAAGGGGGTCGATGCAAAGGCTACCGTTTCGTCGTCTCAAAGCCATTTTGTTGCATTAAGAAAAGAGATCAAGTCTTTGATCTTTATTTCGGAATGTTCGTTAAGGTCGTCATAAAAGGCATGTCCAAAGGATTTTACTCTATACCGGGCTAGAGCAGGGCATTTACAGAGGAAGTGAACTATTGTTCCCTTTTCCTGCTGATCCGCACAACTTCGACAGTGAGTATTGTAAGGTATGCCCAGTTTTGCCGCATGTTCTCCTATTGGCCAGTGCCCAGTGCAGGTTGCAACGATCCTGGCAATGTCATGCCTTGATCTGCAGATTAGATCTTTTGTTCGGGATTTACTATAAGTGGGCCACATCTTTCTAGATATAATACAGTTGCTCAGACTGCCCCACCTTCGATTGGATTCTGTTAGGAAATTTGAGAATAAATTGCCCCTCATAACTCCTAGGGGAATATTAACTCGTTCCGCAAGTGAGTTATGAAGGGCTGATCCTTACCTGGCCAGTTCGTCCGCCCGCTCATTACCCTCAATGCCACAATGACCCGGAACCCAGATGATGGTGACACTAAGGTTAACATTTAGGCTTGCGAGCTCGTCCCGGCATTGCTGGACCAGTTTTGATGAAGCCGAAGTCGCAGCTATTGCTTGCACAGCCGCCTGACTATCTGTCAGAATGGCAACATTTTGGTTTTGGTTTGGGACTATTTTGAGTATCTTGCATGCCTCCCTTATTGCCAGTATTTCCGCTTGAAACACACTTGCAAAGTTAGGAAGCCGAAAAGATTTAGCGATATTTAAAGACTCGGAGAAGATTCCTGAACCAACACCACACTCCATCTTTGAACCATCAGTATAAATAGTAGTGTCGAAGTCTCTCGCTCTCGTCACGACGTCATCTTTCCACTCCTCTCTGGACGGAAATTTGACTTTAAAATCTTTACTAAATCTCAGAGTAGGGGTGCAGTAGTCAGTTGGAGTCGAAAAAATTTCGGTGGGAATCAGCTTTGTGATATTGCTGTGACCGTAGGGTCTGGCAAACCAGCAGTTTGTTTCTTTTAGCCTTATTGCGCTGCAAGATACTATGTATTTAATGTATAAATCAAGTGGTAGAAGATGCAAAAAAACGCTTAAGGCGTCCGTCGGGCACGTACGCAGCGCCCCTGTTGTGCCAACGCTAGCAGTTCTCTGCACCTTCTTTAGTTTGTTTATATTATACGCTTTGCTAAGTGCAGGCCACCACACAATCGAACCATAAGTGAGGATGCGTCGTACAACAACTGTGTACGTCCACAAAATCATCTTCGACTGGAGGCCCCATTTTTTACCGAATGTTTTGCTACAGGCGTAAAACGCTACGCACGCTTTCTTGACGCGTTCCTCAATGTTTAACTTCCAGTTCAATTTTGGATCGAGAATTACGCCCAGGTATTTCGCACTGGAAGACAGAGTAAGAGTTTGTCCATTGAGTTTGGGTAGAGTGAAAGGGGCTATCTTTGTTTTGGTAGTAAAAAGCATCAGTTCAGTTTTGCTTTGGTTGACTCCTAGTCCACAGCTCGTGGCCCAGTTGTTAACCTTTCTTAAAGCTGCCTCTGTGATTTCACTTATTACAGATGTAAACTTTCCTGACACTAATAAGACCAAGTCATCAGCATAGGCAACTGCCTTTACCCCTCCACTCTCTAGCTTGACCAGGATTTTATTCATGACTAAAAGCCATAGAAGAGGAGAGAGAACACCACCCTGGGGTGTTCGTGCTGATTTTTGTGAATTTATTTGTATCTGTTTTTTATTCGTTTTGTTTATAGATCAAAGCGAAGCGAAATTTTCATACAGGCGTGAAAAATACGATAAAATTAAATGCAATTGTTAAAGCGAAAAGGGAGAAGAAATTTGTTTCGAAATAAATATAATTCAACGGGCTTATCTAAACCAAATAAAAAACTAAATTAATTTTTCTTTGTACACCTTTCGACACGATATTTCATTTTGGTTTGAATTTCACTTCACATTGATGTATCAACTAGACTTAATTCATATAAAAATAATATGTCATCTGTGTAATAAGAATATGTTAAAATAAATGTGATGAATTCATTTTTTCTGTGTTTAGAGGTTCAAATATTTCGAACTCAAATTGTTTTGGTCATTTTTAGCTACAGTTGGTCATTTTCATTTTTAATTTTGGAAACAAACTTTATTTTCAAGTGGCAACCGTGTTCACTATGCATTTAGCAATAAAATAAATTCAAGAAATATTTTTAATGAATGGAAATAAATGAAATACAACAAAATGAAATAAGGGAAAATTAGTAGAATTATTAAAATCACGAAACCTGTACGAAGGTATATGAATATGATTGCAAAAAGTTTTAAGAATATTTTTTTTTTCATATAAAAAGAGGGAGATTTTTTTATTTTAAATTTCACATTAAAATTCAGGACTGGAGTGAATGTGCAAAAAAATAAAATCCACTTACTTTCAAAATCACTGCTATTTTCTCGCTAGGGATGAAATCAGCAGATAATTAGAATCATCTTTTTTGTGGCGAAGAATATACACCGTGCAACATACAATAAATAAGCATAGTACACGACAAAATTATCTGCCCTTTAACGAATATATTTTGCATTCACTATATTTACTAGGACTTCTACCACATAATAAAAAAATAAATTTAGTGACGTACAACTCTCAACCATTCCTGTGGTCTTGTCTGCAGGAATGGTGGGGACCTACAGTTTATTGCCGAATCCGAACGGCAAATGTGAGCGGCACTTTTCTATGGAGGTTTAGTCAATTCCTCACAAAAGGCAGTAGGCCTGAATATTTTTTCCGTGGCAGCACCCATTTCATTGGATTGGTCAAAATTATATTTAAATCAATACTTTTCCACTTTTCCACTAAAAATTTATAAAAAAAACGCCTAAAATGTTATTTAAGCGTAAAAAATTTTGTTTATACATCAAGGCATTTTGCAGAATTAAAAAAACAATCCAGCTTAAATGTGTCAGCAGTTAGTATGGAAATGAGGATACTGTATGGATCCTGGTGTCAATTTAGTATTGATTCGGGATTTTGCGATTCGGGATTTTGTACCCAACCCTCCACATTTACTAAACAACCAAATGTCGGAGGATATAAAGGTATATGAATACCATTTCTCAAAAGATATGTATGTAGCCCAAAAGCCGCTTGCAATTTTCGGCTACACCTCTTAAATATTCTAAAAACCTTAACTGATAATTCACATTTTTTTAATGCATTCTAGAATTTGATTACAAAATAAAAATAAAGACTTGTACTATTACATAAAATTGTATCTACGACAGTTCTACGAAAGTTAGGTCCCTTATTATTAAAAATTTCAAGCACAGTGTAAAAAAGTCGAACAAAAACCAAATATATCTTAGTGTAAAACACTTTTAATAACTTTGTACCAAAATAGTAGGAAACTTCGTTTTCGTTGATTCTCATTGATTGGTGTCATCAGTTACTATGGAAATGAGAGTCCATACAGTGCTGTCAATTGAGTATTAAAATGGCGGAATTTCGTGGTTTGGGATTTTGTGATTCGGGATTTTATGAATCGGGATACTGTGAATCGGGATTTCGTGATTCAGGGTTTTGTAATTCGGGATTTCGTAACCAACGTATCTCGGCACATAACTCCAGCCTTGAAGCCCACTCAATTGGTTACTGTTTCATTTAAAATCTTTAATATTATAATACACAAAAGCATTGGAGCCACTACCACGAGTGTATTATCACGCAAAAACTTCCTTTAAATTTTAATCAAACTATCAAAATAATTTTGTAAGACAACTACTCTTTAGGTGTTTGTCTATTTGATTTTGATGTTGCTATGTTACTATGTCACTATCTCGAACCTGAAAATTATTTCAACGACAGTCATAGCCTCGATTTGATATCCACTATTTTTAAAGCCTGAGGCGAACTTTTACCTATAAACTATTTGCTATAGGAGTGAAGGACATTTTTCGTGCAGCAACCCAAGAACAAATGAATATCTTCAACACTTTATTGGAAGTATGTCCTGTTCTCAAACCGATACGGGTTTCTATCTGGGAAAAAAATATCATAAATTGTACGAATTCTGAATGGAGCGAACTGGAACTTACTCTGCCAGTACATAAAAACTGCACTTAATAAGTACCAGTTTAAAATTAAAAACACTCTCTTTTTCGGCTAAAGCAACTTTAGCCACTGCTTTATTGTAAATTATGTAAACAATTTTGAACTTAAAAGATAATGCAATCCATTTTTCCTTTTCGATGAAAACTTAAATAAAAAAATAGTTCTTTGGGAGGTACCATTTAAAACCATTTTTTGGAAATTTCACCAAAAGGTAGCCTATACTCCATGAAATTTATTGATTTTTTTTTAGAAAAAGCTGTCGTGCCATTTTTAAGAAAAATAAGATTGTCCAAAAATGATAAAAAAATTATTTGGCAGGTACCACCGTTATTTTTGGTCCTAAAAAAATGGAAAAAATGTTTCGGCGGAATGTCCAAAAACATTAGGTCCCAAGTTTAAGTAAAATCTACCCATGCGTTTAGGCTGTAGGTGAATGGACAAACAGACAGACAGACGAACGGAATTGCAAGACCCATTTTTTTCGTCTTTCCCATCATCGTAATGTCAAGTTTGATCAAAATATATTGTTCATGGCTACGCAAAATTTTCCATTTCCCAGATAACGAAGTTGTCCTCATCATCATCATTTCGAAATCATTTTCACTCACTTTTAACCCAGCTAGGCTCTTTTATTTTTTCATAGCAAAAAAAAATTTAATCCAAAACATTTCGGTATACTGTCCCATCGCAATATTAGTTTTAAAAAAATTCCCTTAATGCTCTATAATTGCAAGAAAACCATAGAATCACTTTAAATAAAATGATATTAAAATACATCTGCATGGGCTTTCAAGATATATCTTACATCTGTTTTTTTTTTCCTTTCGCGTATGTCCTTGGAGGTGTTGGAGGGGTGAACAATTCTGCTTGAATTAATTGGAATTGTAGAGAAGATTTTCTTTCATTTTCCAGCGACTGAATGTGAAACAGTTCGTGACTGAAATATTCCGCTTGCGGTGGTGACGGAGATGGGAAATGGGCTGGTAGGGAGCTATAGCAAAATCTCTTGTTCGACAAGCAATGACACTAGCTCGGGCATACCTATCACAAAACGGAGGAAGGATGTTGGATGCAGGATGTGGATTAATGATGAATGTACCTTGGTGGTTTTGAATGGAGAGCGGAAGAAACATACAACATACACTCGTGGGCTGCTTGCACGTACCAACAAAACACTCTGTCTGGAATTAAAGAGGAAGGAAAGGAAGATGCTTGTTATATATGTACAATCTCGCCTGTCAAGGTGTCTTTGACGAACTTTTTTATTAGTCACGTCTCCCTTTGGTGTGGTGATGATGGCAGGGCACATGCTTTTGGCAAGGGAATAAGGGCAAAGTGCGGTCGCTTGTTAGTGGCTTTTCAGCTCCCTGAGAAAGCAGAGTGTAATCCGTAATTTTCTATGTTTTGGTTTGACGTGTACAAGAGTGCAAGTAGTAAGGTACATAAGTGTACACATGTGAATAGGAGGGTAAACGTAAGAAACGTTTTAAGTTGCGCCATGACCAATGTCGAAGGAAAACAAAAATGGCAAATTGAAATTCAGGACAATTGAAACTCAATGCAGTTGGAAAGAGTTTTTTTTTAGAATAGAGGGTGTGATATGGCTTCATCTAAAAAGGTTGAATTTTTTTCGCACCGTAGGTACTATTATAGTATCGCATCATCTAACTCGGATCGTAGTGGATCCATTGTGCCCCCAAGGATATAGGTAAGGTAGGTCTAAGGACGGGTAAGGGCAGGATATAGTGCGTGGAGTTTAGTGGTTAGGTATCTGGTGCCTCCCTGAACCATCTTGAATTCTGGATGCATTTGAAAATGTTTCTCAGTGCCAATTACGAGATGTCGCCGAGTTCGTCGAAAAAGTATTCTCCGAAGCAGTGTTGCCAGATGAAACAAAATATCTCCCCAGAAAAATTAAAAAATTAAATCCCTTAAGAAGGTAGTCTATTTTTTTTCTTACAGATATCCGGCCATAGGTTCCTCGAAACCCGACAAGTATCAATTGCTGACCATCTGTCGTTTGAGGCCTTTAGGAAACTCTGGCTCATTCTACTTTTTTCTCGTACCAGTGGCATGAATATACAGAGGATTCAGTTTTTGCTCGGATCAAGAGATGATCCGTTCTTGGCCAGTTCATCTACCATTTTAATCCCATAATATCGCGGTAACCTGGGCCCCTTCGGAGGATGACTGTGTTTGTTACACTGAATATCAACTCGTTACACGGCAACAATGTACCAGTTTAGACTTTGCGTAGATTGAGGAAATGGCCTTTGCTGCCGCCTAGCTGTCAATGAAGATATCTATAGTCCTGTTTGTTAGTTCACATATTATGACATTTTGCGCCCTCCCAAACTGCAAACACTTCCGCTTGAAAAACATTATACAGAAATTTGGAAGCTTTATTGATCTATGTATACCTATAAGGGCGGGTTTTCTGAAAAGATGCCTGACCCTACCACTCCATTTGTCTTGCAGCCATCCGTGAAGACAGAAACATGATTAGTGTAACCAGTAACATTAAAAAAATCTAAAAATAATGAGAAAGAGGTGCATATTTTCTAAATTTCAAATTAAATAAATTGAATTTAATGGCACAACAGCTCATGAAGAACTAGGGCCTAGTGACTTACAACTCTCAACCATTTCTGTGTGCGTGTCTGCAGGAATGGAGGGGACCTACAATTTATTACGGAATCCGAACGAATAATGTAAGCGGCACTTTTCTATGACAAGAGATACTCTTGGAGGTTTTGTCAATTCCTCGCAATTAAAATATATTATGTGGCGAGGCTGGGGATCGAACAGACCTCTGCTCCGGTCTGGCATGACAGTCCATCGCACTAACCATCACGCCACGGCTACTACTTTTTTTTTTTAAATTTATATTGATAACAAAAAAACCTAATTTTTACAAGAGAAGGAAAAGAAAATGGGATCATTTTTTTTAACCTAGAATGCAAAAATATCGAATGCACAAAAATTTAGAACCAACAAAAATCTCAAAAGACAATATCTCGAAAAAAAAATCTCGAACAAAATATATTATTCTACATTTTCCAAGATTTTTTTTAAACCTATTTAAGGAGTTTAAACGCAAATAAAACTCATTCAGCCTTATTTATTAGATTTCACTAATACTCGTGTTAACCTCTGAGTAGTTAAAACGAGACTCTTTAAGCTACGTAAAAAAAAACTCTAGTTATTATAAACCCTAACAAACCCCAGCTGACTTCCACAATTTTTCATTTTAACCTTTTTATACCCGCGTCAAAAAAATTACACATATACCCGCGCACGGTCTGTGGGACCGAAACCGCAAGTGCTCGTTTTTATTTTCTATTGGGACAATATTAATGAAACTAATATTAATAAGTTTAGTGACATGTGTTTAAAGAAAAAAAATAATTTTGTACAAAATATTTAATTTAAAAATCGAGTAACGGCCATTTTAAAGAGGCTCTAAAAAGAGTTACTTTTTTGCATTTTCGCACAAAATCAAAAAAAAAATATATATTCTTTGAAAAGCAAAAAAAACCTTCTCAATCTTAAATATAAAAGAACGAAGAAACGTTTTTTCAAACAAATAAATTAAGAAAAAATTGATAATAATTTTTTTGAAATTATAAAATTTTAGCTAGTTGTAATTTTTTTTCCTCGAAAAGATTTTTTGTATTTTCCTCTTAAATCTCAGTATTGTAACTAATGCAAAACTGTGAAAAAAGTGGGCAGAAATTGTTCTTTTCTTTTCCATTTTGATGCCGACTTGGTTTGTACGAATTTGTACATTCGGTACGGGAACACGGTTCAATGGATCAATTTGAAATTTTACATAAATATTGGTGGTCTATATTTCTTTAAAATGTTTTACCAAATTAAGTCCTGCAGTCAATATTTAAAGCAGTAAAAGATTTACAAAAAGTCTTCAAGAAGTCGTTTTTTTGACCTTTTCTGAATGTAACGGTGAGGAGCCAAAAAAAGTAACCGTTGTAAAGTTTTAAAAAAGTCTTGTAGAAAATTGATTCCAGTTTTCAAAACTACCCTTAAATTTGCTGTGCCGTCATTCCTGTCGAAGATATTGGTAAGTAGTCTAAGTCTGTTTTTTCATTTAAAGCCATTCTCTTGAAAAAATTGAAGAATGATAAAAAAAGACGACCTTAAAGCTGAATAAACAAGTTATTGAAACGAAATATTAAATTGGCTCAAAAAAAATGTTCAAAATATAAAAAAAAAATTTTAATTTTTGGGTCGTACTGCTTCATATGATTGCGCAACAACGGTACCTTCCTCTATAAAATTCCTCTATACAAAAAATATAAAGCTTCAGAATGCTTTTTGTTTCATCTCAATTATGACCACTTTTCACAGAGATACAGCTCTTCAAAAAACACTAAAATAAAGTAATTTTTTTGTTCCCTTAATTGTTTTGACAAGTGTATATAGGATGAATTTAAAGTTTCTTTAAATCTAGATTCTTTTCACGCACCTATCCCAAATCATATAGTGGGTCAAGCAGGGGGGTTGCAGGGAAGGCATCATGCTGTAATTTCGTTATTTCTTTGGGGTTTTTTTTTATCTTTTGTTTGGCGACTTATTTCATCTCTGAATTCGGGGACTTAAAAAAAAAACGTTTTGGGGAGTTGTTTCATTTTTGGATTGGGAGGTTATTTCATGTGCATCAACTTAGAAGGTCACTTTTTTCGTTGCATATTAAAAAGTATATAGTAATTAGTTGTTACTTAATTGCTAATTAGTTACGCAAAAAAAAAATTTGTGCTCTGTTGGTATGTGAAGAAATGGGTGTCCTGCTAAGTTGACGTCAACTTAGCAAGTCAACTCTTTCAAAAACATAGATAAACGGTGCAAGAGTGGACATATATTGAAAACTACTTAATAACTAATTAGTTAGGCAAAAAAAAAATTAATTGCTGTTTTGGTTTGCGAGAAAAGAGTTGTCCTGCTAAGTTGACGTCAACTTAGCAAGTCACCTCTTTCAAAAACATAGATAAACGGCCCGAGTGTGGATATATATTGAAAACTACTTAATTGCGAATTAGTTACGCAAAAAAAAAATTAATTGCTGTTTCGGTTTGCGAGAAAATGGGTGTACTGCTAAGTTGAAGTCAACTTAGCAAGTCAACTCTTTCAAAAACATAGATAAAATTATACCAAAACAGCAATTAAATTATTTTTTGCGTAACTTATTAGTTTTCAATATATATCCACCCCCGGACCGTTTATCTATGTTTTTGATAAAGTTGATCTGCTAAGTTGACGCCCAGTAGGACACTTATTATTTCGCAAACCAAAACAGCAATTAAATTTTATTTTACGTAACTAGTTAGCAATCAAGTAGTTTTCAATATATATCCATTCTTGACGTCAACTTAGCAGGACACCCATTTTTGCACAAACCAACAGAGCAATTAATTTTTAACTAATTAGCAAATAAGTAGCAACTAATTACAATATATATAGTTTTTAATCTGCAATGGAAAAAGTGACCTGCTAAGTTGATGTAAGTGGTTATTTCATTGGGGAGTTATTTCACGGAGCCTTTTATTTCCACTCACGCTTTGATAACAAACGATCATCACAACCATTATTTTTTCAAAGAAATACTTTACAAAATTTTTAAGACGAATAGAGGACTCGTCTTTGAGGACGTCTGGTCCGCCTATAATCATGATCCACGTTTATGACCCGGTTTTCAGCCCAACGATCCCTGGAGGGAATATTCGTTAGGGCTACTGGGTTGAAATCAATTTGCGGTATTAATAAGTCTCTTTCAATGTTTTTGTCTGTAAAATTTATATTTGTTCTATGCCCGAATCGGTCCCCTTTCCAGTTGTTGCACTGTCTGAGTCGTAAAGCACTTTTAGCCGCCATTTCTTTTGTAAATAAATCGAGTGGGGCTACCGAATTTTGGAAATGTCCATTTCTACAGCCAGTAAAGTCATATTAGACATTTGACTCCGGAAAAATCGCCGCCGGAAAACTGAATTTTGGTATACAGCCTCCTGATGGTGTTCTTAATAAAATGTAAGAAGTCCCCATCGACAGGAACGCCGGGATCTTACGGGGGGTTATAGGCCCCTCAAAATGGTTTTTCAGAAAGAACTCCTTGACGGTCCTTGTAAAGAAAAATGTTGATGACGAATTTGTAGCCTAGAAAATTTCCTACAAAAAATTTTATATCACTTTTGTTCGTAAAAATAACTGTTTTTAAAATAATTCAATCCGTAGAGTTAAAGTTTTTAGTTTTCCATACAAATGGAGAATGCACAAACTTACTTGGGTTGATTCGTATACAGTGTGACAAAAAGCTAAATCGTATAGGATAAGTTGAGCCAAGAAAAAAATCGTATAGGAGGAGGGTCTATTTCCCACCGTTTATGCGGGAGGGGCAGTTTTCTAAAAAATCGACAAGAAATAGAAAAAAAGATCATTAAAAACCAACGGCAACACCTACAATGCCAAGCTATACGTTTTTTTTAAGACGGAAGTCCTTTATTTTGTTTTTGATTCAAATAGTTTCAGAGAATAGTTTGTGAAATATTTATTTTTAAACTCAAAATTTTGAAAAAGAAATGTGTTCAAACTAATTTTGTTCAAAATTTTACGTTAACAAATAGTATTTTTGTTTTCAGTATTCGATGCTCCTATCAATTAAAAACCGGGTGCCTAAATGTCTTAGTTTAAAAAAAAAATAGAAAATAACAAAAGTAAGTTTTCCTTAAATTCGTTATTTCATTTAGCTTATTTCCACTAATTAAGT
This sequence comes from Epistrophella euchroma, assembly GCA_947049315.1. NCBI lineage: Eukaryota > Metazoa > Arthropoda > Insecta > Diptera > Syrphidae > Epistrophella > Epistrophella euchroma. The sequence goes on along the minus strand of OX346245.1, from coordinate 57,828,546 downwards.
AGGTAGTAAAGTTGATTTCGTTATTTTCGATTTTCTCAAAAAGTAAAAGATATTTAGACAATTAGATTTTAGTGTTTGACTAGAAATTATTAGGAGCATTGAATACTGAAACAAAAATACTACTCAAAAAGGTAAAATTTTGAACAAAATTAGTTTGAATACATTTTTTTTTTATTATTTTATAAAATTTTGAGTTTAAAAATTAATTTTCTACAAACTATTTTCTGAAACTATTTAAATTAACGATAAAATGAAGAACGGACTTCCAGATTTAAACAAGTAAAAAAAGTATAGCTTGGCATTGTAGGTGTTGCCGTTGTTTTTTAATGATTTATTTTATATTTCTAGTCATTTTTTTATAAAATTGGCCCTCCCGCCTAAACAGGGGGAAATAGACACCCCTCCCGTTCGATTTTTTTCTTGTCTAGACTCAACCTATACGATTATAAGCTTTTTATCACACCGTATGCGAATCACCGCAAGAAATTTTGTGCATTCGCCATTTGTATTGAAAACTAAAAACCTTAACTCTACGGAAAAAGTATCACAATGTTTTTTGTAGTAAATTTTCTAGGCTACAAATTCGTCATCAACATTTTTTCTGTAGAAGGCACCGTTAGGGAGATATTTCTGAAAAACCATATTGGGGGGCCTTTAACCCCCCGTAGATGGGGACATTTTACAGTTTCTTTAGAACACAATCAGGAGGTTGTATACTAAAATCCAGCTTTCCGGCGATTTTTCCGGAATTTGGCTGTTTTTATGTCTAATATGACTGGACTTAGCCAAAAGTGCACAAGAACAAATCTGCATAATTGAGTGCCTCTTAAAGAATATTTCGTCTTAGTTATGTATTTATTTGGTTAGAACAACTATTTTATATTTAATTAAAGGTAATCAAATAAGCTTTTCACTAAGGCTATTAAAAGTAAGTCATCAATAAATTCTTTGATATATCGGTGTGCCAAAGACCGCGCAAAAGAAGTTATTCTTCAAGAAGTTAAAACTTAATATTAATTAATCTAAACAGCATATTTTGGAAGACAAGAAAAATGCCTTTTATTTGATATCAATATCATTTTTCTACTTCATTTATACATTTTTCATACGTTAAGCCTAGTTTATAGATAGAAGCGAAGTGAAATTTTCATATAAAAAAATTGCTTTTTTCCCAGGCGTGAAAATTACAACAAAATTAAATGCAATTATTTAAGCGACAAGGAGGAAAAAATTTGTTTCGAAGTAAATATAATTCAACGGACTTATCTAAACCAAATATAAAACAGAATTTATTTTCTTTGTAAACCTTTCGACGCGAGATTTATTGATGTTTCATTTCGATTTGAATTTCACTTCACATTGATGTATAAACTAGGCTTTATAAACAATTATTTTTAAGAAAAGCTGAAATCTTAATTTTACAATCGGCAACTTTCAACCTCAAATATCTCAAATTCCCCATGAACATTGGATATAAAAAGCTCAGTGTCAACTTTAATTTGATACCAATATCATTCGTGTACACTCTTGGCCAAAGCTCTTCATAGTAAAATAGCCATTCCTTTTACCGAGTGTTTTTTACGTCAATAGTAAGGTTAAATACTACAAGGGGACAAAAGCGTCCAAAATATTTATTTTTGAAACTAATCTCTTCCCATCGACTCCTACTCTCACCTCTCCACCCGGCTTCGTGGCGCCATGGTTCTTCATGAGCTGTTGGGCAACAAAATTTATTTATTTATTTTTTACTCATTCAAAAGGCAGTAGGAAACTGATATTTTGTAGATAAGCTCTGGTTAGCGTTAGACTCATTTAATTTAATAAAAAATATAATTTATCCAATGAAATACAAAATATTTCAAAATTAAAAGAAAAACTAAAATTATTGAGTAGGTATCTATTAGACATCAATTTCATTTTAAGTATAAGGATTTTTTTTTTTAAAGCCAACATACCATACAAAAAAAACCCTTTAATACTTCAGTTTCAATATTAAATAAACATTTGTTACCACCTTTTATTTAGTATAAATTATTATATTTCATTCATCCAAAAATAAAAGATTATATTTTTTATTTTATTTAAAACATTAAGATTTCAAAAAACTGCTTCAATCGTTATATCTTCCAGACCATTAACCTCCAACTTCCTTAAATTCTAATCAAATTATTCTCGCTCAATAAATATTTTGCAAACTGTTAAGCTTAATCACTTGGCATATCTCATTCTGGCTCTGGCGAAGAGACTTAAGCTTAATGCCCAAATCTTTTTCATTTCTCTGGATCGATTTCATCATTTCCAGGTTAAGAGTTAAATTTCCTTAGAAATATTCCTTTCACTTATTTTATTTGTTGATTAAAATCCGCTGTGTACAGAGTTATCTAGTTCATTCTTTTCATACTGCACACAATATGGTCCTTCGTTTAGCAAATCAATTTCCTCCGCTCCAAAAACACTCTGCTGCTGCACAACACCTACACTATTTTGCCCATTCTAACCAGAAGTGACTTGCAAAACAAAGGAACTGCAATATCCTTGTAGATTATCTACTTAAACGCTTAAGTGAAATTACTTCTTTTTCTTCTTGTGGGACTTCTTTATTTTATGGCATCCCAAAGGTCCCAACGGGCGAGGGTGGGATGAACAGGAAGAAAATAGAAATAAAAATGCAATGGGAAAAAATGAGAAACTCATTCATGAACTGGTGGGAAAGCTAACTCCTAACTCCTGTTATAAGTGC